>OX453287.1:0-610000 GCA_949710005.1 Ricordea florida | reverse complement strand
CAGCCCTTGCTAGGATTTCATTCGGTTCGGCGTCGGCTGCTTCGTCTTCGCTCACATCTCGATCAATTGCTTCAAGAACTTCTAAACTTTGATCTGCATCAGTTCCACTTAATTCCTGAAGTAGCGAAAACTTATTAAAGCTTGCCCCACACACAGATTCGTTACTCAACGTTGCCATCCAGAAGCTTTCTTCTATAGTTGGTTGGTAGTGACTCCTTGTCGACGAAGATATTTCGCTGCTCTTTCTTCACTCCCAAGATCTGGGTAGAAATTCTCTTAAGTGAGCGCCATTCATTTTGTTGCAGACGAATTTTGAGAATTTGGTATTAGGTCAATTCGTTATCTTCGAGTTGATCGTTTTGTTAAATTCTCATAGTCAGTTTTCCTTACACTGTAATGTTATGGAAATGAGAAATCCCATTTTGATCACTTCTGGGAGTGAAAGGGTTAAGACGAATTGTACGGAAGCATGTTAACAGGGACGGGGGAGCCCCCCCCCCCCCCCCCACACACACACACACACACACACACACACATTTTACGACGATGACAATTTTGTCATTTACACTTATCCAGGTCACCATTTTATATTTCATTTGTAATACATCCAGTAGGAATTTGGAAGTTGCCGCGCAACTCAATTTGAAATTGAGTGTAAATAAGTTTGTTTACTGCAACAGACTCCATTTGGGAGGTTAGAGTGACGCTAAGTACGTCCTATATGCATGGGTTCATATAAGATCAGAGTTGTCAGTTTAGGGACGGACCATTACAAAAGTGATGGGGTGGGGGGTGGGGAAAAAACAAAAAAAAAATTCATGCAAGGGAAAATGCCAAGAAAAAAAATTCATGCAAAAGGAAGGTCCAATTGTGACTTTTTCACACGTAGTAAAAAAAATTCGTGCAGTGGGGTTCACCTGAAAAAAAAAAATTCCTGCACAAGCAGTGAGTTAAAAAAAAATTCGTGCAAGCTGAAAATTCCCCACCCCACCCCCTCCCCCATCACTTTTCTAATGGTCCGTCCCTTATAATAAATATTGAGGAAGTTTGGATCGCCATCATTGGCAAACAAAGTATAGGCACCTAAATGTTGCGGCAATGGTAGCTTATCAAAAAAGCTCAAATAAGTTGTAAATGAAGTTGTCATCTGATTCAGTTTGTGCAACGAAAACACAAACATACCTTTTTGAAGTTTAAGGGATTCGCATTTGGCAATACTGAGCTCGCAGACAACTCCTAAAACCACGATCAACCAGAACACTATGGACAGGGTTAAAAACGTTGTCTTAAACACTTGCTACTCTCCATCGAGAAAAGTGACATCGGACCTCTGATGTTTTAGTCTGCGGTTGAGTGTTTGAGCCTGCGGAGATACAAATCAGTGAGGATGCGTATGAGCTTATAGACGAGTGCTCCTGGGAATCAGTTTCTTTGTCGTAAAATAACCAGGCAAATAACGCGTAAAACCATGCATGAGACCAGAGTACAATTCCAGTTAAATTGGACTGTGCATGGGAAGTTAAATGATTTTGAAACGAAAACCCATTTCGGTTACCAATTGCAAAGCCAAGAGAGTGCTGACCGGTGAATCATTTCACCACCACAAGCCTGGAGTCGTTGATTTTATCTATAAAGTATGAAGCGTAGTAAACGTCTACCAAAATTCCCTCCACTTCACTTTCGTTCACAAACGCTTTGTACATCTCGTTGAAGTCCGAGTAAACTAAAACGTAGTAGAAAAAATATGTATACAGTTGTCTATACGTGTTCGGCATGGTACTTGAGCTATGTTTTTAACATATACGATAATACATAGTATATAGAATAAATTGAAGTTTAAAAGTAACAAGTCAAATTTTGGTCAATAACCGGCAATGTATCGATCAGTGCCATTGTTTTACAGACTAAAAAACAACAACAACAACTTTATTCGTCTTTAATACAGAAGTTGGAGTAGTTTGCCCCGCAAATAGCTGAAAAGCTAGTCGTGGCGGGTCAAGGCAAATACGTGAGGAACTCAAATAAGTATCTTAAGGAAACAGAAACCTTAAATTAAAACAAGTTTTGCAGATTGTAAAACTAAATAAAACGAAGATCAAGTAAACACAGCGCTACCTGACGTACAATACATTAAAATAACTTGAAGGGTCACGGACTCTCTAAGGATGATGGTAGACATTAGTTAAAGAGATTAACAACTGCATCTGTTTACCTACTATTTTGATAATCATGGGGATTTGAATAGTCATCCTCCTTTTCTAAAATATCAAATAGCAATTTGAGAAGAACTCGTTTGAAGTTTTTTTTAGGAAGATCCGTGATTTCAAGATGACTGGACTTTTACCGGCCGAGTTCGGTTTTTGCTTTCAAGCTTACAACAGAAACGATAGCTGCTGGCTTTTGAGGTCCTAATGTGTACGCCAAAAAGAATGAGTACCAGAATTAAAACTTGTTTTTCACATCAAACATCAGTTATGTTGTTACCTTCAGTCCAAGCAGAGAGTCAGGGGGTTTTATTGAGGAGGTGGTCAGGGCACTGGTAAAGGTGGCGGTAAAAAACGAACACAAGGTCAGACCTGTTAGGATCCATGCCACACCGAACACACGAGCAATCACGGATTTGGGGGTTTTGTCACCATAGCTACAAGAAACAACCAGGGAATTAAGTGATGAAGAAGTTTTTTGAATTGATCCATGTTGACTCACTGTAATGAGACTGAGAAATCCAGGTAGTTCAGTGCCAGTTTAGCAACCTATTTTATAAGTTAAGCTTAGATGTTTCAAAGTATATTTTATAATACAAAGCCCTCCTAAGCTTCCTAGGCCTCCGTCGCTTGATATAAATATCTCACAAGTGATATTACTGTGAATTTAAAAGATGTTCGCGCAGAAGCAGTGAGCTAGAATACATCATAGATGAGAGGACAAAGACATCTTGTTGAAACACCTTGTGAAATAATCCATGGAAACTCCAGAAAACCCCAGCTAGATGACCTACTGTTGTTCCTGGGCAATTGTCAATCTTTTCTTGTGCAGGGACAAAAAGATCCCTTACCTTCTTTCTATCACACTACAAAGAGAACGGACTTAATAGAGATCCACTGCTTGTTAGAATTAAAACGACTTGTACATACCCAACAGTGGTCATACTGGTAAACGACCACCAAATACCATTGGCAACTCCACGTGTGAAGGATCTTGGGAATTCCTTCGGATTCACACATGTGTCCTGGGGAGAGTCAGATGATAAAACAATCTAAACGAGCACTTTTTGTTGCCGAGTTCGAGGTGCAAATGCTGAAGTCTACTTGTACCATGCGATAAAAAAGTATATTTACAGGAACAAGACGTTACTCCAATTTGTGATGGACGGCCCACGCGTTATCGAAGACAATACAGAGGCCATTTCTCTTTGATAGTCAAATTCGTCATCCTGTTAAAACTGTACTATTTCCCTGAGCTACCTGACGAATAAGAACTGGTTAAGATCGGATTGTGCAGCACTCTTTGAACACCTTGAGTTCCCTGCATGGTTTAACTGTATGAGAAAAGCTATAGAATCTCATCTTCTGTTCACCTCCGTCTTGATAGTCTTGCGTTTAATCTGACAACATTTAAATCATTCCTTTTTCGTGAAATTAGGGATTGATAATCGCAGCACAGCAAAATATGTACTTCACGTATTGTTAAAGAAATATTCGGAAAGGCAAATGGAATACAAATGCAGCTCAGTTTTGTGAGTTATAGCTTGTGTGAGCAAAAGTAGTTCTGCCCTTGTATACCGGTACACAGGGGCCAATACAAAAGACCAAACAATACATTACAGCTAAACAAAGAAACTCGAAAACAAAGAAAGCACAATACTTATTCGTGTACCGTTGACACTCTAGCAGAAAAAGCCTATTCTTCTCAGTCCTAGGACTTAAACTTTCTTATTAATACATTGATAGATATATACCCTATGATGGGCCATATTCCCTGGAGGAAATATGTTATAAGGGAAACAGAAGTATATCGGAAATTTTCTGCTTAATGAACGCAAACGTCTATTTATATTTATCCAAGAGGAATAATCTTGCCCACACGCGTTATCAAAATACCTGATCCATTGATTCTTGCATGTACAAATTTTAAACATTACCATTCATGAACAAACAGCGAGCAGCACAACAAATTCGCCGAGATCAGCTGGTAAATTAGCGGGTTTAATCATGTTTTAATGGTAGCCAAACATAGCAACTGAAACTCAAGTACTGGACTAGATGTACTCGGTCCCTTTCCTTTAACGATGGCCGTCATGATGTCACCAAGTTTTTTAAAGGGCGCGGGACAAACAAAGGGGAGGACATCATAACAAGTAAACGTGTTAACAGAGATGCTGGCTACGGCCTGGAAATTCCTTGTAAATTTTATGGTGATGTTGAAACATCCTTACCATGGCGCAAGTCCAAGCTTGATTATCTGGGATACAGTTTTCAATACAGTTAGTGATTGGAAAAAAGACCATTCACGAACTTTTCGCGCTTTTAAAAACAATGTGCACATGAAAAAACAACGTAGTGACTTATTAAAAATTAATAGACTTGTTCATAAGGTCAGTGGAAGTCTTCATATTTAACAGGAGGAAAATAAGAAACCCAAATATCAAAGTTGCTGTTGTTTTTCTTTTATTATCAGCTAACTCATTAAGCGAATACCAAAATATAGCTTTTAAGTTGAGGAAGAGTACTTAACCATTTGTTCTGTTGAAGAAACTATACCATATCGTGGTCCTTTTGCAACGCAATAATACATGCTCTGAATATGAATAATAGGAAAGATGTCGTTTGAATTGGCATTCTAACGACTGAACGCAGATACTTAACAGAATCCAGACTGCTATTCCCGCCAAACCAGTTAAAAGTAAAGTGAGGGTGAAGACAGGCCACGTGTTCTTCATAGCTTGTAACACTAAGTCTCTTGACTGCTCCAATATCTGTTGTTTGTTCATTATCAAAACAACACCAGGTGAGTTCAGAACTTCCACGTATCTGTATCCGCCGTATTTGCCATCTGGGCTGCCATGAACTGGCATAGCTAAGTCAGTTGTGCCATTAACAATAGTAATATCAAGGGTCTGTAGATCTCCTGCCTTGACAGTGTATTTCACGTTTTTCTCAGAGATCTGTCCACAGATTGCAATTCCCTTGCTAACAACTTCGTGGAATATGCCCATTAAGGTGCTGTCATTACTTCTGGTTTCTGTGCTTGCGCTCTCCTGTTCCCGGCTTTTATTTACGAGTGTAGCATGTCTCGGAGCGTCATCTCGATTGTTAAGCTTTTCAGGCGGCTTCAACTCCTCGTGAATATAGGGAGGTCTGTTCATCCAAGCGACGGAAATCTGATTAACGTTAGATATATTTTGGCCAACTGTTACTGTCTCTTCAGAGGCAGTGGGAATATGTTCGTGTATGCGAAGGCTTCTACCCAGAAAATACTTTCCAACGTATACACCTCCCAGTGTATACAATGAGTACACGGCTTGTGAAAAAAGACAGAGGAAAAAAACTATTGTTTTGAATTCCATCTCCTTCCGTTTGCAACGATTAATTCTTTACAGGGGAAACTTGGTCAATTGTTCTTTGTACCTATTTTTCCTTGTTCTTGCGAGACGTTATCGAGGGCGTTTCGTATCTTGATTTACTCAACATTGCATTATTGGTCTAGTTATATTAACAGCCATCAAAATAGTTTGATGTTAAAAAAGGGAATTAGTTTGCATGAAAACAGAAATTCCATTGTCCACAGAATTAAAGCCCTCTGTCACCCATTAACAATTGAAGCTGCCATTTTTAAATAAACTTTGACAACTCTGACTTGATGTTCGTTGTGTAATTAATAATCATTCTAATAAGTAATTATCCGTTGTAGTAAACCATTCTTGAATCTCTTCTCTGCTAACATTTCCAAATTTCATATCTTAACGGTGAAGATAACAATTGATAAATAGTGGCTATGTATGTTGTTTGACTGTTGTACAGAAGCTTCGGCCTGAAGAGTTCAATTTTTAAAGCCAAGCCGACTAGGCGGGCGCTTTTTGAAAGACCTGGAACTTTTAGGGCCTCAGTGTCTTTTGAATCCTATGGTTCAGACTGCAGTAATTGAACGCTGCAATTTCATCAAACTTTGCCAAAAAACAAGGCTTTCTTCGCCTTAGTAAAGGTTGATCAATTGAACAGTATGTGTATAGCAGGACTGTTTTCCATTGGTATGAATGGCTTTTCGGGTCTACAGGTCTAATCAAAAACCTGTGTTGTCTCGAAACAGATTATATCAAAGCAAACTGACCGAAGTGAGTAGCCAGCATCCAGCTGCTGTTGAATATTGTTTAGGCAATGCGCACGTTTACAAGTTTTATGAGTTAAAGGTATCGGTCAGTTGATAGTTCGTAACTTTTAAGATTAACACTGAAAAACATCGTGTTTTCTTTTTTGAAAAAAAAAAAACCCTCTCGTTTTCAATTTTTCGCCAAACTGTTGTAATGTTCCATTTTTTTTTCTGCACCTGGTCTCAAGCTGTTCAGCCCTTTATTGGTTTCTTCCTGTTTTTGTTTTCATTTTTTTTCTGGGCTGCAATTTAAGAAGAAAGAAGCAACCCATTCTTTAAGAAAGAAGCTGTTTGAAGGTTTTGGATTCAACCTACTGTCAGACGCATAGTTTTCGGATAACGTATGAGCTCCTGGTATAAGTTAGTGCGTGCATAAAAATGATGATGAAAAATGAAAATAAAAAAATATCTATATCATAAAATACATATTATGAAATATATATATATATATATAACTATATATTAATAAATATATTTTAATATATATTAATAAATATATATATAAATATTTGTTAATAAATATTTTTAAATATATATTAAATACATTACTTAAGAATACGTTATAGAGTATGGTAAATTAGAAAATATCCCAAGGAAAATACGCGCTCTGATTGCTTAAAAATCATGTTTTTATTAAATAATTATTATGAGCTCGAGATTTCTAGTCGTTCAAAGCTTTGTCTTTTCTGGAACAGCCTCAACCAGTAAACTGTCTAAATCTTCTTCACAGACACTTCGAAAACATGAAGAAGCGGCCGCCATTTTGTTAGCAAGGGCACACTGCTACGCTACTCACTATCTATCACAGAATAAATAGTGGGTAGCGTAGCCAATCAGAGCGTGGCATTTGTGATAGAACGCTAGTAGATTTATACTAAAACTCGATAGAAAGACGGAAAATGTTTTCTATTTCTTAAACATTAAACAATTTAGTTGCCATGTCAGTAGACAAGTGCAAAGACATTAGTTGCGTTTATTTCCGTGGCAAAAAGGCACTGAACTGCCAACTGTGGTGAACCTCCTCCTTGAAGTCCTCGTTTTCCCCATAACAAGCACCCTCCCATCCCATAACCCAACTTCTCATCATAAGTCATTTATTAGCATTGATATTCAACAAACAGGTTAAGTAGAGATGCTTCCTTAGCGGTTGATATTGTTTCTCAACAAACTACCTTTGTATTCAACATTGTAAAGACTTTGTGATTTCCTTGACAGAACATCACATGCACATTCTCATACGGAGGTCTCAGTTTTCTCTTTGTCCACACAGTTGTCTTTTAATATATGTTATTGTCTTCTACAAGACTCTGGTACTTGTGAAAAATCGCTTTAAGGATCTTTGCCCATTGCGATACAATGTCACTGGTCGCCGACTTAAGCTTGCAACGTCGTGTTACTGGAAATAGTGTCTACTCGTGCCGATACACTATTTTTACAGCGTTACTGTGAAGTAGTCAAAATATCTTATCTTAATATCTGATGACGCGCAGAGCTCTACACGAACTCTCAAAAGGCCGACGACACTTATTAATTTCATAGAAACAAATGATGATTCAAGTTTGTCTGTGTAAATAGAAATATTCAGACTTCTTGGGGAATTTTAACTGCCGCGATGTTGACATACGAACAGTGCGGGGAACCACGCGCCGGTAAAAAGCCAGATGGGATTTCAAGATAGCTGGGATCAAATGCCTGGATAATGCGATTATGTCTACAACAGGAAGAATTATCTAATTAGTGTCAGAACTTCAGTAAAATTAATTAGGTGAGCATACCTCTAACAGAGATGGACAAAAACCTCGAAAAAGCGACTACCAATTCATAACGGCTCGTGTTGAAGAGATTGAAAATGTTGCGGTCATCTGGCGTGAAAAAGTCAACCACGAAGGATAAGGAGAAGAAAAGGGTATGACATAGATTGTGCGAAAATTCAGGCTTTCAGCTCGTTAGTATGAAATGTGTTTGACAAGGTTATTTGCCCATAGGATCGTTTTTCACAGTTCATGTCTGTGAAATGCTGATATTTAGCACCACAATGAGAAAGAGAAAGCTCTCAACATATAAGTGATCTCTGTAACCTCTTTATCGATCCCGAAGGCAGAATTTACGCTGGCACAGCCAAAGTTGAGTTTACTGCGGCGTATACAGTTGTCGTGCCAGGCGACTTTGAGCCGGGGTCCTCGTTTCAGCGGTCAATTATATCAGTTTCAACCAAAAATAAGAAAGAAGAATAATTAAAAAAAAAACGAAGTAGCTATGTTCAGTATCAGTGGGACAAGTACTTCCCAGTGTGTACGATCACAGAGGGGAATAAAACTTCGTTGATCTGTTTTAGCACGCTACCAAAATTGAAACATTTTTACACTTCAGTTTCTGCGTTAGGGGTGAGAACACGGGACACGCCATGAAAGGGAAAAGCGATAAGAAGCGCAGTAAGGCATAACCACGTCACATCGCAGCCAACTACAAGTGTAAAGACATGCTGATAAAGGCAATGTGTGTTTATTCAAGGATTCCATGCACTCAGGAGAGGCCACAGAATATTTACATTGCTTGTTTGGCCTGTGATGTTATCCTCTCTCACTTTGAGGGAAGGGGAGGGTCTCTTTAACAGGCTCATATACGGTGATCACAAAGATTTCAACCGGGTCTAACTAGACAAAGCAATGGCGATTTATAAAACCTTTACGCAGAGAATCATTTTACTCACAGAAACGACACATAATAACGCACGGGAAAATTCTATGTAATACCGGTTATAAAGTGTCACACAAATCATAGAAGGATTTTGCTGACGACCTAGGACCATGGCGGATAAAAAGAAGAGGACTCCTTGTACTTTATGTTCAATGTTGCCTGTTCGATAAGACTACTAAAAAGACAAAAAAAAAATTGAAAACTCTTACATCAATTAAACGGAGTTTCAGTTAAAAAAAACGATTTCACCGCTTTGTGGCCATTAAGTTTAAGGCCACACTCTAGATCAGTTGCTGCAGTACTGAAGGCTTCCACTCCATCAATTTATTCACAGCCTGAAAAATGGTAGACCCACACTGCACATTTCACGGTCAGGTGCCCATCACAATAGAGTACTCAATTTACAGTTAGCCTGGCACTAAATTGTCATCAGACAGCATGGTTTTAGCCACAGATAAACTGATGGATAGAACCTCACTGTAAAATCTCTCCATTCTGAGTAAAACAAGCAGTACCACATTAAGGTACTGCTTTTCTAGTTTTCTCCCAGAAATGGTCACACTGCATGGTTTGATACACAGACGAGGAAGCTGGAGCCTCACTGTATAGTAAAACAAACAGTACCACAGTACTGTACTGTTCAGTAGCTTTCCAAAGAATGGTCACACTGCATGGTTTGATCCACAGATGAAAAAGTGATAACCACACTGTATAGTACAACAAACAGTACCACAGTACAGTACTGTTCAGTAGCTTCTAGAGACTGGTTACTATGTTGGAAGAGTTGCAGGGTGATTTCAGGTTTTGATTTCTTTGTTTGTGATCGTACCACTGCACGCAGAATCCGTAATACGACTCCCCCACATTGTCCCGCCTGACGCCATTAGACGCCTCTGACTTAGTGTAACTGTGTTATCTGTTTACACACGCTATTCTGGTGCGTGGGTCGTGGGCCACGTACCTTTATACACCGACGGCAGAGATTGATGAGGTGTCTGATGAAAGATTACCACGTTACTTTACTCGCCGCAGCTGTTTAGACAACTTTCATCATTTTGGCGTCTTTTCCAGGTTATTTTGGGGACAAAATTGCTCCTAGCACTAAACACAATGATCAAGTAACGATATTTTGAAACTGGGAAAAGGCTTGGTTCGCCTTTCCGATAAAAACATGGACATTGTTGTCACTAAAGCATTCTTATCTTTCACAGCCCTATCAGTTTTCTCTTCACAGTTCCACCCTTTTCGCCTCGCTCCACCTTCCTTACAGTTCGATTTTCAATCTCCGCAGCGGCACCGTTTTTCCGGTTTTGAAAGTAACTTTCGTTCATTTACTTATCGGCGCTTAAAGTCCCGGACTCCGTTGAAACCCTCAGCTGACTTCTGTCTTGTAAAGAAACTGCTAGCTGATGTCAGTTTTGTAGATCCTTTTCTTGTTGTTTAACCACCGTGCGATACCCACAACAGAACTAAATTGATCCGTCCTCTCCCGTTTCAGGGGAAAACAAAGGAAACCTGCTGCAATGTAGTGTAAGAATTAACTATTAAAAACTATTGACTACCTTAAACATGCTTTTATATGTGACATATTGACGGAGATGAATGAATAAAAAAGAGAATGAGACAAGTTTGGCTTGTCCTTTGCTTTCCTGCTTTTTTTCGCATTGTAATTCTTTCAATCTTCTTAAGTAAATGAATCTTTTAAGCTTATACTAAGTTTGAGTAGAAGCGATAGTTGATAAACTAACGGTTAATACTCACGATCTTGTTAGCATAGGATTAGCAGAAGATCTTAGAAAGTAAACTGATAAACTCTCTCCTCCCAGGGTCGCTATGTCATTGTGTTTACCGTTTGTTTAATCCAGATGTCCTCTCCTTAATTCCAACTGCATCTCACCTTAATCCCAGCAAGTTGCGTTTCTGGCAAATTACTGCCCGTCAGATTGATCCTCTCCACTGTTAGATAACAGAAGGCCGCCACCAGTATATTGCCGAAGATGGAATCTTTGAGTGCAAGATCTACTTTGCTTTTTGGCCCACGGGCAGTGCTTTAGTGACACCGTCGTTATTTTCACATTTCTCGCAATTTCAATGTGTACACGTCGTGTTCTCCATATCCATGTTGGTGGTTGACACAGCACCGCAGAGTCTTTAACAAGACCAATACAAATGTATTTTCAAAACTGAATGAACCGAGAACAAGTCCACTGAAGCAGTAGAACGAACACATTGTTCAAATTTTACTCCTTTGCTTGTTCATTTATATTACTAGCTTGTTTTGAGGTGCTCTCGTCAACCAAACGATGGGTTATTATTATTAGTGAGTATGTGTAATTAAATTGACAATTCACTTACTTTACTTCAAGTGAAATCCCTATGTAATTTTGTTTGATTTCGCAAGTGCGTGCCAAGTGGGATTAAAAGTACAAACTATCCTAGAAAGGTTGTCTTTTTCCAGTGTCTGCATCCATAGTTTAGCTTAACAAGCCCCACTTTACTTATTCAAGCTAGGCTGCTACAAAGCTTTAACAATCCAAATGAAGGACAGATAAGTAAGTATATGAACTTTAAACTGTTCAAAAGCTTCCGCGACCTCATTCAGTTTTGAAAACGATACATTTTCTCCTTGCGCACTTGAAGCGTTAAATCGTTTGTCCTTGTTAGCAAGCAAGATAGAGACATTAAGATGTCGACATGCCCCTAGTGCATATTAACGTAAAGTATCCTATTCTTCCTCGGAGGCTGCAGTGGTGAAGCTGAAAATTTCACAGCGCCATAAATCACTGTTGCTCGGCCCGTCATATATAAACGTCATATTATGTTTCTTGCCCAGAAAGACTGAAAATATCCTCTTCCATGGAATGCGTGTCGAGCCCGGCGGTTTATTTCTACTCTTCAAATGGATTTGAAGATTCGAACCTTTTAACGCCCGCTTCGTTTACAATTCCTCTTGGACCAAATTATTAATTAGGCGAATATGAAAATGGCTAAGGAAACATTACTATAAATACAGGTAGAGTGTAATGCATACCTTAGGAGTCAACTCTTTCGTGGACAAGCACAACTTGGAAACAAAAGTCACATTCATTTGTATTGCTGCAGTGTTATTCAATTGTAGGGGAAACGTTTTCCCTTTTTGAAGTCTTAAAGTAATGCTGTGAATATGAAATCTTTACCAACACAAGCAAGAATTCCCACCCAAGACTGTCCATCAACTGAGCCAACTAAATAGTATTCACCGCAAGAAAAACATTCGTTCACCATTTCTCACGAGTCCTCTCAGCGAGACGATTCATCACAGGTTTAAACAGATAAAAGCTTGATTGCTCATCTACAGCTTTTTGACGTTAACGAATGGTTTCGCACACCAACTTCCTCGGTTTATAAATTATTTTTGATGGGTATTGTTTGATTGAATCTCGAGACGGGACAGTTTTACGGCCTGTCCGCGATAGATAACGCACAAGAAATAGCTACACACTTCGAACTTTCTATTCTCTCCCAGTTTCATGGACTCCGTTATTAATTCACATCTCTGGTTCCTTTGAAATCTTTGACCAAGCTTATTCAGCTGCTTTAAGTAAACACAGCAGCTGAAAATTTTAAGAGAGCTAACATCTTTAGTTAGAAACTCTGCAAGTGTTGACCCCACAACATGGCGACACTGCTGTACATACAAACTACAGACATTGAAGTTTTTAACATGATTAAGACAATTCTACAACAGCAGTCACTTTATTCATCTTACATTTATTCACAGAAGGAAAAAGGGTTCTCCATTTTCGTTATATTAACCGCAATATTTGTTTGGAGGAAGCGCGTCTCGAATGTTACCTTTGAATTTTGGAAATATTTCGATCAAGGCGTGGAAAAGCCGTGAATTGTTTGTCTTACATTCAACATTCAAATAACTTGTCTAAAACAGTTCCTAGTTTGACAGTACGTGGAAATACTCTTTCATTTTTGGGAAGAAACAACGTTAAAATGTAAGTCCGGAAATTGTTGGACGAATCTTTGCTAACTGTTCACCCGAGTCAACTAGACATCACGAACAAATTGATTTATAGCTCGTTTAGTATAAAACACTGAAATGTCAAGGGCTTGATTTATGAATTTCAGAGAAAGCTAAACTGCTGACCCCGTGTTTAAACAATATTTTCCTTTGAGAAAACGTGTCCACTTAGATAAATTAACGTATGCATGCAACGAATGCTATCCTGTAGATCCTACAAAAATAGTAATGGAAACTCGCTTTCTGGAGGTAGCGTATGAGTAAGTAATATTTATCAATAAGTTTCTTTGAGATCTTACTCAAATGCTCTTGGCATGTTTGTTAATAAAGGTCCATGATTCCAGAATTGGAAAGATTGATTGAATATAGTTGCAAGGAAAATTATAGCACAATAAGAAAGAGGAAAGACATTCATGAACGAAAGCAAATATTAAGATTTACCCACTACAAGATTTTGTTAAATCTCCAGTCGCTTGTACAAACGATTCACTTGTTTTGTGTCCATAATTTTGGCAGCTTGAACGTCGCTTTTCAGTTCTTCAAGATCTCTCCGAAATTTCGCTCGTCTGTTTTGGAACCATGTTATAACTTGCGCTCCAGAAATGCCAAGTGTTTGTGCGATTTCGTCCCTATCGGCGGGAGAAAGGTATTTTTGATACATAAATCGTCTTTCCAGCTCAAATATTTGTTGATTCGTGAAGCACGTTCTTGCTTTTCGTCTTTTCCTCGCGTTTAGTCTTGCTTGGAAGGCCGCAAGTTTTTGTTGCATACTTCTTGAGACTGTTGGAAAAAAAATGGTAGTCTTAATTTTAAAAGGTTTCGGTAGTGACCGTGCTGAGAAGAGTGGTAAAAACACTCATCA
Source organism: Ricordea florida (assembly GCA_949710005.1). Taxonomy (NCBI): domain Eukaryota; kingdom Metazoa; phylum Cnidaria; class Anthozoa; order Corallimorpharia; family Ricordeidae; genus Ricordea; species Ricordea florida. Next base: position 596,063 of record OX453287.1, on the reverse strand, counting down.
GCAGCCCAATTGAGATCCCACATGGTGAGATCAACAGATCTTAAACAAATGCAAATCGTTACGACAAATAGAAAGGAGTAGAACTACTCTTGGATTGCCGCAAGATTGGTTTAAGGTCAGTTGTATTTATACAAGGAGAAGCAAGAACTGAAAAAGGCAGCCAAAAACGAATGTCCTTAGAACACAACTACCGTAAGAAGCACCATTGAATTCCAACATTTTATGGCAATGCAAGCTGGTTAACCCAGTAGCTGTGCTTCGAGACTTCCAGTAGAGAAAATGCAGACAAACATAGCATGCATTTCTTACTCACCATTTTCATTGCTTCCCAGCTCTTTATCTTTTTCCGTTGGTAAAACATTGCTGGCAAAGTCTGCTAGTGTCAAGAGCGGTGAGTCGATTGCTCCTGAGCGTGAAAGCGGCCTTCTTTTTACTGTAGTAGGTTGCCTTTTGGGATGAGGTGCGCTGAGAATAGCTTCGATGGAAAATGATAAGGCTTTGTTAGCAGTGTTCCTTGTATTCGAGTCATTGTCTCTCTCAATCAAGCTTCCTCCACGTGAAGAAGAACTGCCTCCTCTTCTCTGTTTATCCATGATTTCCATCCAAACCAACTGACAAAAGCTAAACAAAATAGCGGTTCTGCTCAAAGCACATGTGCTCAACTGCAGTGCGCGGTGAGCTTGTGTTTGTAACTTACCGAGCGGTTCTAACCACCTTGGAGTTTTCTTCCAAGCCCACGGGATGCGCCAATTAAAATCTACAGCTAGTGTGAAATTGATGACTAATTAATTAAAGTATTTACCCAAACAAGCGGCCAATGAGCGAGCGGGCGCCACCACGTAATTCAATTAAGCTGACAAGCCGACAGGTTTGGCAAGCAAAGATAAATTGAATTAAACTGTCAACGCCATCAGAGTAACCTCGTTAGGACAAAGACAACATTTTAGAAGCTGCCAAATCACATTTGGGACTGAAGTGGCACGAACAATTATCTTCACTAAACACGAGTCGGGAAGTCAACAGTTTTAAGCCCTATGCTTTTCCTGTTACTGTCCTTTGGAAAATGCAAAGTGATAGGTCACACTAAAAGTCATATTATGTTACAAGGACAGAAAGCCATTTCCATTATTATAATACTGCACAATTATCTCTGCCATCGCTTAATTAATTTCATGCTTTGTCCTCTCAGCTGACATGCTGGGACTCCTGTGACACGGTGTAACGTGCCGTACTGGACATGGTTTTCTTCACTTCTTTTGAAGTGCCGCGAATGGTCAACATTTTTTCGCCTCTACCGACGAATCTTGTTGAGAAACTGGGAAAAACTGATGAAGATCAACCCTCCATTTCTCTGTCGCCTTCCTTGTGCCTCATTCTGTATTTGTTCTTGTTATGTGTCTCGTTCCGATCGGTAAAAAGGGTTCTTGAATTTATTTGCTGACTGGTACGCCTAACCTACCAGCCTAATTGAATCAAAACAGGATTTTGACAATTGCTTTAAAAACACACTTTTTCGTTAACGCGACGCTTTTGTTTCTCTACTTTACGGGAGGCGGACCGTTAGCGCAGCTGCCTTTTGCCACTAAACTGATATACAACTGTTCAAATTACGAAAACAACTGTCTTCCTCCAATTAGCTAAGATGTCTAGAGCACGTTGCAAAACAGGACTCGAAAAAAAATCCATCTCGAAAGCTGTCTTTTGTAATTCAGTTTCACGGTTTACTGGGAGTTTGTTGTGCTTTGACTACCTGAACAACTTTGGTGATAAAAAGAAAACTCTCTTTATTTTGGTAAGCTCTTCATTAATGAAGCAAAATACATTATCTTTAAGGATGACACAAAAATCGTTGTTTTTGTGTTTGCTAAACTAACGCTTACGTTTATACTGGCCAAGAAGTTAACAGAGTTATTCAAGCGTTAGAAACTGTACTCTAATAAAGTTTACGTTAAGTTAGACTCTAGTATATGTAGAAAAAGGACCACCGTGAGAAACGTCTTGCAAAAGTGTCACCGAATAATTAATATGCTTTACCTTGCTTTGCCAACGAAGCTTAAACTCCGCTTTATTCCGGAATTTACTAGGAATAAACAACACCACCAGATAGTAATGAAACATCGGTTAGAAGATGTCATAACGAATTTAATGATGGCCACCTTGAGTTGACAGTTTTTTACATGATCTCCGAGATGATCTACGGGGAACTGGGGAAGTAAACTGTACCTTGAAATCTCTGACAGTTTTATTCGTTTAATAAAAGGCCTACACTCGCTGTTACTTAATATTAGACCGCATTTATGGACTTGCAAGGCCAATTGAAACCATTCTCTCATACCCTTACGAATTCAGGATTTGCAATCTTAATGTGCCAATGCTACTCCGCTCTCCCGGTTAAACTGTATTTCTTTTGATGCGCAATTTTGGGAAACAAACTTAATTACCAACTTCAGAACCCGTGACGTTTCTTAAAAATAACTCTCGGAATTTGCTCTAGAAGTTGTTTATATTGCGTTTCAGAGTCAGTATTCTTTCACTTTTTTTAAGTTCCTCTCTTACAAATAGCTCCAAACATTGTAAAACTGAAAATTGCAGCTCGATCAAATTTCCTTCAACGAGTAGCCCCCTCAAGCAAAGAGATTTCAACCGCTTGTGTACTGAAGAGGTCGCCGAAGGTTTCAAATGAAATTAATCTTCTTCAGGTAAAATGAAAAATGAGGTGTTGCTCTCTCGTAGTTTTTTGTTAATGAAACGCCACCATTTGCATCTAAAAATAATTACGCTTTCAGATAGTTCCGACTCTCACACCTTCTAACAGGAAGCGTTGGTTGTCAAAGGTTTCTGTAATCGCCAGTTCAAGTGACACTGTTAAACAGTTTCTCAAACCAAACCCTTATAATGAATGGCTAAGTGACATACTCGCTGACTGATAACACGAAGGCTAGGAAAGAAAACCCGAAAGAAACTTTCCTTTATTAAAAGTGGAAATACTCTATTCCACATACCTTTTCCTCAGGAAAACTGGTTCGCGATCTTTGTCCAGGGAATTAGTTGTCAGCCTAATGTGACAAACCAGTGTTTTACTTCGCTGTTGTAGTGTTCTTCTAAACCCCAGCCACACTTCTTATACTACAGTGAAATAATGTACCCTTGTTTCTATTCTTCGTAAGATTTGGTGGCTCAGTCACCACATTAATATAACACGTTCTTAAATTGGTAAAATACTGTTCAGTCTTTAAGAACATAAACGCAAGGTATGTTGAGTGTTAGCTAGAGCTAACCAGCGCCTTTTGTTACTTTGTTTCATTGGCATAATTCCTAACCACTGTGTCCAACATTACCTCAATATATTCGTTTGAGGATAACTGCTGTATTTGTACGAAATTGTAGCCGGGAATCTTGTTATAGACACTGAGGTAAAAAATGAAGACCGAAGAGAATCAGTATTGCCGACTGGTTTCAAGGAGTCGTAAGTAAGAGAGAAATGTTAGGGATTTGTTAGACTTGTGAAATACAAAATTTGAATTATTGAATAAAAACAGCGGTAAATAAGGTGTAGAGAAACCTTACCGATTTTTTCCGAGTGCTATTCGTACTTTAGCAGATTCCATCATGTTTGTTGGACTATAAAAGCAAAACCAGTTCTACAAATATGATATCGACTTTCACAACATTCACAGGAATAATTTCAGTACCTACGCGTTAAGTTAGATACAGCTCCTGTCGAAGTAAAACGTTGAACCGCCGGCTCACCCGGCTAAATGTGATTCAAGAGACCTGAGTTTTGTTACAATAACAATCTACTGTCAAGCAAACAGATGTTAAGAATTGCGAATATAAGCTCCAAGAGACTGAATCGATCTACCACCAAATTCTTCAACCTAACACGAGAGGAAGTGTATTGCAACCACCAGGGAGAATTACTGACTAGATCTCCTTATTGAAAATGGTGAAAAATAAGAACGAAATTAGAGCTGATTGCCTTTAAGTTTTTGATTACTGTATGTAGTTATGTTCGGAGCGGTTTTGCTAGGCTCACAGCTGGTTAGCGCTGTCATATCTTTAAGTTTGATGAAATCCTGTTGTTCCTGGATAATTTATAAAGGTGCTAATACCATAATCTTATGAGGGGGGTAAAAGAGCTGCTTGGGTGTGGCTTACACCTCATTAGTTTTTCCTTCCGTTGGTCATGTTGTCTCTAATTATCTGCACTGTGTGGACACTATAATTGGCGCAGGCCTTTATCCTAAACTTCCATTGTTCGTCTATGAGATGTTTCAGTTGAAACGGATAAACTACATGGCAACTACAAAGACAAATCAACTATACTTAAAAAAAGCACCCAGAATCGAATCGAATGAGTTCATGGAACGGCTTAGCTCAATGCTGAGTGATCGACTGCAATAATTAAATTGAGCTCTTAATACCCGAGTGTCTGTTTTTTGTCAACAGTCCTGGTCGTTCGGATCGGCTTTCTCCTGCTGTTATGTCAACAGTCCTGGTGGTTCGGATCGGCTTTCTCCTGGTGTTATGAGTTACCACTGTCCAGATAATCTGCCTGGCATTATAGAAAAAAAAAACATTCCGAGAATGGGTGCGTGAGTGTTATTCCCTGTAATTTGTTCAGACACACTCCGGCTAAATAAAAGCCTGAGCCTTATTTCAGTGTAGTTAGGAAACTTGTGTCCTACCAGTTTTCTCGAGTGTGCACCAGATAACGGTAATTCTTCTGGCACGCAAAACAAGAGAAGACAGTGGCCGTGTCTGAACAACATTGTATGCACCGCCAGACTCCAGCTTCAAGAGAGTGCAGCAACTCCATATTTTCGCTACGAAAAGCCACTGATATGTTACATTTGTTTTCAATATGCCCTAGATATGGCACGTAGCAGAAGAATAGAGAGAAAGATTGCGCCACAATTTATGATTTCTTTTATGTGGGGGGCACAGTAGTGTAGTGGTTAGCGTGTCGGACTTCCGAGCAGGAGGTTTGTAATTCGAGCTCTGGTGCTGGCACTGTGTTGTTTTCTCAGACAAGAAACTTTACTCCACACTGTCTCTCTCCACCCAGGTGTATGAAAGGGTACCGGCGATATAATGCTGGGGGGTGACCCTGCGATGAACTAGCATCCCTTCCATGGGGGAGTAACGATGCGCCCAGATGCTTCATGCTATCGAAACAAGGATAAGCTCCGGCCATGTGGGCTTCCTGTGCACCTATGCCTATGTGAAGGACAAGGATGGCGCAGTGATCAGAACACACGCCGCCCATTTCTATGATCGGGGTTCGAATACCGCAGTCTCGTGCGAGCTGTGTTTCTTTCCTGAGGTGTTTTCCCGGGTTTTACGCCCTCTATGAAAAATAAATCAGTGTGCATTCGATTGGGAAATCCGGATTTAGATTTCCAAAATCTAAACCCAGACTTTTCAATCGAACACAAAATCCGATTTAGCTCCACCGAAATGCTTTCTGAACATGGATTTAAATTAAGAAATTCAAAATTGGATTTATTAAATTTGCATCTTTGTGCTGGTTTGGGAAAATCCGAAAGCGTGACAAATCTATGAAGGGATGTAATCCGTTTGCGAATTTTATGTTCAATTGCAAAATCTAAGTTTGGATTTTGAAAATCTAAGGGAAGGTATGTTTTTTTTCGGGGGGGGGGGAATCGGATTTCGAAGAGGAGTGTCCTTAGTAATTTTTTTACAAATTGGGGAGGGTCAAACCTGTTTTATTCTTAACGGTGGGAGGGTCTCAGGTTTTTTTTGGCAAGGAAAAAAATACTCAATGTCGCTTCTATTTTGTATATACAAATTGCTCCATCTGACCTCATGAAATCCTCGCATTCACCACAAGCATATTTCCCTCTCTCTATTCCTCGTACATTTCACCGTGCAATCACACGCCACGCAGATAAGCGCGGATATATGAGTGACACTTCCAGTCTTCATTTTCACTTCCGGTTATTTTTGTCTTGGATAGGTGGGGGAGGGGAGAGTCAGATGTTTTTGTTTGGGTATTTCCGAAGGGTCTAGGAAGTGGGAGGGTCACGACTTTTTTTCGCAACAAAAGTCTTAAATACCCTACCCACCCCCCTCAATAAAAAACGTACCTCCCTTAAATGCAGATTTCCCTATGGAATGCATCCTCAGTCTGGATTCGAGGGCCGTTTAGCTGTGTTGTTGTGTTAACCTGGTTAGTAAAGTTCTTATTAGTCAGTGAGTTTACTGAGTAGTCTGGTTTTTAATCAGCAGACTATTTGACAGATTTCAGTGCCAATATACTATACGGCTCTCTTACAAGACTTACAATCCGGAACGAACATTGCTCTACTTTGATTGACGACGGTCTCAGTTGTGAGCGGGTCTTGTGCTACACCTCCGCTCATGGCTCACGCGACCAATGTTGGCATTGCACGGTCGGGCACAGTAGCGGCACGGGTAGCTGTTGGCTGTATCAGGGACAGGGTCACGCCGGCGTCAGCATCTCTCTTCCCAGCCTGATACCAAGTCCTGTTAGCAGCGCCTTTGTGGATTGCCGATTTCCACGCGCTTCGGTCTGATGCAAGGGTTTCCCATGAGGCCGGGTCAATTGTATAGTTTTTTATGGTCGACTTACAGAATCCTTGTATCGCAGCTTAGGGCGCAACCTGCTGGGCGACGTGCATGTGCGAGCTCTCCAAGCAGAAGCTGCTTGGGGATCCGGGAGTCATCCATCCTCCGCACATAACCAAGCCATCTCATTCTGCGCTTGTTCAAGATGGAGATAAGGCTTGTGCTGCCTGCCCTCTCCAGCACACGTGAGTTGGGCACACGTTCCCAATATCTAGTCTTAAATCAATGCCATACACCTCATCTCGAGAGAAATTGGACAATTTATTGTTTGATCGATTCAGCATCGAAGAGTTGGTATTTTTGCTTTATATAATAAATCCGTTAAATTTGTAATATTTTTTCCTGTTCAGGCTGAGAATTCCGCGCCAAACATTTGTCATCCCCAGGTTCTCTTCGCTCGGGATAAAATAATGTAACCTCGTTCTCACGATTGTTACTGTGGTGACGCGCTAATGCCACTAAAATGGTGGATATACGTGTGGAAACGAACAGCTACATTACGAATAATGTGTTGACAGGAACCCCGTCTCCTCTTCCTCGTCCTTATTTGCCTTCTTTACCACCTCAGAAAACAATCAAGCCTTCTTATTCTAGGTGATAAGTTTTGCTACCCTGAATGGAATTCAGAAATAGAAAATCTTCACTCATCGCGCTGTGTTTACCTAGCTACATATACAACGAGTTTGCATGTCTGTTCTCTCTTGCTCAGGTTCCTTGTTGAAGCACCGTATTCAGCTCTTGCTGGTGTTGTTGCAGATGCAAGGGAACCTCCAAAGGTGCGTTTGCGTTATGGCTTTAGCTATACGTATCATTTACCATTAATTTAGTCAACATTGTTGAACTTCGTGTTATGTTTTACAGTGTACTCACAAGTTATTACAGACTATTGTATGGTTTCTACCGTTGTTTTGGATAATGGGGTTGTACTTTCTCAATTTGAAGATATAAAAAGATATAATTATAAACTTTTTCCCAGTTGAAGTTTAGAGTATCTCGTCATAGACGTACTCTAATATTTCTTTTTTTGTGGCCTTAGTGCGTATCAACGTTGGAATTCTTAACTAAACTTCCTTGACTGTTTACCTGTGTTTCTCAAACATTTGTTCCATATTCTATTGTTGAATTTAAAAGGTATGATATCAGATAGCGGCAAGATTTCCGCACAGGTCCTTACTTCATTATGCATGCAGCAGATGAATAATTATTGTTTAGGGTAATGCACATGTAAACATTCTTGTTATTGCAGAATGAAACAGTATGGCTACAGCATGCATAATGAAGTAGGGACCTGTGTGGAAATCTTTCCCAGATAGCTCCAGTGGTTTTATTATATCTCCTTTATAATTGACTTATTTTGTTACTTTCCTAGCCACCGTCATTTCCACGCAGCCGAGATCGCATTCAGGTTGGCTACACAAATCGATGGCGGCTACCCACTGTGCTGGGTAGTGATTTGCTTGGCTCATCACAGGCTCTCAAGTCTGTTACCAACTGCTATAATGACACAATAATGGCGGTTATGACTGGTAAGTAGAGGTAGCTACTGACTGAGGATTTGACCCTGGTAGTCTTAAGTCCCCAGTAGTGACCAGCATCCAATTTGGTAAGATTTCCGCACAGGTTCCTACTTCATTATGCATGCTGTAACTATCCTATTTCGTTCTTCGAACACGAGAAACATTTGCACGTGCATTACACCAGACAAGACAGCTTCAGCATGCATAATGAAGTAGGGACCTGTGCAGAAATCTTACCTCCAATTTCTCAGTACATGTTATATGTTCATCAACCCTTCATGTTATAAGAATAACGAAAATGGTCACCAAAAAAGAGTTGTATTGATATTTAAACAAATTCTCCTCACTAGTGTCATAACAAATATATGAGAACAGTCACGAGAAAATGAATATAGGCATTGGGGCTTAAAGGGTTAAGGCAATGTTCAGCAGGTGGAATTAAGATTGAAAAAAGAACAGGCTCGAATGGGATTCAAAGCCGTGACATTGTAAATACCAGTACAATGCTTGACCAACTGAGTTAAGCCAGTAAGAACAACAGTAACCTATTTCCAGCATAGATGGTTTGCTTAGCTCAGCTGGCAGAACACCAGATCGTTATTAGCAAGGTCGTGTGGGTGAAATCTGCCATAATATTTTCAACCCCAATGCAGATATTAAACCTTTTCAGAAACCCAAACCACAGCTTGTCCATATTCAATCTACCAATCACCATATTTGGAAAGCAATAGCAACCTAATTACTTGGACTTTCCAGGGGAAACGCCTGAGGTTAAATTTCGGCTTCGTTTTTTGCGTTCAGTCACAAATCATATTCAAACTAGTAAAGCACATTTGAGAAGTTAACCAAAGCGCAATGATTAAGCTAACATGCATATGTGGCATTGAATGAAAATGGTGTAGTTGGAAGGACAAACATGGTGTCTCAGACACTCAGACTACATACAAATGCACACATCATTTGTGGTAGACCCACACTAAAAGATTATAAGCATTTTCGGAACAGGTCGGTGTGCAAACTTTACGAGAAATCACTTTATGTGCAAACAGTTATGAGTGAACATAATGAGAATCTTGCTATATAAATGGAGCTATTGTGATCACTCTAACCTATATAATGAATACAAATTTAGCAGACATGTTTACTGTAGTTCTTTTTCTTTTCCATTTGACAAGCCAGGACGTCAGTGCGGAAAGCGTGAGTTCACGCAGTTTTGCTTCTAGTTAACCAGTCATACTGGTTTCAGTGGTGTGATGTACTTACTGGGAAATATACGCCTCTGCTTAAAACAAGGCGCGGGACACATTGCTGCAAATGCAAGTTGTTTACATGTACATTGCCCCATGGAAGCAGGACAGTGTCAACAAGCTCAAAAACTGGGGAAAGTTATTTCCCAATATTATATTGAATATTGAATCTGGACAAGCTGTTAAAGTGTATTATAAAATGTTCGAGTAATTGCGCGCGCTGTGATTGGTCAGTTCGAGTTCATTATAGCTCCATAAAGCACTCTGCTGTATGTCACGCACTTGCATTATAACTCAACATATGCACGCAAGCTACGTCACGAAATAAGAAAACGTTTGTTTCTTGCCACAAAGGGAACGGTTTTACTTTTCATTCAGCATTTAAGCCAATAAAAAGAAAGCATGTACATGTAAGGAGAATACTTATTTTGATTAATTAAAATTCGTAATCCTTTTCTTGTTTAATATGTCTTTATGTTAATGTGGTGGTTTACATTTTATAAAAGAAATAAAAAAACGTGCCCTTCGTGCATTGTTGAGTGCGAGAAGCACTCGGCTGCGCCTCGTGCTTCTCTATGCACTTCTCTCGTTTTCTTAAAAATTCCCACATGCTTATATAACTTAACAATGCACTCGGGCGCGTTTTTTATTTCTATATAACACGTTTTAAGTCTGAGTTTCTGGTTTTTTTACCTGTAGATATATATGCTGATATTATTAGATCGAAGGTCAAAGGTGTTATGAAAAGGGGATCGCTGTATGGCATATAGTGGATACTGTTTTATAAACCACTGCAAAGGTTACCCAAATTACACTATTTTAGAAGGGATAGTTTCTGAAGAAACTGGCTCTCCATAAGTGGAGAATTCTAGCTTAAAAAATTGGGGTCGTCAAAAAAGTTGTTTCTGTGTAAGTTGCATATTTAAAACCATAATATAATTTTTTTTTTGTCTGACACAGCTGACAGTCCAATGGCAACCTGTAATCATCCCGAGGTGATGAGAGACAGCAGGTCATACAAAGTTTGGCTCAGACATTCTCAAGCATCACCCAGGTTCCTTCAGTCTCAACCCGCCCTTGGCTTCTCAAACAGAACTAGAGACCTGGAACAGCGACTTATTCAGTCACAACCTGCTGTAAACATAGAATCTTCAAGGTATATTCCTAAGATTTTACAAAGAATTTATCTATACACTGGAGTATCAATGGTCCTTTACAAGCTACTGCAATGCTCGTTCTTGTGGTACATGTACCCTTACCAAAGCTGGTGATATGGGACATATGTGGCCCAAGTATGGAAAATACATGGGATGATCTATGGTCCATATATGATACTTCTATGGCCTTGATATGGGCTATTGCCTTCCATATCAAACCCATACATGGTCACTGTTTCTTCTCAAGAGACATTATATTGTCTACTTCTATGGGAATGCTACGTATTTCGTAAAGTTCCATACATTCCCCATATGATTTGTATGGAAACTGCATGGGACTACCCCATAGCAAAACCATATGATCCTGTCTTGTGTCTATGGGATTTCTATGTATTTCGCAAAGTTCCATAGAACTTCCATAGCATTTTAGTATTGTTATTTGATATGGGAATGCTATGGGCCCTTTTTATTTTTCAGTTCCGTGCCAAATCCATATGTTCCAGGAATTACTATTTTTACTATGGAAAATCTATGGTACACTGAAAAAAGAAAATGTACCCATATTAAACCCATAGCTTGGTTCCCATGCACTGGAGAAACCCATAGGATTCCCATTTAGCTTAGAAATAAGCTCTCTGATCATGTTGGCAGCACAGGGGAGCTGAGAATGCCCCTGCTGCTATCCTTTCCCCCTACGTTTTTTTAAGAAAACGTTAACTCACACTTTGAACATAATTTCATCAGTTTAATTGTAAGGTGACCAAGCCATTGTTTGGAATTCTTCACATATCTTTGTCTTATCTAGTGATCGTGCAGTTAAATTTCCAAAAATCTCTCAAATTGCATAATAAAAACAGGTAGCAGCTTGACAACTTAACTTTATAAGTCAATACTATTACATTAAATCATTCTTGAAAACTGACAAGTAAAAGAAATGTAAAAAAAGAGAACACTATTAAAAATATGTACATGTAGATGATAAAACCCTCCTGGGTAAAATGTAGCTTAAGAATATGAAAATCTGTTAACTGTCCATATTTACTCATGTCTGAAAGCTCGAATTCGTGGAGGTCTTCTTGCCTCCACGCATTTCATATTAATTTTCTGAACCACACTGCTTGGAAGTGGCGAGTCCCTAGAAAAAGAAAAGAAAACACCTGCAGTTAAAGGTCTGTCGTTTTGTAATCTTTTTTGTTAGAAACTCCTTCTATGTCAAGAATGACTGAATGTAACATTCTGGTGTCACAGCACCAAAATGTTACAAAGTTAATACAAGGGTTTGCTTTTGTTCTTCATAGCATACAAGGTACCAAATGATTTAACCAAGCTTTTAATATTCATTGCAAGCAAATTACGATTCAATGGTGTGAATTAAACTTGAATACAACCTTAGTATAAACATGCCTTTTGGATTGTTTTGCCCACATGGTAACGTAAAAAGGTTTATAGGAAGTCTACCTGCATTTCCTCAGCATAATTATTAACTGGAAAGTGTTTCATCTGTTTGCATGCATGCAGCTAACAGTTAAAAAAGTGAAGATCAGTCATTCCCATGTATTAAAGTGTCTCTCGCATTTCATCAGTCTAGGTAAATTGCCAGTACATTGGTTGGTAATAACTTTTGACAAAACTTTTGACAAAACTAGACTGTTCGTGCAATACAGACTTTCTGTAACTTCTCGCTTTGTCAAAGAGTGACGAGTAGCACCTGGATCGTGCTTGAATAACTTGCATGTATTGTTTTAGTCAAGTAAGATCATGTGCTTAAACGGCTTTTACTGGTTAGTATAGTGTAAGTCCATCAAATAAACACTGGAATCTTCGTTTGTTGATGACAGAAAATGATCGTTTATGTCTGAGAAACAGAAGCTAAAGTTTATAAATGCATACATGCGAATCCCATGTCCACATGCTTTTCAATGTACTGAGAACAACTTACCTTCTCTGAGACGTGCTGGGATGCTTCTCTTTCTTGAGTTTCGTACCGACATTGTGGGTTTTCCTTTCCTCTTATATTTCCGTCCATCTCTTTTAAAAAAAGTACTTCTTCTGTGAAAGGCACAGGAAAAACAATCGCTTATCGAGCTTGATGAATATCCATGCTGGAATCTCAGAAGAAAGTGACAGATTTGAAAGGGACGCGCTTTGCTTGATGCAATCACGTTATTGGTTGACAAAAGACCATGTGATCCTTTGCTGAAAGGCGACAAAGGATCGCGGGCTCAAACGCATCACAAACAAACATGGCCGACGATTGTTCAGGCGATGGTATTCGAAAACAAAGAGGGCGCTATAGACAATTTCTGCGTCATTCTAATCCTTATAAGTTTGCAGCAGCAAGGACGAGAAAAACAGGCAGAAGTAGCCTCCATAAAACGGGTCGATCACGAACCGTTTCTCAAAATGGCTCCGACAGAACTGAGTGCGTGTTCAGTGTTGCAGAGGAGCCCACAGTATTCGAGCCGTTCACAAGTGAGCTTACCAACTTGCCAGATGATGAGAAGAGCTGTCGTGAATAAGGTCAGGAAACAGACAACACCTTAAGTGATGATTTCTGCTGCTTTGAGGTAGAGCAAGACGAAGATGAAATAAGTCAGTTCGAATTTGAAGAGACATGATGCCGTGACGTTGGGTATGCAGCACATTTCCCAAATCATTTTGAAAAAGATTGATTTCATCAAAAATAATTGAGTCAGCAAAGCTTTAAGTAAAGTTCTGCCCTCCAAATGAAATTGTTGTTTCCCATTTGATTGAGACTCTAACAAGTTTGTGCTGGGTTCAGTAGTTTAACATGACATGTTAGTAAATAAAAAGTACTTCAATTATTATGGTTTGTGTAATTTATTATATAAAGCCCTTTTAATTTTTGATGGTCAACACTTCTTGTTTTTGCTCTCTCAAGTAATAATAGACACATGATGTGTTTACTGCAGAGGACTGGTCATCATAAGTTGGGCCCAGTATTCACAGTCATAATGATTGCAGTCTTATTGTTTCAGATTTCTTTAAGGCCATCCCCAGCATAACTTATAGCTTCCACGTAATGCAAATTATATCACATGTAACAAGAGGCTGTTTGAAATGGAAAATGATATTTTTCTGAGGTGTCAATTATGGGTGCTTCTTGCCACTGAAATTTTGTAACCAGCCCATAGAATATCCATAGCAAGTGATATTTGGAAAGTTGCTGGGTGATAAAAACTGAATAAAATATAACAAAGACTTTTCTGCCCCATAGAGATTCCATATAAATTCAAATGGAAAACCTATGGAACTTGCAGCAGTGTTTTATTTGCTGGTATGGATAATCTATGGAGCATTACAATGTTTACATCCCATATCACTTCCATAGATGAGGTGGAGCAAGCAAATGTCTCATTTCTATGGAATACATATGGGCATCTTAGTCCCATAGTTCCCCCATACAGTGGATGGCATAGTCTTTCCTTCCCATGCATTTTCCATAGCTTGAAATTTGACAAAAATAGGGCCCATATCAGTTCCATACCATCATCCAACCTTCCCATACCATTTCCACATATGGGTCAGATATGGCCCAACATTTGCCATATCATTCCCATATTTTTGCTTTGGTAAGGGTAGTTAAGCCATCAGTAAGGCCAGGTTTGTAGATAGCACTAACCCTGACTAATTTCCAAACAGTAATTAATGGGAACTCTTAGACTGTGGTAATCAGGCAAGGAATCATTGCAGCAGCAGATGTTAAATTGCTTATTTATGTGTGCTGTATTGTGATTCTTCAGGAGCATTGGTTACAGTGCCAGACCATCTTCATTACAGCTGCAGCAGATAGACTACCAGAGAAATGTCATTCCTCCAGGATTGAGATCACCAACACCTATGGAATTATTCCTGTACAGATCACAAAATGCTAATGCTCACAAAACCCCAGGTACAGTATTATCAGTAATTATCTTCTCTCTGAGCTGGTAACTATAATGTTTGAAAATCTCTCTCTCACTGAGGTATTTAAATGAATGGTAGTTGATATAATTTGAATGGTAGTAGGTATAAACCTTAAGCTACTGGCTAGGGCTTACATGTACATACAATCAAACCTCACTATTTGATACTCGGCTATCTCCGACTCCCTGCTATCTCAAACTCAAACTCATTTTCCCTTGGATTGTTTTTTCAGTCATTTACCATCAGTTATCTCAAACCCAAGCTATCTCAAACTATTTTTTTGTCTCCCTTGAGAGTTTGAGATAAATATGGCGTTCAATGGTATAAGTATTTTGGAATTCTCTCAAACTCTTTTATGTGTTACGTCACAGCCTAATACAGTACAGGTACTGGATCAATCAGAGTGTGCATGATTATACTGGTTTTAATTTTTTATTATTCATTTTTAATATACTACAGTTTTTTCGATGTATTGTTAATATATATAAAAAAACTTCCGTCCGTCAACCTGTAGATGTTATAGTACATGCATTGGATGCCACCTGGGAGTTGCACAAACCTTATTTGCAAAAGTCATCTTTGCTAAGTGGTTTGTTAAGAAGAGCAGAGAAGACTGGTATGAGGAACATCGAAGAGGAAGAGGAAGACGTGAGGAAGGCTGGTGAAACAGGTATATATAGGGGACATGCAATAGATGCACAGTGAGTATAATATGTGTACTATCAGAAACCTGCAAGACTTGAAAAGGGTACGGTAACTCATGTTCACAGCGTGTCCAGATTTAATATTTCCCAAGTGCCATATTTGGAAACTGCTTGCAGCCCCATTGGCACTGATTGGTTCATTTTGTTTCTCTTGCTTTCCAAGTATGGAACTTGGTAGACTGAGTGTGGACTAGCTGTGGTTGAAGACATTCAGATTCAGTTGCATGTATCAAGTCTTATGATCAGTTTCTGGTGCTATCTTTACTGACATGAAATCCTTTCACTTTCTCTCACAATTCAACTTCTCCTCACAACATTTATACTCTGGTAGGCTATCCGATTTGAACAATTTGCTAATTTTAAAAGGATTTTGAGTTGATCTAACATCAAATCCTTCAAATTTACAGGTAAGTAAGTGTGTAAGACTTACTAATAAGAATTGCTACTTTGATCTAAAGAACTGGAACGAATGAATAACAACCACAGCCACTATACAAGAAAGTCCTGATGAACATTAGTTTCGCATGTCAGCACTTTGTACATGACTACTCTGAAAGGCTGAATAGGTTACATGTAGTTTCCTTTGGTACTATATAATCATGGACATTTCTCATATTCATAGAATTTCCCTGAAAAATAAGCACAAGCCTGTAAACAGTATGCAAGGCAAAACTGTATAGTAGGTTCGGAATACGTATGTACATTAAAGTCAGTGGTAAAAAATGAAAAAGACCAAGAATGTTACCTTTAATAACTGTAAGTGGGAGTTTTCTAAACTGAGCGTAGTGCAAACTAGTGATATTCTGCCATCTATTTTTGGGTTTAATAGATTTAGATGCTTTAAAAACAGCAGCCAGTTGTGGAGCTATACAAGATCCATCAGCCGTGACATCAGACATTTCTCTTGTTAAGAGGAAGTCCAGTTATGATTGGTACAAGACTCAACTGACATTCAAATTGAGAGTCAGGGATCCACTTATTACCAAGCAGAGTGAGTGGCTCACATAAGCGCAACATACATATTACCCAGTTGGCTTGATAGCTCAGTTGGTAGAGCACTCAGCTCCGGTATCACAGAGGTCATGGGTTTGAATCCAGTTCAGGCTTGAGATTTTTTTTCAGGCTTTAATTTCACAGCTGCTTAAGTTGTGTACATAACTGCCATGATCAATTAATGTCATTACATAAGCACAACATATACATGCAAACACTGGGAGTACATTTGCAATTCATGATACAAAGCCTGACACTGGAACTAGTACTGTAAAGAGCTAAGTCACACTGTAGATACTTTAAGTTATCTATTGCCTGCAAAGATTATCAGATGCTAGGCAGGTATGATGAGGTGGAGACTCATACGACGAGGGTGGTCTGGGGGCGAACCCCCCCCCCCACCCCCCCACCCCCCCCCCCCCCGTATAATTTGGAAATCTAGACCCACTAACTTTTAAACTTATTATAACTTGTTGTGGCAGTTGCTCAGATACTTACATTGATCCGGGCATTGCTTCAACTTTTTTTTTTCATTTTGTTTTTCATTTTTTTTATTTTTTTTTTTTTCATTTTGTTTTTGGTGAGGCTGTCAAACAAATACAATTAGCAGATCTGTAGGCTTTACTTAATAATTATACCGTGGATAAGATGTACTTACAGGGCTTGCATTACAGTAGAAAAGACCAGTGGGGCAAGCTTACACATGTATTATATATGTTGTAGTTCAATTTTTTCCCTGGTTCAAATTTTATTTTCCTTTGTTTTCTGGTATGGTAATGTATGATAATGAGTTTGAAACAAAGGAAAATAAAATTTGAACCAAGGATAAAATTGAACTACAACATAATATTATACATGCCTATTGTATGCTGGCACAGTACATCTACTGTACAGGTAATAGTTGGTACTGCAACAATAGCATGATTACTCGTATCGTAATTGTGAGTGAAAGGATTTAGTGTACGTAGACCCTTTGCTGAACTGTAAGTTACTGATCTTTTGAACATTGGTCTCTTTTTTAATGCAAACAGCATTCGCTCTTGCCCTTTCTGCACTGTATGAGACAGAAAGTGAGATGCGGGTCAATGAGGCAGATGTTGTTGCTGTGCTGGCTGCAGCTAATTTCTTAGGATTTCCAGCTCTGGGAAAACTGTGAGTAAACATAGCCTGTGAACAGGCTCTCTTTTGGGTTTTGGGGTGCGAGTGGAGCGAGTGCGGACTGGGAAGGATGGAGGCAAAGAAAGCTCCCCCCCTCCCCTTTCCTCCACCTCCACCCTCCCCAGTCCTCGCTCATTCCACCCGCACGTCAAAACCCAAAAGGGAGCCTGTTCACAGGCTAGTTTAAACGTAGTGCGTCATAATGTAAATGAACACGTGTGTCTTAACTCATCTTTCTGAGAGTAAGGTTGAATATCATCACAGACAGAATGTAGACTATTATTTAGTCAAGATGCTGTGATATTTAATATTGAATAAAATCCTTTGGTTGTTACGGAATGGAAATGATGTTTGCAACAAACATGTTTGAACATGCAGAGGACTATCAGTGTACAATGTGTCATAACCATTGTGACTTTAAATACATACATGTAAAACTTACACAAGCAGTCTTTCTACAACCACTGCATGTCCCTCTGCCAGTAGTATTGAAGCACTTGCTGGTTAGTATAGAGATTCACTTTTAATTGATATAAGAGAAAAGTATGGAAAAATGCAAGGTAAATTTATTGTTGGGCAAATGTGGTGCTGTTGATTAAGGGAAGATAAGTAAGAAGCACTATAACGACAATTCCACTGATGACTTTATTTTACTGCTCAGTTGTGCTGGAGTGATGCTGCGATCCATTGCTGCTTGGTCTGTGTGTGCATTTCATGGGTCAGCTTCAAAGTACAAACAAGCTGCTGTTATTGAGGCTTGTGAGAGGTGGCTTGAACTCAACTTGGTACCACAGGTAGGCACAAATACTGAACCACAAGAAATTGCGATAATCAAACAAGTTGATAATAAACAAACCTGCCAAGTGCGTCCATAACTCGATGGTTGCACGGCTCCTGCATTTGCCATTTTTATTTATAAGACTTCACAACTTCACAATCTGACGTCAGCATGCATTATCCATGGGCAAATGGATTGCGCTCATTAGCCAATCATAATGCTCGCTTTAATTCCAAAAGCTATATTATAAAGTAAGTTATACCACCATAAAGTAAAAAAGGGGGTTGCTGAAGCTTCGAGCGTTAGCCCTTCGTCAGGGCAAATGACGAAGGGCAAACACTCGATACGTCAGACCCCGCTTTTTACCTTACAGTAGTTTAACTTACTGTATTTTATCAACTTGTTTGATTATCTCACTTTGTTTTTTTTTTCAATTCCCTACCGACACAGCAACAGTTTCTTTAGAAACTACCCCCGCAATAAATACTGAACAACAAGTTCAAACATTGTATGGTGTAATTTCGTAATTTTCAGTTAGAGAGATGTAATTCACATACAATTCTTCATGTGCTGTTTGTTTAATTTACTTTGCTCCATACAGATCCCATGCGATCCCGTTATTTAACTCATATTTTATCCTCCCGATTAACCTTCAATACTGCAAGTCAGTCTGTATTATTATGTATGACGTTTCTAGTAACTGTTTGCCAGAAAACGTTCTTAACTTATTTCTTAAATCTTGACAAGTGCATAGCTACATGCAAAACTAGGATTTCAGAAACTGGTAGACTTTACATTAAACATTCCAGAACAAATCATTCATAGCTCTCATTCTCTATATTTGGTGCAAGAATTTGGAACAGTATTCCTCAAAATATCCAAGTGCTTTATGAACACAAATTTAAAGTTTCTTTACGTCATCAGCTCCTGTTGGCCAAGTTACTTTAGTCACTAAATTAAGTAAGATGACGTGAAATGTAAAGTAAGCCTGTATAGTTTGTATATTTTGTGATATTCCATTATAATAACGTTAGTCATTTATATAAATAGATCTTGATGATATAATAATAATATAATAGTAATTAATTAATTCTTAATTTCTTCTTAGTTATAAATTTCTTATTATAATTATTATTTATTTTTTTTCCTTTTTTCCTCTGCCTGCCTCGATTACCCTAAGCTATTTGCGAGCAGAGGATGCCTCTGTGTTTCATTGTCTTTAAGTAGGGTTTCAAATTTACGCTGTAGGAATTGTTAATTTATGTTTGCCTGTTATGGTTTTTGACGCGTTCATTTGGAGATGAATTTTTTGAGCTGTTTGTTTTGAAAAAAAAAAAAACAAACAAACAAACATGCAGACTAGGGACCGAGGAGAAAGAAGACATGATCAACATTTTACCAATGCGGATCAAACAAGCTAGTTGGAAACTTGCAGGGGGATCACACACAAATTTTCATATAGAAATGGCCGTTGAATCGTTTCGATTTACTTCCAAAGACTTTTGTTCAGGATAAAACTAAAGTTTATGTCGCACATAAGGAAATGTTATCGATTATTAAGTATCGAATATTACCCAATGTGAAATTGCCTTCAAAAAATTTTGTCTAAATTTTGATGTAGGTCGGCGTAGGTGTAATGGAACTAAAGTCAGATTGCGTCCTCACTGCGGAACATTGCACTCTACCTCTTTGAATGTGCTCCTTTTGTTATTGTATCAGCAAGAGTTTAATTCAATCATATCCTTACTCTTTTTTTAGCTTTCAGTTCAAATATATTTGAGTCATCTTCCCCAGGATTTACTAGAAAAGTGCTTAAAATCTACCAAGTAAGTGTAATCTGCATTGTTCTATCTCTTATTTACTACACACGTTTAGGATATAATCTAATCTAGGAACTAATCTACAATCCTGACCAAAATTTTCTCAGACACTTAACGAATGACCCGCCTGGGACACAGATATGTAAAGTGTATTAAAATAATAAGCCTGGAAAACATTGTTCGCCGTTTTTTGCTGTTGTTATAACCACCCCCTCCCCCATAACAATGTTGATAGCCACTGTCATCATACATGGCAACAAATCAACATTGAGTGTGGGGGAGGGGGGGGAAATGCTGCTTTTGGGTTACCTTGTTTTGCAGTGTCCCAACGTTTTTGGCCAGTTTTTTAGAGATAGTGAATAAAACATACTTTTATAGTTTTAGAATAATATTGTATTGATGGTTTTAGTTAGATAAGCATCTGAGCGGGCCTGAATCCCAAATCCTCGAATTTGATTGGCTAATCACGCCCGCGTGACCGGTCCAGCTTTTTACGATACGGCCCACGGATATTTTTCCCCGCTGTAACAATTTCCTATCTTTTTTCTTACTGTAAAAAGAAGGCATAAAAAAAAAATAAATAAATAATAATAATAATAATAATTTAGTTACCGGGTTAGGTCGGTCCGTATAGGAAAAAACTGTGCCCTCGGTCTTAATCAAGACCTCGGGCACAGTTTTTCCCCATAAGGATATTCCGCCCGGTAAATAACATATATATATATTTTGTTGCCTTAACACATGGCTTGGTGGAAGAGCATGTATTATAAATTGGCACCATGTATATATAAAGTTTAGCTACCCAAGAGAATTCGTGCTCTCTCAATATTTGTATAAGAAGGACCATTTTATTCCATTTTATTCATTGTGTCAACTGTATCCATTTTAATACAATTATTTTATGATAATAGTAAGTTCAGTTATCGAAACCTCTATATGGATCAAACTTTTTCCGGCCATCTTCTATAGACCCCGACGTTTACCTGTTTGCTTTTAACTGTTGAATCTTTCCTTGTTCACAGGTTATTTACGTGGAGTGAGTATTCTTTATATAAACTTTTAGCGTACTGGACCTTTCTTCAACAGCATCCCAAATTACAGGTAAGTCATGTTATATATTCGGTGCATGTACTATCCGTGACGAGCCTGTGGAGGATTGGTAATCTAGACTTTTGACCGTGGTGTTTATTGATAAAACCCATTTCTTTTTGCTTCTATTTTCGTCTGTTCTCCCCTCGTAACCAGGTATTTTTTCTGCTACAGCTAATGCCGTCATGGGGAACCGTGGTCACGTGGTTCATGAGGTAAAATTTTAAATAAGTTGAGGACAATGTTCTCTAGAGTGCCGCCACTGCCCATGCTATGGTGCAGTAACAAGAACCACGCATGAAACTGTGTGAAGTGTTACTTGACCTCTGCTTTGAGCCGTTTGCTTTAGATTGACTGACCTACTTTTGTTTTGCAGTTTGCCCAAAACCAGTTCATTCCTGGAGAGAGAAGAGGTATTAAAGTGGCTCTCTAAAGTAGTTAAATTGCGCGCGAGCTACTTAAAACGTCACGCGTGGTAGCTAGCGTGAGCCATTGTTGATGTAGAAATTGGCAAACCCCTTTCAGTTTTGTCCTGATTTGTGTTCTCTCTCTCTATTTATGAAAGAAAGAGATTACTTTCATAAACTTGCGCTGAAGACTAACAATGAATCTCATTGGATTTCCTTCAAGCGCCAACGTAATGTGGTGACTCTGAAGCTCAGAAGAGAGAAACAACGGTATTTTCGTGACCAGTTTCTAGCGACTAAAGAAGATCCCCGTGGGACTTGGAAAAACTTGAAACAATTGCTTGGCGGGTCGAAAAGTACTGGACCCGTTACGTGCTCTGCGAATGAAGTGAAAAATAAGTGCAATATATTCAATCACTATTTTGTCTCTTGCGCGGAAAACCTAAGGTCGACCAATCGGTCTAGAGGGCAATCCTTTTATAAATGGTTACCTCAACGGGAACATTCAAACCATTTTAAACTCCGAGCTGTCACCTTTTCGGAGGTTCGAAAGATGCTTAAAGAACTGAATCCAAGGAAGGCTACTGGTATTGACGGTATTCCATCTCGTTTACTTAAAGACGGAGCCGATGCCCTGGCCACACCGTTATCTGCTATCTTTAATCTTTCTATCCAACAAAATGTGATCCCCGCGGAATGGAAAAAAGCGAAGGTAACCCCTTTACACAAGTCAGGTGCAAAGGATAACCCCCAAAATTATCGCCCCATATCAGTACTGCCTGTAGTATCTAAAGTCCTTGAAAGGCTAATTCACAAGCAGCTCGCAAGTTATTTTGACGAACATGGCTTGTTATGTATGTCACAATCCGGTTTTAGAAGAAAACACTCAACTGAGACAGCTGTCACCTACTTCGCTGATGAAATTCTTATGAACATGGATAAGGGCGAAGTCACTGGCTCCGTGTTTATCGACTTGGCTAAGGCTTTTGACACGGTTGACCATGAGATATTGATTAGTAAACTGAAGTACTATGGTGTTTGCGATGAAAGCATACCGTGGTTTGCGAATTATTTTTCGCGAAGAAAGCAAGTTGTGTGTATTGATTCTCAATCATCAGTGGAGCTTGAAATTACTTCTGGAGTGCCTCAGGGGTCCATTCTAGGGCCCCTGTTGTTTATTGTCTACATTAATGATTTACCTCGTTCTTTGAAACATTGCTCAGTGAACATGTACGCAGACGACACAGCTATATATCTTGGTAGTCAAACCGTAGATACCTTAAATACTTATTTGAACCAAGATCTTGAATGTTTAGCCGAATGGCTAGAGGACAATAATCTTGTCTTAAATGTTACCAAAACTAAATCCTTGTTATTTACTTCTCAAAGGCACAAAGAGCGCGATTGTAAGCTAAGTTTAATTCTTCTAGGAAGGAAAATATCCTGCGTGACTACCTTCAAATATCTAGGTGTCGTTTTTGACAACTTTATGACCTGGAAGGCTCACGCGGATTATGTGTGTAAAAAGGTGGCATGCAGAGTTGGTATTTTGGGCCGCATTAGAGGTTTCTTGACAAAAGAGGTATCTATACTAGTTCACAATACGTTGATTCTGCCATTGTTTGATTATTGCGATGTTGCTTGGAGTGGTCTGTTACAACAAGACCAGGATAGATTACAGCGTCTACAACACAGATCGGCGCGTATAATTACGTGTTGTACACGCTCCACTGAGGCAATGAATCAATTACGTTGGTCGAGTCTTTCCAAGAGACGCTCTTATCATAAGGTCAAGCTTGTTTTTCTTTGTCTAAACTCTTTAGCCCCTAGTTATTTCTTGGCATTTTTTACCAGATTTTCGAACATTCATAGCTATTCCACCAGGCAGAGCAGTAGGTTATTGTTACCTAGGGTGAAATCAAATTTTGGAAAAAACACGTTTCTTTTCAGTGGAGCAAAAATTTTTAATGAGTTGCCCACTGACATAACAAAAGCACAAGACACACAGACTTTCTGCCGCCGTGCAAAAGGGTTTTTATTATCGAAATAGTTCTTAGTGATTGTCTCTTAGTATTAAGTATTGTAAATAGATTTGAAACGTAGTTCTTAGTTTTTAAAGTGTACATGAATTTGTATTTTTAACTTAATGTTATCTATACAGGGCCCCCAGGGATACCAGCCTTTGAGCTGAACGGGCTACCCTGTTTAAATAAAGTTTTACTTTACTTTACTTTATTAACGTGCTCATGTTTTCTGTCATTGTTTTAATTTTAGGGCCATGGTTATGTGAACTTGTTTAGATCCATCAGACTCGGTGGCATTACTGACAGTAAGTGGCGCAGTACTACTTATGACTCGTAGAATCGTGTTCCTGAACCAATCGCCGACGGTTAGCTCAGTTGGCAGAGCACCGGACTAGCGTGCGGTAGGTCGTGGGTTCAAATCCTCGACCGGACCAACACTCAGGGTCTTTAAATAACTGAGGAGAAAGTGCTGCCTTTGTAATGACATCTCCAAATGGTTAGACTTTCTAGTCTTCTCGGGTAAGGACGATAAACCGTAGGCCCCGTCTCACAACTCTTTATAATTGGTTTGTAAATGTGGGACGTAAAAGAACCCATGGCACTGTTCGAAAGAGTAGGGCGTGTTCCCAGTGTCATGGTCTAGCTGACTTGTGCCGTCATTGGTCTGGGTGGGTGGGGTGAGATCATCTATGGACTAAGGTGGCTGCCAGAGGCGCCTTCTATATGCTGATGTCCGATCTCACCCTCTGGTTCCTCCGCAATTCAGCTACTAGCTGCAAGTGTGAAAAGTGGCACCCATTCATTTTTGAGTTTTCAGCGGCGTATGTACTTTATCGATCTTCAAGTGTGCGCACTGTAAATGTGCAGTTTGCTGCCACCACAGCGCACGTGCACCGGTAGCTCTCCCTTGTTTCACTGTCCACTCTCAATAAGTTAATTAAGTTGCCCAACAGGATCGACACATCAGTGATACAGTGTGTGCGTCCCGTATGTTAAAGTGTATTTACCTTTATATTATAGATACTGATGAAATACCAGGATTTTTCCTTTTATCATATCTTCATCGTGCGCAGTGAAGATACTATTTTGATCTTTCACGTGTGAGGATATTGGTGTCGTCATGGTTACTAACATGATTAGCCAATTACAAGAGAGCTTCCTGCTCAGGCGCGCTGCCGGTTCTTTTGAAATTTCATTCACAAAGTGGATTCGAGGTGCGAAGACGGTACAGTTACCGGTGACTTTCTCAATGAGCTATGTGGAAATTTCATCAGTATCTATAAAATAAACAGAACATTACATTGCCGCTTGGGATTACGAATATTTTCTTCTCGTGCCGGAAGTATCTCCCAATCGTTCGCTTCGCTCACTCACTCGTTGGAGACACTTTCAGCACTCGAAAATAAGATTCGTCCCCCCGTGCGGCCTTGTACAGTGTAATATCCTCTATTTATTGCTGTCAGTTAGGGCGCCGAAGGCGACCAGATATGTTGTGGTTCAGTTTAATCCTTGGTTGAAGGTTTTTTTTTATTTCTGTTTTATTCGTATTATTTCACACACAAAGAGAGAAAAATTTAAACGTGGAAACGGAACTTGGTTTACAACAGATGTGCATTTACTTGTTGATCCGTAAGACCTCAGCGTTGGAATGGGGATGTTATATGTTATACAATGCTGTTGCTAAGACACATCTTCATGTATTTCTCAGGCTCACAACTAGACGAAATACAGAAAATGAATCTTGTCCCTCAATCTTGGTTGCTCCGCGTCTACAGTCAACATTACCATGCGGTAGGTTATTCGTGGATTTTAATATCCAGGAGGGGCTTAGCTTTCTTACGCGTCATGAACGTATTTAATAAGGAGCGCTCGGCGGAACATCAGCTGCTCAAATCTCTGTTCAGTTTGTGGCAGGTACTTTGCTTTATCAACCCTGAGCTTATAACAAATCAGCGTGAACGTGGTATGAAAAAGTAAACTCCTGTTTTAATTTGACCTCTCAGTCTATTTGTTGGTTAAAACTCGTCATTCTGTTTTTTTTAGCTTCAAGGTGGAGGCGACATGTCACTCATGACAAGATTTGAGCAAGGAGCCATAAGGAAAGGTTTTATCCTAGAGGAGGTGAGTGGTAGCTGAACTACGTGCACTGACCACTGTTATCAAAGCTAGCAAATCTATATGATGGCGGCCCACATACTAAACTACGTGCACTGACTACTGTTACCAACGCTAGCAAATCTATATGATGGCGGCCCGCTTACTGAACTACGTGCACTGACTACTGTTACCAACGCTAGCAAATCTATATGATGGCGGCTCGCTTACTGAACTACGTGCACTGACTACTGTTACCAACGCTAGCAAATCTATATGATGGCGGCCCGCTTACTGAACTACGTGCACTGACTACTGTTATCAAAGCTAGCAAATCTATATGATGGCGGCCCGCTTACTGAACTACGTGCACTGACTACTGTTATCAAAGCTAGCAAATCTATATGATGGCGGAAAAATGATGAAACAAACTAAACCTATTTGTATTTACAAGCAGTGATTGACTTCATAAAACGATCTGTTCTACGAAGTAGTGTGTTTGTTAAACCCTGTAAGCCACTTCATAAAGCGATCTGTTCTACTCACTAGGCTACTGTAATTAGTGTGTTTGTTAAACCCTGTAAGCCATATTTGGAGTTTTGAAGTTTTTTCCAGCTACGTCATTTGTTATAATGTGAATTTCCACTTCTTTTGTCAGCACTTGAAGTACCACTCTGAAATAATGTCTCTCCACGGATTCCATTTTGAAGTGAAGGCGATGAGGGAAGATAACGACTCGAAATACTACTTTTATATTCAGGTTTGTTTGAACTTTTCTCTATTGTCGGGCTCATGTGTCATCACGCCTTTACGT
This sequence comes from Ricordea florida, assembly GCA_949710005.1. Taxonomy (NCBI): domain Eukaryota; kingdom Metazoa; phylum Cnidaria; class Anthozoa; order Corallimorpharia; family Ricordeidae; genus Ricordea; species Ricordea florida. The sequence continues at coordinate 569,722 of OX453287.1, read as the reverse complement.
TTTAGCAATGTTATTCAGAATGAAGTCGCTTCTCTTTACTTTGTAGAGGTTGAGACCCAATGATCCAGTCCTGTCATTCAGAGCCTGTGAGCGTCACACGTTTTCTATGCGCAATGACAGAGAGGTGAGTCCCACATCTATATATCTATTTAAGCCGCTTTTGTCAAGAGCCTGAAGGCACGAAATCCTTGTGGACAAAATATGTATATAATAATACAAGACCAATGCTGATCCCGTGGACTTTAAAGCAGTTATTAAATGACAATTTACTGACCCCCTCCCACCTCCCTTCGCTTGCCATCTCATCGCTGTTGTTTCCGTAGCACGAGTTACTGTAACCGTTGAGTCAGGAGCCGGGGGCAGACAGAAGGACCACAGTTGGTAACAATACCAAAAACGCCAAGTGTCTTTGCAGTTTTGTCCCAAATTAAAACAAAAAAATTAAAAATTAAAAAATTAAAAATTAAATCGATGGAACTGGAATAATGGGACATTGTATTTGATAAATCCTGTATTTATTGGAAGTATGAGTGCTCTACTGAGTGGCATGCCATACATTGGTTTTAACTGACTTCCTGTTTTTTTTTGTAGGTTCGATACTGCATCCGTATACAGTGGGTGGATGGCAGTGCCAATAAACTCTATTCAACAGGTTAGTGACGCATTGTCAGTTGATTCTTGTCCCAGTTGCCACAGGTGCCCCAGCACGTCACCAGGGCTCATGCTGATTCACTCAGCGGTCTCTCCTCCCCCTCTCCCCACGCCTTCGATGTTAGGTTCACCTTTGTGGGTCTCGGGAGATTTATTCTTTCATTTCTAACATGGTGGCCATAAACTAGCGTACGTGTAGCCGCACCCTGCCCCCGAAGGAAAAAAACGTTTTTTCCTTCGGGGTTGGGTGCGGCTACACGTAGGCTACCATAAACGACTCAATGTCTAAGTCTCGAGAATCTGGTGTTGAACAGATTGATTTAATCAATATCCATGGTTGATAATAAAGAGAAAATGCATGTTGATCTCCTGTGGTGGCAAAAAAAGGAAATATATTGAGCCATTTCCTCTTAGATTGGATCTGGCCTCTTTATAGACCAGTGAAACAAAGGCATCAAACAACACCACTGACAAAAAAGAGACAGAAATGATTGTACTAAATTTGCATTTTTCATGAAGCACAGAGTCCATTTTAAAGATTGCTCAGTCTGTGCGCAGACCTCCTTTTTAGGGATGATTATTTTTTTTTCTCGTGAGTTTTCTTTTGATGTGGAATGTTCTCTTTGTCTCTTGCGCTTTTGCCTGTACTCTTGCGTTCCGCGTAAGGAAAAGAGGGAACGAGCGAGCGAGCAAACAAATCGGACTTAATGGTTGAGTGGGAAATTAATTACTTAAGATGACTTATGTTTTCTGTGCAGGAGTTCTTTGCCAGAGTTTTGGGTTTTCAGGGAAAACAAACCAGTCTGAAGTAAGTATCGAACTCGCTTTTTCTAGTTCTGAACTCTGCATCTTACTTAACTATCAGATGGTAGGGTTGAGGTTTTTATCGGCCGTTACTCCGACTCGACTGTGATGCCGAGAGGCAGCCGTCGTACTGTATCGCATAACCCACAGCCCTAAGTGATATTGATAATGATTATAACAGAAGCCCAGGATAAACTCCACCAATGTGAAAACAGGATTTTTGCCTTCATAAACGGACAATCGGGCGGACGGGAAATCTCTGGGTAAATTTCTTTAACGGGCGTCTTCCCGGGGGAACACTTGCTGGCTGCGGGAAGGCCGGGATCGCAAGGAATATCTTCGATACAGCAATTTCACTCAGAACTTGGTTCCAACGTAGAGTTCAATCCAAGACTACATCAAGAGCATAGCCCGAGCGTAACGAAGGGAACATAACCTAACAAACAAGTAGAACATACCTCTATTTATGTGAAAACTACAATCTGAAGTGATGAAGAAATATCGCTAAAAATTCGTAACTAACCGTCACCTGACACAGTTGTAGAGTTGTGATTGGCTATAACGGAATTTACCGTTAACAACATTAATTACTTTCAAAGGTTACACTGCAGGTGGATAACGACCTCTACCAGGCTGAGTTACAGCCGGCTTGAATGCTTATTACAGTTATGATCTTACGGAACAGTTAACGCTTCAATGACAAACAATAGGTTGTGTTAACGGATTATTGGACTTGAAATTAAGGCTAGAAATTTCCTACGTTGGTTTTTGTATCTTTATCAGCGAAAGCAAAATAAACCAAATACCAATAAATCCTTTCATCACATAAGGGCTACAGGGAGTTGCTGGGTATATTGACAGTTTTTTTATTATTAGTTAAAACGTGTTCTTTTACGGGCTTAATCATTTTGCTTATTAACATTCATATTATACATTTAGATACACATGACACTATTACTTGGAAATAAATGGCACTGTGCTTCCAACAAGAAAAAAATTGATCGGTTTTTAAATGGTATTTCTCACGATGATTTTGACATTAATGTTATATTTTTTCAGTATGTCCAATCGTTTATTTCCTTGTCCAACCGTTTCAGTTAACTTCTGTTTCTCTATGTGTGTCTTGTTCGATCGTTCCGTGTGAAGGAATTTTTTTTTCTATTTTTGCATTATAAACAGCATAAGTTCTCTAGATCAGCTGTTTTTGCTCTCAGAGCAAATGCTGTGAGAAGTATTGTTTAAATAATATATATATTTAGTATAAATACTCAGGTGATTATACAAAATCGCGCGCTCTGATTGGTTCGCTATCTCGGATTATCAGCCGATAATCACCTCGACGAACAAAATGGCTGCCAGTCGTTCGCGCGCTTTTGATGAAATAAAACTTTTTCGTGTTGTAAAATGCTTTTCTTTTCTTTTTTGAAATAATCACCTGTGTATTTATACTAAAACAATTATTCGCCTCAGGCTCAGTGATTCTCGGTGAATATTCACCAAGAATCACTTCGCCTTCGGCGAATACGTGTTAAATATTAAGTGTAAAAGTTGATTAACGTAAAACAGTGCTCAATACGGGAACGCAGAGCGAAGTTGTCCAGTAGAGTGGGCTACCACGAAACAGGCTTGTAGGGATAAACGTGTAGTTTGTTTGTGTGTTTTTTTCTCCCGCAACAACTATATATATTCATATATGCATTTCGGTCAAATACCCGAACTGCAAATCATTATGAAATGTATTTCCATTTTCTCTTCTAGGTTGTTACAGTCAAAGATGCGCGTATGCCTCTTTACATTACAGTATCTATGATGTTTCCACCATCTTAAAAAAGTGTGACTCATTTTATACAGCCGCGTAATTAATGTATATAACAAAGTAACATTTGTTGCAATGTAGTAACGATATTTGTAAACAGATTAATCAAGAGTGACTATTATTTACACATATTACATAAGAAATAAGATATATTTTCTGGCATCTTTTTATCTGTAGTTTTTGGACTATGGCTAAGAAAAATATGAGGCATTTATATTTACACAGATTCGGTCTATTCTTGTATCTTAATACCTTTCGTGTGTTTTCCTGGGGGTTTTTTAAAGAGTGCTTTGCCTTTTTTTCTTGAGATTTTTATACCAGTCGCGTTGTTCGATGCACATGAAATGCAGAAATTCCGGCTTAACAAGAGATTAATTTGTGATGCATTAAGTAGCTGGGAAACGGCGGTACATTGTGCAAGATATATAAATTGAATAAAATTTTGTTGGGTTATCAATCTGTCTGACTGTTTGGTGAAGCAAGACTGGTGTCTCTCAGTGTCTCATGCCAGTTTTCTCTTTTTCTTTTCCTCAGCTGCCGTGATCCTTTCACTTCCAGGATATCTGTAGCTTTCCTCTTTACTTAGAGATCTCAGTGATAATTCTTACTAAGAGTTCATACATTTGCACAGGCAACCCAACTTCTCCCTATCAAAGAGGCTTGTACGGGAATTCACGGTTGTGTTTTAAGACCAAGACGCGAATATATGCCTTTGAACCCGAAGAGGATAAATAAATGCAGATGCACTTTTAATGATAATAATAATGATAGTAAATGAAAACCGTAGTGATCCCTGTGGTTGTTGGCGCGCTTGGTACCGTGAAGAAGGGGATGGTAGAAAACATCAAGAAAGTATCAGTAGCAGCTACTGTGACGGAGATTCAAAAGATCTGCATGCTAGGATCTGCGCGAATTCTCAGAAAGGTGCTTAGTGTATGAACAGAATGATTGACTTGAGTGACTGACGCTCTAGGTGCATGGTTTGTGCCCGGCTGATGCACAAAAAGAACACAAGCAAAGACTGTGATAGAAGAGATAATAATAATAATAATCATCATCATCATCATCATCATCATCATCATCATCATCAATAATTACCACTCAAAAAAAGAGTGGCAACGAATCATTTAACACCATTAGTTTCGAAAGAGGGTTACCACAAGGGGATGGCTTGTGTCCCAGATTTTTAACATTGTCAGTATTTGGTCGAGTCCGCTATCAGATGCCAATCGTGTGGTTGCTTCTAACCAGTGTGCACTAGCGGTCCATAAATACCCCATGTGGACGCAGCATTGGCCACTGACAGAACCAAGAAGGATTGATCGAGAAGTGCTGAAAATCATGGTAACAAATGGAGGAAAACACCTCGCGTCATCGACCGCCCTACTGTACGTGTCGAGAAAGAAAGGTGCACATGGCCTGCAGTCAGTAGAGGGAGACTACAAGATCACGAAGATTAAGGCAGCAATGAAATTGTTTTCAAACAGTGATCCTAACATGAAAGTGGTGAGAGAATTTGATAAGCGTTCTGCTGTGTTGGGATATCAGTCACTGATTACAGAGGCTATGAGGTATAGTGAAGAACTTGGACTGAAGCTGAGGCTTGCAGTCAGCCAAGCTTTTAGCCGCATCAGATTAACGGCTTAAGAAGAAACTGGCGGCCGTGATCTGCACAGGCTGCAAGTGATGGGGGAGGTAATTAGGGAGCTGATGATATACTACATCGCTTTTTCATGGGTTTATTCCATTCAACAACAACAATATAAATGGAGTTACCTAAATACATAATCGTTAAATAAAAATTCCAAAAAAAAAAACGAAACAAATTACAACAGCAATCAGAAAGAAAAATAAACATAGCGAAGATTCTAGAATAGCGGTCGTGCTCTGTCTCTTCCAGTGGCGGGAACATCAAAATGGCGTTAGCTCACCGAGATCGTTTGCAAATGTTCTAGAAGCGAATGCACCTGACATAGAACACGGCATAGATGATGATCTATTCTATTGCGCAAGCGTTGATGATCCTCCTTTTCAACCAAATTTACAGATTTGCAACATTATGCCAGTTACTGAATGCAATTCTGACAGCCGCAAAATGAAAAGATTGAAGTCAAGGTTGGGGGAATCAAAACCCCTCTGTCTTAAATCTTACTACTCCCTTACTACAGTGTGTTGCCAAAAAATCCTGTAAACATAAATCTTGAGCATGGATCACTCAACAAAAATTACCTCTGATCAATTTTATTGGGTAGAAATTTTTTTGTTAAAACGGCTGTTTTGGTGGAGAAGTAGACTTAAAGCCATTTTTCTTTCTCTCTTTTAAGTCAGGGCGATAATTTGTGAACTTTTCCCTTGTAACCTTTTGAACAGTGAAAACAGGGGTTTTTGTTGATCTACAGACAAGGACAGCAAACATGAACAGAATTATAATACATACAATACAATGTATTTCATAACCTATTACTTACTCAATATAATATCAGTATTAGTAAAAGGCAATGATAGTAATATGATAATAAACATAGAGATAAATGCCTTCAAAAAAAAATGCGCTTTTCAAGCAAAGCGGTTGCATTCCAACAGAAACGGCTTGAGCTTTTGTGGTGGAAGCTTGCTGACTTATCAGGCCACCTGTGAAGTTAGTTGCCATCCGGTCAAGACTTTCCACACAGCAAATTTTTGTTCACTGTGGAGCAATGGGAACCTATCAAACTGCACACATTTCTTTGCTGTTGTGTAAGCAAGAAAGGCTAGAGGGTTTACCGCTGTTTTTGGTATCATTTTACTGTGTTCTAATTAACAATTAGACCCGTAGCCCGCAAGGGCGAAGGGTCTAATTGTTTTAGTATCACCCAACTAGTCGGACAGAAAAAACAATAAAGTTAGCAAATGCAAGTTGAAGAAAGATTTATTTGGGAATAAAACAAAAGAAAGCGCCACGAATTTCGCTACTCGAGGACTATCACTAATAGACCTCTAGTAGCGTAGCCAATCAGATTGCGGCATTTGCATTAGTCCACTAGTTGGGTGATACTAATGTCGATTAGTAGCTCAGCTGATGAACTGATGTACTGATGTACTGCAAGTTTTCGCGCACAAAGAGTGGACCAATCAAATTGCACGGCACTTGCATAACAAAGTACAAACAATTGTTTGGTTCTCACGTGCTGCAGGACTCCAACAGAGATGTGTTGTTTTAGGTCGAAATCGTAGAATCTACTCTATTTACCAGGGTGATGGATAAAGGGGCTGCCTTTTTGTCTACATCTATGAAGATGGCCTCAATCAGACAGATTCTGTGTGGGCCGGCGACACAAGAATACGGTAGGTTTTCAACATAGTACTAACTATGTTTTCAACACGTATATTTTACTAGGTAAATTGTTTGCTAAATGAGGCAACGTGTTCAATTGTCACCTTCTATGATGTTTAGTTGTACTTAGAAGAGTCTTCTAAACACTGGGCAGTTGTTGTATTGAACTGTGATGGCGGAGATGCACTGTTTTGAGCTTGAATTTCGTTGTAAGACGTTGCTACACGTTTTGTTCAAACACAGCACGTGATCCACCCCTTGTACAATAATTCTACAATAAGTTTTCATTCTAAGAGTTTATCACATCTTAACAATACACACTAGAAAAATGTGATATTTATTGATTTTTTTATCGTGAAAAAGGTCCATAAAAATCTTCATTTCCTGTTTCCAAAGTTGTTTAGTGCAAATAGCTTGGGTCAGCCATGTATGTAAGACTCTCTACGTGAACAGATACAAGTTCTTTTATGTAACTCCGTATTGAAATCTAGCTGTCTTCCCTTTTTGGAACGTACATTTTCGTTGTCAATGTGGTCAGAGCACAAAAAGTTATAGGTAAGTCCTGTCAATCAACCAATCAATCAAACCTTAATTCTATCAATCAATCAGTCGATTACTTATGCAAACAGAGTCATTCAAGCCATCATTTAATCAACCTATCAATATACCAATCAATCAATCAATCACTGATCTGTAATTATACAAGACTTTAGCCTTCTTTTGTTATATCATAATTTGGAAAAAAGGAAAAATAACCAGTCTTGCATGCTGTGCCTTCAGGTTAATTGTTTTTTTTATTTCCTTTAATATTGTTTCACTGCCACATATAATTTAATCATATCTTCCAATGAGATAAAATGTGTACCATTAATGTTGATAAGACCACAATGATAAACTGATGCTACTGTTTTACTCATGTTCTCTTTGATGCTACTCTTCTACTGCGAGAAACTGTTTTGAATTAGAAAGAAGTTGGTTTGTCGAAAGCCAAACTCATTGTTGAAAACCATGATCCATACTACTAGTTAGTTTAACCTTCAACTAAGCTAATAAATAGAAATTCACCTAAATGAGAATCATATATTTTTCTTTTATGTCACTTATAGCTTGGAGAATTTGGTCATAGATTGATTCATTATCCTTAAATTGGTTCTTTCTAATCCTTATCACATGTTTGCTGAACAAGTCATTGATATTGTAACTGAAAGTTGCTTACTTACACCTGCATTTGTTCTTTACTATTAGATAGAATAATTTATTTACCTCCTTTAGGCAAATTAATGGTCATTTTATCATGCCAGGTCAAAAAGTTTAAAGCAAATTAATTCTCATTACATCCTGTGAACACTACGTTAAATCACTTGTTGAATAGTGCTGTGTAAACTGAAAATGACAGCCCGTGAGAAATTGCAGAAAATTGTATACTGTACATTGCTTAAAACCCAAAGTGATATTGTTTGAAAGCCATTTACTTACATTTATCAAAGGATAACATGTACTTATTACCAATCAAAGAGTGCAGCTATATATACATCAGATTGTTACTCATAATAATCATTATTACTTGCAACAGTCTAAGGTTACACAGAATGAGTTCTTAAATAGTTCAGGAGTAATTCTTAAGAATCTAGCACCTATATTAATAACCCTGGGGGTGGTATTCCCTTATATGGGCTATGTAGATATGTGCTGCCCCAAGGGTTTGGATTTTCTCAGCCGTCTTGGTGATAAATAAGGCATCGATTTGAGCCAGTTTTGCTGCCATTTTGGTAGTAAACATGCAGGGAATCGATTTTGCACTTGTACTACAGCGTGGAATTCTGAGCTCGAAACTTTGCACATGCATTGCTGTAACCTACCTATAAGCATTGACTTTAACATTGGTCTGAACAAGGGAAATAATTTTAAGGCAGGTCTGAAACAGGGTATTGATTTAAGGGTCAGGTAATAAATAGCAGGGTCGTAATGAGGTATATGGGATCAGGGATCAAAGGCCTTCAAAGGGGTGGGATCAGGGATCACAGCCCGGGATCTGGGATCACAGCCCGTGGGATCGGGATCAGCGGTGTTTTTCATGGAATCAGGGATCAGGCTGTCCTAGATAACAATGAGGATCGGGATCAGGGATCAGAATTCTGATCGCTTTTGGGATCAGGGATCAAAATTCTGGGTAAAAAAAATGGGATCAGCTACGAAAAAATATACCTCGTTACGACCCTGAAATAGGGTATCAAATTTTTGGTCATATCAAAAATAGGCTGCGGAAAATCACAGATTTTGGTCATAAATTGGGTAAGGGTTTTGGGAATCAGGCCTCACACCCCTATTCAATTTTTTTCTGGGAGTACTTCCCCTCCCCCAGGATAAATCTATTGCTAGAATCTATTGCTAATAGTATGTTATTTAAAAAAAATGCTCTCCTAGTGTAAAGTGCCTAATCACATCTGTAAACCACAACAATTTATTGAACTGCACCACTAGAAACCATATGAATAACATCATGATAGTAAAATGTAACAATTGCAATTGACAAAATCTTGTTTCATTTGTTTGTGACCTGCACCTCACTTTCTCTGCATTTCAATCTGTTGTGCAATGCAGGAAGGTCATGTCTGTTAGTTGTTTGTGAATTCTTCATGTGCTTTGTAGAGGACTGCTTTTTACACAAATTGCAATTTTCAGAGGAGTTTCATTGGAAGTACACTGCAGTACAGCTGTTGTTAAATATTATAAATATTTATGTTATTGTCTGCCAAATTTGGGGAGTTGAGATTGACTGTGAACCCCCAACCTGCAGGGTTTATAATGGTACACACCACACCCGTTAGACCACAGAATTGGTGTATGGGTTCCAGATGATTAGCCTACGTGTAGCCGCACCCTCCCCCCGAAGGAAAAAAACGGGAGGAGGGAACGACGTTCCCTCCTCCCGTTTTTTATCTTCAGGGGGGGGGGGGTGCGGCTACACGTAGGCTACCAGATGATGGACCTTTTACTTTACAATAATTGTTGTTATCACCGAGACCAAGAATTATTGCTGGATTTCGAGTACCATGCTATACATTATGGACTGAGTTTTTCCATTCAGATTTTTTGCCCGGGCACAAAGCATAGAGACTGAAAAATGAGGTTGGGAAGATATTTTATGAATGTCTTGATAATAATCCCAGAGACAAGAATAGACACAGTATTGATATGAGAGTTTCATCGAAATTTTCAGTACATGTTCAATGTACATGTACAAAATTGATCAAACTTAGTACATGTAAATTTTGTTTAGGCCACTGTTTAGCATAGTGATACTTTAAACATGTTTCTAGGGTGTCTTTAAGACACATTTCGTGGGATCATAACTTGGGATTAAACTGACTAATGAAAACACGTTTGTTGACTTGGATATACATACACATTTTGAGGATTTTAAAACAAATCGCATATCATCATGTCCATCAAAAAAGCATTATTCACTGATTTAATTGGTGAATACTGATGGTTGTACCACTCTTTGGACAACTGCGACCTGATTGGTTGTGCATTGGTCAGGCCATGGGTCGTACTTGGTATCAAATTTGGAAATAATGGAGCGACAAGAATCAAGAACTGAAAAAGTGGATGAATATAGGAAAAATGAGGGAATCGATGAATCAGTAAGCAAGTAAATGAATGAATAAACGAATTAATTTATGACCGATCGATCGACTGAATGTTTGAATGAAATGAATGAATGAGCGTGGTTTGATTATTAAGTAAATACACGGTAATATAGATTAACTTAGGAATAAAAAGATGAAAAAATAATATTCAGGATTATTATTTTTGCATTGGACGAGCTGGGTTTTTCTATTAGCGTTTCTTCTATTGCAAAGAATCATGCTGTTTTATTATCAATTTATTCGTTCATTTAATTTTTTTTTTCGCAACCGGAGCCCCGCCATTGTTAAGCTGTTTGTTTATTGGCGATGCCAAAATCAACCAAGACTCATTTTTGGCGCTATCCGTAACGTTTTAATTATACTGACCCATATTAACTGTGTGGCTACAACTCAGCACGTGAAACCAGTGATATGCCTATTACACGAAAATTCGATGTTACGTATAGTCTGCATTTGTTAATAAACTGCGGTTTGTGATTTTAATGAAAAATTTTAGTCCTATCCCATGTCGCAGATGTTTAGCTTTCTTTTGTTTTAGACCGAGCGAGTTGATTGTTATCAAATCAGTCTAGTTTAAATTTAGATTGATGTTCGTACAGCCCAATTTTTTTCATTGGTTATATTACACTTAACTGCTATGTTTCCTAAGGCTTGTTAACTGCTTTTTTTTAATGCTATCTCGTTTTTTTTTGTCAGATTTCTGTAACTTTTTGCAGCGCCGTGAAAATTGTTCTTCAGTCTGCTTCATTGCTAGTGAAAAGATTTTCGTTACCCAACTGAAAAACAGCAGTATTGGAGTGTCGACATTGTTTTAGCGTTACTTCGATTATTTGACTAACAGTTAAGAAAAACAAAAGGAGAATTAATGCATAGCCTTTTATTCCAATCATCCGGTAGTTATTTCCTGCGTTGGCACCGCCTTCAATCCCTGAATTATTGCCGCAGTGAATTCAAGCGATAAAACTTATAATTGCTTGTGAATTTAGCAGTATGTGTAGTTTTCCTGGATAATGCCATTAGCGGAAAGTAATTTAAGGTGTCATTTTTATATGTCCGAGATAGACAAGAAACAAGGGAAGATTTCTGTCGACGTGTTTATCTCACACAACTGACCGCGGTTTTAAATACGCTGATATTTTTTGTTAAATACAGCGCCAATTCATCCATGCTTGTTTTAACACCTTGTGGTAATTTCTTTTCGTAGGAAGTAACTTTGATAAAACACTTGTAAAATCTGGGTAGAAGCTGTTACAGTTAACAGGACATAAGTTTGGTGTGCCTGTTCCAATAAATTTATGTCATTGTTTGAAAATTCGTAGGTGTGAAGGAACCGCAAAAAGTATATGTTCCTGATATAGTGGCTGAACTATGATTATTTCATTTCAAAGCATTTATGAGGAAAATACAGTTAGACTGCCACATGATAAAACCTGGTGTAAACTTTATTTGCCAAGACGATTTATTAGCTGTTCACTAAATAAAGCTTAAATGTCATCGGCGCATTAAAGTGAAATCTGTAGTGTCATAAAGTAATATATATTCACTGAATAAAAAGATTTTCTCTGTCAGTTGCATGTTTAGTGCTTGCTAAAATATTTTGTTAGAAGTGATTTCTTGTAGTTGACAGTACAAAAATTTTTTTTCGATGTTCGATTTTCTTTTCGCCTCGCTTGAAAGACATCTATGAAATCGTGAACTAACGCATAATCATAAGTTAATTATTTCCTGCTACAGTTGTACCTTCTCCTCTGTAGTTGCTAATGTCCAAGAAGTAAAATAGACGCCCATTCTATCAACTTCAGTTAAAACGTAACCACAGCTTGAATTCTGTGATCACTCAGTGGATATATACACGATAAACGTTCATTTACCGTGGAGTGTTATCTTTTGCCCGCAGTAGAGATAACAGAAAATCACGTCAGTACGTTAAGAATTCTTTCTTTCCTTTCTATGTTATCTTTTTGCAATTATCCTTCAGATGCATTTTCAGAAGAAAAGTTAAGAAAGATATTTTTCGCATCTAATTTGAGCAATAAATAACAAGCTCGCTTAGAAAATTACGAATTCTGAAGAAAGATTAGAGATAAGTTTATAACTCTGGGCAACCGAGTACAAGTACGCAACGATATGACACCGAGTGCCGTGAGTTTACACGTGAATCTTGTGATTTATACTTTACACAGATTCTCGGCATCATTCAGTACTCAGTACATGTTTAACTTAGGTTTTGATTTCAGTCGTATTTCTTCCCTGTTATGTTGCTGGCATTTTTCAAAATTTAAGCTGTAAAAAGTTCAGTTTAGCAGCAGTAAATATTGCTGAACCAAAGGTTCAAATACGAAATTGAATCTTTGAGATATGTGTATCGTTGTCGGATTCAGAGTGTTTCGGTGCCAGAAGAGTTCCAGTTTCTGTAGTTGGTCCCTCGTTGTTAGTCTCTTTGCTGGACTCCCCGGCAGCCTCCCGCGATGCACTAGCTTGGTTAACATCATAACATTATGAAATACAGCTCTTTACCTGAGGGTTGATGATGGTGATTCAAACTGTCAATATCGAAACCCTATGGCGCTGATAACTTTGTGATGACCATGCTACTGTCCGCCAATCCCCTGTTGTTGTCAGGTTAATGATCAACTTTTTCTTGTTTTTAGTGATTTTACTGAGTGTTGACATACTCTTGTTGGACAGACCTCGATTCAAGTGCAAAATCCTTAGTTTACAGATGCGCACGGTGTAACCCCCTTTATTTTGAAGTGGACTCTCTCGTTTCTCGGTGCTAAGTATTCTGTCGTATGTAAAGGGTACAAATAAATCTAACCCTAAAATATTTCACGTTTCGTCGGTGTTTTATCATTCATGGTCAGCCCTCAGCTGGGAATCGTATCAAGTGAACTAGCAATACTGGAGACCAATCAATCGCTTTGCGATGATGTTGTGTTTCTTCTCATCTCTTCTCTTACTGATAAGTATTTTCATTCACAAATGCTTTTAACTCTCACAAAATACGAAAGCAGATTTATTCCCCTTGCTTGTTTGCGCGATTTTAGTTTTTAGCAGGTGCAAAGAGTTTAAGAGGAGATATATTTTTGTAAGCTCTGTCAGTCTGTTTGTTTTAGGTGCTCAGATTATGAAAGTTCAACCTTTGCATTCGATTCACTTACATATATTACAATTTTAACACGAAGTCAAGTAACTGATATTAAGGGGATTCATTGCTTGGAAACTGAGCAACAAAATCATTTAACAGGATTAAAATGTTAGTTTTTATGTTGGGTTGACGGGTAAGCCAGCCATGGTTCTAATTAACATTTTCCAACTGATCAGATGTGTTGTTAGAGAGGTTATACTTCTCCAATTTTATATTAATTTTATTTACCATTCGAAGTTTTTTGTGTAATGTTTTAATCGCCAATCTGAAGGCTTTTGCTGTTGCTCTAAATGATCAGACGGTTTGTTAAGACTGGATGTCTAGAATAAAGTGCATTCTTTTTGCTATAAATCTACCTCCTACAGGCTTGTAACAAAAATTTGTTTCACTACATACCAAGTTTACTTACACGCGTTAAATACAACAAAGAGCAATCATTACAATACTGGATTGTACCAAAAAGCAGATATAAATCATTATCCTCTGCATTCGCCATTCTGACCAATATAAATAATTTTCCCAAACTTCTTTCTACGGTGTCACTTGGTGAGAGTGATTGCAATTGTGTCAAATCTTAATCCGCTTGTAATGGGAACAAATTTTGAACAAATTTTGACGGCCGGTCGGTTAGCTCAGTTGATAGAGCACCGGACTATCGTGCGGGAGGTCGTCGGTTCAAACCTCGGCCGGACCATCACGCAGAGTCTTTAAATTGCTGAGGAGAAAGTGCGCGCTGTCTTTGCAATGAAATCTGTAAATGGTTGGACTTCAATCAGTAGTAGTTGAACACGAAATATTGTGATAGTAGCGTTGGTGAATTCTCGGAAACATTTTTGATCAATGACCCCCATTTTCCCTTTTTTTTTAAATTGTCTGCCAATATTTACGAAGAAGCTTGAGATAATTTGTATTAATAAATTTTTATTTATGAGTGAGAAATTCGGTTTGTCAAACGTGGCCTCACGTTCACACTTTTAAACTGGCTTTTCTTTTTCCGCGGCTAATTTGAATGACACTGTGGAAATATAACTCTTCCTAGGAAAAAAAAAAACCTCGCCCACCAACAAAAGCCCACGGATGAAATAAACATCACACGCCGTATTTTTCATTGATCGTTTCAACTCCATAGCTGAATTTTGTTTGCTTTAAGTTTCGAATAAAAGTAAATGATGTACAGCTGATGTATTGATGTACAGTAGTTCGCCATCTTTTTTATTATTTTTAATTTAATACATAGTGCAGAGCGGCGATAGTTTGTGGCTTTTAATCAAATTTTGATGCAAATGACTAGCCAAGGAAACAGGGTGGATGTTGATCTGAGACCTGGAGCCCTTTTGTAATGTTTTCCTTCGATTCGGCCGGCTTTATTGTATCTGCCAAAGAACGTTTTACTTACTTTTTAAGTAGTTTTCCAGCTGCCATGATTTGGCTGATGGTACGGCAAAATCTGCTGAACGTTAGACTAAGAGACGTGACTCAACTGAATCTGCGTTCATTTAGTTGAGCAATATCGGCTTATTTTTCATCACTTCTTGAATCGAACTGAAGTGTTTCCTCTAAAAACAATTTTTCACTTGGTTACGCGAAGAGGCAACATGAAGCTTGTTGAAAAACAGCAGCTTTTATGATAATACTTTCAGTTCCCTGTCCGGCTATAGTTTTCAAGTAGTGTTAAGTACGACAAAAAAATGATTTTGCACCTTTTTATATCTATAACCGGTTAAAAATTTAAACCGCCGCAAAAAGTAAATGTAACAGTATTGATTTATTGCCTGTTGAAATGATATTTTGCTGCAAAGAGTAACTTTTGCAAACCGGGTCAGTAGATAGTGCCCTAAGTGAAGTCAAGCATGGCCGTGTTCATGTAGTGTTAAGTGAAGGCAACACCTCTCTTTTATATCCCTGTCATCACCTTAACATTATTCGATCTGCATGTGCCTTCATGTTCTTCTGTTTCAAAGGGTCCCTGTAGTTCAAGTGTAAATTGCCTGACTAAATGGCGGCGGGCAAGAACCATTAAACTGGATATCAAATGAAGGGTCTTGTACGCGATGCGCGAACTATTATTAAATTTTGAGCACTTCAAGTGGACTGCAGTTTATGATTTGTTTGTAGAGTCGAACTGAGGGTCTCTTCCTCAAAATCCTGAGTGAGTGTAAATATCCAGTGCAAGTGCTCTGAAATTGAAAGGTATTTTTACGCAGCCTGTCTGTTCGTCTTGTTCTAACCCACGCGGGTCATGAATTTGTAACATAGAAGCACCATGACTACCTGGCGTGTTGCTTGTCCTGCCAACAAAGTTAATAGCTTGCTAAGGAGTGAAGGATAAAGGCATCATTTTAGGATTTCACAAATCTGTGCGCTAAAATTAAGTTCAAATTTTTATGGAAGATAGTGGTGTTGTCAGTACGCTCATACAAGGCTCGAAACAGTGTTGATTACAGTCAAAACTCGGAGGGAAAATGCGCGACATGCGCTCCCTGAACTGAGGTTAGTTATTTTGTGCGGATTTCATACTGTTCAATTTGTATCTGGTGTGAATAGAGATAACACTGATAAAACTGATCCAAATTATCAGTGAGGAGATACGTCTCAAGAAGATGAGCTGGCAATGTTATGAATACTTTTCGATGCCAAACTATTTTTATCCCCAACGCTATTGCATTCTTCACTGCCTGAGGTGATTTTGGCGGACTTTATTTATGAAAGATTGAATTTCGGAAGGCCACGATGAAGTGTTTATCAAACCAGAGCTTAATTTGGTTGCTGGAAAGTATCTGTTTTCTTGTGCTTGATTAGAATCAGCACAGTGCCTTCATGTGATTCTGTAAAAGACATAACAATAACATTCTCAATGTTTGGTGGGATACGCGTCTTTGTTGATAGGTTTCGTCTTTCCGAAAATGGTCAAAATATTACATTGAATTATCTAAGGCACCTCGCTATCGCAGCGTTGCTTTTTCTTATCTTTCAGAGTTTTTTCTGTTTTGTGTTTTGAACAAAACTAATGCGAAGTTGGAAAAGAGGTTATCTTTCTTACGCTATCGTTATAGCAAGATAAGTAAGCTGTCACTGGTTTTAAAATGCTTTCATTTGTCTTAACCATGTATTGATTTACACAGTACTTGAACATCATAGATCCATTCATTTGCCAATCTCCTGTAGAATTTTAACATTATCGTTGGCAAATTACATATTACCAGCCCCTGTTCTTTGTTCTTCGAATAATTTAAAAACAGATTTGAAAGCTGGTTTAAATCTGTTTCTTTAAATTGAATAATACGAACTTTGATTGTGATATATGACTGTAATACTAAAGTAATATAGCCTAGTTGTGTTACTGGAGGCAAACTCTGAATTGTATTAACCTCCCTGAATCAGTGAGAAAGAATTAAAAAACACAATGATGAAGATTTTAAATTAGGAAATTGATTTTTGCACAATAACTGACGATTAAAAGTTTTCTATCAAGTCGGCAAAAAAAAAAACATGAATTCTTTGAAAAACGATCAAACGGTTCTCATCTCAGTCACAGTCACAACCTTTCATGCCACCATTTATATACCTCTTTCATACTTTTATTGTGGCTTTTAATGTTCGTGTTACTAAGAAAAATATAATGTCCTATGAGAAAAAATTCAAATTCGTTGAAAATTCAAACCAGATCACAGATATTTGTGTGTGGGAGAACTTCCTTGGAATCCTGTTATTTTGACAAACAAATTACTATTGTTATTCTCTGCCAGGGTGGCTGAGTTGTTTTGTTTTTCACCTCTGAACTCCAGTGTTGTTGTGAACTGTGTCCTTGACTGGCATTACTGCATTAGTGCTTTTTGTATTCTTACGCGAGGCTGTGGCAAAAGGTCAGGCCTGTCGATTTTCAATATCTTGCCAATCTGTATATTTCCATGTATTTAATTCATTTGAAGGGTCTGCATCGAACAGAAGTGTCATAGAAATTGATCATGAGCTCGAAGTTAACAGAAAATTTTCCGCAAAGTGACCTTCTATTCTGCTGTTACGAGAAGAAAGGTTCGTGTAAGGCTAGGTACTAAATTCACGGTCTTCTGCCAAGCTTCATCCATTTTGAACGTTGGGGCGTGTTCCCAAAGGTTTGTTTTTCGTTTGGTCTACCTAGAGGTGATATGCCAAGAATCCAGTCCAGTTGTAACACATCTTACGCTGATCACTTTCAGCTGTTTCCACCGATGTGTAGCCCAAAATAGTATTGCCCTTGTTATCATGAAATACCGGGTCATATCTACCCCTTTGTCCAAACAGGTAAGGATTAGGGCAAACATGATAGATTGATACAGCTGACTAAGGGGTATCCGGCTGTTCTCTAGTTGATGGTGGATATCATAACGGCACGCCGCAGGCAATCGCTCCTGTCTATTGTTGCTTAATATCTATGAAATAACATTATTCACCCATAAAAATTTGGTTTAATGTACATTATATCAGTATTGCATAACTCCCTTTCCCCAAATCGAAAATATCATTTCTAAGGGACGGCTTATGTACACGCCTTGTAGCGCGCCTTGCAGATTTGAACGGTTCATATTATGGAGCGCAGAGTTATAAAGCATGCACAGGACACCCACTGATATCAGACGGCCCGAGGCCTGCGATTGAGAATTATAAAATTTCAAACATTTGTGATGAGGCAAGCCCGAAAACCAGAATGGGAGTCATACTTGTTTTTCGGATGGCTGTAAGTGAAATATTCTCTTGCAAATGTCACCGTGAAAGTACAAATGACTTAAACTAACAGACATGACAACAATAAGGGACCTGTTCGACCTGAGAAGTACAAAAGTAGTTTGGCTTCCTTTCTTTCGGGTCTCAGTGCCGACCGTCACTCAGTCTTTTGTATTAGCAAGTAAAATCACCATTAGATGGGCACTTCTTAAAATGCTAAATCGTATATGTTTTGGTGATCGCAAAAACTGATGCGAACTGCATGCGTGTGCGTTTTAATCTCAAGTTTGGATATCATTTGTGAACAAAACCAAATTAAACCGAAATTGTACAAAGAAAGGCTCCGAAGTTTTTGTACGCCTTCCGTCAAACTGGCGCCTTTTGTACCCAGAAGACTCATGAAACTTTACTTACCATAGCGTCCTATTTCGGGCCTCGTGTGGGCTTGTGTACGGAAAGAAAATGAGTGATCAAGTTCTTTGTTTGTTCCCAATCGGAAGAGCGCCAAAATGTAGAAAATCTCGCGTCAGCGGCTTTCTAGGATTTAAAGAAAGGAGAGCGATTCATAGCCTACGTTTCTTTGAAATAACTATAAAAAAATCTCAGCTAAGACTTGAACACATAACCCTCACTATAATATTCAAAACGCGCCAGTTTCGCACCTTTACACAATTTGTCTTGCTCGTTAATGGCGCCTATTGTACGAATAAATGCTCATTTTAGATTGTCTACTCAGTTGTCCCATTTTAGAACAGCGCTTTGTCTAGCTGGCACTTAGTACGAGCTATTGTTTTTGTTTTCTGTGAACGCGGTTCGAGTCATTTTATGGATACACAAATTGTAAGTTCGCTAATGTTTTGTTCATTGGCTCGGTTTTCGATCAGTTTCTGGTTTACCCTATTCCCTGTGTGTTCTTATGAAAAACCACAAAATCGCGTTTTGATACAACATTTTTTTTTATTTCAGTTTAACCTTGCATGTCGCTCTGAATCGGTCAATTAGTTCTGTTCCGTTTTTAAAAACACGTGCCTCCATGTTTTCCGGGGAATTTGTAAGTTACAGTACAAAACAAAATTGTAATAATGCATAGAAAATTGTTTGTCGGTAGAATAGAAATATGTGTGATATTTAAATTGTATTGAACGGCTGTTGCTTTGCATAGAATTTAATTTTTCTTTTCTGTTATCAGTATTTTATTAGATATGAAGCTCAGGATAAAATTGTAGGTTCCTTTCAACCCCTTAAGTGGGCCACACGTTCTTCTCATTAAGATAAAGTGTGCTATGAAGAGTTTGTGGTGAACGAGAAATTAAGGCATCACGTAGAAAGGTGCACTGTGCAGCAAAGCTGCCGCTTTTGTTCTAACTCTGATAACCCGAGATCTTTTTACAAGCTAAAATGTTTTTGTTTGCTCGACGTGTTTTCTTTGCTGTTTTTACTTCTTGACAGTACATTATCTTGGGATTGGTGAAATCGGAGAACCCATTTTAGCTGTGTGGTTTTAGACGAATTTAGTTTGTTATGACAATGCGAGTCGCGCGTCCCTCAGCTATGAAGTGAAACGGTTTCAAATCGCCTACCTCCTTGAAGCGATGTGTCTGAACAATAAAGTCAAGTGATAACAGAGCTTCGGTTTTGGAGCAATTTTTTGATGAAAGCGATTACACGAGCAAATGCTATTATTACTGGGAATTGAGTCTCTCATAACACACAACTCTAAATAGAACACTCCACACAAAGCGATGCTGTGATAAAATAAACGGCCATTAGCATGCGATCTGCTATCCTAGCGGGAATTGGCAAACAGGAAACCATGGCATCCGAGAAAAGAAATGCTAACATTCAAAACTTGTTTAGTTATTCATGAAATTAAACTTCCATTAGAGTTGATTCAATTCACAGGGCTGATGCATTTAGACCCATATGTTGGTAATGGATCGAACAGATGGCTTTATCTTCGGTTTCATACTTCCGTCAGCGAACGTGCGTTACTGAGAGGCGCTCGTCAGCGCTGTCCAGGGGCTTTTACGCGACGTTAAATGCAAAGAGAATTCTATCCACACTTTTGCATTGTTAAATTAAATAAATTAGCACGCCGAGCTCATCTCATCCTGTCGATAAAATAACGTTTAGTGGGAGGGGCACGTAAATGAGGTATTAGAGAAGTGTTTTACAATCACATTAAGCCCCTGAATAAAAGCCCTTGTAATGAGTCCTAATGAGTGTCTTTGTAGTCGATGAACGATGCAGTGTAATCAAATTCAGTAGATTGTAATTGAATTTCGGGTGTCGTAGTGATACTCAGCGCTGGTGTTATCACTCTTTTGCCAAACTGAATCAACTTCTACCAAGTTAAATTGAACGACGTGTAATCTGGAAAGCTACTTAGCTAAGTGTAGCTGTTCAGAATCGTTAAATAGAAAAGGTTCAGGAAATAGCGCTAACGTGTAACTGTGTCCATTTTGCTTTTATTCTCTCTGAATAAACTTGTGATACCATTAAATTTGTCGCCCTGATTTCTCAACGCACTGTACAACATTCGAACTCGCAGAATTTGCTATAAGCATAGTTGTTATTTGCTGTGCAAAGGAAAATTTTTGTCTGCGGTCGACACTTAGTTTACATTCGTGGCATGTCCTTGTGTGGTCTTCGATCATGCAAGACCGTTTGCCTGTCATTTCCGAGCCTGAAAGAAACTGCCTCGGGATTCTATCAGGAAAGTTAACAATCTCTATACACGATAACTTAATGCGTAAAGGAAAAGATAAATTAAACGCAACGCATTGTTCGTTGACTTTGTCCTTGCTGCCTGTAGTTAGCGCAGACATGATATCTACTTGTTTTGAAGGGAGCATATCCCATTCCTTGCTGGCTATACATTATGATACACACTTCCTAATCTTGGATTAAAGGTAATTAAGGATCTAATACTTGCACAATCTGTTTCTCGATGGTGTGAGTAAACTTTAAAAGAGCGAGCCACTCCAAATAATTCTCGGGCTACAAGAGATGCACTTCCGTCCCTGAGAGTTTGAACGGTCTTTTTTTGCCAACCTTTCATCGCTTACTTTTTTTATCCAAACCATTGTCGTTCTGTAGTTCAAAATTAACCCAGTAGCGAACGATAAGCTAAGAGCGGTAACGATTAAGATGTTTGTAAGCCACTCTGAATGTCAATGTCCGCTGCCATTTGTTCGTTCGGTATGAAGGGTCTGTTTGTTGTTATGTCCCAAACTGTTTTAAAAATCTTGCATTCATCTGTAGAAAAAACCACAAGGAGTAAAGCTTTGGGTAGTAAACGGGGTAACGGGAAGTGTCGCTAAGCCTACATCTTCATACTGTTTCCTATCATCACGTACCAGTACTCGTACAGCGACTTTCTTCGCTGCACTTGGTGGACATATCTCTGAAGCGAGCTGTCGCCTTTTGGTTTTGTACCTGCGATTTTGAAACCAGATCTTAACTTGTGTCTCTGTTAGTTTGAGAGCTGTCGCAAGTTCGGCTCTTTCGGGTCCCGAGAGATACTTTTGATGATTAAATCGCCTTTCGAGCTCGAAGACCTGTTGATGCGAGAATGCCGCCCGTGATCGCTTCTTTCGCGGTTTGTTCTGTTGTTGTGGGCTTGAGTCCGAGGTGTGGTTGAGATCCTGGCTCTCTGTATTAAAGTAACAGAAACCTTTAATCAGATCAACCGCTATTACTTTAATTGGGAGTATTCTAATTTAAACAAATTAAGTCGGTCACTAAGAAACCTTCAAGGGCTCGATTGCTCGGTTCAAGTGAGGGTTCTCGAGCGTAACTTACTGTGATCTTTTGCTATCTCCTCTCCTCTCTCGTTGCCCTCTTCGGGTTTCCTGTCAGTGGAAAGAGAGGTTATTACCAAACCCGCCTGCGTGCCAGTGTATGTGCTGTACGAACTAAAATGTTGAAAGGGAAAACTGCCATGATAACAAGCAGGCAAAGGCAGATATGTCGGTGATCCTGGATAAGCCGGGCTGCCCTGATGCTGGTTCCAAACAGCGTGGCTGTTATTATTCAGATGTGGGGCATCCTGACGGTTCAAGATATCAGTGATTGAGAACGGTGTGACTGGACTCCTCATCGCTTCATTCATGTTGATATACGCTTGTACTGCAAGACGCAATAACTTTTTGTCAAGATGCTTGCAGCGCAGAAGAACAGATCTCACGCTGCTGACCGAAACAGAAATAGGATACCACCCGTAGATGTGAGTACTAAAAACGGCACTTGGAGTCCTACAGGAATTTTCACAATATCATTATGCAATGATAAGAAATCAAAATTTAACACTAATCGCCGATTGGTCGATGGTGGCGTATCACTTAGTGGCTGTTGATGAGAAAATCGAGCCAATCAGACTTTCTTATTGGTTACTTGGCTTCATTTACGTAGTTTGTTGACGTTCTGTTAAAGAGCGTTGACACAATGCAATTAAGAAACACACGGCCTCTCAATTACGCAAGGATTTCAGCCTTCGGAAGGAAGCATCAAGATGTGTGATCGAAAACTTAAGAGTGGGTGCAAATTACAGTTGGCCATTCATACTACTGCTTGCTTATGTAGATAACAGCACGCTGTAAGGGAGGAAGTTCAGAAGGGTTATATCTATCATATGGTATTTATTTTCATAAAACCAATGATACTTCAAATGCTCAGCAAAAACCTCAAAATCGAAGGTGGTTGTTCTTAACACAAGCACGGTTATTTTTGGAGCCGCTTAAAACCGGCTTTTGCTGCATTATTTCGGGAATTTTTTATCGGAATCGCGTCCATAAACACGAAGGTTATCAAACACATGAGTGACAGCTTGCGTGTGAATAAGCGAGATGGGTGGCACTAGCAGTTGTATTCTGTGAATCTATACTTGCGGAGGGCTATTTAGTCGATAATGACTTCTCACCTAACGCCAATCATACAGCCGAGTCTGCATACGTGTTAATTCGTTTATTATTTTACTATTGTCAGGTAATGTCGCTTAATGATTGCTGTGATTGACATTTCAACAAAAGAG
The DNA here is from genome assembly GCA_949710005.1 of Ricordea florida. NCBI lineage: Eukaryota > Metazoa > Cnidaria > Anthozoa > Corallimorpharia > Ricordeidae > Ricordea > Ricordea florida. Next base: position 546,604 of record OX453287.1, on the reverse strand, counting down.
AACGCGCCATCTGCTGTGAAAGCATTGTGACCAACGTTTACTTGCACTTAGACATTTCCATACAAAGGCGGGCTGGGGTAGATTTTATTCCCTTCTCGTTTTACTCTTCAACGGAAATTTAAAGAATAGTAAGTGCTTTAAAAAGAACACAAAGTCACTTGAAATGACAGCACCGAGGCATTTAAAAGGTTTTAGTCGAGTGTGGATTGCTTTCAAGGATTTCCAATCGCTATCATTAACATGATGCGCATGTCAGACATCAACCACTATTAGCTAATGCGATTACAATGTTGAACAGAGTGCAAATCTTTTCTTTCCGCTCTTTTTACTCCTTCTTGACCTGTTGTTTCTACTTTTAAAATTCTCTGATTATTCTTGTCAGTGATAACCCCTCTAGAGGTCCGTCTTCTCTTTCTCTCTTTTTTTTTTATCGTTTTTTTTTTTAATTCGCAATATCAATTTTACATATTTTTTTTTTCGAGTTTGCTTGTTTCCATGTTTTTTCATGTAAAACTTGGTTCGTCCTTGTAACAAGAATTTAAACTCGGTCATTATGGAGAACACAGGTAAAAAAAATGAAATTTAAGATGCCGTATTGAATAAAATGCCTGTTGGTTTTGGGCTTAGCGCGTATAGCTCGTTAGAATTGACTTAATTACCGGTGCGGCTCTCTTTAAGAGAACGTTTACACTAATGGAATATTGCAGCGAACAAATTCGGCTTTGCTTTTACAACATATTTCTTTTGTTCGTCTGTCGTGCTGGGCTCGTCTTCAAACAACCTTCCAGGGTTAAAAAAAACCTTGACCATCAAAGTGAGGAAAATGCGGAGACAGAATAAGTAAAGTGTCTTTTTAAATTTTATTCGTTAAAACCACATGTGTTTGAAATAAGATAAAAAATAAAACATCGAACTTTAAAAAAATAGTACGAAAGGATAAAGTGGAATATGTGACACCTGTCGAGATCAGAAAGAGCCGGCATACATGAAAACACGGTCTATGAATCATGATACATGGTAGAAATTTGAATGCTTCCTTTACAAAAGCTTTGTATTTTGCATCTCTTTTGGGCTTGGCTTCATTCAACGCGTGTGCACCGAAAATCGCCAATTAACTTGTAGTGTGAGTGATTGTCGTAAGTTTTTTTTTCCTTATCTTCGCAAGTAATTCTCACCAAGCTGAGTTCTTATGCCTTGAGCAGTAATTATTCTTATATCGCCTTGAAGTGAATAAGAATATTAAATGTATGAGCTAATGGTCGGGTTTTCCTGACAGGTTCGTTGTTACTCAATTACTTTTGTTATTGCTTATCACTGACTCTTCATCGAGATATCCTTGTATTTGGTACGCAAGTCGATCGCGAAACACTTCATTTCTGAAGCTGTCCATCATGCGAGAAAAGGTCCAACACTAAAAAACTTATCATCTCAAACAACTGAATAATACTTGTCTCCCTATTTTAGTAAGTTGACTGAAGTAGAATCCAGCTTCACTCCTGTACAATACAGCATCAAGATGATGTCAATTCAGTCAAACTGGGCCATCTTCGATATTGAAATCGCCACAAAGTCACATGTGTATTCAGCTTGTGACGCCAGAAAGCCCTTCACTCCTATTTTGTCTGTTCCTGTTTATCGTATGACGACTTATACTCACTTGATGAAAATATGATTTTGGTGAAATCGTACGCCGTGTTTCTGTGCGACATTTATCGGAGTTATTAAGTGACCAAAGTAACGCTTAGACTTACATAAATGCGACTAAAAAACGAGCGAGGCATGTTGTATGAATGCTTACGAGCGGTATTTAACTTTTATATTTATAATTTCTGTAATTATTAACAATTCTTATTACCTTAACTTTTCTTGTATAGACACGGTAAAGATAGCTTCATTTGTGTGCGTGTGTGTGTGTGTGTATGTTTGTGGGAAATATTCACTAGATAGCTATTTCTACGTCACTCGTGTAACTCACCTCGCTTCTACTATCACAAGAAAATTTTAAATATCTGGTCTCTGTCTAGTGTCATTTCCGAATGGTTCATGACTGTGGACCTGCCATGCAGTTACATAAAAAATGTTTCTGTGAACTTAAGTATTTACCATGTTCTATTCGTGAGGTGGCTGTTCTGTGGCGGCGGGTACATGTTCATGTAATGCTGGGCAAAATTCATGTTCATATTCATGTTTATGTGATTTAAGCCGTATGGTTCTCTTCCCAAGCAAGGCTCTCCATCTCTTACAAGAACAGGTACAGCCACCCTCCGTGGTTCTGGCGGTAGTCCATACCAAGATTCCATCCCAGCTGTGCGTGCCTTGTTCTCTAGCGCTTGTTTCTTGCATTTATATCGTTTATTCTGGAACCATATCTTGACCTGGTTTGAGGTTAACTTTAGCATGCTTGCAAGGTGATCCCTCTCGGGCGCTGAGAGATACTTTTGTTGCTTGAACCGTCTCTCAAGCTCGTAAACCTGCGCCTGTGAGAACAGGACCCGTGGTTTCCGTCGGATCCGCTTCGGTTTGTTGGGCACTTCGTTTGTGGGTAAGTTTTGATTCGTGATTTGATGGTGCATCTCATTCGCGCCTGGCGAAGTGTGTTGTGTGTGTTGAAGCTCTTGAGTGAGCTCTTGGCTTTCCGACGTGTTGTTTAACTGCGAGTCCATTGACACTGCAAGGTACAGGAAAATTCGCTTGTCAAGACAAAGCGAAAACTATCAACAACGCCATCAGTATAAAGCATTACCCTGAGGGGTTACTGAGGTAATTAACGTAGTGAAAGACTTCCACGCCCAGAAGATTTCAAATAGTAAATAATTTTGAACAAATGAGTGACGTGAGTTGTCGAATCGTTTCTTCTTCAGTGATTTTGCGTGAATCAGTGTGGCGGTTCGACTGGCTAAATCGCACGAGGAATTAACGCGCGAACGATAAATTGACCACCAAACAAAATACGTTCAGCATATCGTTCCTAAAGCAACCCTAACGGATTCTAGCAATGTCTTAACCTTTCGATGGCGTTGCTCTTTTGAGACACTTGAAGCAATTTCCCTCCCCCTACTTTGTGTTCCTAGATTTGATTATAATTATATACAGGGTTTGAAATAGGAAAATCAAACATGGTTTTGAAAACCTAAAATACACAAGAGATTAGCGCTTACCTTGTGAATGGGAAGGATCGAGGATCGTAGCGTGAGAGTTGTTCATGTTCACATGGTGGTTTACATCACTCTTTAAATACAACGATCTCGGCGGCGTCTCTGGGTACATGAAGTGTGTATGGTGTGCATCTGCTAATGGCAAACCGTTGTTTGTGTTATCCTCAGTCTTGTTTGGCATAGCGTGAATCGAAGTCATGTGTGTCAAACATTCGACCGGTCCAGCTTCTTTGTAGCTGGGATTGAATTCAGATAAATTTAAGAGATTTCTAACAGTGAACGGAGCCGTTACGTTTGGCGAGTGCAGCATAATCTGTTCACTCCGGCCTTGGATCGTCTTGATACGACTATGCTTGTGCCCGTAGACTTGACTTTTGAAAGTCAACTAAATGAAGTAAATGGTACGAGGAAATGAGCAGACTGTGATGTTTATGGGCCACACCACTAGATAAGTAACTCTAGGGGATGTCAATCACTACCAATTAGATGATGTCTCGCTTTCCCCTTTTGACGTAACACAACGCCTCCTCATTGGTACAACGAGGCACGCGATGACAGGAATGGCATTTGTTACAAATTTTCAAATTGGCTGAAGCTGTCAGAACACTTTGTGATACAAAGTGTTGCCATTTGTTCAGGCTGTTAAATGGGACACTATACGAGTCACTATTATCGTTTCAAGGCATTAGTGAGTGACATTTTCTTTGAAACGCACCTAAAAGTGTACTTTACTGGGCAAATATTCGGGTTCATTATGTTATTGTTTTAATTGCGTTTTTTTTGCTACACCTCCCTGTCGAGTCAGACAACACTGAAAGAGTAACTTCATAGGGTCATCTAGTTATGGCTTGTTTCAAATGTAAGCTTTATGTAACACAAGAAACGTGGAGAAAGGCAGCAGTCATTTTTGGTTGGACTATTGCAGGGATTTCCTGTGAATTTGATAAGACCCGTGGATTAGCACAGATATTTCACGTTTTGCAACAAAACAGACACTGCCTTGTCGATTAATGGAAAATTAGGGCCATTCGCAATTCTTTCTTGAAACTATAGTTTTGGCTGTTAATTGCACAGTATTGTTTGGACCAAGCGCTCGCTTTTCATCTTTTTTACTTAGGTTTTTGCCTTTAGTCGAGCGACAATCTTCCTGAAATTTTTATGTTCTGGTTTTGATTGCTTGCAACTGACGGATTGAGGTATGTCGATAGAACATCAAGAAAGGCTGCGAAACCCACAGATGCAAAAACATTTTTGTATTTTCAGTCACGAAGGAAATAGTAGACTCGCACAAATTTAGTAAACAAAGAAAACCAAATGATAATATTATCTTCGAATCAGTGAGAAACGATAAAGAGGTTCACCATGAAACAATATCGTCAGAAAGTGTGGTTTGTTTTAGACAGGAATCCGCCAACTTGTCGCCTTTACGACACATTCTATAGATAATTCGGATATTACTAATGGTGTCCGAGTCAATTGAATCTTTTGTTTTTAGACAAAGGGGAAAGATGTTTCAAGTAATGTTTTCTCAAGAGAACAGGTGAAGGTTTTTGCGCAGGAGTCAACATTTGTACGGTATTTTACGGACGATAAAAGCTGAGTAAATGGAAGGAACGCAGGAAAGGGAATATTGACCATTGTCTAGTACACTGTTCATGGAGTAGTAATTGCTCGAAAAAGATATATTAATTGAGACTTTATTATACATAGATATTGGCTTCTCGGTGAATGCTTCTCGGGTGTCGGGCAGTATTCAGTGGCTAGTTTACTGAACACGAAACTCTTTTTGTAGCCAAGAACTGCATCTCTTTGCGGCGACTGTTTGCGTAGTGACAATTTTTGAGAAGGTGCTGTGTGTGTTTACGAGCGTAATTCATCCTCCTCAAGGATAGAGCAGTCTTATCCAGTAAAAATATTTGTTTCATTTCAAGAAGCTTAAACTGTGAGCCATTTGTCTAATTGCTGTAACTGCTGATTCACTTAGATGCTTTATCGTTAACAAAAGATCAACATAGGTAAGCTGAATAAACCAAGGGAATTGAGGGACATCTCGCTAAACAGCCAAATGGGGCAAGATGTTAGGATTCTAGCGATATCTGTGTGGCAAACGCGAACTTCCTGTTTGGAACCCCTCGTGACGGCCAAAGGAAACAAATTGTCTCGTGTTTTGTTGCTCTTGATTTTTCATTCGATCCGTTACGTTTGAACACTCATGCTCCATAAATTCGATTTCTCTGTTGTGTGTGGATTCACTCTCCAGCTACTCCTTCTTGCTATTCTTTTAAAGTGATTTCAATAAACGATAGAATGAATATGGTACATCTTGAAGAGCTGGAATTAGTAATGACACATTACAGGATATAGAAGTGAGTGTCTCCCATCATTTTCACCATATAGACCACACAGTGTGAATATAACAAATCTTATTCTTCCATTCATAGTTAGAAATTTGGAAAATATGCGAGTTGAATGAGCAAATTTGACGCAAAGTGACCGTTGAAGAGAGAATTATTTTCATGGTTAAAACAGCACCTAAACGATCATAAGTGAATAGGCGCTAATGACTCGGGCGTAACTATTGAAATATTCCTATGAGAGAGTGTTGTCCGGTCCAGCTGCAGTAAAGTATACTGCACAAAAGCTCGGTAATGTGTTTGCTCAGTATCTGTCATCGTGGGTAATTTATTTTCTTATCTCTTAGGGAATGATGTTGAGACGTGATGTCATAAGGTATAATCAGTTGATCTGCCCCTGATTCTCGTACCTTTCAACTTTTCCCTGTCTCCTTGACATCGCAGTGTAAGAAGCTCTGCCCCTGTTTTTCTTAGTGACTAGTCTAGGAGGTCTCACTGCTTTGTACTTGACAGAAATATTGAAAAAAATGACAGAGATATCTAAATCAATTTCTATTTTTTTTTTCTATGTTCCCGCGTTTTCTACAAATTAATTTGCCCAACTGATGTTGTATTTCTATCAGCGGTTCCATGTCAGTGGTATTTTTATTAATTGCGCTAAGTAATCTATTGGAGTCTTCGCTTTAGGTTGATTGGTTTTTTTTTCATGGCCCCATAAGATTTTCTGTACGCAGACTGTGTTTGTAGATCTTGTCATTGCGTGAAACAAACAACGTCGAGTTGGCGTGAATTTTCACATCAAACTGCTCGGTTCACTTGATTTGAGATACGGATATCTGTGGAATGGGAGCAATATCAGGGCGCCTGGATTACGTGCGCTCACTGATTATTTCGTGGGTTACTTCGTGATTACTTGGATACTAAAAAAGCAATAACAAATCGTGACATGGTTTCATTTCCTTAATTTATTGATAACATGGAAGTGAAATTAAAAGGTGTACTTCTTGTAGAGGCGTTACAAATCTTTAGCTCTCTTAGCTATCTCTTTCATCTCATCATTCACAATTAGACGTTTTTAACGTCAAGCGTACGTCTTCTTATGGACTGAGTGTCATCTTAGGGTGACTGATGCACTATAAGGCGATTGTTAGCCAATTTTTGGAGGCGTTCCTTATTTAAGGGTCTCTTAGTGTCGTAGAGCGTTTGTATTTACATGGAAATGACAAATCACTGTTTGCTGATCGAATGGAATCGGTGCATCCAAACAGCAGACTATCTTAAGCGTCCATTTCCCAAATTTCTATCGTGAATGGTAGCATACTATCCATTAACACAAACCCATTAGCGTTCCACAAACGTTTGTCATCTTCTGTGGAATGGAGAATAGGGTCAAGGTTAGAACTCTGGAATTCAGTATTTTAAGATGGGCGTGATAACAAAAGCTCCCATGGCTAGCTCATGAACTTTGTATTTTACAGAAATAAATGTACGATGCTATCGCTTTTTTTCTGGCTCTCTCACTCTCACTCACTTACTTGCTCTTAGATTTCACTCAACTCTCTTAATACCTGCTCTCTGACTTTACAAATAGAGTTGACAGAAAAAGGGTTATGTGTAATTACATTAAGTGATCTGGTTTATTCTACTCAGTCACTCTAGGGTTTGTTTGCTTTTCTTTCTGTTTAGCCTCTATGTGGCTTCCTGGTCGTTGACTGAAAAAATACAGTGGGTTGGTGTTTGTTTAAGTACACTTCGAGTGATGCCAACCATAAAACAAGCGAATCGTGATTGAAATTAGGAATTGTGAATATCTAGTTAACGGAAAATGCAACCACAAAAGTAGCCCCAAAGCAACGCGAGAATACCATTCGTAATTGAACAAAATGGGTATCACTCGACGTATCAAAAACGTGGTTCTTAGAGGTTCTTGTTCCTTTGAAGAACTTAATTGTGCTTTTCGTGAATCCTCAGTGATGTGAAAAGGCTGATCTGCTCGGGTTTAGGACCTGAATGCACTAAGGAAAACGTCGATGGAGCTGTAACGCAGGACAAAGGGTAGTATTCATTAGAGTTCAATTACATTCCAGTCACGAACAACGAATGGCTTTCAGAAAGGCAGTCTTGGTTTGAAAGACTCAAACACAAGCAAACCTTGCGTCTTGATTTATTTATTTGTTCGTAAAATCGACAATAAAGTTCGTATTCCTGTGCTAATTTCTCTTAAGGAGCACTTCAACGTGAAGTTATTGGGTTCAGTAGACCACAAACGGAAAGAACCGTCAACTGAGCGCCAATATTAGTCACGCTACATTAGCTTGAAAAGGGATGTGACGCCGTCTCGTCCTTGATGTAGGGAACCTGATTAGCGATGATTTAGCTAATGGATGTTTATTTGAAAGGAAGCTATTTTTCATATCCTGAGGCACTACTCACTGACAGTAATTTCGCTAGGAATACATTAACGACATTAACTTGCCACGCGAAACGAAAAAAGTCACGCGAGAAAACGCACTGATTTCTTACTCTCAGCTGTAAAGTCTGTTGTAGATGACTTATCGTACAACGCGCTTTAATACCGGATATGGCGAGGGAACATCCTTAAGACCCTAGCGAAGATTTAGCATTTTTTCCATTTATTCGAACATGAAGAAGAGCACGTGTATATATATAACCTGACTTTTGCGAGTTCAATCGCTTGTATAAGATCCACTGAGCAACGCTTAAGAGCATCGTTTTGGAGTTGTTCGCGAATTTGATTTTGCCATTATAATTTGAGTGAAATACTTGTGAGACAGAATTGAAACGTCAAGTTATGTGTACACATGGAATTGACGATAGCCATCTTGACGACAAGTAGGTGGACAAGGCGGAGTCACCAGAGATCACTTATTGATAATTATTCATCCAAATACCGTAGTCTGTAACAACCGAGAAAAAAATCTTAGAAATGCCATAAAATAGCATATTGTACCCAGTTTTTCTCTTTATTTCAGTTACCAAGCCATAAGTATTCTCCTCTTAGTAAAATATATTGTGATAACTTTATTCCAATTGTCCAAGTGATGTGTCTACCATTTTCCTCCGCCACTCAGTTCATGAGTCACTGGTTTCATAGTTGCCTTGATTTTGCTGTAAGCTTTCTAGATTGAGAATATTTTGATGTACGTACTAAGATCGTTGAGGTTCTGAAATTGTTTTTTGTGATGCTATCAGACCTGTATATCTTCATTGCTATGTTAATTAATAACCTAGGGACAGAAACGGATTGCAGTTTGGATTCCTATCACTCAAAACAGCAATGTGTTGGTAACTTTTTCACGTTCTTGCGGTATTGAGTTTATCAGTCGTGTTTATCCTTGCAAGTCTAACCACGGATGTTGTGATAAAGACACCCGTGACCCACTGCGAACAGCTTAAAGACCCTTTAAGGGGGTTTTTAGGGAGACCACTTCCTGCGATGATAAACAAAAACCAGTCAAGAGCGTAGCAAAATTCCTTGCCGAGTTTGAGGTGAGGAGACAATGCGTCGTTAAGAATCTGGCTAAGCATAAATTGATTGGGATTTAATTTGAATTCATTGTTTGCTACTAAAGTGCAGGGACCCCTTGAGACGTGTGAACATTCACTTTCTTTAATAAAGGGCGTCCATGTAATCCGGGTGGGAAAAAAGGACTGACTTTGCCTCCTGAAGATTTCTCCCTTAGTCTGCGTTTTCTTGCTTCGATATGAAACATCCAGCAAAATTCAATCTCGAGGTTGTTTTATTACAAGCAATGTTCTCCAGCAGTTAGGTCGCGAACGCTCTTGTCTGATTCTTGTACAATAGCTCTACATATCACCTTACAGTACTTCACCTATGCGTTCCTATACTGTGTTGTTCACAATGATCTTCAAAGTCTGCCAAGTTAAAATTAAACGTTTTTTTCTCATATAGTTTTTCATTCTCCTGTAGCAAATTCCGCGTTTTCTTTTGGCAACCTAAATTAGGTACACCTTCGGAATTCTCTCGGGGTGTCAAAACCTGTGAGAGTATGCCAAGAAGATTTAGAGGGATTAGTGCGTTTTGACAGATAAAACTGCACACTGTAATTAATAATCCCCCGCTCTGAGACGTCATTTTGTGGCTTTTATGTAAAATAAAAGCGTAGGATGCATCTCTTGGTACAAAACATGTTTTTGTTCTCCTTGAACCTTCTAGAGTACTTTGCGTTCAAAACCAGTGTTATTAAAAGATCAGCCGGACACATGCTTTCTTTGCCACTCTTAAGTCCTGCTGTAACACGTACAAACAAACTAAGTGTCGTGTTTGTCAATCTCGCTCGGAATTGCACAGATAGTCTCGGTCTGTTTGTTTTTCTAAGAGGTGCAGATTTGCGTTAATTATATTCTCCAGTCGAAGGATGCCCTCGGGAAAGGCGTTTTTGTTACCGTGCTGTGAAAAAGATAATTTAATAACCACGGTATTGAAGAGCCTTCTCAGAGTTGAAGTCTCTCTCAAGTAACGCAGGAAAGCTTGATAAATACATCTGTTTGTCCAGAAAAGCGTTCTCCTTAAACTCTTAACGAATACTGTAAACTCACAAACTTACGAAGAAACTTATGAGCACTCTTCGCTTGGGTCTTGGTGGTGATATTGCACTTAGCGCTATGCATTGTAGCTACATGTATCTTGGTTCAGCTGTTATTTCCTTCGAGTCTAATTTTCTTCCAAATTCATTCCATCGTTTAATTTATTCAACCACAAACATTAATTTCCATTGTTGTTTTTCTCGGGCGCCAAGGATTCTGCTGTAAGACAAATACTGTCTGTAATTTGACGACATGGTATTGAAGATGAAGACATAGTCGCAAAACTATTTTATTGAAAAACACCTTGGTGTTACTTGTGATTGTGTTATTCCTTTTGGACAAGTTATAAAAAAGAAATACGTTTGTAGGAGTATGCTTTTCCCAAAGAAACGAAAACGTTAAGTATGCAGGGTTTGCATTCCGAGTGTAAGGCGAGTCTGTATATGCAGTACGGAGATACGCATATATCGCGCGTTCTTACAAAGTATCTAGATTGATTCAGCTGCAGGTGAATAAAGGTCCATAAACGTAAATGATTTACTTACTTAGATTGTCCAGCACTGATATATACCATATATACCATACTATATACTGATATATACCATACCGTATACACGGATGGGTCGTACGGCATTGTGTTTAGACAGTAATATGGGAAATCTTTGCACTCTTTTTACGAATTGAAGTGTTTTAAGTCCTTTAATACATAACCCTTTAAACGTAAACAGTTTGTTCCTAGCCGTGGGATTGATGACTTTGCTTGGCTTTCCATGAACTATGACCTTTAAGCGCTACAAACAATCAGCGAGTATGGCGATGAGGACGAACTCATTGCGAAATGCAAGAAACATAGTTATAATGACAGCTGGTATTTATAAAACCGATTACTGTATAATAAGATGTTTTATCTCATGCTGACTGGCACTTCCAGCGTTTTAAAGATTTTCTGTTTCAAAATGTGTCGACTTCTTTCTTTATTATTACTTTTTTTTCTTCTTGCAGTTAACTTTTTTTCTTATCCTTCGTTTATCTTTACATCCAAACCTCTAACCACGTACTACACAAATTGTCATATAAGAGTTAGCTGTCCCGTGACTATCAAACTGCTAGCGTGCCTTGTGACCCGAGTAAAGCCGATATTCGTTGCGTCCCGTGTATCACTCAACTGAATACGAATCGCTAAGTTGTTTACCAGACAGTAAGTAGTGTTTGCGTGACTTGTCCCTGACTGACCACAGGACAATGAACTTCAAGGTAATAAGTGGCAACGCGGCTCCACAAGAATGGACGCGTGCAGTGAAGTCTACCTGAATAAATCTCGCGCGTTCCTGTTCCACGCACGTTACTCCTTGGCAATCACAGGCTTTAAAACAATAATGATTTGAGAGATACGGCTGTATTCAAACAGTCCTTTGGGGTTATTTCACGGGGAAACATATCTCATTTAATTACCTCGGTGATTTGTGAGCTTGAACCAGAAAATTATGATTCCCGTTTGATTTCTTCATTCTTCATAGTAAACAAATAAGTATAAAAATGATAGAAGCCTTAACTATCAGTGCTATCGACTATAACAAGCAGAAAAAAGATACGAAGGAGTCCCCTAGTCTTAAAAAAATCCGAGCTAACATTTCAACCCAACAACCACCGAGTAGAGTTTGCAACGTAAAGCAAAGTAAAGCCGCAGCTCCAGACACGATACTCTAGCCTTTGATTTTCACACCAACAGCTGATATTTACGTGAAATATTTTGGATCTCGACAGTACAAAAATTCTGAAATATTCGAAGAATTCCTCTAGTTTTACATTATCTGAAGAGACGAATTCTTGAGCACTCGTATGACGTGGTTTGCGTGTAGTGCCTTCAGTATGTTATATTGCACGAGTACGGACGGTAGGTTACTCTTTATGTTGTGCTTAGATACCTCAGCTGGCACCTTGGTGAACGGAACAATAAAGTTACTATTGACTTGCTCAGTTCGATACCGAAGTAATTGCTTCCTTTCGCAAAGTGCAGGTTTCCAAGTTTCCAGCAAGAACCTGAACATTGCAAACAAATGAACTTCTTGGAAGTTGAGTTCTCCTTGTTTGTTTGAATTGTAAATTATTGTGACACGATTTTGTTTCTTGTTTCTACTTCACAGTGTAACAGTCGCTTTTAACCGACTGACTCAGTTAACTCCCACCTCAGTCCGCGTTAAAACTCGTCTTATCTCTATCACTTAATAGAAGTAATAAAGTAGATATTCACATGCATTCACGTGTGGCCTACTGTACAATAAACTTATCAATGTAGAGAGAATAGGCCAAAGTATTCATTTATCTTTTATAGAAACAACAGAACATTTACTGTGACTTTGACACTATAGATACACTTGTGTGTATTTCTTGCTGTGAACCCGTTGTCAGTTAAGACAAGTTCTAAACAGAAAGTAATTTACACACGCATGCACGCACCTTGCACAGAAAGTTCAGTTTGCTGTGTGATTGCACGTCTTTACCTAGAACACTCGCTCAGAAACCTCAGAGCAGAATTCAGACTTCACGAGTTTCCGTATTAATGTTAATCCTTTGACGGAGTAATGCACTTCTCATTCAGCTAGTACATGATTGACTGATACCAATAGATCAAGTTTACATTTGTTACTCAGCAAACCATTTGTCAGGACTATTGGCTTCAGTTTAAATGCTACAGTGCTGTACATGATATTCAGCCAGGTCTTTATTGATAGTAGTGTTCTGAACATAACTCCTTGCTAAAGCTGTGGAATTTCAACACTGAGACAGCTCTGAGCTGGGTAGGGATTTGGCTAATGCGATTGATTGATTTACCTTGTGCACTTATTTAACCTGTGACCAAGTTCATAGAAATAGCTTTGTATAAAGGCGCCATTTGATTCCGAAGTTCAACTCGTGATTACGGTCTCAGGCTCAGAACGCTTCAGAAAGCATGACGATGTTCATTTCTCACTTCAACCATTGTGCTATCAGATATCTACTTCAGTCTTAGATATAATCATAATGGACGCAATTTGCGATTGACCTCACTGGCAAGAAGATGACTTGAGCCTGATCTTCACCGAAGTCCTACGGCATTTGAGATGTAACACAAAAAAGAGAACACAGTACTTTTGGTGCATTTTACCCTTTCCCTTTAATGGTCCATTGTGCACCTTATAGTTATAAGGAACCTGACAATCTGCCAAGGCATAACTCACACGCCTTTTTTCCGATAGCGGGTATTACATATAATTGTTCCTACTCTTTCTTCGTTTCTTTCCGTTCTGTATCTTCTTAATACTCGTACCTTTCACAAAATAAAACACTAATTTTTGCCTCTGACGAGTAAATAACTGTTGTGTTGATGTCTTTGAATTTATAACGTGTGAATTAGTAAATTGTTGGAGCTATCTAGAAAGGGCTTTATCCAAGAAACCTTAGTGAAGATGTTTTATTTACTGTTTAAATGTAAGCTGGGGTCAGCCCAATTGTAAATGTTATCATTGCGTTGGCCAAGTAGAGAGCGATGTAAGGAGATATTGCTAACTTCACTGTCGTGATTAAAGACGTATTTTTTTTTATAGTGTCAGTTTCCCATTGTAATTTTCTATGCAACTCCTTTTTTCATTGTGTAAAAGTTGTAAGGACCAAAGACTCGATGATCATTGCTCTTGATGTTCGTTTAAACAATTTACAATGAAAAAAACTGGCGAGTATGTGACTGTTGATCCAAGTGTAGAGAAATAATTGTTAATAGAAAATAAATTGTTAAGTGAAATAAGTCATTTGGTTCAAGTAAAGTAATTCAATACTGGCAGGGACTTAAAAGTCAACAGAGAATTCACACGGAGCGGCTTTAATTTGTTCGTCGCAACTTAATTTGCTCATGTTTAGTTTAAAAGCCGGCTTAGAGGGCATGTTTAATACGCTTTAAGCCTCTGTGTGAATGTAACAAATCTTGTTTAGTTTCTTGCTGTGATTACGCCCAGCGCCCCCAGTTTGTTGCCCGCTCTTTGTTTTCTGAAAAGATGTTTATCTGAACTATTCCCTGATCGATCCTTTGGTAATGATCCTTGTATGCACGAACGAATCTCAGCTTCCTTGTCCTGCTTGCTCATAAAATTAAAGCGCTACATTGAGGCTGTAATTTAAGGATGGATTTGTTAACTAACTGGATCAAGGAGGTTTTGTATATAACAAGGATGAATCGAGGAACTTTGCGTTCCTTGTGCGCCCCGCTAAACGTCCCTTTTCTTTTCTTGACCTAATTTATTGATTATTATGCGTTTCTTTCGGGCTATTCCCAATCCTAAGCTTTTATCTTTTTGAAACTACTTTAAATCACTCTTAAATTTCTATATTTTCATAGACATTTGATGAACGAGAAGAAAAATGGCATAGGCAAGTAATGAATTATGTTCAATAGAGTACTGTTTAGTCCACATCATAAAATTCGGTCAAACCAAGTAACAAGGTTAAGCCCTGATTCGATCATAGGCTTTTGTGATGAGCAAAACTATCTTCACGAGGTTTTTGAGGGAACATTTCTTTCAAAACAAAATTTGCACCAAGTCGTACCGCGACCTTTGTTTCTACTATTGATCATGGCCAATTTTGAATGTTATGATTGAAAATCATTTTAATGGCTTACATACTTTAACGGGATGCATCCACTTGTAACATGCTTGAAGTCTAAAGGTGTAAACGAAAATGGTATGCATAGGTTTGTATCCTAAGATCCCTCCTCAAGGTTAGAACTTGACGAAATCATTTTCAAACCGATTATCTCAAGTGGTTACGTGCAACCGGTAACCTGCTGCATATTTAGTTAACCAGTTAGTTTTCCTTATTTTGTGCATTACAATGTGACTAACATTTTTCGCGTCATAAAGGGAATCTAACAGACCTTATTCGTTTATATAATTTTAGAACCAATGTGCACGTTTTCCAGAACTGAATAGCAAAAACCTATTACAGACAACTGACGTCTTACTGTTTAAGAAAAAAACAAGTTTCCGTGACTTCGCAGGTCGTGCAACTAATTTTTGGCAGAATCTGATGCAAACTATTCGCCACAGAGTAAAATATTGGTCTCTAGTTGGCCTGTTGACGTCTAACGCCCCACCAGACAACTTCCCTTTTGAGTTAATTAGAGCAATTATTCCTTGCTTGTGAGCGAAAAGAAATCACGAAATCACTGATTCCCTTTTTCTCTCTTTCAAATCAGTACAATTCGTGAGATTCCAAGTCATCGCGTTGCTTACAAGTATTTGGAGAAACATGTCTCGTAATCAAAAATAAACTACTACCAAACTCTGTTAAAAAGAGCAAGGTCGTTAATTTCTGAATGCAAACGTTCCGTGATGACGAGCACGCTATGACGCAAATTCTTTTCATTCTTTAATTCTAAATGTTTCCTCTTAAGAGATATTTTTATGGTCATGTTATTTCGATCTCTGAGCACGAAAAGAAAAAAGATAAAAAACAAATCATTCCTTGATTGTGAATGATAAACATTTAAGGAGTTTTAAATCCACAGGAGCAAATAACCATTTTGCTCAGTTAAAGTCTCTGTTATATTCACTGTGTTGCTTGAAAGTGTGACAGTTTAACTTATCGCTATCGATGTTGACTCAGAAATATCTGAAATGAAATTAAAAAAATCTTTTTATCAGCCTTCTTTAAGTACGTTCTTTCTTGTTTGCAAAAGTCCTTGTGTTGACACTTCAGAGAAAGTGTCACACTGGACAGTATGGATATTTATTCCCAGTTTTAGCAGAAGTTATTGTATCCTTCTAAATACCTTCTAAAATTGGGTGTTTCGATTTCGCAAAGAACTTGGAAAATCTCTTCTATGGATCATTATAGCAATTATCTAAATCTTTAAGACGATTTCATCTGGTATGATGGTGTAAATTTTGTTGCCGGTCTGCGGAGTAGACTATGTTTTTTGCTCAGATAGAGGGTCAAATGATCTTGTGTTCTTAGTCCAACATCTTTTCTTTTTCTCATAGTCCTCTCTGTCGTCCAGGTGAAGAGACCTCATAAGAAAAGTAAGGGAATTCTGTGAGCATTGCGGTCCGTGATCTTACTTTGGGATGGTGGGTGATATGAAGAAATTCATTGATAATTATTAAGAGCGACTAGCAAGGCATTTCCACGTGTATCGGTCCACAACTATCCTGTACCACAAAATGATCAGTGAACTCATGAAAAACTAACTGAGATTACGGCTTAGACGGAATCCTGTGCAAGCAAGGTCCTATATATAGTCGTTGATCCTGGAGTGTTATCACCCAATAAAGTTCATTTTAGTCCAGTGCAAGCTCTGCAGGAGTTAGAGCTCAGTATTGCTTCATATGTTGACTTACTGAGTTTAACTCTGAGCGAAGCCATGATCTGAATTATGAAGTTAAAATAACCACGCAAGAAACGCTGTGACGGAGGAAAGTGGTTGGGAGCTGTTGATAAAAATACGTCAGACAGGCGTGGGCTTAGACTGAAAAAAGAATTATCGGAAAAGGTCACGTTAAAAACCCAACCATGAGTATCGAGCGCATTCTGAAATAAAACCCTTACCTATTTACCCAAGGGAAATATTACTTATGTATTAAAAAGATGTTTAATGCCTTCTAAAATAAAAAAAATGTTATTTGAAATTGTTGGGATTGCGTGAAATTTGCGCATTTGTGAAATAAACATTACTTCACCGACCAAATTAGAGAGCTTAATATTAACGAAGTATATTTGAGAAGTTCCCTTGGATCAAGCGTTTTACACCGAGATCGGTTTCCCTTCAAGCTCTTGATGAATGGTGTTGATATATTGCCTTTTTTAAAGCGGGTTATTGAAGGAAAGATGTAGTTTTTATAACCTCAAAAAAGGTACAATGGAAGTTTACCAAACGGAAATTTTGATTATAAATAAGTATTACACAGATTAAATAGATTAGCACACTTTATACGAGGAGTGGCTGTGTTAAGTAATAAAGAGTGAGCTTGGTTTGGAAAATTTGCTACTGAACTGTTGGGCGAGTTGTTGATGTTAGAGAAGTTAATTTCTGTTATAGATTTTCGCTGTTTTGTGTTTCCCTTTGAATTGGTGTTGCCGAGTTAGTCAGTCAGGTTGTCTGTGACACAATATAGATAGTATACAGTTCTTTGAACGGTTCCTCTTGTAAAAATACTTCATAGGGTAAAAAGGTCAAGTTGTGAAAAGAAATGATTTTTTTTCGAGATTTATTTGCACTCAAATCTCCCAATCTAGAAACGAAACGTTAACTTCAGTGGAACCTGTCGCTGATTCATCTATGTCTCTGCCATTTTCCGCGTTTTAATTCTTAGTGGGGGTTTAGATCTAAGAAAATTTCAATTTGTATTAAATACGCTGTATTGTGTCTTGTGTGAAGAGCTAGCGCCTTACAATGAGTTTCTACCATCAGGATTACTTATCGGGAACTCTTGTCTCAGGGTTCTAATTTACCACACAGAATTGCAACTAGGTGCACTAAAACGTAATTAGCACACAGCCAAAACCACCTGTAGAAATGCGAACTTTGCAAGCTAAACGTGACTTTTGAAGTTTCCTCTTAATAATCAGTTAACTAACTTTTAGGCTCGTAGCTTCATCAGTAAGTTTGTCAAGTTGTAAATAACAGTGGTTGAACTGGATTGAAAGTCTCGTGCCAACAACTGGACAACTCAGTGGATCCCTGCCGCTAGGCGCCAATTAAAACGGGTTTTAAATTAAGTTTTCTCACATAAATGCTGAAAATGCGAACGATGTACTTTACCTCAGAAACTCATGCACTTGAGCATAAGTCGAGGAAAGCAATATCGCCTAAGATCAGATATAGGCTCTTTATCTACAATGCGTGTGTCGCTGCCGTAGCTTTCGTGATACAAGAAGAGAGCTAACAACAATCAAAACAAACGCCTGCACGCAATAACAAGAATGTAGGTGTTTAAGGCCATTTTCAGAATATTTTTGTCTCGACTAAAGACTGAGCACATGCAATGGTGCATTTCCTGGAAATCCCGCGCAGTAAATGTATGTATATTCCCCAACCAATGAAAGAAAAGACGCAGGTGAAGCCGGCGTTTAATAATGAATATTTCTGAAGAATCTTCTATGGTGATAATGTTTTTTTGTGTGTCTGCACTCCAACTTTATGGATATAGCCAGTAGGGCGTCATTTGCAAGGAGCTCAGTTCTTAACTGTTTTCTTCTCGAATTACGTCAATGGGGAGTAAAGCATATGATATCAGAATAGATATTGATGAGACATACCTACTCTATGAGAGATTTAGATATTAAATATTAATAGGGGCTTAGCTAGAAGTACTTAAGCACAAGTTTATCTTCGAGGGTGGAGTTCTGTACGTAAACAATGGTGGATGATTGTCCGCAATCTTTGTATCTCTTGACTTCAATGGAGACAATTCTTAAGACAAAGGTCATAAGCAATTATTTTCGTGAGGTTCCTTCCGGTTGAATCCAATAAAGACAGACCCGTCATCAGAATAATACTTATCGCACACAGCACCCTGTTACCAAAAAAAGTGAAGCTATGAGATTGGGATTCAAAAGTAACTAGAATTAAGGCTATTTTCTCCTAGTTGCCAAATAGAAGATATTAGCGAGGTCCACACGAGCCACCTAACTTGTGGCGATTTTGAAGTGAAAAAATGATAAACATGCAGCGTAGAACCATCGAGTTGTGGACGCACGCGGGAGGCTGCTAAGCACGAAAGATACTTCTTGAGTGCTTAGCAACCTCTCAAGTGCGTCCATAACTCGATGGCTGCACAGCTGCTGCGTTCACCATTTCTTTTATACCATGGGCAAATGGATCGCGCGTATTAGCCAATCGTAGCGCGCGCTTTCCGAAACGCTATGGTGATTTTTTGAATTCAAAAGCGACCTCTTTGTCCACCTGTTAGGGATTTTATATATAGTGTTCTTTAGAGATTTTTTATGATAATGGTGATGGTAATAATGATAATAATAATGGCAATGGTGATGATAATGATAATAAGGATAATATTAATAATGATAGCTAATACTGAATGAATGAATGACTTTATTAATGCTCCCAAATGGGTTCTTCCGCAATAATATACAAATAATTAAAACTGTTGTTGCTGCCCAAAGGGAGTTTCTACCACGTTACCCCCGGGTGTGTTTAGCCCCGAGTGAACACTGGGATTTAAACCATACTTTGTCAAAGACTTCTCTTTAAAATTTTATCTAGTTTGCATAGTTATATTCTCACTGATTTTTTGTTTGTGAGTTAGGGCTAAAGTTATTTAACAATTACTCTGAGAAATCGAGGTGAATAGTGGCTTCGCAGCTCAGTAAATATTGCTAAAGCCACTATTCACCAAGATTGAAGAGAATGATTGTTTTAGTGTATACCAATGAGGCAACCTCAGTAGGGAGCTTAAGTGAACAAGACGACGACGCCGAGGATAACACAATCGGTGAATTAAAACGTTTTGGTAGAAGTGCCTTTTTGCGCGGTATTTCGCTCGATAAACCAGGGAGACTTGCCAGACTTTATTTTGCACATGCAGTTTTACTGTGTCGTTCATTTGCGCCATTGTTTGGTCCTGCCCTGGTCAATTTTTCATCATGATAGTGTTTTGCTTAATTTCTCCAGTAAAACCTCTTTGAGTAAGCTGTAAAGCGAGAATCGACGAAAGCCGTATTTCGCTAGCTTGATCGCCAATTTGTTATTTCTCCAAACGAAAACTCACTGGCAAAAGGATTACCCAGAAACCCTGGCTACATTCACCTCCTGGGAGGTGGGTAGTGTTGAATATCCCGAGGTGAAGAGCCAATCAGATTGCTCAAAATGCCAAGATTGCTAAGTTATACTAATACAGAATTATACTACGAATCACCCAGTATACGTATGTGACCAGGAGGCCATTACCTGATGTGACCTTTATCACTTCCCTCTGGAAGAAATGGTAAACGTGCAGCGTTCAACCATCTAGTTATGGACGCGCGCGGGAGGTTTCTAAGCACGAAAGAAGCGTAAGAGCATCTCTAGCTTCTTGAGTGCTTAGCAACCTCCCAAGTGCGTCCATAACTAGATGGTTGCACAGCTGCTGCGTTTACTATGGGCGAATGGATCGTGCGTATTAGCCAATCATAGCGCGCGCTTTCCCAAAGCTATGTTATTAAACATTTCTTGATGACCATAAACGCGTGAATGTAGACTTTTCTTCCAAAAAAAAATTGTTATGCACAGACAAAAACGTGTGGCTATTATTTCTAGGGAATACACTTTGAGGCCCCGTTCACAAGTATCCGGATACATTTGAATCCGTAAACATTTCTTTGCGGATGCACCATTCGTCCACACGTATCCGATGAATCCGACAACCGACTCCGCAAAGATTTGAATCCGCTCTCCAGAGTGGAAACGTTTGAATACAATGTAAATCCTATATCGTGTGGACCGCCAAATCCGGTCGAATCCGTAAACTTTTGAATCCGATGACGTAACCAAAGTGGTTCCAAACATGGAAGCCAAAACAAATGCCATCGCTACTCTTCTTGTTGGCCTTATTTCAAGTCTGATAGCGTATTTCCAGTTAAACTTGTCTATATATATTCTCTCTTCCCGGAAGGTTTGTGAAAAGATGACTCGACATTCTGAGGCTCCTTTCGATGTTTGACGGTCGAACTTCACACCGCACAAGTAACTGAAACGAGCTAGTTGCGTCCTCTACGACTCTGGGTCCGGCTAGGAGGAAGAATAGAGAAATCATTTTAAACAGGTTGTCCAACTCAGGCTGTATACATCGAAGGCAAGACAACAGTTATGCGAGCGCCAGGAGAGCAAATCTGGATATGTTCGGATACGTGTGGAGGGGCAAATTCGATTTGAAAACGCTAGGTGTGGACGCGGAAACTTTTGTATCCGCAAAGAAACGTTTTTCGGATTCGAATGTATCCGAATACGTGTGGACGGAGCCTGAGACGGTGTTTATATTGTTAAATTATATCTCTTAGTTAGTACGCGCGCTGTGATTGTTCAGTTTAGCGGGCCGTACTTCACTGTACGGCCCGCTAAATTCAAAAGGTTTTTTTGGTTGCCAAAATGTCTCCAGAGATACAATAAATATCTTATAAGCGTCGTTTTCTCGGTCCGTACTGTAAGTTACGGATCCTGTAATTTCCGCTCGGATTTATGGCCCAAGCGCGAAGCTCGGTCCGTAACTTACAGTGCGGACCTCGAACTCCGTTAGCAAGAGGTATTTCATACATGCGTAGATTCTATGCTATAAGTTTCATAAGTTCATGAGTCATATTTCTGTGAAGTAAGAAGAGGAATGGTGTAGTAGTTAGAGAACTCCTCTCCCATCGATATTCACATGGTCAAAGTCATTATTTCTGTGCGGTAACGTTTCTTTCTCAATTCAGAATTTTCCTAACTTAACTTAAGAGATTCGGAGACAAATTGAACCCCCCCTCGTATCTATAACGCAGGGTGCAGCTACTGATGTCCACCCGTGCGGCATCGATGGAAGGGTAGTGCTCTAACCACTGCACCATCCCTCTTCTTTCGCAAATGAGATATTCTTAGGTTAATTCCTTCGCCTAAACTTATTTCAAGGAGCATATAGAAGTAGAATAGAAAAAAGGAAAAGTAAGTTTAATTGTTATCACGTCAACTATGTGACTTTCGAAAAAACAAAACGTCAATAATATTTGTCCAACAGACGTATTTGCCTATCTCCTTTATTCATACGAACGCGTTTCTTTAACATCTATACCCATTTAGCGTTGGTCTCCACTCTAAACGTTCTGCAAATAGTATAGGATTAAAAGCAGGCGAAACTAGTTGTAAACTTGTGCACATTTTAGATCTTATCTGATGAGCAGTTGCGTACTCGTGTTTTCTCGTTTACAGCGTCATCTGTCATGTCTGTTCGAAGCCGGTGTCAGTGATTGTAATATACCAGTCGATCTAGAGCTTGGACGTTCGCTATGAGTTAGTGAAATTCCTGCAAACCAGTTATGTAATTTGTTCAATTGATTGGTGTTGGGATTGATTCACGAGCGTTTTGTAGAATGTAAGTTATCTTTTGCCACGGCGAGCCGGTTTGGCAAAACGCGAAAAATGCAAATTAAATGGTAAAAAAAACGTTCTTTGTCCAATGAACTGCCTAAACAATCGATTTTCATATATTTCAATGACCGTGCAGCTTTTACTTACCATATTTTTCTATGTATGTCGTAAAAAGCTGTTCACACCGTTCGTGACACATGTTAGTTGACAGGCAGAAAGGTGCGAAACCCGTTTGATCGATCATTGCTGTCACTTTGATAATCACTATGCTGAAGTTTGGTTAATTAAATGAAACCTAAAAAGCTCTCTGTTAAACTTAGGTTAATTAATCCATCAATAGTTTGTACAATGATAAAGTTAACCACGTTTAAAACGAATTATGCATGGTTGGGAAAGATGGAGGCTTTAATGCTTACAGTGGGCGAGGCACTTTAGTCAACCTTAAGGAGACTGTTGGGGAATCAGCTTGTGTTTATTTATGGTCAACTCTTATAAGTGAAAAACTCTCTCAAGGTATAATTTTGCTGTAAGACGAAAGTTTCCTTAAATTCGAACGAGTTGCCGACAAATTTTACAGTGGAGGAATTGAACGGCTGCTCTTATTTAGTGACAACTTCAAAGCCCTTTTTTAAATTGTGTAAAGAAATCTTTCTCCAACTTTGCTTTCCTAGCAGTAGTTACCCCCCCCCCCCTCCCCTGCAGGTGTTGAGTTGGTTTTGTGTTTTTAAATCTTCTGTCACGTCGGCAACCCCAGTCTCCTCTGCTTTTCTTGCCTTGTTTTCTTTGTTCGTAAGGCTATTGCCTGTTCAAATATAAGCCACCTTCAGTTTCATTCTGAAAGACTGAAAGATTAGATATTTCTCCTCGCCCCTTTCCCCCTTTGCCGTAGGTGCAGTCTGGGGGTAATGGAAAAAAGCGCTGTAATATCTCAACCTAAGTTGAAGGGGGTTAGGACGAGGGGAGCTGTCGCCTCAGAGTTGTTACTGATGGGTGGTGCAGTGAAGTTCCACCCTCGGTTGATGCAATTCTTTCATGCTTTCTTTATTTGCTTCTTTACCTGTTAGTTAGACATCGACAGTTCACCTTGTTCTCCGTTTCAATTATAAGCACACTCCTGTTTATTCCATTGTAATCTTGGCCTGACTATCCCTCTCCTTCAGTCAGTTAGACGACATCATTTAACGCTCCTCTTAACATCACAAAACCTCAACTCTCGTTGTTGATTTGCAATATTTGCAGGGTCTGGAAGGGTATTCCCGGGATCCGGGATTTGATCAGAATATGCTCTCCGGGAAGCGAGATTCCCACAGATTTTTGCATGGCTGGGGATACGCGATTTTTTGTCTGTCTTTCGGGAATTCGGGAGATCTTCACGATCTAAAAAAACGTACAAGCAGCGAAAGCGAAAAGGCCAGGTGAACACTAATGAAACCAAACCAAAGAGCTTGTCTCAGTTGTCTCATGATTAATAAAGTCAATAAAGTTAATAAAAAGTGCGGGATGCGGGATTCTCGTGAAAAAAGAAGTGGTAATGCGGGATCTGGGCCCTCTTCCAGATCCTGTACGTATTTAGTGCTCTCAAGTTTCACTGTGGTTGCTCAGTTTAAAACTTTCAGCACATCTACTGAATAGAATCTGAATGTGTTCCCTTCACAGCTTGATTTCATTGTGGTCCCATTTGCTGTTTGGTTCAGCCAATGAATATTGGAATCTCCTTCAACTGAGACGTATTTAGTTTCTATTCCTTTTTATTTTGCCGTAGAACGTATGACGCAAGAGGTGTGTTCAGTATAATCAGACTCACTGGGACAATACTTCCTCCTTAGTCTCAACGAAGACAATAGAATCGTTCCATGTGATCTTATACTCACTGCAATAAATAATGCTTTACCCTGGTTCAGTTCATTAACTGTGTCATCCGCTCTGGCGCAGCTCAGTGTTTTGTATCAATCAGTTGAAAGACCACTGCTTAGCAATCATTTACATGAAAGAAGTTAAGCTTCCATGTTCTGTATAATCGTCGATCAGGGGCCTCTGTTTAGAGCAAAACTCGCCTGACAAACAAGAACTGACACAAAAGCAAGATGACAAGTCTTAGAACATCTCATCGCAACTGTAATAGAACCGATCAAAGTATGTAGGCCTGACCAATGGTTATAAAACATGTTGTAAAATGCGTAATCACAGTATGTTTTCACTAGGTATTCTTAAAGGTCGTGTAGCGCCTGACTGCAGGTTTCAGAACGCCTTGTCACAGGTTATATTGTAAACATCCCGGTCTTAATTATAAAACACCTGATCGCAGGTTATGTTATGTTGTATCGTTTTCTTTAAAATAACGTCTTCTGTTTCTGAGAACGAGTGGATTGGTGTACGTAGTATACGGAATAAGTGTCGGCGTTAGCGGATATTCGTTCGGGCGTCCGAAGATTTCCGACCGTCCTAATCCATACCCGAAACATCTTTGAGGAAATATCATGGTAATACTTAGCAACCTCAGAAAAACGCTGAGCAGGACTTTCGTGAATTCTCCAAGACAGCATTCCTCCGACCGGTATCTGGTCGTTTCGCCTACAGGATGATTCGCCTACAAGTCGATTCGCCTACACTGAAGTCGATTCGCCTACACGTTCTGAGACGTTTCGCCTACATCGAAGCTTACTTTTAAAATAGAACAGAAGAATAAAGTTTAGTTTAACTCAATGGTATGTGTGTGTCATCGGATTAATTTTCTCCGAAGCGGACAAGAAAACAGCGCGCGGACTATGGCTCGGGTAAGGTGATAAAGTGTGACTTTTTTCCGTTAACTCTGCTATTTATTTATTTATTTATATGCAATATTTCAACAGCCCACCCAATTCAGCGTAGGCTGGTTTAAATGGGGGCCTGCAAACAATTTACAAGACATACATTTCAATACATTACATCACGATACATAAACTCATTAGAATTATATTTCATGCAGAAAAAAGGCGAAATAGTGCAGAACTATTTACAAAGATACTGTTTCAATTTTGTTTTAATTTATTCTTGTCCCATACATTCTAAACTCGATGCGAGAAAGTTCCCTTACTCGACAGGACGATTTCTCGCATCGAGTTTACTGTTTTTTGTATCGTGTTTCGAAACTGCGCCCAAATGGGTTCCCTTGACAACGAAAACATATCACATGTAACATACAAAGCTCGGAATTTGCATTCAGATACGCGAACAAACTATGAGGCGAGTAAAACTGTAGTCGCCAAAAGTGATAATTCTCCTATACTAATTTACTTTTCTAGGGTATTGGGTTGTAGGCGAATCGACTTCAGTGTTGGCGAAACGTCTCAGAACGTGTAGGCGAATCGACTTCAGTGTATGCGAATCGACTTGTAGGCGAATCATCCTGTAGGCGAAACGACCGACATTCCTCCGACCACGAGCGGTAGTTGCTTCCGTGATTGTACTCGCATCAGCTGCATAATCGTAAGTTGCGGTTAATTTAGTTCCTTATCCTTGTATAATTACATCTGCTGTAGAACTCCATTAAACAATTAAAACCAATTACTGTTTACTATGCTTTCTTTGAGTGATCATGAACTCCCTAAGTTCCGGTACTGTTTTTTCATGGTCGTTATTTAAGCAGTGCAATTTGTTAGCGGAGTGTACGACAACAAAAAGTCGTTTCAAATCATCTAATCCTTTTGCAAGTACCTTCTTTGTAAAAACAACTGACCCGAAGAAACTGTTTATAACTTTATCATTTAGTGCTCTTATTGGCAGACATGCATAGTGGTGGTATTTTTGAACATGACTACCCCAGATGGATTTTCGTAAAAGAGACTTCTTTTCACTCACTGACAGGTAATATAACCAAGTTGTGGTGGCTCAAACCCGTTTTGGGTTCTCTATTTGTTTTTAACTATCTTCAAAGACACTTCCAAAACCACAGCGTCTAAAAAGTGCCTTTTAACTTACGAGCATTAAGGGCACCCAACGACTATTTTCGGTAAAAATCTGCAAGGTGAACTAGAATTTTCGAATATCGAACACACAGACCCTGAGATTTTCGAAATGTGTATCTGAATAGCCTTTCAGTCCATAAAACATCACCTTAATGATTCGCATCAATGGAAAAGTAGTTCCTTATGTTTTCGGAAAGGATAGTTTTGCAATTTTTGGCACTTAAAAAGGTCACCCAGCAATTTCGGAAGAGTAAATGGTTTGTTGGGAAGATTTTACAAGGTGCCCGTCCAGCTAGCAATTTCTGAAATGAAGATATCATTCCCTAAAATTTTCAAACACTTCAATTTTAAGCTAAGATATCCGAACAGGTCAAATTCTTCTAGGTGATAAAAACATCTCTTTAGACAGTCTTTAAACATTACAAGGAGCCTAGAAATGTCTCTCAGAGTCTTTTGGCTCAATCTGCTCGTTGGGTGCTACTTCGACTCGCCGCTCTTATTGTTGTCAATTTATATGTCGACTCATTGTCAAACTGACCATAGTTTGTTACGTTTTGTTTCCTTCCTTTGTGAACTGCTTGTGCTCAGTGTGAAAGTGAAGAATCAGGATTCTAAGCTTTGTTTTCCAACTGGCGGAATTCAGTTACATCTCACTTTTCTTCCAGCGAGTGGAAATGAGTCGTAACATATTTTGTCATCAGGCCCAGGCTCCTGAGAGAGCCCCACCTTCCAGTCGGCTTTACTTCATTATGAAAGTTGTTTTCTTTCTCCTTTTGGCTCTTTATCTCTTTCTTTCAAGTTTGATTTAGCATTGCAGAAACAACATGAGATAGTCTAAATTTAATTGTATTGGCTAGTTTAATGACCTCTGTGTGGAAAAGTAGCTTCAGTGTATGTTACAGTAAATACATTAAAACAATATATGGATGGACAGAAATGAATGTGACATGCTTTTCTTTGTTAATGTTTGTCTTTCTCTGTTTCTCGACGGTGACGTTCCAAATTGTCAATGAAACTCGTGAATGGCACAGAGCAGTGAGTGAACTCGACATAGAAATTTGTCTAGGACAAATCAATTATGACTTAGAAACAACTTTATTTGGTTCTGTAAAGTAATGGCCCACAAGAAATACCATACCATTTTCCAATTTCCATTGACCTGTGACTGATGATGTAGATGGGATCATATGTAGTGGATAGACTTGTATGTTTCCTGCTTTACATATAACGGAGTGTCAGTACTATGGAAGCCAGTCGATTACGACTACATGCAAAACAACTGCTAGTGAGAGTTTATCACATAGTTAACAACGTATTAGTCGTTGCATGACCATTCTCTGCACTATCAGTTGGTTAAATTCTGTTTGAGTGGGAAAGGAAATTTGCGGTGGACTAAGTGAAATTAAAGGTGGCTTGGTTTCTATTGTGGAACTGAATCAATTGTTCAAAGGACAGCTGTTCAGATTTTATTTTTCTCCTCTGTCAAAGAGTTCTTCTAAACTCCTAGTACCACCTCAAACTGTAGTGTTGATTTGAGCTGATGGTAGTGAGGTGAGGTATTTACACTGAATTATAACACCTGGCTGTGTACGCATCCTTAAGGATGTTTGATGAAAGGCTTTGGAGACTAACACGTTGCCTTCAGGGCTTTTGGTTTACTTGTCAGCGTTTTTGTAGATTGCTAGCCTGATGGCTCTTCCGGTTCACTTTCACGGCTTTGTGAATACCACGTTCTAAGTAATGTCCCTCACCAGGGGGTATTTGAGTTAAGATGCAAAGAAGTTAAACAGACACAGTATGAATCAAAGGGGTGTGGTAATTGGGCAAGGACTTCGAACAAAAGCCCACTTGTTTTCATCATTTGATTTAATGGTGTTTTTCCAGAAAAGAGTTAGAAACGTCACACGAGAGTTTCACAAAAGAAAACGCGTGCTTTTGTTGCCAGTGTCAAGAAACCACTCAGCTATTATAGAAAACAACGAGACTGTTGTGTTTTCTCATAGAAAGACAAGCTTCTAATAAACATCAATATACCAGCGATTCCTTCAGTGCTTTCAACAGTCATGAATGATCAGACAAAGCGTTGGAGAATCACCTGAAAATTAAATTGGGTTTATGATTGGTTTTTGGGTGGGTTCTCATTGCGGTGTCCTTCCAAAGACAGACCCAGAGACTCAATGCTAAAAACCTACTAATGTAAATCAGTTGACCTTTTAAATGGATAACCAATTATTAGCCATTGGACAAGCTTTCTTTAGGATATTTTTGGGTTATGAAAAGAGTTAAACATAGAAATGCTTTTCATATGCTTGACAGCTGAATTATTGCATGAACATATCATTGTTATCCTGCTGTTTTCTTACAAAGCTAAACATCAGTTGTAATATATGTCTTAGTCTCTCTATCCTCTTTCTTTTTAATTACTACTCGATGCTTTCGGTTGTTTCTTATTTCTATTATCATATTTATTGCAGTCTTACTAAGGTCCTCTCCTTTTATGAGTATTCTGAGTATTATGAGTGCATTGTTTTCCTCCATTCATTTTTTTCCTCACGATATCTCGTCGTCTTCTGAGTTGTTTTTTTTTTCTATGGGTTGAGGAGGACTAAGATGTTAATAGAATATCAAACGTTGTAAAACACTTCATTGCATGATTTCGTACAACATGTTCGAACCAAGTTGTGGGTTAGACTGTTGAAGTCGCTTGTACGCGACACCCGTGGTTGGATTTATTGATTACTTATCTCTCTCTTTATTTTTCTGTGATCCTGATGCAAATTACAACAAAGAGCAGAAATTCCACGCACCCCGAGAGTTTTGTGCATTGTTATGAACAATCGTGTGGATTGTTTGTGTGGTTAGAATAGAACGACGCATTGTGCAATAGGTTGGCACTCTTTGTCTCAGATTGAATTATTGTTCCAAGCAAGTCCGTGTTTATCCGCTAATGTGTGTTAATTAATCCCCACGGTGCCAAAAACATTGGACGACTAAAGAAAGCTCTCAATATACTATTTATTTTGATGTTTATTGATGACAACACCAGTCATTTCTAGAGAGTACTTGTAAATACAGGGCAAAGCATGAAGAACATACAACGCAGTTTAAAAGTTGCTTCAATTTGGCTTAAACTTTGATCAACGCCGGGAAAACACCTCAACTAGACTGATGCGGTAAAGAGAAGGCTGCATAAGTAATAACTTGCTCAGTGCTCATTGTATTGCTGATAGACAGATGGCCAGTCAGTGAACTCTGTAACTGTCTGACTGCTCACATACTCTGTTTTATTGTTTTCCTCATATTTTATTATCCTCTCGGTAGGTGACATTCACCAAGCCAGGAGATACCTTTTATCTTCAAGGCTTAAACTTAAGTCTCACACAACTCAATGCGGTAGATCTCTGAACAAACAAAATTTAAAGTCTTAAATCGAAATTACAATATTTTTAAAGCAGGTTGACAGAAAACTGTTCATTCTAAAAGCACCATACGGTCAACATTTGTATTTATAGCGATCTACATTGTGACTATATCATCAAATGGAATCTATTTAAAGGTCCCTATCTTCTGATAAACCTGTTTGCAGTATTAGACAATGCTTTTATGAATATTATTCTCCTGGCAAAGCAAAGGTTTGAGGCCATGGGTACGGCCCATTCAAACCGCGGTTTTGGTCAAGTGATGTTTGTTATACTGTCAATTACAGTTATAACATTCAAGTCACTGAAAAAGGAAATCAGTTAAATGAAATCTGTTGAGTAGCATTTGTTTTTGAAGTTTGGCCTAAATGGGATATTCTAAAATTTCAACGAAACTGAACTTATTTCTGTCGTAAGCTAGCTCTGAGGAAGGTAACAAGAGCGTACTTCAGTCACACTTTCATGCAGTCAACAAATGCTAACATTTTTTATAGCACACAATGTCAGTCGCGAAGTACTTTTCAGTCCCTTCCAATTTGTCGTTTTATCAATTGTCGTTCAGCTAATAATATAATCTTCTTTCAAGACATCTGTTTTCACAAATAATGAATTTGTTGTGCCTTATCAAAATGGAAATAAAATAATTGACAAAATTACGTGTAAGTGGTTGAGTGCTTTTTCGTATCCTGTTTATGATAAGTTCCACAATAATGTCATTTACCGTTACTTTCAGTTTACTCCTTTTGAATAGTTAATTAACTCGATTTAAATGCTTTTTACCATAACTGCGTGGGAGCAATGTTGCGAACATTTGCTTGAATTTTCTGGCGCCTATCCCTTCTTTTCCACCCGTTTTACCTTCTTTGAAGCTGATTTCCTGTCCACTTGACAAAGTCGTGAAAAGCTTATATAAATCAACTTTGAACATATGTATATTTATATAGGTATAGCCTCGGAAATTCCTTAATACTGAATCAATAGTTATTTTGTATATCCATATGCCTGTAGCAGTCTGTAACATTTAAATTTATTCCTTCCTTCGTTTGTTTTGGTCAGTTGACAATGAATTATGTCATGAAGTTATTTTGATAAATGATCTGCGCTTTAGAACTTATCAGTTTTTCCATCTTTAGTTACAATTTTTTTTTTTTGCAGTCAAGCTAATCGTATTTAATGTGAATGTTGAGAGGGTTACGGAGAGTGGAGTTGGTTTTATCAATCTTAGCTGCCTCTTCTGCCTGCGAACTCATTTATCTTTTGTTTGTGTCTTACACGTTACATTCCTTGTCAAACTGCAATGACCTACAAAACATTTCAGTTTTAAGGTGGTAGGGTGTTTTGTCTTAAACCCGTACCGTTTGTTAACGCTAGATATGTACGGAATCAATGTACATCGAACCCGCCTAGGAAAGCTTCGCTTTTAAAGTATATCAGATATTTTTTTGTTATCTTTTTTCAAGGATGGAAGTTCTAACAACGTGTTATGGTATGACTGCTCCTATAGGTTTCTGTGTTATCTCACGTTCACCAAATCTCACAATCAAAATATTAAACGAGTTAAAATCTGTTAGTATCGCTTAAGATAAAGTGATTGTGTCGAATTTATGTGCAGTTACGTTGATGAAATGTGAAATATCCAAACTCTGTTTTGTGTATAATATGTGACTATACCAGTGTCGTGTTTTTGCTAGACACCGGTGTGTACTGCTTTATTTTAGAATAGTTAGCATTTCTGTAATCCATTTGTCGATTACAGCCCCTTCACGTATCTAGCGTTGGAAATTCTAAATATCATGGAGGACCTTTCACTGACATCTTTACGTTGTTAAGCACAAGTTTATTGCTATGATTTTCTGCCTCGGAGACCAGCAGTGCTAACAACTGCTTAGAAATCTTAGTTCACTTCAATTATTCTGCACACTGATGCTTCACATGACTCTCATTTTGTTGAGGTAATTTTTTCCTAAATTAAATTTTCAGACGTTTCTAGTTAGCGGATCCAAGAAAAAATCGGGGTCACCCGTCGTAGCCAGAACGCTTTTCGCGGCGTTGCTTTTTATTGCTTTTATCCTTGTTGATTTGATAACTGCCATGTATGCGTGGGATAGTGTCGCTATCTAGAGCGTTCCAGTTGTTTCTTTGTTTCCTACCGGTATTCAAAGGATCCAAAACACTTCAAAATCGCTAATAAGGTCTACCCGTATTTATGTCACTGGTCGTGAAAACGTTTTCAGTTTCGCAGATTCCGTCTCATTAACAAAACTTCAGGAAAGAATTTCCTTCAAATCGCTCATTGAAGAAACATTCTAGCAAGTTGAATTTTGTTATATGAAAAACATTTTACAGCTAATGAAATGCACAGCAGATGTGTCGGTTCGTGTCACAAGACAAGCGGCAACCAGTCGTTGGTTTTGAGCGATAAAGGGCAACTTTCTACTTATCTCACTTGCGCTTGCTTAAAAACTTAATCAGGATATCGGCAAAGATTGCGTTCCGCAAAGATAACTCAACTTTGAAAGTAGGACTAAGATGGGGCCATATTTTTTAAATTTGGTTATCGCAAAAAATGCCTTGAGCGTTTTCAGTTGAAATTCACGCGAGGAAGAAGAAATGTTTCGCTTAGATTCCTGCAGTGAATCTATCAGCAACTCAAACTGAAAGCAAAGAAATATTTCCAAGCAAACGTGTCTCTGTTTATCTGTTCCATACTGAGGACCAACCCTACAGGCGTTATAATTATCCTCTTTGTCGAATACAAATAACCGAGGCTTAGGGCTGTTATTTATTAGCTTTTCAGACTACTGGCGTCTTCTCCTAATTACATCGAAATGGCGATTAATATCTATTTCACAAGAACTTCATATATATCCAAAGTTATCCAAATTAGCAATCCCGAAGCCTGGCGTTGTATGGTTACAATTAGAGTTATCAATCGAACCATTAGCGCCAAGAATGCGCAGCGTGTTTTTGTCAAGATACGCAAGTTTGACTTTGTTGGTAATCAGTTATTTCCTCGGCCGCTTCCATCTGGAAAGTGTATGACCAGCCTGACCAAAGAGTTTGTGGAAATATCAAATTAAGACAGAGAGGCGAGAATACACAATTGAGTTCTTAGGAAGGAAGGGAATATAAATAATCCAAACAAAACCTCTTGTCTTATCAGTAGCGATTGTTATGGCCCCTCCTGTCAGTGTTTAGGAGGATGTCAAAAGGTGTCATTAAGGATTCGATCGTTTGTGCGAGGCTCCGCATTAACCTTGAAGTACGCTTTTCTCACGATGAAAAGAAATCGTGTGTTAGTTCTGTGCAACTCCGATTACCATATCATTGTCTAGAAGAGCACATCGCTTGCTTCAATTACCTCTCAATTACCGGTTACATACACAGATGGAAATTACTTCCCGAACAATCCGATAATAGAGACACGTAGTAATTTGTATTTGAAAAAGCTCTAATTGATTTCCATAAAAATTTTGTTTTCCTTTAAAATCTGATACTATCTGATGAAAGCCCCCCGCTGACGTCTTCTATTTGTTTTTAGGATTAAAGCAAACAATCAAAAAATGCTTGTCTCCTTAAAGCTAAGGATTCTAGCAAACAAAGACCCCAGGTTGTTCTGCTCATTGAGTTGAGCAAATGAGGGAAGTTAGCGAGACTAAAGGGCGCTCACGACAATACTGTTCGTGACTTTCGTCACCAAATGAAAGAAGATTCCCATCTCCAAACTAGCCCATCACTTTTCTTCAAGTGCCCTGCATATTAATCCTAATTATGGCACAAGTGGTTTGGGTTTTGATGTAAGAAAAGCAGTACTTAAGGAGAAAATAAATGCCTATGTCAGCTTTCAACCGACTGTTTGGATACTTCAGACAAGATTATTTGGAATGCCTTAAAGGCAGTTTTTGTATGTTTGCAGGACTGTCGAAGCCACCACGCCGACAGAAACAAAAGAACTACCAAGCCGTAAATTGGTTTTAATATGAACCAATGGGAACAATTTAGCAGTTATCAAATCTTTTAAAGATGACACCCGGCGCGTCCTGTGGTTGGTTGCCATTTATCAACAACAAATTTGCCTGATAATGACACAATTATCTTATGCCCTATTAGGCAGGGTCCAATATACGCGGACGTCAAACTGGTGAAATGGCTGTTCACAGCAGGTCCTCTTCATTTCGGAACTAAAGCTAAAAACGGCAGAGGAGCTAAGCATTCTTCGGACGTTTGCTTGCTGCAAAGGCTTTGTTTCTTGTTTAACACGATCGCCAGGCTTGGCCAGACAAGCAAGCAAGGTAATGGAGCCAAATAGATCCGCCATGTCTAGAGGTATAACTTTCAGCGTGGAATCGCTCATATCAAAACTCGACCAAAATGGCGACAGCCCGGCAAATTCAGCTCGCACACCAGGGTTGCCGATTAACTTTTCTGTTGAAAGGCTGTTGGATAAACAAGGTGTTAGGGGAGGAGAAGCTGCGAAGAGTGTTGAGGCTCCTAGCAGCCTTCTAGCTCATGAAGCTAAAGAAACGAGCGAGACAGGAGAATGGGCAGAAGATTTTCCGTGGATGCACTCTACGAGATATGACCCTCCTCCCCGTAAGTTTAACCTCTCTACTCTTCTTTTAAAATGTTCCTAAATCCTCTTTGACAACTCTGCTTAATTCTGTTAATTTTGCCACGTCTTTTTCTTTCTATTTGTTAAAGTGACACGGTGTTTTTGCTGGGTATATTTGTGCTCTTCGTAACAGACACATGTATCTCTATTATCATTCTTCCTTTAGGCATTCGTCCACGACTCAGTCCAACGAAATGTCAACTGAGAAAACACAAAACTAATCGCAAACCAAGAACTCCCTTCACTACTTCTCAACTGTTAGCTTTGGAAAGAAAATTTCGTCAAAAGCAATACCTTTCGATTGCTGAAAGGGCAGAGTTTTCGGCGTCTCTCAACCTAACAGAAACGCAAGTGAAGATATGGTTTCAAAATCGACGGGCGAAAGCGAAGAGGCTGCACGAGGCTGAACTTGAAAAACTTAAACTAGCAAGTAAACCTTACTTGCCTCCCAGTTTTCCGCCAAACCTTGGAAGTGGAACAATATGTTGCGAGCCTTCGCCTTACGGTGGTCACTATACTGTACAAGCGTACCCTCATGTTAATTTGGCCAGTTTACCTTATGGGCAAGCCATTGGTTACACGCATAGGAATCCTTACACAGCTTCACAGACTTTCCATAGTTTTATGTACCCTTAGCTCATTCTGGAATACCGCTCTTTATTATCCGCTCTTATTTACATGTAATTATTTTGTATGTATTCCGTATATCGTTCTGCTAGCAATTATGGTAATGTATTTTCTACTGAAGTTTGCCTAGAGCACAAAGAAGAGGCAACTCAGAAGGAAATAAATCAGAGTCGGTCGGATATTTAGTTTGGAGCTAATTAAGAAGAACAACATATTTTCATTTATGATTTTGAGATGTTTCAAGAATGGAATCAAACATTATAAGCTGAGTGAAATTCAATTGAGCAGATTTTGCAATGAAATAAATTATAAAGGCGTCAAGCACGTGCTTTGAGCAAGATTTCTATAAAATAGGTTTAAAATTCATAGGAGCATATGGCAATAGCTGTATAATTTTTTCTTGATCACGTAGACTGTGTCCCCAGAGTTTAGCGTGCCTTAAAATTGTCTTGAGAACAACAGATAATCAGTGTTCCCCCAAACTTTATAGCCATGTTGCACTTTTGGTCTGTATTTTCTGTAAAACCTACTGGTTGTACATGACTTGTACCTGCTAGAACTTGTGAAATTCAAGACAGTTATTTTATTGTTTCCCCGGTGGGATTTTTAGTAATTGAAGTCGTGTGTTTCTCAGTTGAGGTGTTATCGCGATGTTTTTCGCAAAGAAGTCAGCCTTCTGGGAAACTGGTGGCTTATTACACGCAACTCAAATACGGCACTTGGAAACTTTTTCAGGCTATTTATCCAACCACCGGTCAACAAATATGGCATTTATTTACCCTCTCTTCGCCTAGAAAAGGGGAATTCATTCTTAAGCACCGTATATTGCCAATGTAAATAAGAACAACAAACAATCTATTATAATTTGAAAACAGAATTAAAGTCATCCTTTGTAAGTGGGGGCGTTATATCTTTCATGAGAGGTTCATGGTGGATAATGTGGCCACTAGTACGGGTACCTCTCCATTTTACACTCCTACAGTCCTGTTCTCTCCACCTGTGACTGACAGGCCTTACAACGAAGACGGAAATCGTTAGGAAAAGTGCCTTTCCCCGCATTTCTTATACAGCAACCTGTCCAAACAGTTGGTACTCAGCAGCCTTTACGTAAGATACCACCGTGCAGGCTCTTTATCCATATGTTTCTTATTACCATTAAATATTTCGGAGTCCAACGAATTGTTTCTGATAAGAAAACCAGATTTTTATTATTTCTTGGTCACAAGATCGGTTGAACTCAACGAAAGCTGGAAAGTGTTTGTTTAATCAGGCGTCTCGGGCACGAGTGTGTTATTGCATGATAACACTGAATCGTGAAAGTCTTTGTTGACTGATAGTGATTGTCTTATGCTCCATAGTTGCTTTTTTCGATCTATGTACCGCTTTCTTAATTCACGTTTTAGAGAACTGAGGTTAAGGGACACTGGGAAACAAAACTGATCTGTTTAAGTGAATAAGCTGTCTCTGATTGTTAAAAAGTCAAATGGAATGCACCATAAATGACGTTGGCATCATTTTGCCAAGTGAGAACTCTTTGTATTTGCTTGTCAATTCTTTCCCTTTTTCCTTTTGTGGCTTCATGCAATTATATTTTAAGATCGCTGATCTTCGTCCTAATCCATAAGATTTTTCTAAACGGTTACGTCGGTTACCAATCCGCTCATTAAGTCATGTAATTCCACTAAGTCTTTGGAACAGTTTCATGTGCCTACGTAACCTGCGTCGAAAGTCACTCAGTTTAGTCAACTCTTAAACCTTTTTGAGCTACGTTCAGTCTTAACTCAGGAGTGTGAACATAAACCTAACGACGACTATTAAACTGTGTTAAAATTTTTCGTTGAATCTTTAAATTCTTTACTTTGAGACATTTTCGTTTCTCATATGAGTGGCGGAAGGCATTTTTATAATTAGCATCGCCAGT
Organism: Ricordea florida; assembly: GCA_949710005.1. Taxonomy (NCBI): domain Eukaryota; kingdom Metazoa; phylum Cnidaria; class Anthozoa; order Corallimorpharia; family Ricordeidae; genus Ricordea; species Ricordea florida. The sequence continues at coordinate 509,918 of OX453287.1, read as the reverse complement.
GTGAAAAAAGGAGCCCTGTGGAGCATTTATTTTTTTGACAAATTTCACGTTATGGTTTATCGAGAATCGTTATTTATATTTTGATCAGCTGGAATTCGGTCGCGGCCAGTTTCAATCGTTGTAATGAAAAATTTACGTGTTTGGTGAGCTTGAGAAATTTTTCACTAAAACATGTGTACATACTTTCACTGTTGTGTTTTTGTTGAGGCGGATGGCATGGTTAAGCTTCCATCACCGCCAACAGAAAAGTATATTACTCAAGCAGACCACTTAAGAAAAAATTTATCTTGTGTTTACTTAGTGAATGAATATAGAAATGCTGGTTATCGCGGACAAATTACATACCAATTAGTGCCCAGCAGGCCCCTAAGGAGGGCCCGGCGTCTCTGTTTGTAAAGTGATTCATTAATAAGCAATTTTACAAAAGGCAAACTAATTAAAAATCGCTTCTGTCGGTGTTTTTGTGATTGTATTTAGGAACTTTTAAGTGAGTATTTGAGTGAATTTAAATTGTCAATTCCTCTCTCAGTGTTAAAAGAACATTTAATGGAGATGCAGTATCGGTTGGTAGAACACCAGTGGGTCTTAAAGCCTCTGTATTCACTGCCGCTATCGTAATAAATTCTTGTAAACTTTCAAAAGAATCGCTTAAACAAATATACTGCGTTGTTTGTGCAATTTGTCTCGATACAATAAAATTGGCATGAGATGTCGTCCCAGGTTTATGTCTAACCGTATTCGTCTTGAAGAGGAACAGTTGTTTTGCTTCCCTCCTGCAGCTAAAGAAATCGCTATTAATACCATCATAGTTACTAACTATGATACCATCAACTCTCAAGTTTGATCACCTCTTGAGCGGATATCTTAATTTATTGAAGTGCGTCTAACAACAAATTTATTCGATAGCCTAGGGTGTAGTATAAATCAACCTTTGTGTTTCGAATGCAAGGTCATTTTCTACAGTTAAAACAAACTTCTGCAAATGTACACTCAGTTCAGCTGGACCTAAAATTTGTATTCAGTCAGTTATAAGCAAATTAATCTGAGACTTTCAGCTGGCAATTTAAGCGAAAGTAATGTGGCTGTATTAAGAACCATGTCTGTAACTCAACTAACCTTGAGTCTTGTTATTTCATTAAGTTCCAATATTAGAATGAAGTTCCAATGATCGATTCTTTATTCATGACTCATTTCATTACGTGGAAGCTTGGATTTTTTGTTTCGGGATAATTATTATATAAGAGAATATTGTTTGTCAGCCTTGTTTTATTAAACTTGTTTAATATTATTCGTTCCTATTTTAGTTTTTTTTTTTTTTTACTAACAATTGTATTTTTTGGATAAATTGGGGCAAATTTCTAGACAGGCCTCAAGCGACTGCGAGTTTTACGAAGTCAATTTTAAAAACCCTCGGGCATTTAATTAACGAAAACGTTCAAAACATTTGTAGCAGAATATAGCAAATATTCTTGCAAGTGAAGGACGTGCACCCGTCTCGTACCCCAAAGTAGAACTTTACTGATCGTTGCAGAAACAGTAGCATTTACTATTCCGTGTGCTTTGGTGAACGACTTTCCCATTGACTTTCTGCCAGTTTACAATGCCTGTGTATTATTTCATGAGCAGGCTGATATTGGCTGTAGCTACTAGTTGGTCGGCCTGCTTCCAGTTGGGTACCAGCGCCAAGGTGAAGGGAGACAAATTCATACAAGGGTGTGGAGCTATGTTTCATATCCCAATTTTAATTCCGGATCCAAAATAATAGCACGGGAGGGAAAACGGATGGCTCAACAAAGTGATGCAAACAATTTCTAAGTTTTTTCTAAAGGATTCCAAAATGCTGTTAAAAGTGTTCAAGCACCTAATTACAGTATCTTGCAGTGTTTGTCAGTGATATGCTGTTGAGTACCTGTTGCAACGTGCTACGAAATGAAGCCAAACACTTTTTTACTGAGGAAAAAATATAACAAACATTGTTTTAGTCTGAGGTATTTTTTTCATTAGTTGAAAGAAAGCGCTTTTCTCTGTTCACTGCGAGGTACGAACGTCTTTTGAGGGTGAATTTGCAGACGAACAGCTGTCTCATAATTTTGCAGTTCTAGTTGCGATTTGCCTCGTTGACCGTAGTAACAGAAAATATGCTTTTCAAACATTCACATTTTCACAGCTTATGACTTTTGGTTTACTTCTAGTCCTGTCGTTTGCCAGCAATAGTTTTCGGATTGCATATACTCGGGGAAACTAAACCCTATTCAGTATGACATTTATTTACCAGCTTGTTTGAACTGTAAGCGTTATCTTTAATTTCCTTGCAGGAGGAACAGTTTGCATACAATAAAATTCAGCTACGGTATTTTCATTCTTAGATAAGATGGAAAATATTTTCTTTTTTTCGCTGACCTGTCAATAGTTTTCATATTGGAGATAACTGATCATAGTGGCTTCATGTTCATTCAACATTTTGACGAGGTGGTACAGACTGGCAACTGTGCTTATAACTGTCTTTTCTCGAGGTTTCTGAAAACTGATCCGTTTTTCCAACAACTTTGAATGTCAGTGTATATGGTTTGTCTAAGCAAAAATAGAAAATGATAATACTACAACAAACATATGTACTCCTTGCTTATAAAATCCATTTCCAGTTACCTTAGATATTGCAATGTTGATGTAACACACTGCACAAAAAGCAGCTTCCTAAAGCTGTTTGGTTTATCATTCTGCTTGAATTCCAAGCAGCAGATGTTACGGGTTTGACATGGCCGCCTGGATTCGATAAAGGCCCGATATACTTCTATCCCAAAAGCTTTCGTTTCCTCTTTAAATGTAGTTCTGTGTTTGGTGGATGTTGCTAGTACTTCGAAGAAATTTTGCATTCTTCTCTCATGGGACGTTTGAGATTATTCACTCTTCCGTGTAAGATATCAGCAGGATGAGATTCACCAGTACGTTCGTGCTTTCTCACGGCTTGAAACAGTTGTTGTACCATCTGTACTCAGCTTTTAACCGTTTAAGAAGCAAAAAGGGTGCACTAGTTACTGATTTTAACAAGTTAGTCTTCCCAAGATCTACCGGGTTCGTCTTGATGAAAACGACCACCGGTTTAAAATCCGCTCTTTTAAGTGAAGCTGGAGCTCCTATGTAAGGCGTTTTGTTTTTCAGTCGTTACCACTTAAGCTGGTTCGCATTCGAAGCTTGATTTTCTAGACATGCCCTTTGATAAGGAAGTTTACACGTTCGTGATATTCATGAAAGCCATTAGAACTGAGAGCAACGCAGTATAAAACGGACTTGTTGCATGGCTGATTGCCATGATATGACATGGAGATTTCATATTTTCCTACAGCAGGTCGCTGTTTTTTTTTTTAGATCTTTTGGCAAGGTGTCAAACGAAAAAATGGTCGTGCAAAAACCTTCACGGAGCCAACTAAGTGTGACAGGCTTCAGAAGAAAACACAACTAACGTACGTACCAAAAGGAAGACCATTTAGGACTGCTATCGGTGTAATTTCTGCACTCAAAAACGTTAATTATTTGGCCAGCCCACGCTTTTCTTTTTCAGAAAATGGGAAGATTTTTCATAAAAATCCCGCTCCTGCATGGTTTAGATACAGCTAGAGTCGCCATGGCTGTATTTTAAGTCAATATGTCAACAATCACAGATCCCTGAAACTGAAGAAATATGCTACTTTTACAAGCTTGTATTAGGACTAAATATCGCTTAGTTACTGTGATGCTTTCCCCATAGAAATTTTTAACCTTCTTGTTCCAAATTGTAGTTTCTATTTTGCCATCATTTAGCGTAGGTCAGACAACATCATCAGTTACATGCGATGCCGCGGTTAAGGGGCCTGAAGAAACAAACTGATTTCTTGAAATTCAGTGTGACCTTATCTGTGAGCGTTAAAATTATTTTATATGGACGTAAAGTAATAAGAAATTTCAGCGTTCGATCAGATCAGTTATAATCATGGTGTCTGCGTGGACGAACTTTCAGCAGTATTCTCAGGACGAAACTATTTAAGATGAAACACGTTTGGGAGCTTCGATTAAAAAGGACGCGTACACTTTGGACGATATTTCCGCTCCAACACGAGTGAGGGACAGATTTTCTCCTGTTTAATCAAGCGACGGTCTTTCAGTAGATATGTAAAACATTTCATGAGGACGGATTTGTCCGTAAGTGGATCATCCTTGTAATTGTTCTTATTTTATTATTACTGTCCATCAATCTTAACGTCTTTCTATTGCCTTTATAACCTGTAGCTTTACTTAACAATGAACAATATGAATGGCCTTTGTTTCCTCTGAAAAAGACTTCCCGGCCGTTATTGTTTCTTTTCTGCATAGAGCCTTTACCTTCCCCCATTATATCGGGGACTCGGATTTTAAACGAAAAGACACTGGACTGTTAAACGATTCAGAGGGAATTTTGGATACTTTATTGAAGGAGAATACTGTTTTTGTTTAGTAAAAGACTTGGGCCGGTTCTGTGAAGAAGTGACAAACAAGTTCACGCTGGAGTTCTTTTGTTTGGATCTCCTTTTCTCTCAACAATACAAGGAACTAGGTTTCTTAAGAATCTCGTTGCCATGTGCCATCCTTGAGAATTCTCCCCGTAAGAGAAAATCATAACGGGGAAGTGAAGTCGCAATTTCATTTAACATTTTCAAGAGAAACGGTTAACAAGTGTTTGGCAAAGTGTGAACACAGCTTCAAGTTATTATTAATTAACCATGGAATTTGATAACAAAACTACCCAGGATCATTTATTGATGTCTTCACTAGTAAACCCTTTCAGTGGAGTGTAAATAAAGGTAGAAGGTAAGATTTAATGGTTACAAGGATTATTTTCATGTCAGTCCTCAGTAAGCGGCGTCGAATCTAACCACGATAACATGGTAATACAATAAAGTCATTTCACGATCTCAAGTAGCAGCTATGCATGTCGATAGTTCAAGTCACTAATGTTATAGAAGACGTTTTATCCGAAAAAAATCAAGTTCTTTCTAGTTTATTGTAATCAGTTTAAGTGTTTGGCAACCTGGGTATTTTTTGTTCTTAAGTTATATTCTTAGACGCATAGCGAAGTCATTATGTTCTTTACTATGCTTGAGTGGAAAGAGTTTGTTGACCCAAGGAAAGCCAATCTACACAGCATGTCTAGTGGCTGTCTGTAATAAGCTGTAATAAACCACCAGTAACACGTGCTTGAAGAGTAACTTGTACATCAAGCGCTTTGCTAAGTTGAACACAATACTTTTGGTAACAGGAAATGGACTAATTTCATATTCTTCAAGCCAATTGGACCACGAGCTGGATACGAAGCCAGTGTAGCCTTCTGATTAAGGTCCTACGGCCTCGATCTGAAGGAGATTTCTTTCAGCTTCACCATGATTGATTTCTTGAGAAGAATGAAACGATGGTTCCTGATATTGTGAGATTTTGGTCTCGATTATCTTTGGGTAATATCTGAACATCTTCAATCAAACCTTTTGTCGGTAAAGTTTCTTACTCCATCATCATCCAAGATGTTTTCCTTATGATAAACAGGAATATAACCGCGGCCATCCAACAGCACAGTAATATTGTTCTCACTGAATACTGAGCTCTCCACTGAGTTATAATCAACCGAGCCCAGTGAACGTCACTTGTGTATTACGGTGGCACAATCTGTTATATCCTCCTTCTGAGACCTTCATATGAGGTGGTATCTGCAAACAAGCATAATTGAGGTAAAAGGAATTCCTCTTTGTACAGAATTCTACTTTATTTCCCCATATTGAATGTGCAATGAAGGAAAATCGGAAGGCTTTCGGTAAAATCAACGTATTCTTAGATTCTGATTTTGTATTTCCCATGGTTTAATCCGACTTATTTCTATGACAGGAGATAAAGAAGTTTGCCCACAACCAACAAATAGTCAACTTAAGATCTTTAGATCTCGTTCTTGACAAAAATATACCGTTCGAGTTCTGTTCGTTGTTACCAAACCTGTCATCTTGTTCAGAATACATCAGTGTAACTTGAATTTGATACTCCGGGTATACATACACTTACGCTGATTATACTCAGAAACTGTAAAATGTTATGTATTATATTCTATCATGGTAAGGAATCCTTTAGAGCATTGCTGCCAGCTAAATCAAGCTTTTAATACGCTTATTGTTTAGCGCCAGACTTACTCTACAACGTAGACAATGTTTGTACCATTTACAAAGGAAACATCAGTCCATGAACCTCCTATTAGAGATTTAATCGCCTGTTACTGTGTATATTTCAATTCATAGGAGATTTGAAAAAGCTAGTTTTAAGAAGAGAGACTTTGTCACTGAGTGAGGAGTTCAGAGTAGACAATTAAAACAATTGTGACACCGGTTTTTGTCTTCATGTAGTTCAGTTCATCTAGCTTTGATGGGGACATTTTTTTTCCTAGAATTGCATTGCTGCCTTAAAAATTTTCCCAATAACTTAGTAAACCCCTTGGAAGATACTCTACTTGATACTAACATATCAATGCCACCAAACAAAGCAAATATTTACTCAAAATCTTAAAAACCGCATGGCATAATTTTGGCCATTTTTTTATTTATGCAACACTTACTCGCCGTAACAGCTGTTTATTGTGTACTGAGATACACTCCTCTTCATAAGTTTTTCGTTTGTCGTAAACGATTTAATTCGGCCTTGACCCGCTGTGTTAGTCATCGAGTCGACAAACGCAACAGAAGAAGCGAAAGTCTACCTACCTCCATTCTTTACTAGAATAATATGCCCCTCTGTCATCATGATTACATTCAGTCGCATCACTTGAAAAATTAGTAACTCCAGAAACGGTACTTGGGAAAATGTTGACTCCAACTTTTCTCCGTATCAGTTTGATACTGTTCTACCGTGAACTCTGCTCTGGATTGTACTTGCGCAATTTATTGAGTTAATGCCACGTGTTTTAGAACGTGAATTGGAGGTCGCTTTTGAAGTAATTCTGTTATTAACACACTCCGGGCTCGGAGTCAGTTAAATTTTCGACATAAGGAATGAAAATTATTTGGTAACAAATGGTTATTCTCCCCTATATGAATGCAAGGTCTGAAGTTGAGGATTTTGTAATGTTAAATTCAGAATCAGTACAGTTAGATTTACAGTACTCTGGCAAATGTTTGCGTCAGTGAGGTTATTTAAAATACCGTAAACTAAGGAAGAAAGGTAAATGACAAATGCGGGGTCAAGTTATTTGTTTCTTACTGAATCCATTCCTTTCTCATTATAAACGCTTGATTAAAACACATGTTTAAGATACGAGTACATAGTTGAAAGCCCAATTTTTCTTCTAACCGTCCTACGATGTTGTTCTCAAGTCTCCTTTCTTGACCTCCACTGCGTTTGTCTGAAATTAATATTCATATATTGCACTGTGTTTTTAACAATCAGCTGGTAACTGGTTCGGTGTTTGTGGCCGAGCTTCGGGTGCAGTTCTTTTCATCAATTGAAATCCATTGTTGTCTTCTCCTTTATAACCGGTTTTCCTTTCTTGATATCAGTGGCATATATGAGAGACATCCAGCGGAGTTAAGTCTCACACTGGACAGAAAAGGAAACTTGATAACGTAAACAAGAACAGCGAATTCTTCATTTTAGTCGGCCAGGTGGATACACGAATACATGCTTATTAGGGTCAACAAAGATTAGTTTTTTCTCTCGTTTGGAAAGAGGAAACTTAGAATTCTTAAGCAAAACTTTACTTGGTAAAGGCGACGCTATGAGGGATTATGTACGCTATGAGGGATTTTAGAAGGATTCATCTGGCATACGACCTTGAATCCTTAACGTTATTAGCTAACGTACTAACTATCTAATGAGAAGAAGCGTGTATCGAAACGATGGTTTTGGAAGAATACATTTTACCTTATGAAGTCGAGCATCAATGAATACCGGTATAAAATCGAAGTTTGTATGCTGGTTGGTTTGTAAAACAAACTACTCGTTGTTTTATAACTATGACAAACTTGTCGTTTTAGTCGTCTATAATTCAATCCGGCGATTCAATGCCTCCTGCGCGTTCCACGATTATCATTTGACGCAGAAACACTGTTATGTAGCAGATTTTTCTTTTTACAAACTGATACGCCGATGAAATTTTCAATAAAGTATGTATTCTGTTTGAGTTTCGGTGTTCAGCGGCTCATTTTCATCGCCTCAACTGAATACAGAACAAAGTTTTAAATACTTTGTCTCATATTCATTCGATTCTGATAAGCTCTTATAGTAAGTGACATTTACCCAATGCTTTTGTTATAACGATCTGTCAATTTTAAAAAGAAAGATCGCTGCTGTTCATACTTCACTGTATGTTCTGACTGGTTTTAGTACTGGCGCAGCTCAGAATAAATGTTAGACAATAAAAAAGATAAATGGAACAGATGTTCACTTGTGCAAGGACAGGTGTAGGATGAATTCCTCTAAAGAAAAGAGTGCGCGCCCGTACTGTTCAAGATCTGTCTGCGATGAAAGAAATTTTTAAGTAGCGACATTTTCTATTATTAGCAAAACTCTGGTAAAACTTATGAAGAAGCGTCAAAACTTAGATTGAGATAAAACTGTGCTTAATTCACAAAGGCCGCTTTGCAAAAACATGAGCTTTTGAATTACCCTTTGTAATAAGTACAATATTATCGGTTATCGCCAGTGAGTTTTATAAACATATCAGTACGCAGATTTGCTTGGGATCTAACGTGCCGGCAATCTATTGTCGCTGATAACCACATTGGCTGGAGAACGGAATCAGATAAGTATCCACATACCCCTTGAGATCTAAAGAAAGATGTAATTAGTTTTCGAGTTGACATGACAGCCTCAAGTGTTAATGAAGTTATAATTTTGCGAAGAAAATCATTGCCTAAGTGTGTTTTAATCTATGATCCTGATCCATTACTCCTGACTTCCTAACAACAGACAATTTGCACTGTCCTTTGTGTTTCTTACCACTTGACAGCTAATAATGTCCGAGTTTTGGCCTTGGCGATTAAATATCTTGACCAAAGAATGCGATCTCTCTACTAATAACTTTTTATCGTTATTAACCCGTTTCCTTTGGCAGCTTCTTCGCTTGCAATTTTTGAACGTCGCTCTATTTCCACCAATTTTGGTATTCAGGATAAGAGATCCCTAGATATGATCTAAGGATGTTCGAATAACTGTGACGTGAAAACAGCCCTTCGTACTAGGAGTGATGCACTCCATCTACTGCAGACATAGATAACCATAGCACGTAGAGTACGTTTCTTAAGTGCCGTTTATATTATAGATTTAACAGAATAGAGTTTTAAAGTGAAAGATCGTGATAGTCTTGCTTTATAAACTCTCTCATGTTAATGCTTTAAAGGCTTCACCTATTCGTAGATAAAATAAAATGCCTCACGCTGTGAGCACGCCTAATCCACGATGTAGAAATTCCGTTATTTGAGACGCGACACGATCAACGCAAAAGAAATAAGTGTTACTAATATTTCTTTCCTTAATTTGGAGCATGAATTTAATAGACTAGCATTCTGCCGGTGTAAGATCAAGAAGTCTTTTCAGTCATACGCTTTTTGGTGAGGAATCGTTCCCGATCATGTCTTCCTTACAGCTATTCGTCCTACCGGCATGTGGTCTCACTTTAGTCACTTGGTGCAGGGCAGTCTGTTCCGATACTGTAGTGTGGCTAGATGAGTTTCTCTCGCCCGGTGATGGATCTTTCGACTCTTCCACATGACGGAATAAAAAAATCCAAGTAAAATTTAATTTTGCATTATCATCAAGGTCCATATCAGTTATTTTCAAGTGCTTTAACTCGTAACTGCATTCTCATTTGTATTGTTAGCGAATCAATAGACAAAGAAGACAATTGCAGCCTATAGAACTCGTCACTCTTGCAATGCAGGATCTACTGAAGGTAAAACCTCTATAGACGCTTGAACGATGCATTGTGAAACGGGAACACACATAAAATACTGAGCAACTTTATGATCAAAACTGAATTAAAACAGGCTCAGTATTCTTTTATACGCTAGTTATAATTTTCATAAGTTAATGAAACACGTACATAGAACTAATGCTTGAATATCCGCGGGCAATGCTTAAATTTCCATCCAGTTGTATATCCGTGCACTTCCGTTTCCTGTAGGTTTTATTTGAGTGTACTCTTAGGTAGCTGAGCCAGGCGAAAACAACTGATCCAGTCAGTTTAATGGGAGTTCCAAAACTGTTGAAAATACGAGAAGACATACTACCAGATGTCAGTGTCAGTGTACCTTGCCCTAGTAGCAGAGGAGTCGTGACGCTTTCCCTTTTAGATACAAAAATATAAATTCTTACGATATGTTGATATGCCATCAGACCACTGAGATGTATTACATCGTGGTAAATGTAAAGTAAGGTAAATGGGGGCTTTATCTATGAAAGACAGATGGTTCGCTAAAGGAAGACGGGCTTAGTAATTCCAATGTATAGGCCTTCAGTGTACAAAGTGCTACTGAGAAAAACCCCACTATCACCTTGAGTCTCTGAACAAGTTTCTTCATTTTTTGATGTTCACTACGGAAGTGACTGAAACACTTTTCTTCAGTTTTTTTTTCCATACTTTCTTTTCTGAAGATAACACCAAGATATCTATTTTTACGAGTTATACAAATGTGGAGACGGTGTCAAATCAAAGTTTGCCTTTTCCAGGCTTGGACATTTTAGCTGCGAATGTTATCTACCGAAACTTTATTCGCAGCACCTTGTTTGATAGTACTCCGTTTTACTAAACAACAATCAAGCCAACGTTTAATTAGAGACTTTATTTTGATAAGAACTTTTAACGCAGCTACAAAAAAGCTGGTGGTAACACAGTCACTAACAGCAGCAAGTCTCCCACCTCACGGAAGAGGTACAATAAAGGCTTTTAACCACCGTTTCCAGCGATTTGGTGCTAACCGCAAGTACCCTAACCAAACCAGTAAACGCTGTGTTCCACAAACGTGTCTACTAATAGAGTTAGTTCGTACTTTGCTTCCTTAAGACTGAAATTCTTTATAGATTATTGCGCAATGTTCCGTTGTACTCTGCTATGTCAGAAGGCTGTTTTAACTCAGCGTGCCGCGTGTTGCTACCAGCATCCTGAGCTTAGTGTGTTTATTATATTCTTAGTTCAGGTATTGTGGCATATATTGGAATTTTGCGGACAAAAGGCCATCCCAGCTGCCCAAAGAGAGCACGCCGTACCCCAGCATGAAGTCATGGTTAATATTGATGTTCGGTTTCTTTAACTTGACTGTTTTTAAGACCAGTGCAATTTCAAACCACATTAACTCTCCGGTGAAGTATTATATGAATTATGCAGTGAAATTGCGATAATTAACCTCTCAGAATGTTTGTGTTATCACCTCCTTTTTTTGTGGGTTCCTTGTTCAGCTTTTGTTTTGTCAAAATAAACCCAAACCATTTATCAAACTTTTTAGCCCCCGTTGTTTGCTTTACCCTGGTTTTATTCAGTGCATGGTTACTTAGGAAACCTAAAAATATCTGGACCCCTTAAGTTCTTAAAAGAACAGCTGATGAGCCACGTCGATAAACAATTGTCTTTCAGTCAATGTGCGAATCTTTCAGATGTTCAATTTGCGTCCAGGGTGTAGGAATCCTGGATGCTGAAATTTTTCTTTGTGAAAATCCGGGTACTTGAAGGTAAAGTTAAGCATAACCAACGAAAATCGAGAATGGCTTCAGTTTTCAAAGTGCTATGTTGAATCAAATAATAATAATAATAATAATAATAATAATAATTTATAATAATAATAATAATAATAATAATAATAATGACTTTGTTATCGTGTCAACTACAACTAGCAGTGGAGAATCCCCACTGCCAATAGGGGACACCAGACTAAAACTGTCAAAAAATATACAGAAAAGTCCTATACGAGAAATTTAAATAATGAGTTACAAATATGGCAGCCACTAGGTCCCATCTGAGATGTGGTCTTGGTCTAGCCTCCGTGCGTAGGTTTAAACTGCTTGAGATTTGTCGCCGATCTTTCTTTACTTGTTAGTTTAACCGCCGACCAGTTAGCTCAGTTGGTAGAGCACTGGACTACCGTGCTGGAGGTCGCGGGTTCAAAGCCCCGGCCGGACGAACACTCATGTTCTTACAATAATTGAGTAGAAAGTGCTGCCTTTGTAATGACATCTGTAAATTGTTAGACTTTCTAGTCTTCTCGGATAAGGATGATAAACCGTAGGCCCCGTCTCACAACTCTATCTATAATGTGGGACGTAAAAGAACCCATGGCACTGTTCGAAAAGAGTAGGGCGTGCTCCCGGTGTCGTGGAGTCTATTAGTCTGATTCTAATGTGCATATGGTTATTTATTATATGGAGAAGAGTGTTTTACTGGGAACTAAACCACTCGTAGATTTCATACGCCACTTCATCCGGGACCCGAGTGGCGTATTTTTCGTATGTCACCTTTGTGAGTGTCGTATCGTTCAATGACGTCACGATTTCCGCCTTTTGCTTTAGTCTCCATATAATAAAAAAAACATTACACGTTGGCTCGAAGATATGAATTTTATGTTCTTGCCACTCCAACATAAAATTCATATCTTCTCGCCACCGTGTAATATCCTCTATTTATATAGAATATGAGCAATAGAAATGGAGTATATCATTATCACCATCATTAGTTTGCTCCATAGTCTTGAGCCTAGATGTCGAATTGAATGTTTTCCTTACGTAACAGTGTTAAATCTAGGTAAATGAAAATCTCTCTGCCGTAAACCGTAAGTGTGGCTATTAGTATAAACCATGTTACAAATAGTCCGCGGGCATATAAGTTAGTACCCTACAGTTCCACTTTTTCTGAACAAACTGTTAACATTTTTTCTGATCGATAAAGGGCGCGTGATCTTGCGGCGATTTTCGATGGAAACGACTTGTTATGCGATTCCGTTGACCAATAGCCTTAAACAAGGAATTCTCTTTTCAGTGTTTACAATTTCACATCCTGACTTGAGGGGCTCCTAGCTGGGGACTGTGTTAGATTGCCGCCGCTATGAGGAATGCGGGCTCGAATCCTGAAGAGCGCCTGATAGTGGAGGCTAAATAAAAGGCCACTATATATCAGTTTGCAGAATTAACGATCTGATCTTGATGTTAACGGGGAAGGAGTTATGCAAATGAATATATGAAAGACCATATATTTGAACTGCGGATTAATATGAAATGACATTAATTGATCATCGCAGTTATGCACACAACTTAAGCAGCTGTGAAATTAAAGCCAGAAGAAAAACTCAGGCCTGAACGGGATTCGAACCCATGACCTCTGCGATTCCGGAGCAGTGCTCTACCAACTGAGCTATCAAGTCAACTGGGAGCTTGTCATATTGTGAGTGCGTGAGAAGGAGTTAGTTTACATTTCAAGTCAATGTCGCTATAACTATTGAGTCAATTGTTGTTTAAAAGTCAGATTTATTTCCCAATTTGCACTTTTGAGCCCTCTAAGCCGAATCAAACATGTCAACAACTTGGTGTAATTTAATGTTCCCCAAAATAAACAGAGACGCCTTTGAAGCGTTGCTAGTTTGTGTTTGGATTGCTCATCACGTCGAAAACCCAGTCTTTAAGAAGGGGCACTCGGCCGTAAACCCCATAAAAGTTGGGTGCTGCACAGCTATAGCCCCAGCTGGTGTCTCCAACCAGGTACCATTTTCCATTGACCTCACACACTAAAGGCCCTCCAGAGTCTCCTTGACAGGCGTCTTTGCCGCCTTCTGGAAAACCAGCACACAGCATTTGTGGGGTGATCTTATGCGCCTCGTAAGAGCTATTCTTGGTACATTCCTGGTTTAATACCAACGGAACCCTGGCTTGTTGCAGTTTCTCTGGTGATGACCCCCCTGGCTGTAGGGTTCCCCAACCTGTTATCCAGCATTGTGATCCGGGGGGGAAGCTGACTATGTCATCAGGAAGGTATATTAGTTTTACGCCTGGCTTCGTCAAGTCAGCTGGGCGATCAAGGTGGATAAGCGCAATGTCATAGTTGAATCCAGTTATACTGTTGTATTCGGGATGGGAATAAATCCTCTTGATATTGAACTCCTGCTCTGTACCAATGGATTGCGAGGTGTTCTTGTAGTGCGCTCCCATTCTACAGGGTAAAAGATGCACAAGACATTTCTCTTTATCTTTTATTTATTTTTACCGTTCACTCTCGAGGGCTAAGTAGCAGTTCTTGTTGCTAACTTGGACCTTTTATGTTAAGGTAAAACCAGTCCAATCATACTTAAGCAGAAATACGGAACTTTGACAAACATGGAGGTTCTACTTTCCAACTTTAAGAACTGGCTTGCTGAACATAACTATATTAGAATACTCACTTAAGTTCCCAAGTCATCAGGAAAAGCCAATGGCTAATGATACTGCGTTAGTCAAAAAGCAACTATGAAACATCATCATGCTGTAATTCTCCTTCACCCCTCTCCGACTGATATGAGCAATACTGGTGCATATGTCGCGCGGCCGCGGCCTGGGTACCACAATATAAAGAAATCGAAGCGCATGCGCTCTTCCTCTTCGTTTTGTGGCTCGTTTCGGCCGACCACGTTTTGCTTTTCTCCGCTCATTTAGCGTTATTTCTCTACCTTCGTGCAGCTTACCTGTTGGAAATGACTGAACAACTCTCAGATAATGTAAGTATGTTTGCCTTTGTGAGTTTATTCGAGTCTTAGGACATTGCGGGTTATGTTCACGATTGAAGGTACGAGTCATTGACCGCCTTCTGTTGTCCTTAGACCGACAACACACCGTCTGTCCCGATCCATTTGGCGGGAAGCGGGAGTGCAACACCAGATCTTCCAAATCTTGAGAAGATGGTTGCCGAGGCCGTAGCAAAGGCTATGCCAGCTGTCCTAAAAAGCCTCTTCACTTCGCCAACCTTGCCGGGCCAGTCAGGGATACAAGATCCCCTTTCTCAGTCGCCCCAGGCAGTGACGTACGAGGGTCACCCGTACCAAAAGCCATGCAGAGGCCCAACAAATGGACTTGGTAATTGCAAATCTGTTAGCAAAAGGAGCAGTGCGGGAAGTGCAATAACAGGACGACCAGTTCACTTCAACCCTGTTTCTGGTACAAAAAGAAAATGGCGAGGCTCGCCCAGTTATCAATCTTCGGGCGCTAAATCGATTCCTAGGGAGTCCTTTAAAATGGAAGGACTACAGGTTGTGAGGTCCCTACTACAGAAAGGAGGCTTTATGATGAAACTGGACCTGAAGGATGCATATTATGCAATCCCCATTCACTCATCTCACAGGAAGTATCTGCGGTTTGTGTATCAGGACAGAGTCTACGAGTTTCAGTGCCTCCCATTTGGCCTCTCCTCTGCTCGCCGAGCCTTCACAAAAACTCTGAAACCAATGTTAGCAGTGCTCCGTTCACTAGGAATTCGGATTGTAATTTACATCGACGACATGCTACTTCTTCATCAAAAGAGCCAGGTGTTGCAGAGCCTGTTTGCGCAGCTGGTAGCCTTCCTGGAAAATCTGGGCTTCCAGGTCAAGATGGAGAAATGCTCAGTTGCTCCATCCCAGTGTCTTGTCTTTCTAGGGGCCCAGTTGGACTCGACAACAATGACACTTTCCCTCCCTCAGCTAAAGCTAAACAGTATTTTGGGGGATTGTCGATTCCTCCTAGAACAGGGTTGTGTCCCGGTAAGGACTCTGGCCACACTGATTGGACGTTTGAGCCATGCCTCTCAAACCGGGATCATGCTTGCCCCTCTTCACTACAGAGCTCTCCAGCACTTGCACCTACAAGCTGTGACTCAGTATGGCCATGGGAGCAGAGTGTCAATCCGTTTGACCACGCAAGCCCTGGCCGACCTGGAGTGGTGGGTCTCGGAGAGCCAACACCTGAATGGCTGTCCAATTCGGCTGCCCCCTATAGATGCTACCATCTGGACCGATGCGTCCAAGAAGGGTTGGGGTGCAGCATACCAGGGGAGATCTACTGGTGGTCACTGGTGCGTGGAGGAGGCAACAGCGCACATCAATGTCCTGGAATTACGAGCAGCAACCTTAGCCTTAAAAGCCCTGTTGTGGGTGCAACAGCCTCTGCCCAAACATGTCCACTTGCGGTTAGACAACACGACAGCGGTGGCGTACATCAACAAGCGGGGGGCCCACGCTCCCCTGCCCTGACCACTCAGGCACTGGAACTTTGGGCAGTAGCCCTGGAAGCAGGAGTGTCCATGACAGCTCAGCATATTCCAGGGATTCAGAATGGAGTAGCAGACACTGCCTCCAGACAGATCGAAAGCAGAACAGAGTGGACTCTGGACAAAGAGATCTTCCAATCAGTTTGTCAGAGGTTCTACACACCGGACGTGGACCTCTTTGCATCTCGCCTAACTCGTCAAGTGCCAAAGTATGTCTCGAGGTACCCGGATCCAGGAGCTGTAGCCGTGGACGCATTTCTCCAGGCCTGGAGCAAATGGACCTGTCTAATCCACCCTTCAGTGGTCCTTCTTCCTCGAATCCTCAGGAAGATAAGAGAAGATCAGGCAACAGCTCTCCTGATTGCACCCAACTGGTCTGGGCAACCATGGTTCCCAGAACTGCTTCAAATGCTGGTGGATCAACCTCTACTCCTACCCCAGTCTCCATCTCTGCTGTTCCTTCCATTTCAGCCCACCGTGCACCACCCTCTGTGGCTGTCACTGCATCTAGCAGTTTGGCCCTTATTAGGAATCGTTACAAAACAACAGGCCTTTCAAGGGAAGTTGTTCACATCCTGCTGGCATCAAGAGGAGCAGCCACCCAGAAGCGGTATGCAGGCCCGTGGAAGGCATGGGTTCGCTGGTGTTCTCAACGGAGTATCTGTCCCATTTCAGCTCCTGTAGCAGAAGTCCTTGCTTTTCTGGCATCACTAGTTACACAGGGGAATTTGGCGTACAGGACAGTAGCCCTCTATAAGTCGGCTATTTCTCAGACTCATGACCCAGTTGGCTCTACAGAGTTAGGACGCCTGCCTATTGTTTCGCGGTTTATGAAAGGTGTGTTTAAGAGTAAACCTCCCAAGCCTAAATATGCTTGTACATGGAATGTCCAAACGGCCTTATCATTCTTAGAGTCCCTTGAGCCCTTGGGGGATCTGACATTGAAGCAGCTTTCGTACAAGACAGTTCTATTGTCGGCACTCACATCAGCAGCACGAGTTCATGAACTATCTTCATTGGACTTGACCTACTCCCTTAAAAAGGAAGGTTCATGGGAATTTACTCTCCCCACACACACTAAGACCTCCAGGCCTGGTCACCCAGCCCGCAAGATTTTCCTTCCATCCTTTCCAGGGAATCTCAAGATTTGTGTTGTGCGCAGTCTTACAGCCTACGTGGAGAAGACGAAGAAGTTGCGTACCTCCTCAAAGCTATTCGTGTCTTATATTTCCCCTTATAAAGCTATTTCAAGCCAGTCTGTTTCTCGATGGTTATCAAAGGCCTTACGGCTGCCTGGAATTGAATTAGGATATACCGGTCACTCAACTAGAGGAGCATCTACCTCTACCGCCGCTGCAGCAGGACTGTCTGTTGAGCTCATCCTGGAAGCAGCAGATTGGGCTTCCGCACAGACCTTCGAACGCTTTTATCACAGGGAACACTCTAGTGGTTCCTTTGCCAGGGCAGTGTTGAACGGCTGAACTGATTTCTGACTTTGTTTGTATTTCAGAACTTCTTTGTTGTTACTGTTGTTTGGGCTTCAATTATTGTCCAGCATGCCTCTTAGAACTTTATTAAAGGTTTGGTTATGCTATCTTATGTTGTTGCTCCGCTTGGCAGTATTGCTTTGGGAATTCTGCACCAGTATTGCGACTATCAGTCGGAGAGGGGTGAAGGAGAAATGATATTTCCCCGGAAGGTCAGTCCTTACCTGACGGGGAGATGTGGTTCTCCGAACACCTTGTAGGCTGATATGAGCAATACTGGTCCCCAAGCCATTGCAGCTATCTTCCTTCCCCACCCTGGTACTGCCAATCGGTACGGCCTCACTCGCCACTACTGCGAGGAAGAGCGCATGCGCTTCGATTTCTTTATATTGTGGTACCCAGGCCGCGGCCGCGCGACATATGCACCAGTATTGCTCATATCAGCCTACAAGGGGTTCGGAGAACCGCATCTCCCCGTCAGGTAAGGACTGACCTTCCGGGGAAATATCATTTCTCGACTTCCAACAAACCTGATGCCTGAGTTGCCGCTTAGCTAGTTCCCGTTTAGCCATCTTTTCTAATATATAAATGTCGTCATGTTGCAAGGTGGTAAAGCTAAATAATTCCTCGCGAAGCGAGGTTACTAATCGTGTCGGTTCCGGTCAGACCACGTGGCTCGCAAGCCCGAGTAAATCGAGCCGAGAGTTTTTATTCCTCGCGAAGCGAGGCCGAAGGCCGAGCGTAGCGAGGTTACTAATCGTGTCGCCTTCGGTCAGACCACGTGGCTCGCAAGCCCGAGTAAATCGAGCCGAGAGTTTTTATATATGTATATATATATAAATATATCTATATTTTAAAGGTGTCCGTTCGCAGGCCAGGTTACCTGGCAACATTACTTCATGTGAATTTCCGCCATTTCGAATTCCGTGAATGATGTTTTGAAAATAATGTGAATTTTGTGGAAACCGATTTCACTAATCCTGGAAGTACATCTCAGCAAGAAGATCTCCGAGATATACAAGAAAGAGCGGCGAGGGATCGTCGTCGAGTAAGTTTGAATGCCGCAAAAATCAGCGCACGGGAAGCGGCGACTCAAAGAATAGATTAACAAACTACGGCAGGGACGATAACAAGAGACATCGCAGCAGAGACAACAACTGCTCGCTCAAAAAAGGGAAAGGAAACAGCAAGGAAAAGGACCAGGAATGCAATCAAGTTAGATGGGAAATTGAATTTGTTATAGATAGTAACAAAGACTCGTTTTTGCTATACAGGACATAAGAGACTTAGAACGGAAACCGAGTACGACTTCAAAAATATTGAGATACACTGGAAAATATGATAATCACAAGGCAAACTGCAATGAAAACAGAATTTAAGGAAAATCATGGCAACAGCGTACAGACAGAATCAGAGGACGAACGAAGAAATAGATTACCATATTGTCGTGAAAAAAGTTTCAGGAAAGGGGAAACAGTAACCAACCGCAAAGAAATGAAAGATGACAGTCACGTAGTATTTATACTGCAATGAGAATGCAAGTAGGTATTTTTCGTAGTGAAACGATTGCCTTCCATTTTAAAGAAATTCCCAATACAGAGATTGCGGTTGTCATAGCAATTATTTATAATTATGTGATCTGATATCATTGCAACAGTGAAAATATATTGTAGATTTGTTTGATGTAGCAGCTATGTTCAGCATTTTTAACAGAAAAGATAGCAAACAATAAGTGACTGGTTCTGCAATATTATCAGTGATCAATGCAATTATTTGATGTTATTACTGACTTCTGAGTAGTATTTCTCTTTGCTATATTTCTTTGCTACATATATGTATTAAGTAATTAAAAGGCTTCGTTGGGACAGACAAGTTCCATAGCCATTTCAAAATGCATGGTTACCTTTGAGTTCCATGTATCCCTTGGAATTACTCTCTTAGCCCCCACCATTTTCTCACAAATGAAAAGTTAAGGCCTACTTTGCAAAATGAAGCATAAAATCTTAACCTTTTTCCTTAATCCTGTTTAATTCATTTTTATGATGTCAAATACAAATATTTAATAACAACCACAATATACAGTTGACCTTTTACAATTGAAAAACTCTATAAGGGAGAAAATAAAGTTTGTAATGCCAAAATTTCTACAATCTTTCTTATATATTCATTGCAAGGTTGCTGTATGTAATAACAAATCATTGAAGTTTCCTAAATGCCCTATGCTTTCAATCATGATTTTCAAACTAACTGCATTAACATGATTGCCACAGGTCAGGAAATGGTAAGGGTAAGAAAATTCTTTAAGGTCAGGGAAAAGTCAGGGAATTTCAAATAAAGTCAGGAAAAGTTTAAGTATTTGAGAGAAGTCAGGAAAATGTGAAATTTAAGAGTGCTGATTTGATTCTTGGCAATTCAGCGTTGGTTTGGTGTAACCAAGAATGTGACACGAAATGTGTTGGATTGATAGAATTACATGACTGATTAAAAGCTGATTTTGGATTTTCAAGAAAATCAATCCTTTTTCCATGACTTTGTTATCTTAAGAAACTATAAATTGATGTTCACTGTGTGTGACTTTCTGAAAGCATATTAAATAAATGGGTTTAGGGGTTGGCTGTGAGGAGAGGTTGGAGACCATTACCAGGACTAATTTGTGACTTTTCTAATTTAGTTGGTAAGGGAAATTTTACATTTTCCAGGAAAAAGTCAGGGAATTTCAAGATCCTTTGGCTGTGACAATCATGACTAGACTCTAAGCCTAAAAGAAGAAATGGTATTGTTCAGAGTTGAGTAATTTTTACCACCTCTGATACAAACCCTATTCAAAAGAAAGCTGTATTGCTTGAAGTAGCAGAGGAACCTTTTCCCAGATTAGGACATACACCCCCACCCCATAACAGTATATTATGTTTAACATAAAAAAAAATGATAATAATAATATCAATACCAGTAATTAGAATAATAATAATAGTAATAATACAATAATAATAATAATAATCATAATAAACACAAGAAATGAGAAAATGAGAAAAGTTATAATGATAGAATAATAAGTAAATACATAAATTGGGGTTTTATCCCTCAGGAAAAACAATTACAAGTTCTTTAAAAACTAGCTTCGCGAGGTTTTGCGGGAGTCGTATTTCTAGTTACTCATTTAAGTGGTGCATGCATAGCCTGATGTTGATGTACAATACCTGACCATGTGAATCTGATAGTCCTCCTGCCTGATATCCACAACACAATGAGCAGCGGTCAGTACCCACTCGGGTGTTACCAGGGAGCCTCCACAGAATTGTCTCCATTCTCCACTCGGTCTCTGGTACATAAGCATCGCCTGCCAAGGCCAGGAGTTCTCTATGGCCGTTGTACCACCAACAATCCGTGTGTTTGTGCGTTGGCCACAAATAGGTACAGCTGTAAAGTAGTTGCAAGATAAAACGTACTTAAACTTTTGAAAATTCGAGTTTTAGATGTGATCTATTATGGCAGAGTTCAGTTTGGTTTGCGTGATTTGAAAACTGCACAATGATTGCTTGCCTTGAACTTTTTTACTTCCATCGGCTGGGAAAAAAGATGCGAGGTAGAGCCAACATGGTGCTATTCGTGCCAAACCTTCACTGCTCAAATTGCATGGATTAGAGGTCTCTTCAAAAGAAATGTGCAAAAGGCCTTTATCAAGCTGGTTGTATTTTCGTTGCCGACCTAGTGCCCTATCCGTGGTACGCTTTGTATGTATGTGCTGTCTTTACTTACTGGGTGGTGTTGGTTGCTGGGTACTCGGGTACGCGGAACTAGGTTTAAATATGCATCTGTTTTTGAGTGACACGTTCACGTCATCGATAGCTATATCTCCCCTGTAACTCGTGCCGACAATCCCTTCAAACACAATCTACAAAGAAGAATGAGAATACATCGTCATTATCATCGCCACCGCTATCCCTACCACCATCATTCATATGAGTCCCTACCACCATCATTCATATGAGTCCCTACCACCATCATTCATATGAGTCCCTATGACCATGTGTTTCCTGTGTGCGACATGACTCGTTCGGTTGTATTTTCGAGGTATTTTTAACTCATCTCTCTTTAAACACTGGAGAAAGTTGATGAGAATAATCATCGGAAAAGAATTACTAAGTTGTGGAACTTTGTAAGTTTGTGGTAGACGGATAACGGCAGAGTTAGGGCATGTTACATGCTGCTACCTTAACAGAGTCTCCTCCTGGTATCGATAGTGGTATAGAGGCGAAACGCCAGCGGTCACCCTGATGTCCCGCGAGACGCCACAGAAGGATTCTGGAACCACTGGAGGTTTGTATATAAACTGAAAGTTCCCGGATGTTGAGACCATTCATGTGGAAATAGAATTTGATGCAGTTTCCATCTGCTCCGGAGATGGCAGGACTGATAAGACGAGCCGCCTCGCGGTTTAACCTTGGGCTTGATGTTTCGATATACATGTACTTGCCTATAATACGAAAAATTTCTTTAGATCATGAGTTTGTTATTGGCTACCAAATGACTGTGAGTGTAATTTGGAATAAAGAAGAACGAGTAGATCGGACGGCAAAAGTTTTGCTTCGAAAGTTCCTAATTTTCAGGTCACGTTTATATGAATACCTAATCCAGACGTGTGATCGCTGCTGGGGCCTGTGAACGAGCTCCATGTTGATCCATTGTTATTGGTCCATTGAAACTCTGCGTTCCCGTCATGCACATATTCACACAGGTCGTCATCGAAATTGCAACTCCCAGAACCTGTAATAAGCAGAAAATTCGAATTTCTCAAAAAATAAATTAAAGGCCCTTTGTCACTTACCGTGATGCACTTCGCATTGGCTCCTGGCATTGTTTATTATGAAATGTGAGCATTGACCGGAGCGAACCCAGATGATTGACCGCTGCGGGCTTTGTCTACAGCCGCGATCGCGCGAGGTGAGAAACATGCCTTTTGACCTTGAGGAAGAAATGCCGAGTGAATCGGAAAGTTCCGTGGACACCCGCGAATTACTACGTAGAGACGGCACTCTGACTTACAACCGCTACGGTTCCTTAGTTGCCGAGGACGAGTCACCTGAAAATCAGGAAAATGTTGACAAAGCCGACACACGTGTTAAAACTGAAGTGGTGATAGAATATTTTACTTTTTGACCGGTTGGCTGTGTAAGACATTACATCTTCTCTTGTGTTTAACAATGTATAATGAATGGCCAGGAGCCCATTACCAGGAGCGTGATTCTACCATACTGGGTCTGGCCATCAGCACAGTCGCAAAAGTGTCTATTTTTAGATTTCCTTTTTCCGCGAAACAAACAAAGTGTGCCTTTTCTGACCAATCACAATGTGAGATTTTATTACGTCACTGGGCAAAGTAACGTGCAAGAAAACGCTGTATAGCTCACACTGAATACTCATAAGACTGAAGGAGCTCAACTCAATTTAATACGGTGCCAGAAATTCAAACACGGTTTGTGGCTTAGTAATTACTTTTATCAAATTTGCTTTTATTGCACGATCGGCTTCTTTATCGTTAAGATAGGAATGGTTTAAGCTGTCTTGGACCACGTAAGTACGGAAAACGAACTGTGCTAATAGTTTTTCCGCCATATTTTTCGCCTCTGTGGCAGTTATCATGGTAATTGCTCTTCGCGGGAAATCGGGTTCCAAAAATAGACACTTTTGTGACTGTGCTGATGGCAGGATGTACCGTACAATCACGCTCCTGGTAATGTGCTCCTGGAATGGCTCTATATCCACTGTGTTGCAAGTGTAAAACAAAATGTAGCAGAAAGAAGATGGCGCGAAGTACAGAAATACAGACAAGAAATGCTTTTCACGTTGCGGATGTGGACAAAAGCTCGAGTGTAAGAATGGCAAAATAATTGAGGCCATAGAACGGGAGAATGCACAGAGATTACCCGGAAGTGCATTGGCTCCCGGGGGGTACTCCCTTATATGGGCTATACAGCTATGTGTGGTCCCAAAGGGTATGGTTTTTCAGACGTTTTGGTAATAAATAGGGTATCGAGTTTTGCACTCGCGATATAGTGTGGAATTGCTCGAACCTTTGCACATGCAGTCTTGTAACCTATGAAGCAGATAAACATATACTTTAACATTGGTCTGAACTAGGGAAATAATTATGAGGTACGTCTAAAACAGGTCGGGTAGGGAAAATCGCAGATTTTTGTCATAAATAGGGTAAGGGTTTTGGGAAGCGGGCCGTACACCCCTAGCCAATTTTTCTGGTAGTACCCCACCCCCCGTGGCATTACTCCATAAAAATATCCAAACAAATTCTCAACTTATTTTAAAGGAATATTCCAAAAAAAAACAAAAGGGCTAAAAGCTAAGAGAAGCTGTAGAGTTCGGAAATACTTAAACACGTTATAAAAGCAACAATAAATAACTCGATGGACACGGATTTTCTCTCGAATCAAGCGTTCGCATAAAAATGGCTGTTTCGTGGTCCACGATTCGGTTGTTTGCCCGCGATGCATCATGGTAAGTGCCAAAGGGCCTTCCCAGTGTGGATGGCCTGGCAATTCAGCGGGTGGAACATCGCCCAAGTAATAGTGAAGTTCTGGGGTCGAATTACGTTCAAAGTTGTTTGTTTTTCCTTTTTGCTGATTAAATCGTATTTAATTAAAATTGCTTTGTTACTGGGGGGGGGGGTCAATCTTCAGCTTAGATTTACAGTCAAATTGCGCATATTCTGTCACTCGAGCGAGAGCATTAGATTGAGCTAGAAGCAAAAGCATAATCGGAAATGTTGAGATATAGAATTACTATCCCATATATTGCAGTTAGGGGAGGCAGTTCTGAGCAGATATAGTGGCACTATCTAGGTCAGACTGCTGGAGCGTTAAGGACGGGTTGCAGCTATCGTAAAATATTATGCTATCAATTCCCAACCCCACAAAGAAGGAAAAATATAGTACAAACAATACTCCCAGCCCTGAAAACATTGAAGCTGGTACACATTGAGACCCAGACAAACAAAAGCCTTATGAAAGCTGCTATCCTAACACCGTAGCACAAGCGTGGATCTGACTAGAGATCAGGCCCCACCCAGCTAGTGCTGTAGCTTGCTCGTATATATTAGTTAGCATCGAACTTAAGACCAACGTGCCGCCTCATTGGCGTTCTTATCACTCGCGATGGACACCTATTTATTCTTTCCCTATTGCTTTCTGATAAGTAAGGCCTAGAGCAGAAGACAGGAGCTTTCTATCTATTTTAATCATAGGGTAGTCACTGGGGGACGCAAAACCTTGGAGGTCTCGGAATCACCTTCAAGTTCCCTATCTATCTCCCCTCCAACTTCCTCCCCCCTCACCCCGCATCCAAAAAAAAGTAATATTAATAATAATAGAAATTACCTGCAGAGCTTGTGCGGAAGGCTGCGAAGCTTAGGAAAAATAACACACTATTTCCGAGGGGTCCCATTGTGTTTTCAGTTGTGATCAAGGCCAAAGATCAGCAACAAATTGCGCTGATTGTTTTCCTCAGTTTTATAGTATACGAAGTAATAATTTTTGTTTATTCATCTGACTCTTAGTAGCGTAAATACCAATTTCTAAAAGCGTTCCTGAGTAAATCAGCTTTTGTATTCCTTATTGAAAAGGGGCGTAATTTACAGACAACTTATCAGTTGTAATAATGACCGTCTCAGATTTAAAGTCAGTCCGAAAGGTGAGTTTGTCGCAATTGAGTGCTATTTGTTTAAAATCCGGAAACTGTTGAAGCGAGCAAACAAGAGTGCAAAGCGATTCCTTTGTGGTTTCTAAATGACTGATGGGCAAGAAATACACAAAAGAAGCCATTTCAAAGAAACTGGCACACGGTAGCCACGTGTTGTATGAGCTCTTGTTTAACAAGTACTGTTAGATGGCACATTTGCATTGATGTTTAATCCTTTGGACACCATTTCTTATTACTTTATGCCAACCTTGCAGGGGCACGACAATGGAAGTAAAGAGCGAAGACTTTAAGACGGCAAGCAACGCTTCACTCTTTAAATTAATAATGAAGCAGATTTGTCATGTTTTTGTTAAGAAAATAAGAAAGTAGTTTACTCGCTCCAGGCAACTACCCTAATGGCAGTCGGTCAGTTTAAGGTACCTACACATACGCAGACCCTTTTAACCCACCCAAATAACCTGAAATACTTATCCTTTTTACCAAATCAAAACTGACCCATTTTTCACCACTTAAATAATATAAAGGTTGACTCGTTTGTACTACCCTAAATAGAAAAAACTGACCCTTTTCATCAATCCAAAATAACCGAACAAACTAATCCTCCTTAACCACCCATATTAACCCCAAAAGCAGACCCCTTTTCCCAACCAAATTAACCTCAAAAGTCTGACCCTTTATACCCACAAATGAGATTTTTAACCAACCCAAAATAATCAAAAGATTGGCCGTTCTTAATTACCTCAGTAAAACAACCCCAAAGAACTGACTATTTTACCCACCAACAATAACCAAACGAGTGACCATTCTTAACCACCTAAAACAGCGCCAAACAACTGACTATTTTTACCCACCCAAAAGAACCAAAAGACTGACCATTCTTAACCATTTAAACCAGTCCCAAAGAACTGACCATTATTACCTCCCAAAAAAAACTGAACGAACCCTTTTTACTCACCCAAAATAACCTCAAAAACTGATCATTTTACCAACACAAGATAACCTAAAAAAAACTGACCATATTACCAACTCTAGTAACCTAAAAATTAATCCCAGAAAAGACCAATCTCAATCACCCAAAATAGCTTCAGAAAATAACCATTCTGACCCACCAAAGATATACCCAAAACAACTGACACGCTTTACTCACTAAAAATATTCCAAAAAACTAACTTTCATGGAGAGGAGATTTGGATGTAGGAAACAGGCGGAAAGGTGTGCAAGGAGCAACATATTTCGTGCGTGGCAATTTTGGGGCCTACAGTTTTAGCTTAAACTGTGGGCCCCAAAATTATCAATACTAATTTAATTTGGAAGCTGAGATTAGAT
Organism: Ricordea florida; assembly: GCA_949710005.1. Classification (NCBI taxonomy): domain Eukaryota; kingdom Metazoa; phylum Cnidaria; class Anthozoa; order Corallimorpharia; family Ricordeidae; genus Ricordea; species Ricordea florida. Next base: position 483,164 of record OX453287.1, on the reverse strand, counting down.
ACCTGGAGCTGGCTCCCAAGAAACTCGGCGTAGCAGATTTTAGTTAAAATACATTATAAGGGATTGTTTTGCAGCAGGAGGATCTTCATTTAGCTGGGGGGGGGGAGGGTAGGTCATCGAATCATTTCCAGACTTTTCTCTATCTGTAATATAAGAGTATACCCTAAGGTTTATGAGGCGAATAAAATTTTGATTGCCATGATTTGATTTCCATCCTACTAAAGGAGCAGAGCTGTTCGGTTTGGGCATGCTCCGTTACAACATGACAGCAAATATGCCTTTAAAAGTGAATACAACTTTGACGCTTTGGCCGATATGTTGCGATATTTGCCTTTTTAAAGAGAATCTTTACTAAGCCAGCTGTTACCATAAACAATTAGAAAAATAAATACGCAGGGAGTGGCACAATTCAAACCTTTCAGTTTTAACGTTAAGACCGTGAGTCCCAAAAGTATTGCACAATTTCCAGCACAGGATTTTAATCATGTCCTGTGCGTCTATTTCCTGTGGGTGTTTTGTTGTTCACACCCTACTAGGAGCGTGGCTTATAGTGTCAAGGTCTAGTATAAAATAAGTTCCTAAAATATATCTTGTAGTTTTTATCCTGATGAAGTCTCATTAGCAGACGAAACCGGTCGATTAATAAACTCAGCTCTACAAGACAAGTTGCTGTGTGCTGCCCACTAGTTCTCTTATAAAAAAAAAAATAATAAAAAGCAAAAAAAAAAAAATTATAAAAAATTGACGATATGTCGCGATATTTGCCTTAAAGAGAATCTTTACTAAGCCAGCTGCTACCATAAACACTAAGAGAACTACATAAGCGGGGAGGACACAATTCAAACCTTTCAGTGCGGTGCAATATTAAGAGAGGTCGGGACGTGCCAATTCTTAAATGATCTCAAACCTTTTAGTGAGTTAAATATCTGAGTTCCAAAAATTTCTTACTGCTTAAAAGAGAATTCAGTCCCTTTCATTATCAGCAAGCGTTAAAATCCAAAGATATCCGTAAGCATCAAAAACAATATTAGATGTATATTTTATTGAAATTCAAATATTTTATGCAAAGTTAATGTATTCATTTTTTGTTTGTCACCTTCGTTCTGGCCACGCTGGATGGGAAGAAAAGTTTGGAAAGACGAATATGTCTGCCTTTACTGTGCCAGCAAAATATAGCAGCGTTTTAGAGCGAAACGTCGTTCGTGTAACGGAGGTTGTGCGGAGACTGTTTCATGGAGTTTGCTATTTGCGAAACCTGGATTTGGGGGAAGTTTCACTTGGTGAAAGTGCTTAAAATGCGGCCGTTGAAAAGAGAACGGAGCTCATCAAGAATTCAAGTCCATCGTATCCTTGCTGCTTTACCGACAGGTAACTATTGCTTTCAATATTTGTGTCTTCGTTGCTGTAAAGTCAGTGAGGGACATTTGTCATCGAAATTTTTGTTGCTATTTCGAATCATAGTTAGTAGAGTTCGAATGTTCGAATACTTCGCTACAATATAACTGAACTCTCTTTCCAGTCTCAATATACAGTGTTAAAAACAGAACCTTCATAACTTAAAAGATATGCCAGACAGTTATGCACAATAGCGGCATCTTGCCAGAAATCGGCACGATATTTTACCGAGAATTGTTGCTCGCAGAGGTACTAATTATTTTTAAACCACGTATCTCATACCGAATTCAAAATTCTAATTATTTTCGGCCATTATTGTTTATTTTACTATTGCGTATCCTCAGCTCCAACATGAAATACTTCTGAGCTTCAACTCAACTTGGTGGGTATAAAGATATGTAACGGTGGAGTAATAAAGTAATAATATCATCCTGTCCACAGGTAGCCCAAAGAGAAGGCCATTTCTGGTTTTAATCAAGCTAAGTGATCTGCAAGATCAGCACCACCAAACCAAACACAACCACTGAAAATGGCGCCTAAATACGCGGAAAAAGCAACAGTAAGTGGGTTAATCATACACAAGAAGAATTTATAATTACATCAATAAGTTTCTTCAGTTTTACATTGGTTGAGATTTATTCCTAACAAATTATCATTTCATCTCCTAGGAGTATGGAACTTGTTTACAAGTAGTTTAACTGCACCATCTGCCCAGTCAGCTGCTGAGCTAGGATCCAAGGTAAGATCTCACTCCAACTGCTTGTACTGATGATTGACTGTTTATGTGGCTGTTGTGGGTTTCCCTGGGCCTGGAGCAATTAAACGTAAATCAAAGAAAGCAAAGCTTTTTGTGTGCTGATTTTGCAATGTTTTGATCTTCTTCAAGCGAATATTTCTAATGCAAATTTCAAAACATAGCTGGCATCATGATAAATTTTAGAACCAAAGCAGATTTCACATGTTTTAATGCTATTTCATTCTTTTACTCTTGAAAATTCAGAATGTTTTAAGCAGTTTGAATTTTTTCAAACCTCGTCAGTATATGTTGAATTCAATGTATATGAGGTATACATCAGTTTTCAGGAATGTTTTGGATTTATTTCTCTAATGTAATTGTACGTTCCTCGCACTTTGAATTCCATGGCAGCCACATAAGCACACAGCATCATACTGTGCACTGGGAAATCAAGGTACAGTACAGTTATATATATAGTGAAAACACCAAACGTGTTCCTTTCAGTTTTTAGATTGACTTTCATTCATCTTAAACAGATTGGCTTTCATTCATCGTAAACAGATTGGCTTTCATTCATCGTAAACAGATTGGCTTCCATTCATCGTAAACAGATTGAAACAGATTGTTATCACCGAGCTTTCAGGATATCGGATCGATTAAACACTTGATTCTCCAAATCAGGACAGAAAAAATGCATTGCTGTCACTAAGGAGAATTGCTGATCAAACCTGGGAATTGAAGTGGCTAATCTGTTTTGGAAGATTAACCGTATTCTTCATAATCAATCAAACAGCTCGTATCCTATCGCAAATACTCAGACATGCCACATGTTTTCAACTTTCGTTTGGTGTCCAAATACTGCTGAACACTTCATAGTTTGCAGCGTGGCTTATGATAAAACTCCACCATTCAATGTATTCAAATTGCCGCCTAAATTCCGCAGTGCTCAATAGTCATCCAAATTATGTAAAAGTAATTCTCAGATAACAAACGGAACATGATGGGTGTTTTGGCTCTACAGTGCATTTCTGATTGACACGCAGTAAGGTGCTGTCTTCTTGACATGCATATTATGGTTTTGTACTTTAAGGCTCCATTTTACAATCGTAATCAGCTATGAGTGGTTCTCAATTGACTGTCGCATGTAATTTTTCACTTGCCATGTTTTTGCATCGTTGTGATAAGTGATTAATTGGCTAAAAAATTGCGACCATACTTACACATTTTTCAGAAGTAAAACTCTGACCAATGGTGATCATCTTCCACGCGCTCTCCCGCGTTTAGGCATGGCGACAGTTTTGATTAGTTCATAGAACTGATTTTGTAGTGACCGAGCAGAGTAATTACATTGGATTTGATTTCGGTTTTGCCACAGTCATTTGAAAACCACTCTAATTTGACAAAGTTGATACAGTTGAGTTCTCTGAGAAAGCTTTAGCTACCTTCAAGCTTAGATTGCAAAGAATTGATATTGCGCGGTTCAGCGTTATCCTCGAGAAATTCTCAAGAATCTTTTAAGGGTCGCGCTATTGAAAAATCTTGTCTTAGATGTTTAGGTGTTGGTACGGGTACAATGTCATATACAAGTGATAGCTTGCGCACTCGAATGCGCCTTAAACATTTCTCAACTGTGTTAACTTTGCTGATCATTAACTGAAAAATTCACCAGTAAGCCAATGTAAGTTTAAAGATTTTGGTTGATGAAGCGGTCAGTGAACACTCGCACTCGCACTCGCACTCGTTCTCGTTGATGTATATTTTTAGTAGAATCAGAGTATCATAGCAGAAAGTGATTGAGTGTTTAAATGCTGTTTGATTTGATTTTCAGATGTGAAAGCAAGAAACACAAGCCAAGAACAGAAGACCTAATATGACTGTACACTGTTGAAGCAAATAAAGATTGTTGAACCAGAACAGAGTTTGTAAACGTTAAACCAGTGCACTAGCGTTGTGTTTTCGGTGAAAAGTGTCGAATTTAGCTTGGTACACAAGCGCAAGAAATTTTCTTCAAAAAGTACCAAGTCTCGATTTTGAGTCAGTGCGCATGCGCAAAAAAGTTTCCTCGAAAAAATACTAAGTCTCTATTTTTCCTTTCTACACATGCGCGAATATTTAAGCATGCACTGGTTTAATATTTGCACTCTGTACTTGCAGTCTCTTTTTCTCCATTTGCATAACGAGTCTTTCCAGCAGCTCCCTGTTCAAATTGACCTAATTTTCCCGCCAAAAGACTTAGAAAAAATACCAGGGCGCCAAATACGCATGCGCCAATTTTTTTTTTAATTTTCTAGGGTGACCCCTGCTCAAATGTTGGCAATTTTCCCGCCAAAAGACTTAGAAAAAATACGGCGTGCCAGATACGCATGCGCCGTTTTTTTAAATGGAAATGTTCATTAAAATACAACTCATTTTCTTCTTTCATTTCTTTATTTGCATCTCATGTATTGACAAGGTTATTTGTTACTAAATAAAGCAGCTAATTTTCATGACTTGTGTCATTCTGATGCGTGCTATTTGCAAGTCTCCTGAATAATGTAAAGTGACAAGCGTTCCTTTGTCTCCAAACGAAGTGAAATCCTAAATTCACGCTGGACTTTTTGTTGCCGCTAACACTCCAGCATGAATTAAGATTCAACTTGGCTTGGAGACAAAGCAAAGCTTGCAATTTACATTTTTCTAAGTCTACAATGCGATTACAAGCTCCACTTCGTCTGGGCGCTGAGATAAAGTCTCAATTTACACCGGGATTTTTTTATCTTGAAGTTCTACTTGTGTTTGACTTCAAGTACTCCGGCAGAAATTGAGCTTTACTTTGGCTCGCAAAACAAAGTGAAGCTTGCAATTTACATTTCTGAGTCTACTACGCGATGAAAAGCCTTACATTGTCTACTTACTAAGTAAAATTCTCAATTTACACCGGAGTCTCAACACTATATTTTTCTTTGTTTGGAGCTTCCAAATAGGTTTTCGAGAACACACCGGCATAAATTGAGGTTTCACTTGGCTCGTAAACAAAGTTGAAGTTTCATCTTAATTACGTTTCTTTCTAAGAGTACGAATCCTCGGGATTCTTCCACGCTGCGCGAGTTCTTAGCTGCAAAGTTGATTGTGTAAAATAAAAATTGCCAATTCTGCCAAAAGAAACGCCATAAAACTGAAGCAATGCGCTCTCAAAACGACATTGTTTCCGAAGCGAAACACGCAATCCCTAAAAACACATTTTAGCGCGAATTTGTAGCTGTACAGTTTTAATGGAAATGCTCCTGAAACCGTGGAAGAATCCGCTGAATGTCGCAAATAAATATCAGAGCCTAAGAAATAACAAGCGGTAACCTCACTGATATAAGGAGGTAGGAAAACTAAACTTATCTGTGCATTTTAATGTAGTGGGTTTTTTAGCGAGAAAAGTTCTTAGATAGTTTTGGTGTGAAGATTAATATGCCAATCCAGCCGAAAGAAATGAAAAAACTCTAAACCTAAATTTTTGGAGGGGCAAAATAGTGTGAGGTTCTCGTCGTGATTTCTTTGAAGCTCTGTACAACGAGTCAAAGCTACAGTGATTAAGGTGTGCCACGATAAAATCGCTGTTTACAGTATTCGGCTTTCTAGCTAGCAGCCGGAACCGGCTTGGAAATAAACCATTCACTCATTGAGTTGCGCAATGAAGCTCTCAGCCCTAAGAAACTGTTGGAAAGATTGTGGTACAGCAAGTGCTTTATTGAAAAGCTGTAGTTCTAAATTTTCTATCTTTAATCGAATCTGTCACCAACTATTGAACAGCACTGTACAATGGTACTGTTTCACGGAAGTGTGGTTCTAACCTTCTCATCTGTGGATCAAACCATATAGTGTAACTGTTCTTTGTAAAGCTCCTGAACAGTACTGTACTGTGGTACTGTTTGTTTTACTATACAGTATGGTTCTAACTTTTTCATCTGTGGATCAAAGCATGCAGTGTGACAATTCTTTATAAAGCTACTGAACAGCACTGTACTGTGGTACTGTTTGTTCTACTATATGCAGTGTGGTTCTAACTTTTCAACTACTGATCAAACCATGCAGTGTAACTTTTTTTATGAAAGCTATTGAACACTAATGTACTCTACGTACAGAATACGTGAAGCACGATTAATCAAAAAGACGAAAAGAAGAGAGCAACATTGCAGAATTCAACTTTAACGCGCGTTTTGAGTACACTTCGCTTGGCACACCTGAACATAAGCCCCAAGAGTCAGTGAATTCTCCCATCAGATAAGTCTTGCTTAAGTATTCTATTTCATTGATTTGGGCGCATCAACGAGAACATTAATAGCAAGAAATTTTCTTGCAAAAGGCCTAGTTTTGCTTCCAATGTCAGCCGTTCTTAGCGCATCACGTACAAAAATGTTTGCGAAGCTTAAGCTATTTAGGCGGCACAAATATATCTTGTCTAAATCGTTTCTGCTCCTTTTGTTACAACAACGCTTAGCTGGATTTCGTTGCACTGACTGAAATCTTTCCGGGAATTCAGTTTTTCCTCTTGAGGCTTTGAGAATTACAATATATTATATAGTAGTTTTACAAGGTTTTCTAGCGAGGAACTTTCATGCAAATACGACAGAGCCAGGTAAAATTACGCTGTTTATTGCATAACCTTAGGCTTAACGCCGATCGCACTGTAGAGGCACGTTTGTCAAGGACCCATCGTTTTTGCAATTAAATCAAATTTCAAGGCACGTGTGAATTCAATCAAGGACAGGACGTTTTGACAAAAGGAAATAGATGAATTATAGAAATTTGAGCACGACAGGTTGTAAATTTTTAACTCCTGGAATCATTCTTTGAACTTGATTTTTGGCTCAATTTTGTGGACTGAATTTTCGGTGACAGCTACCAAATTTTCACAGAAGTTAACATATAATAATCAGAACTTTATACGTTGCAATTGAATTCGTATACAAAATCTTACGCGTGCTATTTGAAATTAAACATCTTAAGCTCCTTTTCTACGTTTTACTCTAAGGTGAAGAAATAATTGAAGAACATTTTTCACGTCTTAAATATTTTTTTGGGCGGTTTATTTTTCTCGTTACGTTTGGACTGGTCCTGAAAATAGCTCAGATTTCTCAGGTTCTGACGTTTTGCAAAGTTTCAATAACAATATTATAAAAAGCCAAGACTTTTTTGTGCTTAAGATATTTGTATATAATGAAGACATCGATGGTTCAATTTAGGTGATACGATTTTTATTGCAGTTGTGTGGTGAGCAATTGTATATGCACACGACGAAATTGAGAATGACGTAAACAGTGTAAATCGCCCGTATGACGCAAGGAAAGCGAGCGTCCAATCAAAACAAAAGCTTTCTGCTTTCTGCTTTCCTGGCCGCTTCCTTTGCTTCGTGTGCTTGAAATTATGCAGTTTCACGGGCGCTGTAAATTACTTATTGGCAGCACCTTAGATAATTATAGTCTTAACTGCCGTCATTGTTTGCATAAGTTCCTCTTTGAATTTTACAAAATTTCTCATTATCAAAAGAGATATTCTACCTTTGAAGCCACTATGTAATTTTTTGTTCTTGACCAGAAGGGAACACCATGAATCCTGTACTTCTTTTGTGGAGAGCGCACTGTCTTGGGAGGAATTTTCACGTGGAACCTGAAATGTGATAAAACAAATTAGGTCAACAGTGTCTTGTTTGTTTGTTTGTTTGTTTGTTTGTTTCATTTGTCAGTGACAATGAAGTGTACATGTGAATAACAGGCCTCCATTGTTCATGGTGATGTCTCTCATTATCATACTTAACAGAGTTTAACAAAGAGAGACTGCTTCCCTTGGGAATTAATTTTTTCGGGTAGAGTTTCACCTCTGAATTTTTCGTACTCCAGATTTTTGATGGGTATACGTTTGTGTTCAAGGTGTCACAGAAAATTGGGTTTAGTGGCTAGAAATAAGTTTGGAAAATTTTTGAAAAGGTTTAGTTTTCATGTTAAGTTTCTTAAAAAAATATAAGAGAGTTGAATCAATTTCCATAAAACGGGGCCACTTTTAACAACTGAAACTGTCATCCCTTTAAATTATTTGATCCTTTGAGATAAAATGTCGCTGCAGCTGTAAAACAAGCCCCCACCAGAGGAGAACGCGCGCTTGGCTAAAACCTATGTGGCGTAATGGATTTGACTAAGCTCCAAAAACAAAATAAAGGATTTTTCCACTCATATTTAATGATTTCGTTCTCCTCTGGCTTATCTTGGTGCTCCCAGCTGTGGGGCGTGTCTTGAAACTGTTTTGAACATTACGTGTCAAAGGGTCTCACTATCTTTGTGCAACTCAAACAAAATTTATGACCAGAAAAAAAACTAAGAAACTAAATTGTTTCTCTTTACGTCTCTAGTAATCCAATTGCAAACCAGGGCTTCTTGCTAACGCGTCTTGATACGAAAATGATGCTCTGATATCTGAAAAAAAATTGATTTCCGTCTTACCATTTTAGTGATCACCAACGCTTCCATCCACTGCTGAAGGTTTGACTGGCATGATTTCCGCACAGGTCCCTACTTCATTATGCATGCTGCAGTTGAATTGTTTTGGAAAGTGCGCGTGCAAACATTTCCTGTTTTCTGAGGACGGCTACAGCATGCATAATGAAGTAGGTACCTGTGCGGAAATCTTGCCGTTTGACTTCACAACGTGTCCACTGTAAAACACATCATTTACCTGGTGATATGAAAATAATAACGGAGACTTAATATGACGCATATCATGATAAACGACTACACATACAGTTACAAGCATTAGTGGTGAAGGCATACTGTTGAAGACAAGCAAATTGAAGGAAAGATTTGTTCCCTGTATTTACTAACATTATTGCTTACACTTCAAAAGATGATTTCCATTTGATCAGAGAGGATCGCGGATCGTAGATCGCATAAAGTTCTGCGATCGTCTGTGATCAAATGGAAAGCAGCCTTTACTCTTTAGTACCTCTTTTTAGTTTGTTTTTTTTTTCTTGCCGAATAGCTAACAAAACTCTATTATTCGATTGTAACCGAAAACATGAACATAGAAACGACAGACATAAAACTTGAGATAAATAAAGAGCGCCAAAACTTACGTACCTCTGCCAAGAAGTTATTCGTTGTCGATTCAAGTCGAGTTCTAAACCGTTTTGCATTGGGACTGTGGAAAGAAACGATATTTATTAGCAACTGAAAATGTATAACGATGCAAGATATTCAACTTGTATCTATATCCCAACTGAGCTTGGGAAAGAAAACCCTCAGGGCAGGTAAATGGTTGATCCATAGTTTAACTGCCAAAAAATTGAAAACGGGGTTGCAAAATGCCATCTAGTAAGCTCGCTTGACTTTTTCTGCAAATATCTTTTTTAAACCTCATTTTGATAAAGGCGCCATGAAGCTCAGTTACGCTAGAAGCTTATCGAAGAGTAGTTCCACGTTGTTTTAAAATACCTTACAAAGCGGGCTTTGGGAACTGTTTTCGACTTGCATCCAAGGCATTCCCTTAAAGAAAAAATTTTCTGCCTACCTTGGGAAGAAATCAAGAAGAATATTCCGCCAGATGCTTTCTTTACTTTCCCCCACCGCGTGACGTTTTCGCATATCAGCAACAAATAAAACTAAGCAGAGTTATGGACAAACTGTTCTGGTCTTGAAGCTTTTCTTTCAAAGCACTGCCAATTTACAGGCTTAAGGAAGAAAAATTGAAGATAGGGAAGCCGTTTCCTCTCGTCGACCTCGTGTTCTGGCGGTTGGAGGTGACAGGAAAGAACAGAATAAATAATTAATAAATATTTGCATTACAAATCTACCGCCAAGGAAGATGAGAGAACCAATCAAAGAAAATCATTAAATAACTCCTTCGTACGTAGGGAGGGGAGGGTGAGGGAAAAGGCAACCTCAGTTGCTGACAATAATAAGAAAATGAGCTGCTCCTCTTAACAAGAAGCGGCTTTTCAAAGAAAGTATTACAAGAATTAAGTTCTACAGAAAATCGGAATGGCCTGGCTATATTAAGAGCTCAGGCAACACCGACCCTTCTTTCGTTTTGGAAAAAAAATTACTCGCGCGGTTAACTTTGTTACTTTTGAGACTAAAGGTCGTCCTTGTAGGTCGGTTCAGATAAGAACTGTTGGTGACGTTGACTGAAGTTTCTGCAACCCGAGCGGAAGTCATTATCAGGGTTAAGTAAGTTGCGTGTCGTCAGCTGGTGGTACTTGTGTCTCTGTCCAAAGTTGTGATTGGAAGTTTATGCCGCGATGTTATTAGCTGTTTATCAGTTACAAGAGAAAATGAGGTGAGAGAACGTATCTTCCATACTTGGTTCTGTTATTATGATAAGAGGACAGAATCTATTTTTAGATCCGGAAACTATTTTAACTGAACAATGGCTGATGTTTTCTCTTCACGTGGTTGCAATTTCGATGCGCCACGTGGAAACCGCGCAGCCATGGAACGAGATATATATAGATTCCGCGCTAAAAATAGATTCTGTTTCCTTATCATATTAGACGAGGTTATGTTCTCTTCTCTCATTTTCTCTTTTCAGTTAAAAATAATACACTTTGGCTGAAAGGATGTCAATTAATCCCAAACTGTACAGAAAGTTGAAACTGCGTACTTTTTCCATGTATATCGTTAACAAGTTTACAAATGATTTCGAGTGCAATTTTGTTAAAGCACTCGTAAATGTTAAGGAATGGGTTAATGTTTATCTTTGAAAATGTGATGATAATATAAATTCTTCTTTTGTCACACGTTGTAGTCACTGGATGTTGGTCGAGTACAACCCAAATCAAGTACAACCCAGATCAAACCCAAACAGAAACAACTACCTAGGATATATGGGGTACCAAAAATTCACAAGACCAATGTACCTCTAAAACCCATAGTGTCTTGCATGCGCATTAACACCTTTGATTATGACTTCTCGGGATTCCTAGCAAGAATCTTATCTCCTCTCACAAGTACCTTCGACTTGACGTCTACGAACAACAGGAAGGTACACCGATAGGAAGTCCTGTTTTCGCCGTCATTGCTGACCTTTACATGGAGGTGTTTGAAAAACAAGCCATAGCAACCGCTCCTGTAAAACCAAGGATCTAGAAACGTTATGTAGATGACACCTTCACCATCATAAAACGTAACGACGTGGACAGGTTCCTGGATCACCTCAACCAACAGCACCCGTCCATCCGCTTCACCATGGAAACTGAGAACGACAGCAAGATCGCTTTCCTGGATTCACTAGTGACTAAGGAACCTGACGGTAGACTCCACACCACCGTCTACAGGAAGCCCACGCACACCGACCAGTACATAGCGTATGATTCACACCATCCACAATCAGTAAAACACGATACTGTTAAGTGCCTAAACGACCGGGCCAAACGTATCATCACAAAACCATCGGGAACAGCACAGAAGAAGAAACATCTAGCGACAGTTCTCATTGCTAACGGTTACCCTCTCTCCCCCTCCCCTTCTTTCTTGCGGAAAGTGACCAAAACCAAAAACGCAGCACCGAGAAAGGCAACCAAGACAGAGTTCAAGTCCACCGCGGTGCTGCCCTACATCAAAGGAGTCTCAGAGACACTCCGCCGCAGCCTACAACAACAAGGCATCAGGAGCCTTTATGATCCGAGGACACCAAAAAGTTACAGTTTATGTCCCCTGAGAGAATACATTCTTTGTTTTCAGCTGACATCGTCGAAAGCATTGATTCAAATTTGCAATTGAAATCCAGCAGAGATGTTTAGAAGAATCCAGAGGGCGGTAATTAATTCCAATTAAAAAACCTTTAGTTTTAGGAAATAATATCTCAATCCAGATGCATTCAATATCCTCTTGTTCGAGATCCATTCGACGACGACGACGACGACGACGACGACGACGATACTTTGACCTTCTTAAGAGCCATAACAGCTCGCAGTGGAAGAGCTGTCCAAGACGGCGTAGTCTAAAAAATACCATGCGAATGCGGAAAAGTCTATATCGGAGAAACGGGACGACCTATGCAAGAAAGAATAAAAGAACACAACAGAGACATCCGCCTCGCTCGAACTCAAAACTCCGCCGTTTCAGAACACGCCAATGAAACCGGACACAAGCCGCTTTATTGATCGTGATAACCACCGGTACACGAGGAAGGTGAAAGAGGCAATTCACATAAGACTGCACCCGAATAACATCAACAGGGATAACGGAATTGAAATTCCAGAAGCGTGGATGCCGACAATCAAGTGTTATGAGGAGAAGATCCCAGAATTCCAGTAAATATGGGGATGTTTGCGTTGTCGCGATATCTTAGTTCTAGAGAATTCTAGAATACACGAACATGATGTAAACAAGTGAAGTAAGCTTCTATAAATAGTTATTACTGCAATCTTTCGAATTTTCTAGAACTATCTGAAAATGTATTTAAAAAGCGCTATCGGATAATTCTGGTACTTACGTGCAGAAGCTCGGAGCTAAAGTGGTTAAGAGTTATTTGGAGATCGCGCCGTTCGCAGTGACTGAAGAAGCTATCGGAAGAAGAAGTCAAGAGTTGTTTGCTCTCAAGTGGATACCACAAAGAAGTTCGTGAGTTAAACTGTCAAGTGGTGACTGAACTTATCTAGTTTTAAAGGATAGCTTATAGCAGGTTTGAAACGCACCCATCGGAGCAGATCACACAGCTACATAATTGTGAGCCGGAATCAGCCGACTCAGGAGCCCTCCTGGCCGACCCCATGGCCTGAAGAAGACTGGCAGTAAACAGTTGAAACATCCAGTGACTGCATCGTGTGACAAAAGAAGAATTTATATTATCAGCACTCGTAAATGTTTTAAAGGCAATGAATTGCACTAGTCCTACAGGCTCGTGGAGAAAAATTTACTTTTTCAAATTGCACAATTGTTACTGTTGTTGTAGTGTAAGTTAAAGCACAGATTAATTTATATTATTTGCACTCGTAAATGTTTTAAAGACAATGAATTGAACTCGTCCTACAGGCTCATAGAATTTTTTCAGAAAAATTTACTTTGTCTAATTGCGCTTGAAACCATTTGGCTACCTATAGAATTTGCCTGATTTTTTAGGAGATAGGAAATTCCCCATCCGTTCTATTTTGAGGAGAGAAGCTCGCTTTCCGAGAACGAAACCTATTCACCCCCATACCACAGCATCCATTTACCCTATCCACAGCAGTCCGACCCCAGCCAAAGCACCCCAACCTATCCATCTTCCCTTTCCACAGCACCCATTTTTCCTATCTACAGCAACCCCGCCCTATCCACAGCATGCCCCGCCCAAGCCACAGCAAACCCTCCCCTATCCATCCTCCTTATCCTTCACTCACTAGATCTGAGTAGTAATTCTCCTTAATACATCCCACCCATCCTTTACAATGTAGTTTCTAGAATGTGGTCTTAGATCAATTCAATCAATCAATGTATTTATTGTCGATAACGTAGGAATGGTCGCCCAATCTCCCGAGCCAGGGGCTCATCAAACATCAATGTTCTCATCATGTTTCCAATCAGCGCGCGTATTTTCTTAGGACTGTTCTCTAAAGTACTGTTCAGTTGCTTTCCAAAGAATGGTCATACTGCATGGTTTGATTCACAGATGAAAAGGTTAGAACCAACCTCGTTCCCAGGGCTTTTCCCGTCCGCCATTTTTCCTTCTATGGAAAAACCCTGGGAACGAGGTTGGGTTAGAACCACACTGTATAGTAAAACAAACAGTACCACAGCACATTACTGTTCAGAAGCTTTCTAAAGATAATTAGATCGTCGGCTTTTTTACCGTACTGTGCCGCCAGCTTAACGCCTAACCGCAATGCATTTGCTGAAACTAAGCCAGCCAATTTTTATCGTGGAGACACAGACCCAGGTATGGTTTTAATTCCTGCTTGCAGTGTTGGTTATTTCTATCACAAACGGAGTACATGGCCTGAGTAAAAAAGGCTTAAAATTAGCCCCTTCCCCTGTCTTATTTGCTGCCATTTGATCCACTTTGAGATTGGTAACCAAAAATGGCAAGCGACGAAATTGTACACCTACGGCTTGTTCGAGAAAGAATAGTCGGATCAATGTATCTGGCCAACTATGCACCTACCCCTCCCCTAACCCAACATTAACGCTAACTTTTTAACTTATTATAACTTGTTGGGTTAGGGGAGGGGTAGGTGCACAGTTGCACTTTTAATAACAGTATTCGTTCGTGTAATGAGCCATAATTCACTGATGTTTCTTTCCTATCCCTTTAGTACGTTGTGACAACATTTGACTGATAAATGAAGCCTTATTTTTTCAACTCATTTACTTGAAACGTGAAACACATTTACTAGAAATATCGCTTATCTCGATACCCTCCTACCCCCTCACAGAAGTCTTAGTTGTGTTTTTACGGAGTGCGCACGGTTCCGCATGCTATACAATATACAATAACTAATAATCGTATAATAATCAACAATTGTAAATAATTGATATTCATATATCATTTAATAATTAAATAATAGTTTATATACTATATTAATTAATAATTAAATGATAGTTAATTTTCATATAATTAACAATTATTGGATGAGGTTGAGTATAATACGAAGAATTATGCAGATCAAAGAGGCTCTTATCCGCCGAAGTCGAAGGCCGAGGCGGATAACATTCTACGAGATCTGCAGAATTCTTCATATCATACAGAAGTCGAATAATTATTTTACTATGCATTCAAAATATTTCCAGAGCTTAAATAGACAAAATATATTTTATTGAGCTCTAAAACATGCCATTTTCATGCTCTCTCGGACATGCAAGTTCTGTGACGTCAAGTGTCCAAAAATCCGTGTTAATAGACTACAATTGACGTCAATTGTAGGATATCAATTGTAGGATATCATGATATTATCATCAATTTATCTCTTGAAACTGGAGTTGTGCCAAGGAAGTGGAAAGTAGCAAAAGTGATTCCCCTTTACAAATCTGGGTCTCCGGTTGAGATTGACAATTACAGGCCTATTTCAATTCTCCCTCCTTTGTCAGAGACCTTGGATAAAATCAGAGTCTACAAGCAGCTGATGGCTCATATGGAGCGTCATAGTCTACGTTTTGAATACCAGTTTGGTTTCCGTCCGAATCTCTTGACGGAACTAGCTGTTACTTAGTTCACTGATCTCAGGCTGACAGTGGTAAAGCTATAGGGGCAGGTTTTACTGATTTATCAAAGGCACTCGATGCCATCAGTCATTCCGTACTATTAAGTTAACTGCCCCGTTATGGCGCATATGATATGGAATTACAATGGTTTACTGATTATTTATTTCTTGGCAAGCAGATTGTTCAATTTCATGGTGTGCCATCTGAACCAAATCCAATTAACATTGGTGTCTCTCGAGGAAGTATTCTTGGGCCCCTCCTTTTTCTCGTCTTCTCTAATGATGTACAAAGTCCCCTTCATCATTGTAAGATCATCACTTATGCTGACGATAAGGTGCTTTTTACATCCTCAAGTGATATCGATGCGCCGATACAAAGCAGCCTTTCCCAGGACTTAGACAATCTCTATAGATAATCTCTCTAATGACCTTATTTTTAATCTGAAGGGAAAATCTGAGGTGATTCTGTTTGGTACTGACAAACGATTGAATCTGTTCCAAGGCTGTCAAATCAAGCTCTCGGTCAATGGTTCTCTCACCAACACCACTACATGTTATAAGTAACTCGGCGTGCATCTGGATCCGACACTTAATTTTGAAAATAATAAATAAATAATCTGTGGTTAATTAGCATTTCCAACATCGCTCTGTGGGCTGACGATACAAAAATATACAGAATGCAAGTCCCAGTCTCCATCTACAGCAAAGTCTGGACAGGTGGAGTTTCGAGTGGAAAATAGTCTTTAACGCTGACAAATGTAAAGTACAAATGTAAAGTAGCCCATATCTCAATGGAAAGGACACCAACGAAAGCAAACTTCAGCATCTCTTTGGTAACAAAGCCCTTGAAAGCGTACCAGCCACTCGAGAATTGACAATGGGCAACGCCTATCGAACTGGGTCGGGTTGTTCGAAGCAGGGTCAAGGTAACCCAGGGTTAGTGCGAAATTTAAATGCAGATATGAGAGCTTAAAAAGCACACTCACTATAATTTTTTTTGAATACAATTGGGTGAATGTATGTTCTGAATAAAATAGATAAAATCATCGGTGAAAACCTTTTTTTTTAAAAAAAAAACAAGAGGAAAAGAAACATATGTTAAAATTTAACCCTGGGTTAGCGGTAATCGGCCTTCGAACAACCGGCCCCTGATTGTTAGCAAAGCAAACAAAACTCTTAGTCTGGTGAAGCGTGTTTGTGTCAAAATAATTAACGGACAGAAAGCTGCTATACCACTCTTTGGTACGCCCACATTTGGAATACGGTTCACGTTTATGGTCCCCCCACACAGTGAAACACCGAAGATTGTTAGAATGTATAAAGACGCGCAGCTAAATTCATCATGAACTACCCAAGTGGAATATCCTACACAGAAAGGCTGCTCGCCTCAAAGATGCTACTACTGGGGTACGTAAGAGACATTGTGGACTTGCTGTTCTTCAAATGTCACCTGGGCCTACTGGATGTGGATATAAGGAAATATGCAACTCCAGTTACCTCAAACCACAGAACACGAAACATTAATCCAAATGATTACCGCATGATCACTAGCGGTGATCACTAGGTGTGTACGGCTTCGTTCATACTTCTCGCACCCCATGTCACCCGAAAAGGCGGTCGCTACATAACATATTTATTGATAAAGTTTGTAAGTATCAGCCACTATAACCGAGTACCCTTTCTTCTTGTGTCATTGGTTACATTTAACCTTCCTCAGGGACCGGTCATTATTTATAGGGTGGGGGGACTGGTGCAAATAGAGTGGGTGGGTCACCAAATTTTTACGCATGGTCAAAAAAGGGGGCTACTTAAATTTGTTCAGATATAATAGCCAGCCCAAATTCTCTTTGATATTTATGTCATACATTCAGGAGGAGGGGGTCAGGAAGAACCAAATATGGGATATTGACTGTTGCACCAGCCCCTCTCCCCCCTCCCCTATAAATAATGGGATCCTTCCCCCGGTACCGTCACAGATGACATAAAACAAGGCCAGACAATAACAAAGATGTTACTGAATAATTTACACACAATGGTGAAACAGTGCGCTATGTCATCTGTGACGGTAACTGGAGGACGAGCGAAATAATGACTCCAAACTTGGAGGGAAGTTTGTTTAACATACAAAGAACAAAACCGTGTGCACGATTTTCGAATTTCTTAAAACTTCTTTGTTAAGAGCTATTCTGTACGATCACTATAATTATCTTTGGCCCTGTTTTGAAAATACTCTGTAACATTTTAACGCAATCGAATTTGACAAAACGCAGACACGGTTTTTGAGCACTTTGGCTCGGGAAACCGGAAAAAAAGAAATCAAATTAGCGAATTATAAAATTCGCCTTGAGTTAAAGCGGTCGCATTTAGACGTCGTGGAAAATTTGACGATTCGTAATATCACAAAATGGTAGATGCAGTTAGCTAGCCTGTCATATAAGCTTTAATTTGATATAGGCGGGGTTTAGGTATCTGCAGTTTAACACAAGCGGGCTACATCGTTTCGACTTGAGACACCTCTGAAGGTGCACGGTAACCTTAACCACCTCAAAAACAACCGCCCTAAAGAGTCACTCAATCTACTAGTCACCCCATATAACAACAAAACTGACCCTTTTTAACCGACCAAAATAACACACAAAATCGATCTTTTTTGCCTACCCAAAACGACCCCCAGAAATGGACCTTTTCAAACATAATAATAATGAAATAATAATAATGAAGTTTATTTGAGTGTCAACTGTATCTAGCACTGACGTACTAATTGGAGACAGTGTAAAGCACAAATCAAATAAAATCAAATCATATTTAATTAAATCAAATCAAATCAAATCAAATTTTGGTTTTTGTGGAGAGGGAAAAAACCTCTCGGAGCAGAGTAGAGAACCAACAAACTCAGCCCACATATGACGCCGGGGCCGGGAATCGAACCCGGGCCACATTGGTGAAAGGTGAGCGCTCTCACCACTGCGCCAACCCTGCTCCGCACAACATCCACAACGATAACCACAAAAACTGACCTTTTTTGCTCCCACACAAAATAACCATCCAGAATAACCACCAAAACTGCACCTTTAAACGACGCAAAGTAACCATTGCATTGGTGGTGAACATTTGTGTTCCTTTAAAAGCAAAAAGCAAAAAAGGAGAACGGTAGAAACCAACTTGCATATCACGAATATCTAAGCTCGGCTGATTTTCGTGACTTTAATAAATAGAGTATCAAAAACCCATTAACTGGCAAAAAATAATCTGCTTACAAAAATTAAGCAAAGTATTTTATTATGCAGTGAAATACAGCTCTAATTCCTTGTGTGTCTGTGGCACACTAATCAACATCAACAAAGGTCGAAAGGAAATACAAAAATACTCACCTCGGATTGTAACTATAGTTGCAATAACACGAAATGCATTATGAGATTTTAACTAAAAGTAATGCCTCATTTTGAGGATAGTTTCTTTTAAAAAATTTAAAATTTACTGAAATGAAAACAGCAATCCTTTGCCATTGCCTTTTGTATCCTCCAAGGAACCTGAATATCATTACAAAAGACCGTCCTGGCATACGTATTAACAGCTTAAAGTGGAAATTATTCCTCATGAGAACTGAACAATAGTTTACTAGTCCGGTTTTGCGGACGATTTGCTAATAAGTCGGTTTATAAACTGTACAGTTCTGAGGTATCGATCGTCAGTTCGACTGCTGGGTTTACAGACATCCACATGATCAACGTCGAGTGGTAAGAACTCACCAACTCCAAGGTCTATAAAAACAACAGAAGCAGCGGTACTCACTAACAGGTTATCTCCGTTTAAGCACAGTGTGATCTACATGTAGGATTCCATGTTGATTGAAGGGGTTCGTACATGTGCGAGTAAAGAATTGACTGCATAACTGATTAGGTATAGGTTACAAGCCAAGAGTGACCTCAGGAGGCACCAATTACTGATCTAACGTGAGGTCAAACTGACAGCTGCAATCCTGGCCAAAATTATCTAGGAACGACCCACCTTTGATGTAGATACGTAAAGTGTATTAAAATAATAAGCCTAGAAAACATTGTTCGCCGTTTTTGCTGTTATTATAACCACCCCCTTCCTCTTAACAATGTTGATAGTCACTGTAATCATCCATGGCAACAAATCAACATTGAATGTGGGGGACGGGGGGGGGGGGAGATACTGCTTTTAGGTTACCTTGTTTTGCAAAGTGTCCCAAAGGTTTTGGCCAGGATTGTAGATATTTGTCCGAGTTCATTTTCCCGTTTTAACCCTTAAAGTCCCAATAACATCATTCATTTTCTCCTAACTGTTCTCATATATTTGTTATGGTACTTGTGTGGAGAATTTGTTTAAATATCAATACAACTCTTTTTTGGTGATCACTTCCGTTATTCTCATAGCCTGAATGGTTGATGAATAGTGAATATTGCCATGAGAAAGTGGATGCTGGTCAATACTGGGACTAAAACGGTTCCTGGCGAAATCGAGGTTTACTGTAAACATAGCAAGTCAAACTGGCTGGAGGCAAATCAAAGAGGTACATGTATTTAAAAACCGAATTGAGAGAGACACTTGAACTCGGGTCCACCTCCAGATTGCAAGTCTAGTGGTTTAGCCGCTTTCTCATGTTGCCTCCTCACAGAAGCATACTGGGACAGAAGCATGCTGGGACAGAAGCATGCTGGGACAGAAGCATGTTGGGACAGAAGCATGTTGGGACAGAAGCATGCTGGGAAATGATCCGAATTTCTTCATTCAACTTTGACTGAGACGTCCCTCACCTGCAGAGTCGTTTGTAACAAGCATGGTTTGAAACATCCATGTAAGTGTCATCGGTACAGTCTCCCCAAAACTCAAACACTGAACGGAGTGTCCGCGCTGGAGAAGGTTCAGGAACTTCTCATGGAGACTGGCCAAGAATGGTGATTCTGGACAAAATACAAACAGTTCAGTAAGTTAAACAAGTTGAAGGTCTATTCCAGTTCAAAAATCAACTGCAGTTTTGACGTGCTCACCCTGACAAAGTTCCTTTACTTCCACAGACGGCAACAGAAGGTGGCGTGCCTGGGACGAGTAGGATGCAAGCGCAGAACCAAGGTGCGGAGTGCTATAAAACACGACACCTTTTGTGTTGTCGTACATGGCGCTGAAAAGATTGTTGACAGACCTAACTTAACAAGGCCAACAGTAGACATCAGACAGAGGGGCCTGATTCCTAGAGAGCCAATCAGCGCTAACCAGGGGTTTAACAGTAAGCACGACTAGAACTAAGCTTTTAAATATAACTAACCCCATAGACGTACGGGCCGGGGAGGGGGGCTGCAGCCCCCATAAAAAATTTGGGCAACTTAGGCCCCGTTCAGACTAGCTGCCCGTACCCGGTTCTCTGGAACGGGCATTAGTGTGCCCGAGTAAAAATTTGAGCACCGTGCCCGAGCTCGGGCACTACCTCCAAGGGTAGTACTTGGATACCGTTCCCGGGCACGGGAACCTGTCTGAACACGCTTTCGTCAATTCCCGTTCTTTTTCCCATGCTTACGTGGGATGCTGTCACGATAATGGCGGCCGGTGTAATGTGAACAACAAGAAAAAAACATTGTGTTGTTAGATGCCTACAGCGAGAAAAGTGTGCAAGACTGTATTGAAGGCCCACACTCGAACATTCTCGGGGTGCCTCACTGCGATAAAACGATGGAGTTTGTATCCTCTTTCAAAACATATTGTTCGTATCACGTCGCTCAAAACTAGCTGATCTTGAAGCTCTTGAACAGAAATTGAGCTGCTATAGAAGAAAACAATCAGCAAAAGGTAGGATGCCGCTTAACATGTTCACTTTTGATGACAGTAAACAACGACACATGAATTGCACATGTGTTACGATATGACTGACAAATATATAAGTACGCCTGTTTTCTCTGTCCGTACAGAAAAGAATAACAAACGTACTTACGCTACGAACTCAACTATTTATTTGAAACTGACAACTGAAATAATTCGAGTAGTCTACAAATGGAGCGATCGCTAACTTAAATATACTCTAAGCGCTAACAAACTATCCTTTAACTTTAAAACTAGATCAATTCAGTCACCGCTTGAAAGTTTAACTCACGAACACCAAGTCAGAACGGGGCCTTATGCTGCGTTCACACTTGGTGCCCCAAGCACTAGTGCCCGGGCACCCGCATAAAATGGTGCTGTGTTCAGACGCTGGGAAAAACCTATGCACAAATTCTGGCGTGGGTACTTGAAAAAAGGTGTTTGTTCACGTTTGTGCCCATCAAAATCGTACTCGGGCACCAAGTGTGAACGCTGCCTTAGATTTTTTGGGCATCAAGAGAAATTTGAGCAAAGGCAATTTTTAAAGAAGTTTGCATGTGTGTGTCTGTTTTTTCGAAGAGTGACATCTCCTATTTCTTTCAACGTGTTTATGAGCTCATATGATAGTTCCACATGTATGAATATTCCCACTTCGTATGTAGGCCTATGTTTGTTAGCTATGTTCACATGACCCTCCTTTCTTTTCGACTGTTTCGAAAAAAACCTGGGCAACTTGCGAGAATTTTTGGGCAAATGGTTCACTGCCCCCCCCCCCCCCCCTAAAATTGCCCGTACGCCTTTGGCCACCCCTAGGATATAAGGACATCCATAGAAACACATGCACAGACATGTCGGATATCTAGCTAACTGAAGATCAGTTGTAGGTATTTACTTTAATTTGGTTTTTGCTCAAATCACTAGAGTAACGTTACAGTGCATCAGTCACAAGGCAGAGTTTGCCAGAGCAAAACATCACAGAAGAACACGAAAGAGCACAGAAAGGTAGGAAACTGTCTAATAAGTGAACACAAAGATTGAACAAGCAAGACATTGTACCAGAATTCGTCGTTTTTCTCTGCATCCAACAATAGTTGCTTGACAAGCAAACCTGTGATGAAAAAAAGAGCAAGACTAGAACATAAGCTCTTACTGCAATAGAATGTTCTTATTATACACACTGAAATCTCTTATTGAGAATATAGACAGCCTACAGAGTAGCAATCAGCCTTGAATCAATGAGAAATGAAGTTACATTCAACAAGTTCATGTATTTACAAAATCGCACAAAATATTGCCCGATCAGAGAACAACGCCATGCTCTCACTTAATGGAGAACTAACTGCAAAACTTTCAAATTTCCAGGAAGTAAATTCTCTTAATACGTTTTATTCCGTTCATTATCTCTAGTCTCTCGATTTGTGACAATATTTTTAGATTCTATGGAGGAATTTCCTTGGACTTTAGAAACAAGTTGTGATAGACGACTGCCCCTGAGAGCTAGTACAATATAAACTCGGTACACCCATGGAACCGGAAAACAGTCCTGCATGGCATCAGTGAAGACATCAGTCTTTAACAAAGTCGCTTCCTTGCTGAAGCAAGGGAAATGGAACCAAACAAGAACCACGGAGAAAGGTCCACAATATGGTAATATCAGAATTCCATAAGACTTGGAAATGTGCCTTTAAATGTCTTTAAGCACAGCTTGTCACTATATAATCTGCCAAGTCCCACACTTGGAAAATAGAGAGAACCAAATCAACCAATCAAATTGGCTTTAATTGCATGACGTAGTTAGCGGGAAATACCAACTCAAAACATAGCAATTTCCGAATATGGTTTACAGGAAATACTGAATCTGGACAAGCTGTGAACGCGCGTTAAACGCTTCAAGTCTTATGTGTTTGTGGTATGTACTGAATACTCCATGCCTACCTCCCATGGAGTGAGCAACCCAGATGACTGGCCGCTTACCAACTCCTGCTTTCCGTAACTTCCTTCTGATCTCTTCACTTCTATATAACAGAGATCGCCTAAAAAAGAAAACAATTGGTTCTAGTAAAATTTTTACGAATTGTTGAGCAATGGTCAATGCTTAGCGTGCATATATCTAGTTCTGGATGCACGCAAATAGTTGGGAGAGCACGAAGCGGGCGTAAGAGTCGGTCGAGGTGAAGCCGAAATCGACTATAGCCCGAGCTCTCCCGACAATCCACGTGCATACAGAACCAGAGCACTGATCACCGCTTTTATAACATAGCTACAACTGTTACACTCGCTATAAGCCCTAATTTTCGCCTGATCAAGATAAAGATTCTCTTCAGTTTGCGCGCATGCTTTCAATCATCAATCGAAAATGGACTCAAAGGAGTCAAGCTCAGACGGATTAATGCTCCATATTTATAACAATTGGAAGTACAAATGATCTGTGAAGCTTTGGCAATATTTTACCATTCAGCTAAAAAGAATTCAACTTCAAAATCTGGCATAAAGTTTCATCAATACAGGTCGAGATCACCTTGCGGGATGCATCCAAATTTGAACGCTCCAAATTGTGCCATTTATTGATTTTCGCGTCTTGTCATGGGATTCTTCAATCTACAAGTACATTGTATTATGAAAAGCTACTGAGAGTTGAATTGATGGCTCAAATTGTGGTCTTATAGTGCGGGAAGACGGCTCCACGCTTCGCATAGAACATCGCTGCAGCAGCGTAACTGAACGGCCGAAGGAAGCGTATTAGAAAGACGTAACCTTTTGCTCGTTTCTGTTCTGTGAAATCGCCATTATGTGAGGTTTTGGATTTTGTCACTGTACTACAGAATTGCAGGCGCGTAGCCAGGCTTTTTTTTTCAGGTTCGCCAAAGTTGGATATCAATTGTCCGAGCAATTCGTCGGGTGAGGTATAATTGTCCAAGCAATATATTCCTACAAAATTTTAGGTACGCCATGGCGTATTGGCGTACAGGTGGCTACGCGCCTGAATTGTGTTTATGGTTCGTACTGAATGACTGAAGTATTGGTGCAACACTGTGCTTGGCTTTCCTAATTTCTTCCATTGTGCTCTCGAGCTTGTTGACACCATGGGGTTTGTTGTCGAACAACACCGTGTTCTTCGTAACTTGTGTTTGGCGTTTCTTACACCAGACAAATATTTCACAGAAACAAGGTAACTAAAAATGTGTTCATTTTTTTTCTTGAATTGTGTCATGCCAAGGAGGCTAAATTTAGCAACGCAGCAAAAAAAAAAAAACATTCATCGACAATTACATCGTGCGTACTACATCTTTAGAAAACTGTGGTTTTGACAAACGTGGATTTCAATAATTCTTAAGAAAACGGTTAAAAAAGCAACAAAAATTTTTATGAAAGCTTGAAATAAACAGATTTGTAGTCTTCTTTGTCCGCTCTGACTGTTGATCTTGGAGTAGGTTTTGCAAATTTTCTTTCGACAAATTCGGAAAGCGAGTGGTAGAAGATGTTTCGTATTTGTGACTCCGACTTTTTATCATATTTTCTCTTCTTTCGTTGTCATCTTCGAAAATATGTGTGCTCACAAAGTTAGAATTTCATGCAAAGTTTGGAAACTAGTCTTCGAGTTCGGCAAAAGTTGCTATTGTTTTGAAAAGAGAAGGGCGTGTTCCCGGTATCATGGTCTATTGGTCTGATTGTAATGCGCATATGATTATTAATATAGAATATGCGCAATATAAATGGAATATATTATTATTATTATTATTATTATTAAAAGTGAAAGTATTTTCCGCAAAAAGCCCGAGATGTTTTTTCCAGATGCAAACGCGTCATAGCGTGCACAATTACAGGGCAATATCCGGATCTTGCACATGACCAGCCAGCCATTCAGGGCGCGCGAATGAACATCGCTATGTTATAATTAACACTAGTTATGCACTCAAATTAAGGAACACTAATCTTCCCGAAAACCTAATTTTTCTCTTTGTGGACATCAAAATTGTTAGAAGGTTTAGTCGCCTTTATATTCCTATAAAGGTGGAAAGCGCACTTTGAAAACTTGTTGTGGGCCACTACGGTCGTTGACGACCTCCATGAACAGGCTTCACTTTATTTTCTTACAAGCAGGAAGTTTGTGAAGGAGGCTACGTAATGCCATCAGGCAAACTACTCGCACCTTTGACTGACTGGTAAAAAAAATCAGTAGGTAAAACTACTTGAGTTAATAACCGAACGATTGTAACATACGTCTCTGGCTCCTGAGGACACTGGGATACCCAGTGAGAGAGTGACGTATCATACTCAACCATGAGGACCCGGATGTTGGGAATGTCACGCACCAACCAACACTGCAGACCATGGAAAAAAAACAGGCAAAAAATCAATATCAATGACCTGAAATTAAAACTAAATAAGAAAATGGAAAGAACTGTTAAGTTCCCTAGAGCTAAACTGCGGATTAAAGGGCCACTTTATATATATATTTAGTATAAATCTACTAGCGTTCTATCACAAATGCCGCGCTCTGATTGGCTACGCTACCCACTATCTATTCTGTGATAGATAGTGAGTAGCGTAATGGCGGCCGCTTCTTCACGTTTTCGAAGTGTCCGTGAAGAAGATTTAGACAGCTTACTGGTCGAGGCTGTTCCAGAGAAGACAAAGTTTTGAACGACTAGTAGATTTATACTAAAACAATTAGATTATTCGCTCTCGATTTCTATGCGTGATAGTTGACGAGGGCTGCGCCCTCGTCAACTATCACGCGATAGAAATCGAGAGCGAATAATCTAATTGTTTAATATATATATCCCACACTGTCCCAAGCCTACCATAAGAAGAAGAAGAAGTAACAACCTTGCAACCCAGGAAGTTTGACAAATGATTCACTCTCAAGATCTAGGACAAGGCAAGTCTTCTTAGAGAGTGCCATGCACTTCCTTGTATATAGGTTTCGAGAATTTGATGTTGGTTTGACTGCGCGTTTGCGGATTTTTAGCATTCTCGGTTCTCATCAGCTGTTAACAGTATATTGAATTGAAAGGAGAAATTGTATGTTGATCGTTTCAGGAAGTAAAAGTGCTAATTGACGTACCTTGGGCCAACAGTCAGTTCCAAACTTCTTTTGAGTTTTCTCCTCTTGTTGACGCCATGTCATAAAAGGACCCCCACGAAGTCCATGAACAAACACTACGTCAGCAGCCAGACTGGTACTAGGGGGGAGGGCATAGGGTATCTATCTTTAATACTATGATGCCAGAACGTGGCTTGATATGAATGAAAGGATCTTGCAAGCAAATAAGAGCCACAATGATTATCGCAATTTTCAGTAGTTTGAACAGAGCTTTAAGTGTAAAAGACGAACGAGCCGAATGGGAACTAACCTGTAACGGCCTTTTGGATGAAGAAGATACACGCCATCTTCGTAACTCTCATCTCTACAGAAGTCGCGGTCAAGATTTGCCAATGTTCTCACAGCGTGACTGAATAAAGCTAGGTCCTTAAACAAGATATCACAAGGACACCAAATCAAACACGTAGTAGCTTTAGGGATCAACAGGAGCCCATCTCTAATGATGCGCTCCGGGGGCTAACCATCTGATGTTTGAGGGGAGGGTACTAACCAACAGCAATATATTGCACAGACTCAGATCAAAAACAAAATTGTGCATTAAGATATTATTTAAAAGCATTACAGACACTAGGAAAAGTTAGAAACAGTTCAAACACACTGGTATACTTGTAATTAACAATTATTCGCCGAAGGCGAAGTGATTCTCGGTGAATATTCACCGAGAATCACTGAGCCTGAGGCGAATAATTGTTTTAGTATAAATACACGGGTGATTATTTCAAAAAAAAAAAGAAAAAGCATTGTACAACACGAAAAAATTTTATTTCATCAAAAGCGCGCGAACGACTGGCAGCCATTTTGTTCGTCGAGGTGATTATCGGCTGATAATCCGAAATAGCGAACCAATCAGAGCGCGCGATTTTGTATAATCACCTGAGTATTTATATTAATTAACAATTATTCGCCGAAGGCGAAGTGATTATCGGTGAATATTCACCGATAATCACTGAGCCTGAGGCGAATAATTGTTTTAGTATAAATACACAGGTGATTACTTAAAAAAAAGAAAAGAAAAAGCATTGTACAACACGAAGAAAATTATTTCGTCAAAAGCGCGCGAACGACTGGCAGCCATTTTGTTCATCGAGGTGATTATCGGCTGATAATCCGAGATAGCGAACCAATCAGAGCGCGCGATTTTGTATAATCACCCGAGTATTTATACTAAAAAAAATTATTGTCCAGAAAAAATTTGCTCAACATCCCAGGCGCCGAGTAGGAAAATTTATCGCAAGTGAAATTACCAGGCTTTTATCCTAAAGCAAAAAGGTGCTGAGCATAACTTTGGGCCAGTCATGGAGATTTTTTTTCGCATGCTGACCACTACTGTGGCAGAGTACTTACATCTGAGTGAAGCCAGGAGCGCAGGAGGGGAAGGCAGCCTGAAAGTGACAACAAGCGTTTTGAGCGAAGGGGATGCGACGATACAAATTTGAAAATGGAGTATGAGTAACAAATACACCTTATTAGTGTGCTGATGACACCATGTGAAAATGCTGTTTCCCTTTACAAAACTCCCTCATCCGAGAGAAAAGACAGCAGTTTTTTAAGAGCTACGTAAACCTGACGATCGAACTACATTCGACAATAAACCCGTACTAAGAGGAAAAAAGTTACAATATACACTGAATGTACGGTCCCGAGGGAAACAGTTTTGTTTCCCCTTGAGTTCTGATGTTTCCCGAGACAAAGTCAATGACGTGAAGTTAAAGATATACGATAACAGCTTATAGAAATCTATGCCTCTTGAACGCAAAAACTATGTGAAATATTTAGGTGCTTTTATAGATAGTAATCTCTCCTGGCGATATCACATTGATTACATTTCATCTAAAATAAGCAAAGGCGTTCGTATTTTTGCGAGCCTCAAGCATTTTGTGCCTACAAATACTCTTCTCATTCGTTAATTGAGCTGAACATTTCTTCTGGTACTACTGCCTAGGGCCAAGCTACATGGAAATTGTTATCTGAACAAAGAACTTATTCTGCAAAGGAGAGCTTTCTGTTTAATATACTTGTTTGACTGCAGAGCTCGTGCAGTTCCTTTGTTTCTAAGTTCCTGCATCCTACCATCAAATTTACTTTTCTTCAAGTACATGGCCACCTTCATGCATGACGTGACTCACCACTGTGCTCCTATCAAAATTGCTGACTCTTTCACCCGTTCTGACCTTGTACATTCTCACTATACTAGATTTTCTGCTGTTGGCAATTTTCCCATCAATAGATCTAGAACTTATCAACAGAACTTTATTATCCTTTTCAAGAACTGGGTCAAGAATCTGGAACAAAATTCCACCTTGAATAGCTGAGCTAGCTATGGGTAACAAATATTGTACAGTTGTAACGAACTCGACAAATACTGTACATCAAAGGTAAAGGAACAAACATACAAAAACGACACAACTGGCACGTGGGCAACAACTGCGCAATTGTATCTCGGTCGGGATACATAAAGAATCAACCAATGACAGTGCTGGTTTTTTTTGAGTGAAAGTCTAGGTATATACATGTAACAATGTACCTTGATTAACCATCTCATTGTGTGCTGTCTCTTCCAAAGCCAGGTTACCAAGTATCTGACCGATCTCACGTTTGATTCTCAAGCTGTGGAAACGATGCTTTATTTCCCTAAATATCAGATCTAAAACGCCATTCTCCAGCATCAACGAGCGGTGATTGGGAAGCTGTCAAAAGAACACAAAAACAGAATGCCAAGGACATTGCATCCAGGTAATGGCTTTATAAATATCGTTTGCATATTGAAACAGAATAAGTGCAGAACATCCACTATTTACATTATTACACATGGTAATAATAATACTGATCAGTACCAACCATTGAATGTCTGGTGAGAGCTTTGAGGTAATACAGCTCTACTTGTTCAGCAGGCATTGAGCTGAGGGTGTGTGCAAGGGACAGACTCTCACCACCAAAACTCCAGAATACAGGCTGGAACAGTTAAACAAACAACATAAGTCGTGATCAATTGTTAGATCTTAGCAAGAACACTTTACAAATTACAAGAAACTAAACTCAACACATTTAGCATACGGTAAATGGGACACCTGTCATCTAATGCCATAATTCTAGCCCATCTTAATCTGATGGAGTTGTGATCAATTACAAGTGACTATTGAAACAAACAAGAGACAGCAGTACCCACTCAAGCCTTTAAGTTCCCGTCACACATTTAGGAGTCATTATCGCAAATTACCAAGTCGTGATCGCGAGATGTTGGGTAGAGAACAAAAACTACTTAGATATGCGATCGAAAAGTGCAATTCACGGTCGCATGTTTTGCAGAATTGAAACTGCTAGTTACGAGATCGCAAGAGGCTAACTACTGTATAGCAAGTCGTGATAACTCATGATCAAAAGCTGCAAGTCACAGTTGCAAGTCGCAGTTGCAATTGCAGGGCACTTCCTAAAGGGCGAGCAGCCTCCAGAGGCCATTGGCCCTTGAGGAAGTAGCCTTGAACTATCTTTTGCTACCATGAGGGCCACAGGTTTATCAGAATTTTTCTGTCACGTGCTACCCTCTTTAAATAAAGTTGCTATCTATCTATCTATCTATCTATCTATGAGCATACCCTGCGATGCTGACTTGCTGACTTCCCAGTCAAGATGGCATTACGAGTGAACCATGCAGTACATGGGTCCAACTCTGACAGAGGTAGCTTCCTTAGGAAGTTCCGTAAATCATTCTCTATAGAGCCTGGCAATGGAGTGTGAACCTGACAATGAAAACAGGAATGTGGTAAGTAATGAAAAAAGTAATTGTTATTGTTGCAATAGTAACAGCAACAATAAAAAAGGTATAATTTAGTGAGAGAAGAAATTGGGTAAATCAAACAAATTGATAAAGTAAGTTATACCACTGTAAGGTAAAAAGGGAGGTGCTGACGTTTTGAGTGTAAGCCCTTCGTCGGAGTGAATGTAGTGAGTCTGCTACTTCAGGGGGCAATTAACCTCTGCTGCTAGAGTAATGACATGGAAGATCATAAATGGAGAATAATTTATTGTAATGGAATATGAAGACATCAACAATGGTAAGGTATAGTTAATATATATATTCAGCCAAGCCTAAAAGCGGAGCTCCCGATCTCATTACAACAATGTAATGATAATAATGATGATGATGACAACCCTACATTGCTCAATGTCGCGTACATTATTCACAAACATTCCCATGTTCTCTACTTTTCAGACCGATGTAGAAATGATTTTGAAAACCTTCCAATAGTAGCTTACCACCATCCTAAAAATTTAAGTGGTACTTTTGTCAGAGCCCAATTGCCAGAGACTAATAACTGTAATATGTAGAAAATGCGGATGTAAAAACAATTTCTGTCAACCAATACGAAAAATTTCTTTTGTTGTGAGTTGATTTCGCTGGACTAAGTTGTTTTTACTTTACAAAACGCGGGTGGCCATTCGTTTTCGCGCCATAACAAAACTTATTATGCACACAGACTACCCAAAATTCATTGGTATGGCTGCGGTGCGGACAGACGGCGGGCAGTCGGTGTACGGTCACGTGATTACCAAATTTTCTGGGATGGGTAGCTTACCTTAGCTATGGGGCTCCGCCCATGCGCGCGCGCGCGTGGAGCTCTGCTATCATTCACACCTGGCCTTATGATACTTTGGAAATATTTAATATGGACAAGCTGTAAACATGAAAACTTTACACGTTGCAAGTCTTACGGGTTTCTGGTAACACATTATGTTATTTAGCAAACTGATACACATGTTTTACCAGTATACACTTACCTCTGTGTCTATCCTATGTACACCCAATAGTCTGGTATCAAGTCCTGGTAACCTGGCCAAGCCAACCAATATCCTATTATCACATGATGCTACAAGATCATTCAGTTCTTTAGTACCTCCCTCTAAAGGTTGAAGATAAAATAGCTATCATCAAATGCCAAATAGAACAAGATCAAACAGTTCATTAAGATGTTAGTGGGGAGAAAAACATGGTGATTGTGTAATACTGTACACAGAGTACTTCAGATAAAATGTAAATGCTATGATTCACATTTTCCAAGTTTAAAGACTGAGCAGACATACCATCAGGAAACTTCAGTGATGCCAGGATTTGTGTAGCAAGTACCCTCATATCATTATTATCAAGCTCTTGCAGAAAATGGACAAATTTCTGAGGTACTGAATGACTGTGAGCCCATGGAACAGACAGAGCTATGACAGCAAAAAACAACAAGTTAACAATGTACACTTAATGTATGGTCCCTTGGGACCATACTGAGAGTCCTGATTTTTGAAATTAATTCATGCAAGGGAGCTTGGAACTTGCAACTTGCAACTTGCTCTGAGTTAAATAGCAAAGAATATCCAGAGTTTGACTAGCCAATCATAGCACTCCTTCAATGCTATCCACTGTTTCAGTATTAATCATAAGAATTGGTTTAAAAAAAAACTCCTATTTTCCACTAATTCACTTGCCAAGTTGTCATCGGACAGTTCAATAAGCCAATCACATTCAAAATTGTAGTTTAAATCAACCAATCACAACCTTGGTTTCAATCACCATAGAAACAGTGTGCAGATTCCTAAATGAGAGCTTTCTTTAAAAAGAAGAATTTTTTCCCTTGAACAATGACATTATTTTCTTTCATAACTTGCATAATTTGTCTCTTCTTTTTTCGGAAATTGTAATTTTTATGATTAATTGCTAATAAGACTTTGTGTCCTCCAATTTGGTCTGTAATCATAC
The DNA here is from genome assembly GCA_949710005.1 of Ricordea florida. Lineage (NCBI taxonomy): Eukaryota > Metazoa > Cnidaria > Anthozoa > Corallimorpharia > Ricordeidae > Ricordea > Ricordea florida. The sequence continues at coordinate 451,231 of OX453287.1, read as the reverse complement.
TCATGATAAATCAAACTCCCACTGTGTCATCTGATTTTGTTATTTCTTGTAATATTATAGACCAAATTGGACTTCACTCAGTCCTATTATCATTACATACTAAAGTAAAATATATGAGGGAAATCGTGATGCAATGAATCAAAACATTCTTTTTAATCAGTTAACGCTTCATTGTGTTAAGAACAAACTACAGTGTGTGAGGCCACAAGGGAGGTGCGCTGCCAGGTATTACAATGTTTCAAGATGACAAGGGCATGCTGGGTTTACATATGATATTTCAAGATGGCACAGATTTGGAACTGACAAGCCCTACTTCTTGATTTCTCCTGTTTACAGCCTGCACAGGTAACCCAAAAGTGCAAAGGTTTCCCGACACCACATTAGGGAACGTCTCCTTCACCAACACAACAATATATTTGACATCAACAGCACAGAAATATTTCATAATTATCACAATTATAATAATCATTATTATTCAAATTATTCAAATTATTATTATTATCAAAGGTAAGAACAAACTCACTGCCAACAACCTGAACACAAAATATATTAATATATTTATTATCATTATCATTATTGTTTTTATTCATTTGGTTTCACTGTACATTAACATGTATTTCATCACTCCATTCACAACCTCACTTTACCTGCCCAAAGAAGAAGCTTGTAGCATGTCACTAGAAACAAAATCTCCTTTCCCACTTAACTAATTTTAACTCATTTCTTAAACTACGCATTAATAATCATACTGATCACACACCTTTAGAGAATGGAGCAACTAAGCTGTTTGGTAAACTTGAATACAACTGTCTTTTCCACTCTTTTATATGTCCACTGGTGGATTTGTGCACCTCATCAAGCCAAGGAACTATCGACCAACATGAATGGCATATATACTGAGAGAATCTTGTAGGGTTCACAGAACTACATGTACCTAACAAGCCCTTGCCATGAAACTGTGGTCATGGTAACATTGTGGGGTGCTATATGTTTTTCTCATTATGCCTCTCGAAATAATTTTTCAGTTTTGCTTTACGTGACAAATCTTTTAAATGAAATTTTTAATGAAGCTCAACTAGATGGACACAGAAATTTGCAAGTAATGAAATATTTTCTGCAGTCATGAATTAATAACTATACAGCTGGAAGGTGACATTATTTCAACAACCAATTTACCAGTAATTTAGTTACAGGCCCTAACAGCCATACTTGTTTATAAAAATGCCTTTTATTCTGTACACTAAATTATTATCTATTAAAAATTTCAATATAATATCATTTCTGATTCAATAGAATGTAACCTGGAATTCTAATTAAGAGGGAGTCTACATAATATAGATTATTTTACATATTTGCTTATAATATTGGCTTTTGGGACGTAATCATGTTAGCAACCTTGCCAAATATTGAATAGCTGAAAGTATAATTTAAAGGTTGACTGACCTTCAAGATATTCTGTTAAATCCACGCTGAAGTCAACATTGCCATGAGCACTTTGCAAATCAAAGCTTGTGATGACTTTCTTATCTTCTTTGGTAAACAGAATGTTCAAATTATGAGTGATCTCCCATGACATGAAACCAGCACTAAAATAAACAAAAAACAATCACCACACTGATAGTTTTTTTCATGCAGAATCCTTAAAATAATTAGAACTGTACAAGAAACTATTGGAAACTGGCTGGAAAGTTTAAAAGCTTCATCCAAATATTATTATACTGTAAGCAGAAGAATTCATTGAATGACTCGTGTTGCTTGAAAGAAAGTCTCACTTTATGCCACAAGATTAAGTAGCATTATTGCTTTGTTATCTCACAGTGTCTGTTACATGTATCTAACAGACACCAAGCATATATTTTTATCATTTATTTTTTCTTACCCAGCAAGAATGGAAGCAAAAAGCTGCAGAGGACCTGTCAAGAACAACACAGAAAGGATTATTGGCAACTTGGAAAAATTCTCTCAACTAACATGTAAGGAATTGAATTGTAATATGTAGAGAGAATTGCATTTTGTATCTTGAGAGTGAAAGGCCTGATAATAAAAACTCATTTTTTATGCAAAACCTTAAACTTGCATGAATCTTAAACAGAAATTACATTGTGAAACATGTATTGCTCAGCACTGTCACAAGGAAACTCGGAAAAAGAAAAGACAAGATTTCTGCACAGGTCCCTACTTCATTGTGCATGCTGTAGTTGATTTGTCTTGGGAAGTGCGCGTGTAAACATTTCTGAGAACGAAACCGTACGGCTACAGCATGCATAATGAAGTAGGGACCTGTGCTGAAATCATTCCAAAGAAAATCCAAGTTCTCCCATAAGGAGAAATTATCTTTCAAAAGTGCCTGGTCATTTACACAATATACCATTTATATATATAGCTGGTACAGCAAAGTTCTCCCTCAATATCAAAACCACACTAACCATATAAGACAAAATTAAACTAAACAAGACAGTTTTCCTTGTGACAAACTACAGCTGTTTGCCTCATTGATTAAGGCAACATGTTATTTCCATGTAAAATCAGAGAAACGGCGAGTTCTGCAGGCTAGATCATAATGGATGTTCATTTTTAATGCGCACTCCTTCTAAGACAAGTTAATAGACATTAATAAGAGTACTTCAAAGGATTCGTTTCAGCCTGCTAGTAGTCGGTTCTTTCGTTCTGGCAGAGTAAAAATAATACCTTTCCATGTCATGACGATTTTAAATCATCCATTTTCCAGGTTTATTTTGTAGAGGCTGCAAAACAACACGCTCACATTGACAACATTTGCCATCAGAGTTTAAAACAAGCAGGCCACTCTCTCGCCCCAGATCCCTTACGACTTCTTGAGCACATGTCAGCAAATGACACTGTTTTAGGGTAAGCAGTCGATGTAGGCTCGATTTCCGCCATCCTCTCGTGTTAGGTCTTTCGGGGGGATGACCGCGCGCTCATTTTCCCGAAAAAGCGGCTGGAAATCGAGCCTACAGTCGATGAAGAACAAATAGAACTTAAAAGTATTGAACCGAAACATTCAATAAGGCTTAACACGCAGTGTTTGACACTAATCAAGCAAATTTTCCGAAAGTAGAACTTCCGCTTTTGATTGAAAGTCCCCAACTAGAGCCAGATCTCTCGTGTGCGCGATAGAGCAGGTGTTGATACCGTAACGACAAAATGGCAGAGGGTGCGATCACGAAAGCTGTTGATAAGAAATACCCCGGTTTCTCTTATGAAGTAGAAGGAAAGTGGCAAGGTCCTTTCTGCTTTGTTCACGCAGCAGACACGCAATTTGGTCTCATTGATTCGTGGAATGGAGTGCCTTTAGAGCAGCAAAATTGGGATAAGGAAATCGTGTTAACACTCAAAGCTATTCAGGCTGCAAACAAGTTGACGCCGAAGCCAAGGTTTTTTGTGGTTTGTGGCGATTTAGTTAATGCTTATCCGTGGGAAGATTACAATGATCCACAAGTAAGGGATTTTAAGACAATTTTCAAGAACCTTGATGCAAGTATCCCGCTCATATGCGTTTGCGGTAACCATGATATAGGGGATTCGCCGACCCAAGACTCTTTACAAAAGTACAGAGGCAATTTTGGTGACGATTTCTACTCTTTTTGGGTTGGAGGTATGTTGTCTTATTATTTTGCAGCTGGAAAATTTTGACAATGACCCGTTATCGATTTAGTTATTACAAATGAAAAAGTAAAGCAATATGTTTATCAGTTAACATTTTATTGCGGTGTATTAAATTGCATTTCGAGATGGAGCGATCAACCCCTGGCCTAAAGGTTTGAGTCGCAGATGTTCCGTCTTTACAAGTATTAGCGTGGTTCAGAAAGTGTGGCAATAAAGTAATCAGAATTTTTCCGGAGTTGTGAAGTAGTTCGGATTTAAATGAGCTTGCTTTATCAGACATAAGGGACGAAAAAGAAAGCTGTAATTTCGTAACGCGCGAACAGATCCTTCTGGGGTTTCGCAAGAGAGCATTTGACACAGGCGGATGCAAAAACCATTTCTAAGGTAACAGCAATCAAGGCTTTAGTGAAGTGAGATAGGCAAAAATGATAAACCACTAAAAATTTCCGTTAGCTGTACTGTACTCGTTTCGGCTGCAAATGTACAGTCATGATGGTTGTCTTCGTGTATCTGTGGTGATATGATTGTTTTTCTGACTGTAACCAAACCAGTACTGGATTTTTTTCTTTCCCCTCTTGAGTAAAGAGAGGAAGGAAATTATCAAAAGTGGATACGACCCATCCTCAAATAAATACAGGGATTCTTTACTAAAAAACACTAAAATAAAATTTCTGACAGCAAATGAGGATAATTTTCTTTATTATGGTTTACAAGTTATAGCCATAAAAGCAAAACTAGAGTAATTACAGTACATATATGTTAAAACCCTTTCACTCTCAAAATCAAAGTAGTAAATCAAAGTGTCATTCTTGTTGTTATTAGTTTTGAGATTTTGGAGTTAGATCAATCAGTCTTCCTGAAAACATTCCCCATAATTTCATTATCTGTTTGTGTGGCATTGAATTGCTGCTGTTAGGAGAAATTTTGGGAGGTAAAGGCTTAGGAAGTTTTTTTTCATCAAAATATTAAAGTGTTTGTCTTCTTTTGGTTTTCACTATAGGTGTTTTCTTCATTGTTCTAAACAGTCAATTTTATAAAGATGCAAGTAATGTATTAGAACATAGGCAAGAACAAGATAAATGGTTTGATGAACAGCTTGCTCTTGCAAAGAGTTCTAAAGCCCAGCATGTTGTGGTTTTCCAACACATTCCTTGGTTTTTTGGCAATCCAGAGGAACCTGATGACTACTTTAACATTGAACAGAATGTACGTAAGGAAATGTTAAAAAAGATAAAGTCTGCTGGAATCAAGTATGTATTTGCAGGTCACTACCACCGAAATGCTGGCGGGTTTGATGAAGGGTTGGAAATGATTGTTACTAGTGCCATTGGTCAGCAAATAAACAATGACAAAGATTCGGGGATGAGAATTGTTAGTGTGCTATCAGACAAGATATCCCATGAATACTATGAACTGGACAGTGTTCCAACTAATGTCAAAATAAAGAGCCATTTTGAACAGCTTACAACATAACAAGGCATGCTAGAGTGTTAATGCTGGTGTGCAAGCTAGCAATATGAGATCAAGGATAAAAAAGATCTGAAGTAACCAATTATCTGTGTTGTTTTGAGGCAGCTACCAAAACAACACCTTCATCATCAATGACAGAATTTCTGTTGTGAAGAAACTTCAGTCGCTCTAATGACTAAGGAGTGCCGGATACCTTAACCCTGAGCAGGACCCCGTTGATAACAGTACTATGTACTGAAGGGTTATCCTGAGAAAATATTCGATTATTACTATTACTATTATTATTAACAGTCATATGTGGCATACTCTTTCCAAACAAATTACCTTTCTGGAAAAAGTAATGAAATTGCTTTTGCTTTGTCCTGCTTTCATTCTATGTATAGTTACAACTTGCAAGTCTTAACAGTTGTCCTTCTCCCTGTCTTCTCTTCTTCTTTTCTTATTTTGTTTTCTTCTTATTATTTTTTTTGGTTGGTGATTTAATGTTGAAGCCTATGAGTGGGCATAATAATCTAATGAGCTTTAAGTTCTCTGAATTTGGTTGAGAGACATATTTCTTTTGGACTAATTTTAAGAATTTTTATTTTATTATTATTTTTTTATTCAGTCTCCTTTTCTTTATTCATGTAATGTCTTTTCTTCTGCTAAAGTAACTTTTTCACTGTCAATAATTACTGGTATTATTGATGTCCATGATAACAAGTGCTGTTTATGTTAGCCATACTCCAATACTAATCAGCAACAAAAATCAAAATACTATCCTAAGTTAGATGCTGTAAATGCTGTTTCATATGAAGGTAAGTATATATAAAGCAGTTGTTGCAGACACAATTCCTTAGAGTTGATTCTTTCAATGTCTTTGTTGATGAAAATATATCATCCCACTCTAACATCTGTCTTTTGTATCAATTATTTACCAAATCAGTGGAATGTATATTAATTTACTCATGCTTTGATTGGTTCCAATAACCTTGCCAGCTTTGACTGCAGGCCAAACTGTTGCCTTATTTCACATTGATTTCAGAAGAAAAAGCTCTTAAATTGTATCTGAGCAATCTTTAATTAGCTGATTTGTTAAGTGGTAAAAGAACAGTCCCACTCTGGTTCAGTGCTTAGTAGTATATCGGATTCCATACATGTAACATGATGCTTACTGTTGTGGTGTACATCCACCACTATCTTCCTCCACTTTTGCGGTCAGTTGTATTGTGTGCTGGCGTATAAGCAAGCATAAGAATAGGGTTAAAAGATTTTCAAATCAAAGGGTAATTATAACTAGTGCTTTTGCATCAGTTCATCCAAATTGGGATGTGAAAGTTATATTATTTAAGTCAGTGACAAAAATTGCAATCATGATCAGTATTAACTATACTATGTTGTCTAGCAAATGCTTGCTTTGAAAATATGAAGCTAGCAAAGTCATAATTTAAAAACAAAATCTTGGATATATGGTATAAAGTCAGTCAGGATTATAATGCATTTTTAAACACAAGTGACAGCTTTAGTTAAATGTAATTGTATCTTTTACTTTTGGCAAGAGTCCCTTTTATTGATCATTCAGAACAGCTGTCAAGGAGATTTCAAAAGGTTGAAGAACCCTTTCACTTACAACCAACAGAGTTTACTTAGCGTTTCCAATCTGTTGTTGAACACCATGTTTAACTTGGCATATCATGATATCATCATATTATGATGTGTCATGAAATGCTCCTTGAGCTCCTTGTACAGCAGGTGCCACTTTAATTTGTGCCTAAGTGCTGAACAGAAACACATGGAAATGGAAGACATACATTCTTCTCATACAACCTCAAAAATCTTAGAGCCTGCTACAAAGAATGTAACAGACTTTGCTATGAACACTCTCTGTAGTGAAACATTCGTGAATAAAAGTAATACTCATTTTTGTCATCATCATTATTTAACAATTATTTGTCGAAGGCGAAGTGATTATCGGTGAATATTCACAGATAATCACTGAGCCTGAGGCTAATAGTTGTTTTAGTATAAATACACAGGTGATTATTTCGATAAAAAGAAAAGAAAAGCATTGTACAACACGTAAACACACACACACACATTGTATGACTGGCAGCCATTTTGTTCGTCGAGGTAATTATCGGCTGATAATCCGAGATAGCGAACCAATCAGATTGCGCGTTTTTGTATAATCACCTCAGTATTTATACTAACACCAGTTATTATTACTGCCATTACCATTGCTATTTCTTATTACTATTTGTATAGGTAATAGCATGGTTTGCAGTGATATTTGGTATAAATACCACGAGGGATATTTCAAAATTGTTGTACGTAATGTCAAGAGCCGTTAGGCGAGTGAAATTTGAGACAATTTTGAAATATCTCGAGTGGTATTTATGCCAAATATCACGTACAAATCATGCTATTATTTGTTTATACTACTACTCACAAAAGGTTTGTAATTTTCACATGTAGGTATTTCAAATTAAGCAGAAATACCACTGCTCTTAGCCAATCAAATTACAGAAATTTCTCATGTGGTAGTATAACAGTTATAATTACACTAATATTTTAAATTGTTTTCACCAAAACAATTTGAATTTAGTTAGAATTACAAAAAGATACATAATTTACATTATTTTGTCTATTATATAGGGAATAGTTTTCTCACTAGAAACTCAATTTATTGCTTTCTAAAATCTGTGTGCGAAATACTCCCTAACACAGACTGACTGCCCAAATAAGGGATAATCAGTAGTATTATGTTGCCGTTATATGTTATCATAGTGTACATAGTTGATCAAATGTATTATCACAGGCATGAATACATGCACCAAGTTGTTATTCTGTGAGCTGAAATAAGATAGTTTATTAATGATTATGATTACATATACAAAGTGTTTTAAACATGAGAAGAAAGGTGAATGTTAAATATCTATAAGTTGTTTTCCAACTGAAGTCTCCAATCACACAGTAAGGACCATTGATTGTGGTCTGTATATGCATTAATTTTATTGTGCAACATGGCATTTTAAAGTGGAAATATGCTGTAAAGCAAATGTGAGATCATGTTGCATTAATTTTTCAGCGGTTCCACTGTATTGGCCAAGAAGAGGGGCAGGGATGTGCAATGGTCCCTTTCTTGAATGTCAAATGACTTGAATAAACAATATATTCAGCGCAGAGTTTTATATCTCTGCAGCACTCATTAGCTTTCATCTTTGGGAAAAGAAAAAGAAAAACCAACTTTTTTTTTAAAAAAAATTCTCTTTATTTTTCCACTTTTGTGCCATCTTACAATACGAGGGAAAGACGACGTGCAAAACATCAGATGCTAATAATATTTGATACTTTGCACACTACTATTTCTTTCTGGTTTCAGTTTCTCTTTGGATAGGCTCTAAGTCAGGAAAAATATGTTGTTACTTGATGGGGAGAATACAATTTGTTTTGGTTGGGATAAAGTATACTTCACAAACAGAAGTTGAATTACTAAGTAAGTTAATATAAGTTCTAAATTGGCTCTAATTATGGATGCTTGAGTGTCACACCACACCCAAAACCTAATCAAGCACCTTACCTTCTTTATGGTTTCTGAGCCAGGAGCTATCAACATACCTCCACATTGATTCACCCAGTGTCACTTTGTCATAATACTATCATTACCAATGTTTAACTTTACACATGTATGCAACAACTTATTTCCACTCCAAGCAAAGTGTGTTAACTGTTTCATAAATAAGTTTTATTCCTTAAAAATCCTTTAAAATGGATGTCATACCGATTGAAACAAGATTTATGTCTTCATCACTTGTTTTTACCAAAATAGGATGAAACATTATGGTATCCCAAAAGAGGAACATCCAAAAGTAAAGTCCTTTCTTCTATTCCTGCCCAGTCCTCATGTGCCAATGAAAACAAAACAGTGACTGAAAGAATCATTAGACAGGAGTGTCCTTTATTTAACACTGATTCATGATAATTCAAACTTTGAAATTTCATTCCAGTTTTAGGTTTAAGTTAAGCTGGGTTAAGTCTTAGAAATATGTATTATTATAAATAATAACTTTTACTTCCACTCTTAGAAACTTGTGTTTTTTTATGGGCAGCTTACAAGAAAATTGTCTGTCCAAAGCACTGGTCAAAGTAAACGCGCTAAATAACCCGTTTTACAAGCTTCCGGCTGCCTATAATATTTGACAAAAAGTTTAATTTTAAATTGAGTAAACTTTATTGAAATTCTCACGCCTGCGTTAACACACTTTGCAGGTCAAATTTAAACTGTATATTTTTAACAGCGTTGCAACCTAATAAATTCATACAAAAATCAAAGGTTTTCTTTGTTCTTTGGTCACATTTCGATGACAAACAGTTCTAGTGTACGTGGCTCCAGGCAATCCAACCAAGCAACGTACTAACTTAAACGTATGTCATAGAGCTTGTGGTGTTTTGACTTCCGCTTGAATCAGAGAGCCGAGCACTCCTTTGTCTTTGCGGTATTTTACTCTTGATAGAATCGGTGAATTTCTTGAAGGATCCAACTCGACGGCGCATCTTGCCTGACGTAGTTGCGTACTTTTTATCGTTCCGTTTAAACTGTCCTGTCCCACGGTGTGCCATGGAGTCCAATTCACCGAATGATCTGCTTCGACGGACCAGCTTCTTTTCTGGCTCGTAATAAAACGCTTGGTGATCCGAAGCATCTTTGAGCATTCTCTCTGCAGCTTTGTGTCCAAAGTGTCCATGAAACCGATAGGAATAACTCCCTCCGTCCTTCTTCTCGTTTGAGTACACGACGACATAAAACTTCCTGTTTTGATAAGTCATTGCAACGATCTCCTTCCAGGGGAAGTTCTCCATCGTTTCACCAGGAACTCCAAACTGATCAACTGAGAAAACCACAACTCCACTGCTGCAAACAGCCAAAACAACCCCATTTCCGTTCTTATCTGTGGCCCCTCGATGTAGAGACATGCCGTAGAAAAGCAATTTCTGAGAAATTTCTAAATACGCTGCTTTAGCGTCGTACTCGGACATACCCTTGTGCGAGCGATGTAAGTGACACACCATTGCTTCGTATTTGCCTTCACTTACTTCATAATCAGAGTTAATTCCATTTGGAGGTGCAAAAAGCGAGCCCAGAAAGTCCTCTAAATAGCCACGAGAATGGAACTTTGGGTTAAAATCTCCGAGGACAGCTTGCGTGAACAGACCGTCTAGGATGGCGTGCTCGTCTACAGTGCAAATAAATTTACCACGAATCAAAGAATCTTTGATTTGCAAGACAAGCAGGTCCTGAACTTCTTTCGGCACCAAACTCGTGTCTTGCGGGTAAAACTTCACGGCAAACTGAAAAGAATAAGGCTTTCTTCGCTGCGGGCGAATTTCTCTATCTAGTTCGAGCCACGTAAGTTCACCATCGCAGTCGTCCACGAATTGCAGACCAAAGAAGGCTTTTCCCAGCGGCGACAACCCTAATTTCCGACTTACACTATCATATAGTTCCTGTCCTCGTGTAGACTTTTTGCCGAATGTAGCCGCGAAAAGTGTATTGTCGAGAAGCACTACTTGACACTCCAGTTTGCCAACTGATCTCCTCTTCGCAAATTTAACGGTCGACATCTTGACCATTCACTTGTTACATGAACCTTCCAGTTGAAACCCAAAGCTTTCAGTTTTCTTATTCTATGTCAGAACTACAACTCTTCTTCCAACAGTAGCTGTTATTATTTGGGCGAAACCTCTCAAGGGGGCAGCAATCATTTTGAGAGAAAACCGAAAGCGAAATACTCCCTGCAGTATTCAGTTTGCATTGACTCCGTGTTTTGATTGGCTTTTCCTGTCGGTCCTTTCAGCGAGCGAAAAAACGGGTGGGTCGTGCTCTTGTCGGCTGAAGGTCGGCACGACTCGGTGGCTCTTCATAAGGGAGGGACTTGCTATTTCTAATGTACTTTTAGAAAAATTGAGTACTCTGTTATTGAGTCTCAAAATATAACATTGCAAAGCTACGTGATCACAAAATTCAAGCCCGAAGAATGCATAACCATCATTTTCTATTTGCTTTTCTTCGCACAACCCAGTTTCCATTATCACACTACATATCCTGTAGAGCGCACTTCCTAATCTTTGATTGCTACTAGTTTTAGTAAAATTGTGTACACTGTTATAGAGATTCTCGTGGTTTGATTGGGCACGGCTTACATTAAATACCGCAACAATCCTTCCACGGAGTGATTATATTGTTGGCGCTAAAATTGTTGTGAAAGAAAATTCAGTTTTGAAGAGCATAGAATCAAAAATGTCCACTAAATGAGTTTTCCGGGGGGCCCAACCTGGTAGCGAAAATAATAAAAAAATAAATAATAAAAAAAATGGCCTGAATATTTCTAGTGATGACCAGGAGCGAATCATTCGTTCGCTCCTGTGATGACCCATTTTCGTCCTTGCCATTCTCGTCCGAAACTAACATTATATTCTTTGAATTCAGTCTTTTACAAAAAGTTTTTCAAATACTTACAAATCACAGGAAATACGGTGATTGATGTCAAACGTCACGGTGAAGGAGACCGTGGAAGCAGAGAAGAAAGATAATTGTCCTGTGGTTCTTATTTATCAGGAGAAAAATATTCTTCTATTTTAGCTCTATCCAGATGCCCATATACTGGGCTCCTGCCCTATCTTAAACTTAACTCTTCCTAGAGTCCTGAATGTACTATATTGTACTGTATAGCTGTACTTTACTGTACTGTATCGTGACGTACCTACCACCCCACCCACCCCCCGCCCCTCTCACCCCCTCACCTTCCCCATGGCTACAGAACTGATATACCGCACCAGGAGCCCATTACCGTTACCGTAATGGGCTCCTGACCGCACGTGGAAACCAATGCATTAAAATAAGACGCCTGGAGGCGTTTACGCGAGATGCCCAAAGGGATATCTGTGAGGATATGTAAGTTGAATACCACCAAAAACTGGGATAATAAATCCAAGATCGAATTCAATCATTGGTCACTATTTGAAAAGTGAGCAAACTGGTTGGACTGAAGAACTATTTTTCTCTACAACATTACGGTAAATTTTTTGTTTTTTATAAGAATATATCTTATAAGAATATCGAGGCTCAAATTTGCGAAATTCTAAGAATATTTTAAAAATGAAATTGACGCTGAAATTGTGAAAAGAATATAATGTCGTGTGTTGAAAATCTGTAGATACAAAACAGGTCAAAGCGGCCAAGTGTCGTCTGACGTGACCGGCCTACTGACTGCAACGAACAGCGTTGGAGCACGTGCACAATCATTAGTGCGATACAGATCTAGACACTAACTGAAACGCTTGTGACTGATCCCAATACATCTTTTAAAAAGAGAAATGTCATAAGCTATATTACAAGAATATTTTTAGCCTAAAATTGACAGAAAAATAGGAATTTTCAGCCTGGGCCGAAAAAAACAATATTCTTATAAAAAGAAACAGTAAAGAAAGAGTGTAGCGCTGTGCGCGATCAGCGCTTGTGTTTGTCGACACTGATTGACCTTGAACGTGATTCCAACGTGGACTGGAGCCAGTGAAATCGTACGTACCAAAAAAAACACGCTATTTGTGACTTCGATAAAAAAAGGAACTCTACCGAATTTTTGAAGCACTCGACTTCGGCATACCGCGTAATTATGACCAGGATGATGGTGATGGGCTCCTGTAAAGACCGACTGAGGGACCGAGGGGGGGGGGGGAACCAAAAAATTTCGGATAGGTGTCTGCCGCGAAGAGTCTTGAACTTTGACCGTATCTAAGGATGAAGCAAACAAAAATTAATACCCTATTTTAAAAGGCCCAAACCCGAATAATGAAAGCCTATGCAAGGGAAAAACTAAAACTAAAATAGCTTGAACAGGTCAACTTTATTTCGTTTCTGTAAGATTACGGAAAGTTAGCATCAAGCATAGTAGAAGATTAAACCTACTTTAATAACCGCCACGGAAAAACACAATCTTTATAAAATCGCTTTGCTAATACTTTTCCGCATAACTAGGTATTTACGCATTGCTCTTTTAGCTGATACAACTTACGCACCATATCTAAGGATCACACTGGGTACACTATGCCAACATGGGCAAAAATGATACCCAATTTAAGGATCGAGAACCTCACCCTATCCCGCGGCACATACCTATATAGCCTAAATGGGAGTACCTCCCAGCCCCCCACTCCCCCCCCCCGGGCTGAGGGACTACGGTGTCAGCCTTTTGAGGTTATTCTGTAATCCAATAACCTTTCAGTGTTTATTTGTACGGATCGACCTCTGATCTTGACGCACATCACGCGTCAGTCTTCGCCATCTGAAAACGCCTCTCGACAGCCTGCGTTATTTAAAGTACAAGGCAGTAACGAAAACAAATACATTCCAACACCTAGATGATTATTCAACTCAACAAATAAAAAAGTTCAGTGGGAAATTTCCGGTAATAAACAAACTAACGGAGAGAATTTAGCTCTTTGTACATGTGCTAAAATGCTCCCTAGAGCACAGGCGACCCAGCGTAGTTGAACGTTTCCGGCGTTAGTCACGTACGCAAGACTACAATGACTAATGCATTGTTACGCTTTCCCGAAGCCCCTTGTCGAATGATTGAGTCAAATAACTATTCATGCCTATGACACATTCCTTGGTTGCTGTTGCTTTGAAAGGCAAACAGGCTTTTTTCAGCCAGTTTTGTCAATATTGCCTTTGAAAGTTGCCTGTCAATGCAAACCTTACTAGAAATTTCTATTTGTGGTAATGTCCTTTCACTTACAGTACTATTTTTTTAAATAAATTTGGTCAGTACACCACATCAGTAGATTTGTGATACTTCATTAATATCACATGTTATTCATCAATAATATCGCATTGAAGCGTCTGTTTTCCTGGGATACGTCCATTCGTGCATTTCTATTGGATAAACATAACACCTAAAAACACCTTCGTAATCTGAACTGGAGGCGTGTCGCCAAAACAAACGAGGGAAATACCTTCCCAAGAAAATAGAAAACTACTCACCACTGGAACCTAAAGAGAGAGGACTAGTCTGTGAAAAGAAACGCGAACTTGCTTCTTGATTGGGAAAGAACTGAAAATGTCCGTTAGATTTACTCGTTCATCGTCGAATGTTGTTGAATTTCAAGTCGTGCTTCTCGACAACTCACACTTTGTCACGGGCTTCGATCAAAGGACTGTTCGGGGAGAACAGTTGTTTGATCGAGTTTGTGGGAGAGTGCATGTTCCAGCGTATTACAAACAGTACTTTGGTTTGCAGTTCGTTGATCGGGAGGATGGCGGTTTAAACTGGCTTGATCTGTCGAAAGAGCTTCAAACTTCAAGAAAATCAAAAGCAAAATCATACCAGCTTGCTGTGAAAGTATATCCCGAGGATCCTGTAAAGCTGGACAAGAACGTACAGAAACTTATCGCGTTGCAGCTTAAGGCCCTTGTCAATCGGGGCAAGTTTTCTCTTGATATTCAGACACACGCTATTATGGACGGCTATTTCGCGCAAGCTATTTTAGGAGATTTCAGTTCAAAGAAGCACACACCGGGTTATTTGGAGGGTCTGTTGGGGTTGTTTTACTCCACTCCCACAGGGATTAACACACATGGTGACATAAGCGAGGGTGAATATGAGGTCAAAGTAAAGAACTTACACAGGTCACACCGCGGGATGTTACACGAGGAGGCGATTGCTACCTACCTGGGCATGTGTAAGGAACTGCCAAACTACGGTGTCTTTGTACATCACGAAGCACTGGATGCCGACGGAACAGCTGTTACCATTACAATTTCAAACCGCGGAATGTGCGTTTACGAACTTAATGACTTCAACCATGGCGGAAAAGTGCGTCATGAATTTAGATGGCGTGACATCGTCTCTATGTTCTGTAATAACGCAAGGTTTTTCCTGCACACCGCGGGAGACTCTGAAAAAGATAACGTGAACAGTTTTGCACTTCGTTTTAGTCACGGCCATTTTGGTCACAAGGCTGCTCAGCGTCTGTTAGTTGACGCAGAAAATCACCAGAGTTTTTTCTTCGAAGCAAATCCTGAAAGAGGTCAAATCATACGAAGTATGTCCCTGGATGTGAAGCAAAGGAACCGGGTTGGATCCGGGCAGTTTCTTGGTATCAACCTTCCTTCCAGAAGAAATAGCGAGCGCTTGAACAGCGTGAAATAAATGTATACATCCCTGAGAGTTCAACAAAGGCCTTTTCGTATCATAGGCAGCCCACTAACTTAACGCATCTTTTCTTGTTACCGAAACGACGACATTGTGCCGATTTGTCAACCCGAACATTACCGACAGTGCTTTAAAGCCCTCCGGATGTTGCCGAGAATTAACTTTAGAACCCACTCCCGAATTAAAAGGTTCCGTATCAAAGCCCCGACGGTAACGATACCCTTGAAGCATGCATGAACAGAGAGGAAACTGCACAGGGGCGCGAATATAGCTGAAGATAGGGAGCGGCAAAGAAAATATTTACGAACGCGAAACAAAAGGTTTTCTTATTGAAAGTTATTTAGTTTTTATTTTTATTTCTGTCCATTCAGCGTATAAATTCTATAAAACAAAAAGATTTAAACGTAATTCTCGAATTCCTTCGTTGTTGATGATTGGGTGGAGTGATAAATACAAGATCGAGTTTTTCTGCCTTTCATTAATTAAAACCTTTCAATAATAATAATAATAATAATAATAATATGAGTCGTTGCCCCAGGGCTTTTCAATCACATTATTAGACCGTGTTCTAAGCTTCTCCCTGTTCTGATTGTCTGCCCAACCTCGAGTGTCTTTGATTACTTTGAAAGAAACTTGGATGGAAAGAAACTGAGAATCGTACGTTGTCTTCCAGACAGAGGCAACTTCAGATTCAGACTGATTTGTTTCGGTTGGGAGCTGTTTGAATTCTGGTCATTTTATTCTGCGAATTTTGATTTGAACTTTGAAATGTAACAGGTTGAGCGGAGGTTATTTACGAAAGACTCGGGCAAAAATGGTTAAGGCTGTTACGGGATTGAAGGCCGCCTGCTATTCGTGGGACAAAATATTAAGTCGCTTTGGAAATTTCACCCTTTTGGGTAAACAAAGTTAAACGTGACGCTGAGTTAGCATTCAGGAGGATTTTCTACTATTTCTTGAATTTAATCAATTGTTAATAATGGCTTTTCGTTTCGCAGATGCTTAATGTTTGTGTTTTGTCTGTGCTATGCATATTAGCAACCGTAGCATATATATTTTTTTGGTCTCGGTGTTCGACAGTGTTCAATAGTAACCAAGAAATGTATTAAATCTCATATTCATAGCTCTTTCTCACTGTTTTAAATGTCTGTAGGTCTAGCTCGTAGAAGGAAGTTTTTTACAGCTACTTGATCGACAATTCAATCCATTCTCCCTATTTTATTTGTTTTTCTCTGTTGTTTAATTACTTTGATTAATGCATGATTGGTGATTGGCACAATTATACTCTACCTCATGCAGTATTCCAAGAAAAAAGCTTACGTTATTTATCAAAGGAATCCGTAACTTAAAGTACAGTCCAGAGAAACATGAACCCTCAACTATATAAGCGTTTTCCATATTTCTGCCTTCATATGTTGGGTCTATATTCTTTAAATTTTATCCGGTTATTCTAGAAATCGATTTGAATTAATATCACATTGAAGCCTCTTCATTATTGCCACCCTCCGGAAGCAAAATAGGGAATCCAGTTTTATAATTCATAAAGAGAAAAGACTTATACTTTCACGAAGCATGCATTTGCCAAATAGGCGGTAGGTCATAAATAATTGTTAATTGCTGTCTGGCGGAAATAAATAAGATTTTGAAAGGGTAAATTATCCAGCTGATGAAATACAAACAACGTAATAGGAAGTGGTTGTAAACTTATCGATCTACAGAACCACTTTTTATCTCTCTTCAGAGACCAATGATGAACATTCATGAATCAGATTTAATTACAAAAATAAAATGTCCCTGTTCTTCACACTTGAAATATTATTGAAACAGGCTGAATTGAAATGAGTGAAAAATGTGTTTGAAATGCTCGTCAAAAAGTAGCTTTACCTGTCTAACTGGCGTTTTTTTGAATAAACAGCTGTTGAAGTGAAACGTCCCTAAACTTGTCTTCTCGTGCTTGTCAGTTGCCATGGTGTGACATTTAATGAAGGCAATTATGTTAAAAATACTCAAGACGAAGGTACCTGTTCCACCTTGGTTAATTATTCATACTACGCTGAGTGAGCGAACATAAAATAACCAGTGAAAACATCGATTTGGGACATCATGGCTTAACATGGGAGGCGTTGAAAGCTCGGATAAAATAATATTCCAAGGTAACGTGTCTATCATTCAACGTCCAAACGGGATTTGTCAGTGATTTTTCTGTTGTGGGTAAGACACGCGATAATACTCGGCCAGTTCCCGACATCTGTATATAAACTGCGTGTATATTGCTGGATTCTTTCGAGAGTTTTTATCATGGTAAAACAAGCATTGCACTAGACATCTTAAGTTGTATTAAGTGCGATATGATTTAAGCTAACGACAAGAGTTTGCAGAGTGAACATATGAATTCGGTGCCTCTCTTCAAACTGTTATCAACTCAGTCTACAGCAGTTGCACACTGATCAACTCTTGTGTTGTCAGTTTGTATGAGGTACGTGATGTACGATGATGTTTTTTGCCATTAACTTGATTTTCATTTCATTCTTAATCGTCTCATGCTGGTCTTGCCTTGAAGTCACAAATAAAGACAGAGAAAAGAAAGAATAGTGAGAATACTTCGGCCATATTAGCAACCTATAGACGACTTTTTTTAGACCATGTGGAACTCGAGTCTCCTACTTCAAAACAAATTTGCTCTTAGTGACAATATAAATCCGTTAAAATCCTTTCTGTATGTGACAAGATACAGTTTGACCTTCACCATTAGATGCTGTGAGAAACGCAGAGTGAAAACGCTTCATAGCAGCACAATATTGGTTTCAACTGATCAGTGTCAGTCAGTTTCCAAGGCTGGAAAATTGGTTGCACAATGCCTTATATTTGCTTAGTTCGTCGAACTGTTCAGCATTCATTCCCATCTGAATTACTTACCAAAGCCTGTCGAAAGTGATAAATCATAAAGTGGAAAAAAAGTTTTTATTATTCAATACAAGGTCCGTAAACAAAACTATGGTCCTCCACGCAGCATGGTAACCCAAAACATTTCCAATGTACGCCTCATTAAATTCTACCTCTAAAAACCTGTTTTGCGAACTGGAAAGAAATGTAAGGTGTTTTTTATGCTTGTGCGTGATGTTGGGAAGAAAAACTGCTGTGCAAAGCAGTGAGCAAGATAATTCCTATGATGCGAGTTTCCTCTACGTGTACAACAAGGAAATTTTATTTCCGTTCTTATATGAATTGTGAGTAGGGGGGCGTACTGTAAACTTCAGCTGCAAAGCCTTCGCCCAATTATTAATTTATCTTTCCGAGCAATACAAAACACAAAGATGCGCTCAAGCAAACTGACTCTTTTTGTATGGATAAATTTGCACAAATAAATTTTGTGTAATTAATCAGTTTTCACGTTGCCGAGTTGATCAAGGAACGGAATGAAGTGAAGTATAACGAGCACCACCGTCCGATATAGCAACACAAAATTGCGTAAAAGGGTTGTCGTAGAAACCCCGAGAAAGTACATCGTTTCCAATCCGCACAAAACGAAGTTCCAAAATGTGCGTTGTTCTGTGAAGTCAAAAACTTCAGTTTTGATTCAAGAGTTTGGGGCCGCAAAACAGAGTGAAATGAAAATGAGGTTTCTTTCTAGTTTGTTTTACATTTCCTGCTTCAGCATGGAAAAGAAAGTCAGCTTTTCCCTTTCCCTAGGCTTTATCCGACGAAGGGCTAAGGCTCGAAACGTCAGCACCTCCTTTTTACCTTACGGTGGTATAACTTACTTAATCAACTCGTTTGATTTACCCATTTTCTTGTGTTTCAACTTCCCACCGACGCAGCACCAGTTTCTTTAGAAACTATCCCCACAATACTTATAAATATATGGGCTCCTGATAAGTACCGTACGAAACTAGTAAAACGTTAACAACCAATACACAACTGGGGCCCTAAAATAATGTGTACGTAATCTGAAATGAAAAGGGGCCAAGTTTGAAGCCTTTGTTTGTTGCTATTGTTGTTGTTTTTGTTACTATTATGATTACTATTATTGTTATTATTATCATTATCGTTATCATTATTATTATTATTATTATTATTATAAGTAGTAGTAGCATAATTCTAATTAACATCTTGTGTTATTTTGCCAGTCTCAAAGCATTCCAGTCCTATAACAGAAGAAGGAAATAATATGCTACCAAGGACAAGTCCAACACCGAGTCGCCGCAGTGATGGTTCTCGTGAGTGCTCGGGGGATATGTCCAGACTTTCTTATCTCAAAGCAGCTGTCAAAGGTAACTAATATTCCCAGTTGAAAAAGCTTGGATATGAAATGACCCCTTTGTTTTTTTTTTTGTTTTTTTTTTCTTTGATCACCTTGATTTTTCTCGGATAATCTTGCGCTAATTACAGGTTATTGTAGAGACCCTAACGAGATAAACAACTTGGTACTGAGTTTATCAGTGACTGGCATTTGCTATTATTTTCTACGTCGTTTTAAATTGGATAAAAGCTCAGTACTTGACCTGGAAATAATGACTGCTCATGCGCATTACCGACTAACCTGGATTTTGTTTCAAATTACATTCTGTTCATGCGTACTTCAGTCCAACTTCTGGCAGCTCAGATCGTTCGAATGGGTTAAGGTGTTATGATCAGCGATGAGCAAATGACGTCAATCAAAAAAGGTGAAGAAACTTTACAATCCCCACATTGAAAAAGCTCAAGAAATACGTTTGTTTTTAGAAACCATTTTTCATTCGTCCCTATTTTTTTCAGAGGAAGGAAAAGAAACCAGAACGGATCTCAATTAGAAACAATGTGCGCTAAAGCTCTATCAAGGAACTAAACTATCTCAAAAAGGCAAAATACGTCACCACGTCACCTTTGTCAACTGTGGTTTTTCTTATTAAAACTCATTCCTTTAATTTACCGAAGGAAATTCCCAGTTCGATGCATGGATTACCTGTGGTTGTTTCTTTGGTAACTGACTGACAAGAACATGAAATTTGAATGTATCTTTGTTAACTCTAGTCCTCGAAAAAAGAACTTAAAACATTATTACATGTTTTCGTACGTGTGCAAAGGGAGGCAAAATACATACCAGACTGTATTTTATTGTGTTTTTACACTCTCCGCTATTAGCGAGTTCAGAAAACAGGCCGATGACGTCAACTAGGAAACAAAAGCTTTAATGAAAAACACAATGAAACTGCACTTGCAAAACACATTCTCAGCTGGTAAGCTTGTTTGCCATCTTCTCCAAAACAACAACGCGAAATTACCATTTTCCGGTTTTTTTTTAAGTGTCAAGTATGCAAAGACAAGTGAAATGTGAATGATAACAATTGGAAAATTCTGAATTCTTAAAGAATGATGGAACGAAATTAAACAAGCTTGTCGTCAGGAGTACACAGTCTACAGAAGCAAAATAAGTTCATTTTTATCATTGATGCCGTCCTCGTTGTGTTTGCTTAAGCTACTAATTATAACTAGTGAATAGCAAAAAACATCCGCACGTGCAAAATTA
Source organism: Ricordea florida (assembly GCA_949710005.1). Classification (NCBI taxonomy): domain Eukaryota; kingdom Metazoa; phylum Cnidaria; class Anthozoa; order Corallimorpharia; family Ricordeidae; genus Ricordea; species Ricordea florida. Next base: position 430,435 of record OX453287.1, on the reverse strand, counting down.
TACAACCGGTGCTTTCCCTGGCTATTCTCTGAAAGGCAAAAAATTTTAATGACCGTTTCCCATTCCGTTTTAGGCGCCCTGTCTAAAGTGATAAAATTTACTTGGGAAATGGCAAGGGAAACCTAAACAGCAAATCATAGCTACCGTATAGTTCTGAAAAATAACTCGAACAAAACTAGGCAAGTTTACAGCTAAGGTCGTATGAACAAAAAAAAATCTCTTTTTTCAGTTGGTGCTCTCATGGAGGTAACTGTCGTGTTTGCTTAATACGATACATAGTCTCAGGCTGTCAAGACGAACTTCGGACTGACCTGAGCTCGCCAGATTGAGAGGATGAATCGAAAAGATGAAGCATAAGGATATTCACCTCACAAAACGTTTCAATAAACCACAAACCACAAAAAGAGTTATTACAATTGAAAAAGAATACCCGTTAGTTCTGAAAATTATTTTGTATAACTGAATGAACAGATGAATGTGCGTTTTCCTTTGATCTCTGACATTTGCATGGAGCAATATCTTCGTCAAGTTTCGTTTAAAGACAACGTCAGTCGATAGGTTATAAATAATTGTTGATCGTTACCACCTGCTAAAATTGCGGTTCCTTGATTTTCCCATTCATTTTTGTAGCAGTTTCTATCAGTTTCGACCTGTCGACTACAAGGTTTACTGGGTAATTCCCTAACTATCGTTGTATGTTGTTTCCTTAAACGGCAGCGTCCAAACTTGAGTCCCTATGCCGTATAATTATACATCCCATTGGAAAATTGACTAACTGTTTCATTCTTTCCATCTGATTCAGTTCATGAATCAATACAAATGAAGAAATTACATTCCGGGCGATACGTATAAACATAAACTCGTTGCTTCACACAGTGGGGCATAAATATTTTATTATTGAGTTTCGTGCTAAAAGAAGACCGCTTTTGTTTATGTAATCCAACGACGAGTTCTCAGCTGGTTCAATACAGAGATCGAGACAACCAAGAAACAGCAATCTAAGATATATTTAACTCTGAAAAGATATTTGAAATGAATCTTCAGTCAAACAGCCGCTATTTTTTTCAACCGTAGTTTCTCCGGCTTTTAATAGAAATTTCTAGAAATAGGAATGTGCTGTTTATTCTATTTTTGAAACTCAACTGACAGTAAACTATTTTATAAAGCACAAATGTTAAATTAGAAAAACTCTTATGTGCGCCTGATTGCTTTGTACATTTGTACATCAAATGATACTGAGCGAGAGACTGTGGTAAACCGTAAACACACTTAACATAATAAGTCGCAGTCAAGAACTCTGAAATACTGAAACTTTCTGTGCTTTTTTGAGCTAAAATTCGAAAAATTGTCAGTGAGAAATAAACAAAGTCATCAAAAAAAGAAAAAAATTCCAACTCAAGTGAATCAGCGGCCTTTCAAAACATCAAGGGGTCATGCGCATTAGGCCATGTGGTGTTTTCACCTGTTTTGTGTTGTTTTTGTCAGAAAAGTTACACCGATTTCGACAGAATTACGAAGTGGGAATGCCCTGAAAATATGGGCCAAGACTTGGGGAAAACCAGTAGACTATTAAGTGAGAACTTTATCACTTATTATGATGAGGAATAGAAGATTGAAAGCGAGCGATACAGAGTTATGTTGGTCATGTTTTCTGCAGGTATCCGTCGCAAAGGTGGACGAAGGGGAAATGAAGGTAGAAATGAAACCAGTGCTTTATCCGCGACAGGTAAGTTCTCCTGTTTAATGCAAACGAGAAATATTTAGGATGGCAATTTCACTCATGCTGTTATATATCCCGGAGGTTAAAGTTGTAATAACCTTAAACGCAACGGTTTGATGTTATGAGCTGTTTTAAATACTCTGCCACGCATTGCATGGATTAAAGAAGGAATACATTTTATATATCGAAAACGACGAATTGTCTGCGTAAACGTTGGTGTTTTAAGTAACACAATGTACAGCACTGTGCAAAGGCTTAGTTTTAAAATATAAATGTTGGCACCTTCCAAATATGTACTTGTGTGTCTGTTTATACAGAAATTTGATGTTTTGTACATGTTCATGTAAACAGCTCAATATAGATGTACACAGACCTGCGAATATTGGCGTTCGTGCCGTGTCAATTTGTTCACTCTCTTAGGAAAGAAAATTGTACTTCACTTGGGGCTAGAAAGCAACTTGTAATTTGTGGTATTTTTCCCATGTAAGTATTCGTTGGTGTCTTGAAATTCGACCTCCTCTAAGTCCATCAAATTTCCATCTTCAAAATCAATAACTTCTTCAGTTGGCATCCGTCTTATGAGTTTTTCTATTGGAAAAACATTTTGAATCAGCTTCATTCTGTGATGTTATTAATCCACAAGAAAGACTCCAAATATACTGTAGTGTGCCAAAGTGAGGGTTTATATTTATTTCTTTGGTACTGATTTGACCATAGAGCTCTCCCTTTTGTGCCATATTTTAAAGGAATTTCTTCAATGAGGGGCTTTATAGCTGCTATAAATAGTTTTTATGAGAACTGTGTTGCTTGCAGTTGAACAAAGAATCACAATTTCACTGACCCTTGCGTCATCCATGTTTGAAATGTGACTTGTTTACTGAAACTGATACAAATTTAAGAAGCAGATTGAGAGAATTCCAAAATTTATGAACAGCTAACTGGCAAGTGAGGGTTTGTAAGTATTGTGCTTTAAATTTCTCTCAAGCTTCAAAACAAAACACACACACACACAGAAAAAAAAAACAAAATACCCTTTTTCTATTCCTCTTCCAAAGTCCGGAAAAGAAGTGCTGTTCCCGTACGAAACGAGCAGGGCTGTACAGCGCCGCAAAAGCCGATTGGCAGCGTTTTGAAAGCCTTTTAACAGCCAAAGTGAAGTTGCAGCAGGCTGAAAAAATGCTGTGCAGCCCCTTAAAGCGCTTGACAGCGTTTTGCAGCTGTTTGGCATCCCACTGATAGCAGTGAAATAGCTGCTAACAGCAGCTATCTCCATCAAGCGCGTGAGAAAAACACGACACTGAAATGACTTCAAATCTGATGCGTAATTTTACTGTATGAAATTAAACGGACATTTCATAATTTGGCCACAAATGAACCAGTGGCCCTTCGATTTTTGAAACGTACGTCGTAAACACTGCACGCGTTAAAACGGTATCCAAACCTACAAAACCGACATTTACCGTTAGTAGAATCACCATACTTGCTCTAGGCTTGCAGCACTGCAGGGCTCAAATCTGTGGAACAATGCAGTTTGACCTGTTGCAATTGTTCATAGTTATCCTTAGCAATACGGTAAGGAGTTCTACTGGTTTAGGAAACTGATTCAGACTGTGCGAATGTCGAGGTCAAAGACCTAGTTATTTTGGAAGTTGTATTTTCACGACACACGCAACTGATTCAGTGTTGCGTGCCTCCAGGGCATGCCTTTTGCGACAAAGCATGAAATGATAACAAGCCTTGTGAATAAAGACGTTGGAAAAATTGGTTCATCTCAATCAACTGCAATACACGAGTCCACCAAGGCTATATGTAAGGCAGCGGCAATTATTTTCAGTTTTCGTATTCAGGGTTATAAATTATACAGGATTTAATCAGTTAACAGGGGCAGATTTCGTTCAATTTATGTCATTTACCTTGGACTAAAATAATCTATCGTGACCTGCTCCTGTATACTACTGATCCTAACTCATCATGATATGTCAATCAAGTTAGTTTAAGCCAATCAAGATAAAGTGTATCGCGTGCATGCATTGTAACCGATCGTTGGCCAACATTGGCCCGCTAATTTCAAAATGAGAGCGTTGAAGTAGAAGTGGTTAGCTTAGTGACCTTCTGATAGTTGAACTATATTTCTTTTGATGGTGTTTACGCTTGTTTTCTGGATCGATGAACTGAGCAATTTAGTGTTGTAGAGACCGACAACATTGCTCTTGAAAAAATGAAAGGAAAGGCGATGAGGCGGCCAAAAATTGAGGAGACACTTTATGATGCAAGATTAGAGCTATTTCAGGTACGTTGTAAGCCCCTTTCTTTATTAAGTTTGCTGTTGTGGGATACAAACAGTAAGGTAGCTTTTAGTGGCAATCATGCAACATTTTAATTTACCTTCCTCTGCGTTTTTTAATTCAAAGTGTCTCTATGTCCGGCATTCAGAGGGCAGCCGGACTAAATTTTTAAAATACTCGGTTTCCAGCAGTCTGATTTTCTTTGCTTTCTGGGTAGATTATGGCAATTAGGTTAAGGATTAGGGCTAAGAGACAAGGAATATGGATATTTAATTTAGGTAATCACCGATTTTAAAATCACAACATGAGAAAATGTTTTCTGCCGTACACCTAGTATTTTGAAAATTCTGTCTGGCTGCTTGTCTCCTCCACAGCCGTTATTAGGATCGTTACGCAACGCTTCTCCCCCACGATCCAGCTGCCGGACATATGGACACAGCGTTTTTAATTTATCTCGTTATTTAATACCTATTTTCTCCTTTTTTGTTCATGTTTTCATCATCTGCAACACGCTGTGCAACCGTTTGGAAAGTTACCGAAAGGATAGACTTTAAGAAAACGATACAGAATAAAAGGGGCTCTGCCAAGAGGAAACTGGAAAAGCAGTTGGCAAAGGAGAACATGCTATTTCAATAATTAATTTTTGCCTTGTCATTTGACTTATCGTTCATTCCGTATGTTAACCACCAACTGTGACATTTCCTGAAGTAAGCGGGGAACTGAAGGTCACGCCAAGAACTCAGTGTAGTACGTTTCGGTGATCATAACAATTTATATTATGTATCAAATACGCATAGTTTATAGTACAAAAACTTAGAGCTTATTTTATGTAAGCTATAAGAATGAACGAAAGATACGCTTTTATACGTAAAAGTCACTGACAGTAGTTTATAATAAATCGTTTATCCGTAACCAGAACCGCAGTAGAACTGCTAGTTTTTTTTGTCCCAGTCATTTTTTTGCAAACTGCATTATCGATTCAGGCAAATGCCATAATTCTTTGAATTTTTGTAATACGTTTGCAGGTATTTGGCAGCGCTGACAGCGTTTTTGTGTGTCCTTTGCAACGCTGCTAAACCGCTGCTAATCGCAACCAAACGGCTACATAGCACTGCCCCAAACAGCCAAAATTTGCGACTGCTGCAGTCACCCTCTTTGCAGCCATTCTGCAGCGCTTCTTGAAGCCATTCTGCAGCGCTGCAACAGCGCTGCTCATTTCGTATGGGTTATAGCATGATGCAAACATGGGGATGGGCCAATCATAGCACATGTTAGATTGATTGTACTTTGTCATATTTACGATAAAGTGATATTATTATAATGCACACTCTTGATTGGCCTAATGCTGATATTTACGTAAGGTTATGTCAACATTTTATGACATTGAACTCAACCTCGCACTGGGCCACTTTGTGCTCACTAATGCAGATGTACACACTAGAGGTAGTTTGCATTAATGTATCTGTTGTACAGGCATGACTTGTTAAAATGAGAAATCTGTGATTAGTTTTGGTAATTTAGCTTTCAATTATTTTAAACCAGGGGTGTAGCGAGGATTTTTCCAGAGGTATGCACAATTTTCCAAATCCCCCCACCCCCAAGTCCCAAATCGTTTTCAGGTGACTAGATTATACCTAAGGTTAGGTTGTAAGCCTAGCGTTTTTACTGTATATGAAATGACAACTAAGTTGTGAAATGTTTTGTTGCCTTTTTTGGTCCATAATTGACTGCAGCACCTAGACGTTTTTATGCACAGGTAGATATGCCCCTCTAAACTACATCCTTCAACTTAATTACAGATAAATGTCAGCTGTGTTTAATCAACAGATCATGATAGTTCAGAGGGTAGCACCCATTATGGGTTGCGTGTTGAAGGCATTGATGAACTAATGGCGAGCACAAAGTTTTCACGAGAGGAGTTGCAAAGAATGTATAGAGGATTCAAAAATGTAAGTGATATTTAGCCAACAAATTGCCTCCTCCTATTGTACAGACCTAGTGAACCATGCAGTAAGGGTTTATATTTGTTACTTTGGTATTGATTTGACCATAGGGCTTTCCCTTTTGCGCCAATTTTAATTCTTAAGGAATTTCATAGTTTCACTGAGGGGCTTGATAGCTGTCATGTTAGTTGCCTGATTCAGTCAGGAAGTAGTGTTAGAGTACTGCTGTGTCAATACAAATAAATCAAATGTTTGATATGTACAGAAAAGTGGGAAAATCAGTTATAGCTATGGAACATGTTTTTCATTTGATATGTCTGCTGTATTGTTATGTGTAAACAGGAGTGTCCAAATGGAGCAGTTGACAAAGAAACATTTAAGAAAATATATGCTCAGTTCTTTCCTTATGGAGGTATGGTAACCATTCACATTCTGATTCACTATGCATATTAACAATAAATTAATATTATACTGTAATACGTAATTACAATATAGAGGTAATTAATTTTAGTCATCTTTTCTGAATCAAATCACAGTTGAGCCACACCTGTGTGTTTGAAGTTGATAATGAGTTAGTTATTGGTATGCAAACCCTGAAGTCAGCTATTATAAATTTCGTGGCCCACCTCTAAAATTCTACCTTACATGATCTAGTCATGTTTTTGTAGAATCAACTACTTGATCAACAGTTGGTTTTAGCTGAAAATGTTTGTGGTATGTTAATGTTTCCTTCTAGAATGTACTTCAAACTGTTTTGGGTGTTCTATAACTCTGTGATCTGGGGAATGTTCATTTTCAAATTTTATTTAAATCAGAATTTCTGTGAATTAATGTTAGTAACTTTTCATAAGTATTTGCTGTCATGGTTTATTAATGTAGCTGTAATATCTATTGGTTTTCAGTTGTCTAACATGAGTATAAACTCATATTTATTTTATTCAGATTCCAGTCTTTATGCTCAACTTGTATTCAATGTATTTGACCAGGACAGAGATGGTAGAGTCTCATTTGAGGTAAAAAAAAAGTTGACTGGAAATGTTTTAAGCTGCAATTGAACTAAAATCCATTCTGGTTACAAAAAATTTAAATTTCTAAAATTTAATGTTGATGGAGAATTATTGTGTTTGTCCAGTTTTGTTTTTTTTTTTTTGTTTTTTTTTTGGATATTCTGTTTTGCTTAAATTGTGATATCAATGGGCAAAGCTTTGCTTGGTTGGTAATTTTATTAATGATTAACAGTTTTTAACCCAGATTGTATGGTGGTAGGCCTTTTGTGTTACACTGTCTATTGAGTGATACATATACAGAAAGGGTAAATAATTGTAAAAGACCTTTATACCACAAATGAATAAGATTGTAAATGTAACAAAATGTGAAGATGTGAAGATGTTCTCCACAGGTTTATTTCTATCTGGATACAGTATTGATGTTACAAAATTTTGCAGGACTTTGTTGGTGGTTTATCAGTATCGCTGTATGGTAGTAGAGAAGAAAAAATGAAGTGGACATTCCAGTTGTATGATCTTGATGGTGATGGATACATAACCAGAGAGGTAAGATTCAGTCATTACCAAGTATAGTGTGTTGCAGTCAATGTTTTTTTATCAAGGTTAAGATCATTATACTACATGTTTTTACTGTATTCTATATTTCCATGCATACATGTACATTATTTTTCATTAGCTGCTTACTTTTTTATTAAATATTATTTGCTAAGGCAAAAATGCATTTCGCAGAAAAGCCTGTATGGCTTAAGGATAGGATGACAGATTGTAAAGTGTGATTAAAAATCACTGGAAATCATGCTATATAAATAATTATTATTTATATTATTATCATCATCATCATTATTATTATTATTATTATTATTATAATTTTAATGCAGTTGTATAGGTTTATGTAACACCATATGTTCACTTGGGAGATTGAAGTCTGTGCTCACAGTGAACCTTTCCTGTTCCAGGAGCTAGCTACTGTAGTTCATTCAGTGCATTGCATGATGGGGCTTGACTCTATGCCGTCTGGTGAAGAAATGACAGTTGAGGAACAAGTGGAAAGGCTCTTTGTGGTAAGAAATGATCAACAAAGAGAAAAGAAAATGAAAAGGAAATAGAGGCAGGTACAAAAAAAATGTTCAACAGGTCAGAAGTAAATTAAAAACCCTATAATGGTGTAATCTAGCCCTTATCAGAGTCCAAAGAAAGGAAAGGAGAAAGAAAAGAAAGTTCCACGGAAAACTTACCCCAGTCATTTACATTTATCAATACTTCAATTAGCCTTCTACCAATGACCTGTTAAATGTAACCTGCATTTTGTAAACTGCCAAAAAGAAATGACTCTTTACTTGTACATGTAAGTGGTTTCATTCAATTCCATGATGCTGAATGGAGTTTGTTAACCTGTTTGCATGTTAAGGAAGTGTCTCATTGTACAAAACATTCACCCAGTAGTCTACATTGTGTTAATAAACTTACAGTAATATTCGCTGATTGACAAACTGTGGAATCCTTGTCTTGATGTGATCATTTTCAGCTAATGGACAAAAATGAAGATGGTGTTATCACTGAAGCAGAGTTCTTAGAAGGCTGTGAAAAGGTTGGTGCATCTGGGTTCAGTTTTTGTTGCTGCATTTTTGTACTATGTTCAGCTCCATTTGTTTCTTAAAAAAACAAATTCCCTAAAATTCCTTCAGGGATTGAGGGCATCAGCCATACCACTAACAGTTTTATCTTATTCATTTTTCTCTTCAGGATGAATCAATTAAGCAGAGTCTTGCAATGTTTGACTCTGTCAGGTGAACCCCGTGGTATAACCTGGACAACAAATCATATTCAATTGTGATGATAAATTATTTAAGAATTGTTGGTATTTATGAGCCATGGTCAATTTAAGGAAAAAGACATTTTTCCAAGAATAATATATCTAAAACAAGGAAATGTTTCTGATTATAATTTGTAACATAATGTTATTTCATACACTGAAGAAGACCACACTACTGAATGGTTTGTATTAAGTTATTTTGTAGCACTTTCTTACATCAGTTGTCCTGTGAAACAGTATTATCCATGTATGGTATAACTTCAGATTCATGTACATATTTATCACCAGAACTACTATAAATTCTCTGAAAAAGCAAGTATGAAAAGGTGACAAAAATTTTATTATGATGATCACTATTGTTATTGCATTTGTTTTTGTTGTTGTTATTATTGTTATTGATGTAAAGTTTGTGATAAAGCTGAAGAGATCCTTGGAACTGTCAGAGTGGGGGGGGGGGGTGTGGCAGGACAGAATTATTAAATGGGGGTCACATGGAGACCTGCAATACAGTAGTATGAGGCAGAGGAGTGACAACTTTAAAAACATTTGGCAAAAAATGTAACATAAAACTTGCAAACCTCTCCACATTTCAATTTTGCAATATTTCTTGGGTCTGCCTCTTCTCAGGACAATTTTAATTCCCTTGAAAAATTTCTGTTTTAGGATGGCTGTGGGACTGCCCCCACCCCCACCCCCACCCCCACCCCCATTGGTCTGTTGACTATCTGCTAAGATGCAGCTCTTAGGAAGACTGTGTTGGATGTTGACCTCTGTGATGAGGTCAATACATTGCAGCAATATATTGATATTGTGATAAAATAAAATACTACATTGCGATGGGTCTTGACATATTTATACAAAATTTTAAATTGAATTCTTATTGGTTCGAAAGTCAGCACCAAATTCTCAAAACCAGCGTTTAAGGAATGGTATAGGTATTATAGTAAAAGGTTTGAACCCAGGTATAGGTATTGCTAAGGAGAATTAACACTCACGTCTGAGTTTGGTAAAAGTGCTAACAAGCAACGCTAGTGCTGCTCTTGTGTAAACTAGAAGGTTTTTATTCAGAAATCTGAGTTTGGTTTAAGTGCTAACAAGCAAATGACGAATGACATTCGTCCTGATGAAGGGCTAATGCCCAAACGTCCGCACCCCCCTCGTGTACCTTACGTTGGTACAAATTACTGTGTCAACTTCTTTGATTGTCCCAAGTTCTTTGTGTTGGACTTTGCTTTTGGCGATACGTGTCGAATCGTTTTTTAGAATCTCATTCCAACGTTTTTTCAACGTGACAAACTATAATGGGGACAAACCAAGAAGTCGCTTAGGCAAAAAAGTTCCAAGTTCTCAAAACGCGTAGATTCATCAATTTCGATCGTCACAACGTCTGAGCCTGTTCAACCAACTTAGCTGTCCCAACTTCTACCAAAAACCAAGTTTCTCGAAGATTTAAACTGTTGCTTTTCTAGAAAAACTTATAATTTTTATACTCTGAAGGTCTCTTGTGGTGTAACCGTGGTTAATATTCACAGATGATAGACAGTCATTTGAACCAATCAAACGACTGGGCTTAAGGACTAAGCGTTCCTATTTATGCCGTGAAAATGAAGCGAGAGTGTGCAAATAGTGTTGAGGTTAACATGTAACTAAATTAGAACAAATCTTAAAGGCTTTATTGCTGACCATGTTATCCATATGCCTCATCTATGGCTGCATTCAAAGTCGCGCAGCCCAGGTCATTCTTCATTAATTTTTACATGTAATAATACCATGGCCTTTGACTTGACATCAATCTATAATTGAATATATTTATTATTGTCCTTTATTTCTTTATTTCTTTATCAATTACAATCTCTTCTCGTTTTCTCCCAACATCCCGCCTGGGTATTACCCCGGTAAAGCCATAGAAACCGCAGTTTATTGCTTAAGAAAACTTGACGCTTTTGGTTGGATTAACGCTGTTCAGCTATTGAACAACCCGAACAGGGTGTGTAAGCGTGGAAATTACACTTTTTACCTAATGGTATGTATGTCATACTATGAGGTATAGTAATGGTTGGATTTGTCACTCCATTCCTGTTAGACAATTAATTTATGCATTGAATCTGCATTAAATGTGAATTAAACAGGATCTCCCCTGCTAGGTTTGGTTTCGCCCACAAAGTCGTGCAATTGTTTTATGTTCACATATGTGGGGGGAGGGGGTGAGACAAAACGGCAGCACATTTTTACAAAATGGCGTCTGTTGTGTTGAGGCCGACTCAAAGATTGTCAAGGCGGGTTTTCGTTCATTTCGCTCCATCTTTGATCAAAATACACTTTTGAAGATCTCGCGAACAAACAGGAAACGTGTTCAAGAATGCTCGAGGGTAAAGAAATGGGTTTTTAAAGTCTTAAAAGTGACGATGCCTCCAAGTTGGACGACGAGTAATCGATCAGTCGTCGCAAGAGTGCACAAAACGAACTATTCGGAATGAACGCTTTATGGTCTGGGGAAAGGACAGCACTTCGTGGAATAAATACCACATACCATGAGGTAGCTCGAAGGAGCCTTTGATTATATTTGTACTGTAAATGGATCAATGTTAGTATCTGGACAACCATGCACCTACCCCTCCAACATGAACGCTAACTTTTTAACTTTTAATATAGCTACGTTCTTACGCGTGCTCTGATTGGTCAAAAACCTATGTTTTATCATTCGTTAAGGCAACCTCGAAACAGGCTTGTAGAGATAAACGTGTAGTTTGTTTTTTTTTCTCCCGCATAATATATATAGCTTGGTTCTTACGCGCGCTCTGATTGGTCAAAAACCCATGTTTTATCAGAGTATAAAACATAGAAAAAGCGTGTTTTATTGTTTTTCACCACATTACCTTTACTCGACAATTCTCTAAGGGATGGCGAAAAACATTTTCTTTGAAGAAATTCATGATGGAGTTCACTGCAAAGCAGCAGAAAGTTTTGAGCTGAGAATAATAAAACAAAGAAGAACACGAGCTGCAGGCGAGTGTTTTCTACATTTCACTCGTGTTCTCAAATGCCCGTCGTGTTTTATCACAGTGTAATGTACGGCTTAGGCTTCTTTATTTGTTAAATAACTTGCTAGGTTAGCTGTCAATAGCAGGCGTAATTGTTGGGAACGTTAATGTGGCAAGGTGTTGAACAATATCAATCATAAATCAGTTGAGAAAGGTTGAAGAAATTAAGCCTAGAGACGTGTTCCAATGAGACACGACTCTTTTTTGTATTAAGCTCAAATTTTTTTCGTTGAGAATGTACATCGAGTACCAACTACAAACACCTCGAATTAAATGAAGAAGACTACTCTGCTATTCGTCGTATTCTTAACTCCTTTCTGGGTCTTTCGTATGTTATGAAACACTGAAATTCATTTTTTCAATATATTACTTAGAATTCCCCAATAGTTTAATTCTGAAATGATACCTGGACCTCCCTGATCTCTTAATGCGCACTCTTGCTTGCATGCTGAAATCCCGGCTACCGCCCGCTTGAAATAGCGGTTAATAGACACCGCCAATGGCCACCTCCCTGGAGTCGCATATGACGGGCATTCAGAATCAAGGACGATAGCAATGTGCCAACGCATTGTAGGACATCGCTGATTTGGTAGTAATTCAAGCGGCATGCGTAGTTCAAAAGTGTGTATTGCAATCCAGGTGAAACAGGCAGCTCATCCTCGGTGGAAAAACCTGTTACGTTCACGAGTGACAGAGAACCAAAAAAAGACAAAGGAGACAAAACAATAGGACTTGGAAAATAATAGTGAAAAAAAAGAAACAGTTTTTTTACACCAAAGTAAACCCAAAAAGGCAGTGTAAATTATCCTCGGAGATATTGATCCGATCCCAGGCAGGTAACTGAGAAGTTAAACAAGACGCTTGAGGAGCGTTCACTCGGGCTTCTCGTTGAACGTTTTACTTGAATATTTACCACGCCTAGAATGTGTACGCAACTACATGCCGGATCCGTGTGGGCAATTTTCGTTACCGGTAACTCCAGTACCACTTTCTGACGATTATTTGTGCCACCAGTCAGTTCAATTACTCGAATGAAAATCATTATTTTATTCGCGTGTGTACAGCCGCTCACACAAATCACGAGCACAGTCATAATATACATACATTGCAGAACGAGATCTGAATTGTAGTACTTTTATTGACATTGGAACATCATTATGTTCATGTACATTAGTCATACTGACGACGTTTTGTAGAAGATCACAGTCGTCAAGAGTATTCTTCATGTCTTTATTCTATCAAGCACATGCAATTCCGGGAAAAAGAGCAAACCAACATTTACGAGCGCTTTACAAGTATTGAGCCCAATAAAAACCAATAACAGAAACAGGATATTTAACGGAAGAACTAAGCTTAGATATTTAACCCTACTATTCAAGTTGTTTCTGTCAGTATCCTTGTCCAATTCGCTGCTGTTAGCGCCAGCTTCGAATTTGTGTTCTCCAACATTCCTAAATTTTTCAGCAAGTGATGTGTTCGTCTCAGTGTCATAGTTTGTTGTTCAATCGGCTATCACAGTTTTGGCAGCTAACATATGGCTCGTTTGTTATCTCGTAGAACTAGTATGAACTCTGCACGTTGGTCTAGCCTTCAAGCTAGTATTCGTGGATCGACAGCCCATTTCGACAACGCTAGACATCATTTAGTGTGGGCCTATCACTGACGGCGTGTGCGTTTGTATTTTTGCAAAACGGTCTTCACAAAGACGGTCATTCGGTAAATCATGTTGTTTACGTAAAGCGAGCACATGAATTCGCCTTCTCATCCCCAGTTTCCGCAGTCCACGCAAGGAACGCCTGGGACCATGACCCCCCTTTTGGCGACCAAACCGCTAGCATTTTACGACTCGGGCTCTCCTACGGAAGCCCGAGTAATAATTTATGTTCGTGTTAATTATCTCTACTGCACTTGCGTCGCACTTTAAAAAGTCACAGAAAAAGGAAAGCACAAATAAGATTCTACTTGTTATAATCTTATAAGTCTACAACTTTTCTCTTGGAGTTATAGTTGGAAGGAGCATTGTAATAACTGACAAGAGCACGCTTCCCGCATGGGCGAGGAATAACACCGCATACACGGTGACACCTACGGCTAAGCGCGTGGTTTATTTTCCCGTCCTCTTTGTATTTTTTGTACCAACGTTCATACTTTCACCTAAAGTTCGTGCGACAAGTATACTTATCTACAAATGCTTCCATATATAGAAGAATGACGCAAGTGCGGTTCAATGATGCTAAATCATCAGATTTTTGGTCAACAGTTTTTCCTCTGATGAGATGAAATGACAGTGCACTGAAATAAGTGAGCGTGCTGTAAAACATCTTTTCCTTTCGTATAATTGAAAACTGAACAAACAGTTGTAAGTGCCGCTTAGCTTTGGCGGACGGTGAAGACTGAATACTTCATTTCCGTGCAAGATACAGTGACTGCCGTAAGACAAGAAATTTTAATAACAAGGAAAGTTAATTCCTGTAGTAAAAAAATACTGAACAAATTAGCTTGACTGCTTTATGTTCGAATCTCAAAAAGAAGTTGTAGTTAAAGAACCGGGCGTACCAACGGACGCACTCGCAGTTATATAATACTTTCCTGTACACTGAGATTTGAACTTTTCTTTGTGCGGAAAAAACCATGCAGTGTAAGTATTATTTTATTAGAAAAATTGGCAACATTGCTTGTATAACTTAGGTTTCGTCCATTGGTAAAGATATCTCCTTCAAAACATTGGTTTCTATCTACAAAGTCTAGAGTCAATTGCATGAGAAGGGAAATAATACTTGCTAATTCATATAAATCATTAACAGACTGTCATTCATCTGTGCCAAATATAAATGAATAGATAAAATTAAATTACGCCAGGTCGAGAACGTGTTTTTCGGACGATACTGAAAGGAATAATTACACTTTGGTTACATGGCTATTACTAAATGTTTTACTTCAACTTGATAGGAAACAAATGTGCAAGGACCATAAGAACTATTAGGTCGGGTTTTTGTAAACCCGGCAGTCAGTTAAATACGAGGAAAGTGGACGCTTAAAGCATCTGCATTAAAAAGCCTTTTAAGTCGTTTAATGAACGACCCTAGAGATACTTGCCAACAAACATAAGTGAGATGTAAATACGGTATTATTCAGTGATCCATCCTCAAAACAACACAATTTCCCGAACCTGTGTTAAAATAACCTATACAACTATGCTTTTCCAGTTGAGTATTGAATAGAAACGACCCGTTCTGATAAGCATCGCCTAGATACTGTGAATGCGATAACGAAAATTCATTTGAGCAAGACGCCAAGCCACTGCCGTAGTTTGATTCATTTGCATAGATATTAGCTACTTTGCGAACAAGCAAATTTTCGATATCAATTTTTGGGCTGTGTATTGACAACCCTTCACACGCTTATCCGCCGATTACACTTTCTGCGCATTACAGCATTTATATCGCGGTTTGTCAGTTGAACACCGATTATTTAAGGCTCGTGTTGGACTCTTTTAGACCTTTTACCCTTTCAGTTTTCGTGTTAGGTTTATTCACAGCAGTAACTTCACCGATTACGATGTATTAAAAGTGCTCTAGGGCTATTAAGGTTTGCCAACCAGCTGCAGAAAAAAAAAAATAAATAAAAACAAGAATTGTAACTGCAGTAGCGTAATCGGACGAACAAAAATTTCCATCATTTGAATGTAAATAAACCATGGGTTGAGACATTTCGTGTGGCAACAAAATTTTACCAAGGTAAACAACATTAGGTTTACTTCAAATTCGATTGGCGGAGACTATACTTCCACAAGCTTAAGCTCAAACAGTGGGAGCTCTTACGAGGCTGTATTTATTCATGAAGGACGTTGTTTCCTAGGTGGCGGCTTTGTATTATGGGCCTATTGCAGAACAAAACGTATATTAAACTCTGCAAGAAACACTCGGCTTGAATCACTTCAGAGTGTTTGTAAAACGCGGCGGATTATTAACTAGGGATCGTTCGAATCGCGTTTGATTTCGTTCACAGACTGAGCTATATATGTCGAGTCGCAACTCAAACAATAAATTCAAATAAAATGTACACAAGGACTTTTTGATTTGTGCTCCGCACGTTTAAAAGACTAAAGTAAACCACAGTGTAAAGCCCTTGTGCGAAAATACGTCTCGAATTTGGCGGAAATGGAGCTTATGTTGAGTAATTACAATGCTCGTAAACAGCGCATTGATCTTGTAGGAATAATATAGTTTTTGACAATGTTAATAAATTGGCCAATGTCAATCGTGGGCGCATACTCACTTGCATAATTTTAAACGATATTATATTAGCTTGGCAAGAGAAACCGTATTGGATTATGCTGTGCTGATAGTTAAAATTTCGGTAAAGACACCTAAGATTTAAACAGATCTTCACTTAAGATTAAGCGATTCCTTCAACAAAAACGAGCCACGTTTTACCCGAGTCAACAAATCACAAAGATGGATTATCCAGCCATGTTTTTCTTGCTGTTTGCGTCTGGGATTCTAACAAACGCCTCCAACAATGCTGAATCAACGGACACGAACCATTCTATACACTGTGCTAATCCTGGTCGCATTGTAAGTCTTGGAGATATAACCCTGGGCGGGTTATTTCCTGTGCACATTGTTCAGCCAACAAAAGGAACCGAACAAGCGTACGACATCAATTTGTACGGTTTAACATGGGTAGAAGCCATGTTGTTTACTGTAGATGAAATAAACAGTCATCCCTCTTTGTTACCGATTAATTTTACTGTCGGCTATGACATCAGGGATTCATGTAATGATGTTCCTGTGGCATTGAAGGCGGCGTTGGATTTTGTTCTCGATGCCCGTAACTCGAGTTACAATATCAGTAACAGCGTTGGAAACTGTCCTAGTCGCTACTGTAAATGCATAGACAGACCAGAAACACTCATATCGGCAGTGATAGGAGGAGCCGCATCTCCCATATCAATAAACGTTGCCAACCTACTTGGAGTGGACAGCACACCTCAGATTAGCTACTCCTCCACTAGTGTTCTGTTAAGCGACAGTGAAGTGTATCACTCATTTTTCAGGACAATTCCATCTGACACATACCAAGCACAAGCTCTGGCGGATCTTCTCAAGCAATTCGGTTGGACGTATGTCTCGATTGTTGCGTCTGATAACTCCTACGGACGGGCTGGCGTCGACTCCCTGAGACAAGAGCTCAAAGAGCGGGAAATATGCATCGCGTTGGAAAAGATTTTCAATCCTTCTTTGCCGCAAGAGGAATTGCGGCAGATTATAGAGTCATTACGAAACGAACCAAGAGCCAAGGTGATTATTCTGTGGTGCCAACGACCCAACGCTTTGGGATTTTTAAACGAGGCATCTCGACAAGGACTAACTGGAAAGACATGGATAGGAACAGAGACGTGGGGAGACGCTTACCAACTGGAAACATCGGACGAACGAATTGTAGGAGGGATGCTTGGGGTGTTACCACTGTTAAAGAAGCATTCTCCGTTTGAAGATCATCTTGGACGCCTAAAACCCAATAACACAGACTACAACTTGTGGATGTGGGAATATTGGACCAGCCGGTTTGGTTGTGTCAGGCGCAAGAACACAAACATTCTTACTAACACTAGCACTAAGTCTGAGGAGGAGCAATATTATGTTTACCCAACAAATGATGCTAACGTTACAATACTCTGCCCTGTAGATTACGGTAGGGGGGTTCCTAGAGCTGAGTTTCTACCTAGGAACAAATATACAAACGTCATGGATGCTATATACGCCATCGTTTATGCAGTGAAAAATATACTGGAATGTAAACCGGGTAAAGGTGTGCTGGAAGGCAACAAGTGTCCAGTTGTAAGTCCTTCTATAAGTCCCAGTGACATTGTCTTGTATTTAAAGAATGTATCGTTCAGGGGAAGATCAGGAACTGAAATCATGTTTGATCGAAATGGAGACCTCCAATACGGATCATACGCCATTAAAAACCTTCAACGGTTCAGCCAAGAAAGAATGCAGTTTGTGGAAATAGGCGTATGGAATGGTCTTGATGGTAAACTCGTACTCAATAATCACTCTGAAATTATATGGAATGGATGGACAAGAGAAAAACCCAAATCAACTTGTGCTGATATTTGTGAGGAGGGTCATTATCCCGTGAAAGGGAGCGTCCCATGTTGTTGGCAATGTGTGCAGTGTGAAAAAGGATTTGCTAAATCTGAAGTGGGACAGGATACTTGTAAACCGTGTCCACAGGGATTCGTAGCAAACGCTCTGAGAACCGAGTGCACCAAGTTGAAATCAGATTACTTGGCGTGGTCTAACGGAGAAGGAATCAGTGCTGCCGTCCTGTCCATAGCTGGGCTAGCCATAACACTTGGTGTTTTAGGAGTTTTCTACAAATATCGGCATACTGCAGTAATAAAAGCGTCAAATCGAGAACTTTCCTTCGTTCACCTGACCTGCATCGCTACAATATTTATTCTGCCACTTTTGAACATTGGAAAGCCAACAGCTGCAGGTTGCACTGTCATACCACTGCTGTTTGGCATCCCTTTCACGCTCTGTACCGCTATCATGCTCCTAAAAACCGATCGCCTGTTGCGAATATTCAGAGCAAGATCAAGACTGACCTCTACCAGTAGCTATCTACTTAGCAACAAAGTGCAGGCAATTGCTGCCTTCTTAATGACACTTGTTCCAGTTACCATGACGACGGTCTGGTTCATAATTCACCACCCCGAGGTTGAAGTAGACAATTCAAGAGAAGGTTGGGAAGTGTTCAGTTGTGGCGAATACAATGAACTGCTTATTGTCATTATCATAGGGTACGTCTTAGTGTTAGCCCTCCTGTGCACGTACTTTGCTTTTAAGGCTCGAAAACTTCCTGAAAACTTCAACGAAGCGAAATTTATTTGCTTCGCTATGTTTGCCTTCTGCTTGTTCTGGCTGAGTTTTTTTCCAGCGTTTTACGACAGCAGCGGTTCTACTCGGACGTTTGTTTTCTGTGTAGCAATCCTTGGTTCTGGTTTTGCTGTTCTCTGCATCATGTACGCTCCAAAGCTACGTGTAATCTTGTTCCACCCTGAGAGTAATACGACGGAGGCCTTTAGGACAGCAAATATGGCGGCTGTTAAGAAAACAGCAGTTGTTATCTCATCCAATAGCAACACACCCCCTCCAACAACCCCTTTGCCCTCCCCTGTACCCTCACGTCATAATTCACCTCTTTCTATGAGGGCTGTCGAGCCAGAGAGGTCCGCTGCAGTCAGTTTCAGCCGCCCAAGTCGGCGATCACCGCGATTAGAAAGATCGCTATAACATAACGGATAGAGCAAAACTTTTGGATTGCTTGTAACACGACAGATGAAATGAACTTTACAAACGTCTGTGCCTAGGAAGCCAATCACAAGCCTCGGCCATTCGCTGCTCAGTTTCTGAGGTATAACAGCTAAGTGTAACCGCTATAACATAATGAATAAAGGAAAACTTTTTGATTGCTTGTAACACGGCAGGTATATTCTTCAAACAAAGTCTACGAGCGTCTGTGCCTAGGATGCCAATCACGGGCCTGGACGATTGACTGCTCAATTTCTGATTTAAAAATACTAGGGAGAGTCTTTCAACATTTAACCCATTTGATTAATCAGTTTTAGTATAAATACTCAGGTGATTATACAAAATCGCGCATTCTGATTGGTTCGCTATCTCGGATTATCAGCCGATAATCACCTCGACGAACAAAACGGCTGCCAGTCGTTCGCGGGCTTTTGATGAAATAAATTTTTTTGATGTTGCACAATACTTTTTCTTTTCTTTTTTTGAAATAATCACCTGTGTATTTATACTAAAACAATTATGCGCCTCAGGCTCAGTGATCATCGGTGAGTATTCACCTCGACTTCGTCTCGACTCGTCTCGGTGAATATTCACCGATAATCACTTCGCCTTTGGCGAATAATTGTGAACAGGAGCCCATTATGGTTATGGACTCCTGTTGTGAAATAATATTTATTTAATTAATACGTTTTGTACATATGGTCGTGCCCTCTTCGTATTAAGTGCTCCTGGTTTCAGATTCACAGAGTCCAGTTCTTCTTTAGTTCAGTACTGTTTCTGACCGTTCATTTTCTATGAGGGAGAGGGGGCTGGTGGGATTTGGGTGGCGGCATGCGAAAATAGCTGCTTTGGAGGGAGGCCATCCCCAAAAAAAATTAGGGAAAGGGGGGGGGTGGGGGGGTCACGTAAAACATTTTGGAAATACTTTTATGTTTTAATTCGAAATTGACTTCTCTTTCTTCTGATTTATTTATTTTTGACGGGGGGGGAGTCATGTGAAAAAAACTGGCAAGCTGAGGGGGGTCATGTAATTTTTATATTGAGCTTCCCGAATCACGCCAGCCCTCCCTCCCTCGCAACACTTAAGAGATACCAGGAGCCCATCTATATTATTGGGGCCTTATGAATCTAGGTCTGTACTTTAGAGATAGTTTGCTGATGTACTTTCAATGACAGCGACTGGGTGACTAATAGTTTTTTTTTATGAATTGTTTCTTTCTTATAAGTGAACATTTCCCTTTAAACAAGGACATGTTTCTAAGGGCAACCAACTCGCATAACGTTACACACTATGCAACATGACTGACTCAACGATGCACTTAAACAATAGAGTGTTTCTGTCGAGGAACTATCGGCTGATATTTGCCCCGCGGAAATTTGATCTTCTTAGAAGAAATATTTCGCTTGGAGGTCAAATATGCTAGTTTTAAGAACATCAAATTTTCGCGAGGCAATTATCACATCAAAATGGTAATAGGGAAAATTGAACCATGCATTAAATGACCTAAAATCTAGCAAACTATATTTGATATTACAAAGAAGACAGTCCGACTAGCTCAATTTATCATTGGGAACTAGTTAGTTAGTGACCTGTTTGTTATGAGTATAATAAGTAGTCCCTAACAATAAACGTTTTATAATATACAAAAATATCTTTTTAAGCATGACTCAAGATTGTCTCGACCTAGGTCTATATTTTAAAAGGAAACGTGGAATCAGTAAGACTAACCCACGCAAACCCAGTTCGACCCCCTGATACCCCCAGCCTGATTTCTGAGGTGGTTTTATCTACACTCACATGGCAGTGGCGGAATATAATTTTTAAATGTTTCTGTTTGGCCCACTTAGCAAAACCTTTTATCCATTAGGAAAACAAATGGTTTGTTGGTAAACCAGCAAATTGACGGTTTTGGAAACAAACGTTCTAAAAACTTGCTTGGCGTTCAAATTAGCAAAACAAATCTTTATACCGTAATCGTTATTGCATTTTTCGTTATTTCGTTATTCCATTAAATAACTTGTCTCAGATTGACTACCAAATATATAATCGAGACAAATAGCGTCATTGTGCGCAGGACTATTATTTTTTAACCCTTCATACATTTCAATTGCAAAACTGTGTAAAATGTTGGTTTGGTTTGATACAGGAGTTACTTCAACCTTTACAACTACAACTAGTCTTTGCGCTTTTGACAACCAAGATGATATATAGATTAAAACATGGAAAATTAAGGCAACTAGGAATAGGAGTCAGTTTCAAGTTAACAGATTGAGGCATGTCGGCTGATCAAGCAGCTTGCCAGTTCAACTTGGTACACATCTCGGGCATGTGGATCTGTCTTCCTCTGTCTTGTCACATTCTGTGATACAGTACACGTGATCTAAGAGCAATAGTGAGATACTTAGAGAATTACTGGTGTCCTACCACTGGAGCAAGTACCTCGGCAGACTAATCATTGCTAAGACGTTTCTCTAATGGTTACCATGACAACCGTGTTTCACTCGGCACATGTAACATGTTTCGGCAAGATCCTACCGGCCTGTCACTAATTTTTAAGGATCATTGGATGGGATTATGGCTATTAACTAAGGCAATCCTTGGTAGAAAATTGTGATGTGTTGAATGTTAGCTACAAACGTATGGCTTTTTGGAACAAGGACACAATTTTTTGGGGGAAACCAAACAAACCACACTTCTCCTTTGACTTTAAGGCAAGTGCAGGTCTCATTACTGCGCGTGTAGTCGATGGAAAAGCAATGCAAAAGCATACCTCTAGGACACTTAAACCAGATTCCCTGTTTTATATCCATGGCTTTGAGAAACAACGACTCTTCTGCTTTGTTTTCTTCTCCTTGGCAGAACGGTTGGAGGCCATGCACCTTTCGAAGACGCTCAAGACGATCCATGTATCGCCTGCGCTTCATACGACCTGCAAACAGGTGTACAGGCAATTTTTTACACAAATTCAAAACTGATTCAGTGCTTGAAGTGGAGTTTGCAATCCCACGGAAGCCAAACATTTTGGGAACTTGGTAACTGACAAACTCATAACCAACAAGGGTTATGTGGTGTTTCGGAGTGTAACACCCAACTGTCTCTGCGCCAGGTTTATAAATAGGTACCGACAATATTAACCCAACTGGAAGAGGGGAGAAACCTTTAACCAGAGTGAGAGAGTGTGTCAACTGGACCACTAAATTTTAGTGAATTCAGTGTTATTGTGTAGTTTTGAGCAGTATCCGTTACAGTGTCCTACCGAACCGTTAACGATTAAAGAAATTGTTGTGGCACCTAAGAACTCAAAACCTCAAAACATGAACAGCAACATTCCTCTGAAAGGATACATAAACCATTGTTATTTTGTGTCTAGTCACATTAACATTTAGAAAATGGTCTCAAGTGCCCTCGGGTTTCTGAGCCGTGTTGTGGTTCTTTAGCAGGTCAGCGGAATTACCTTGACTTATGATGACTTAAGTTCACATTGTCGAAAAGGTGAACGTCACCAACAGGTCTTTTCCGAACGTCTTTTATCCGCAGGATCGAACGCAACAAACAGGTACAATTCTGACTTTCACCGCTGAAACGATTATCTGAAATTTAATTCTTATTTTCTGAATCTTAATACCATACTCAGTTGGCTCGTACCAATGATTAGTTGAACAGCATACAACGAAACGAGAATGGGATGATTCTCTCATTAATAAACGGCGGCCATTTTAACAACTATGCGAAACCTAAACAGGAATTAAATTTTGGTTGCGTATCATATATTTGGCTAATGTTACGAATTCCCTTCAACGCTTAACTTCAAATAGAACCTGCAAAGATTCAACGTGGCTTACCAATTGGTTTCTCAGAATCCAGAGCTTCTTGAACAAAACCCAGCATTACAGTGTCTGTCACGCCCAGTCCTAATCCACGAAGTCTCAGTTGCATTTTCAGGATTTTGAAACTGGCGAAAAGTCGTATTCTAAACATCTCTTCGTTAAGTTCCTCTAACTCCTGGTTACTGGATAAAGAAACACTGATGTTAGCATAGGGAGGGATCTTAACAAGGCGTTCCTTCAGTTGTCTTATTCTGTTGTTCAGAAACCTTTGTGTCTTGTGGAGGAGAGACTGCAACTGAGGATTGCAGATCCTTTCAGATTCAGTTTCCATTCCTTCTTGAATTGTGATCTTTAGTGTGCGAAGGAATTCCAGAAAGGAAACTTGGTTCTCCACAATGGTGATCTTTTCATCCGTGCAGATCTGATGACATGAAGTCGGCAACCTAGCGGTTGGAAAGATTTGCAGCTTGTTTAGTCTTTCTTGAATTTTTGCTTTCGATTCCTCTTGATTTCGTACACTTAAGGCAATTCTCCTTTTAACGGCTTCAATATCAGCGAGGATCTTTTTAATGACGTTGCCGTATCTCAGACTGTGCACAATAGGAATCTTGCACACGGGACACTGCTTTAACTGGACAACCGATGCTGCAGTGCCTACTTTAGTATCGTCTCCATCCATCCATTGATCAAGGAAGTCAACGTCAAACACATGCTTACAATCTAGTTCGACAAAGCGAGCATTCAACCGGCTTTTTTTGGCAATTTTCTTGAAGTCAGATTTATTGCACTCGCGGCATACGCTTGGGCACTTCTCGCCGCAGAGACCGATACAAGGGTGTTTACATTTTAATATCTTTGGACAAGGTTCGTTGCACCTTTCTCGGTTGCATATCTCTCGACACAATTTTGTGCACTTCATGTGTGGACACTCCCATGGACATGTCTTGCTGCACGGCTGACAGGACTCGCTACATTTCCTCTCGCATTTTTTGTGCTGACAGTAGTTTCTGCAGCTTTGAGTGCATGGATTGCAACGTTGGGTGCACAATTTACGACACTTGTGTCCACAGAAGAGAATTTGATCACACTTTCGTCCGCAGGGTACGTGTACACGACCTTGTAAACAGCTGTAGCAGTCACCTATGTGAAAATAATCCAATTCTAATTTCATCTCCGTCATAATTTCAACTTTGACCCTATGACATTTGAAAGTACAAGCAAGAAAGTTGAAATATCAAGCTTTTTACAACAAAAGTAAAGCATGAAAAGTTTTCCATTGTTTTAAGTGCAAATTTCCTGTTTTACAATTAGCTCTGTAGTGTGGCTGCCTCAACAGCAATAGGTTTACTTTCACTACTTATACAATAGATCCCTCGTTACCAAAAAATACAAGCAGATTGGTTAAGTATGTCACGCGGTTCAAAGACAGGCAGTTTATGTATTTTACTGCCTTGGGACTCTGTAATCCTAGAACCGAGTTCTATCCTTACGATGGCGTCGCTTCTGTTGTAAGGACCGTCCGTGAGTCGTTTGGGCTTATCGTAACAGTATGTCGATATGATCGTCCCCATCGCTTGAGAAAATTTGCTTCGACAGAGACGATTCTTACACCTTGAGCCCACCCAGAACTGGAAATCTGCCGAGTACTGCTCACAAACAGTACTGACCACTATCATCGCATTACTCTGAATAGAGAGCTGGTTCACGAACCTACAAGAAACGCCACTAAACCGTTTCCAACAATTACCTGCACCGTACAACCGACGCGACTTTCTGACGGCATTCAGAGAACAGACTTGATTAAAAACGGAAAAAAAAAACGAAAACGCGAAAAAACTGATAAAAAATGACTATTAACAACCGAGTCTTTACAGCTAATAATACGATGGCCTTACTGAAAAACGGCCCGTGACATCACGGCTTAAACGACCAATCACGACATTGAACAGAGTCATTAATACCACCACCTGTCAATACGTAACTCACTTGACTCTGGACGATCCTGGACGATCAAACTCAATAATCAACTATTGAGACTATTGGGTTCAGATCATTAATATGACCAAGAAACACGACATCAGACAGAACCCTGTCAGAACTACTTACACCCAGATGATCAAACTCAACAAACAACTACTGAGACTCCTGGGTTCACACTATTTTCAGTTTCATATCATGTGATTCATTTATTTCCAAACCGAGACTAAACTACTGGAAAACTGTACCATTCTTAGACTTTCACAGGAGCCATCTATATGACCTGAATAATATAGCAGTGCGCCCAAGGGTATGGAGTCCCATTAATGTACCTGCTCCCGATTCCCCGAGTATCGACTGGCTTAACAGAAAGTAGGAAAGTATATCAAGTCGCGTCTTACCACTACACAGGTGTTTACACGTGAGAACTTCCGTGCACGATTCTCGGCAGGGCCGTGAAGGGACATTCAGAAGGCTTGCACTTTTTGTGTGATGATCACAAAGTGGGAACGTTTGTTTGGGCAGCAAACAGTTTTCTTTAGATACGTCCATGGAACACGGAACACTATGTATATGATTGCAACTGAGGATGCTCTTTTCAACCAGCACCATGCATGGATCGCATTTCTCCCAACACATCTTTAGGCATCGATTATGTTTTAAAGGGCATCGTGTCTTCACACATGGCCTCTTACATATATACTCCAAATGCTCGGGATCGACTGGATGACAGAACATGTGGCACACGTGACCACACAATAGACGCGTATTGCATCGCCGATAGCAGCCTCCGTCTGGAGCTCGCTTGAATTCCTCGGCACTTGATGCGCCAATCACGGTGTCAGGATGGTTCTGACATAATAGCTTCATGGCGTCTCCAGTTTTTCCCTGTAATCGCATCCTCTCAATGATGCTTCGCCATAGAGTGCTCTTACGCGCCAAAAGGGAAAAATTTCCGATACAGAAAAAGCCTTTACGAGCTCGCGATAGGGCAACGCAAACGCGGTTCTCAATATTAAGGAAACCGATCTTATCCTGGTCGTTGCTTCGAACCAACGAGAGGAGAATGATGTCATTTTCCTCGCCTTGGAAGTTGTCGACAGCGGTCACTCTTACTCCGTCGAAAAACTTCTTCTCAATGGACATCTCTTTCTTAAATTTGGTAAGCTGTCCGTTATAGGCTGTAAGGATAGTGATCTGGTCTCTCTTGTATCCTTGCTGGATGAGGTAACGACACAAAGCTAACAAGAATTTAGCCTCGTGAATATTGGACTTGTTCTTGCCTTCCTCAACAGAATCCTAGGGAAATCAGGAACAACGCTTGCTTAAAGTCTAATTTCTCCCAAAACGAGAATCGTTTGATCGAAAACGGGATAGCAAATCGACGAATAAATATAAGAATTAGTTTAAGTGTGCCACTGAATTATAATCAGAAATGAATAAAAAAGAAAGGTTTGAAAATACATGAAGTAATGTCAACCCAGTAAACGATTTGCGTGATTTCACTTTTCTTGGCCTTCAAAACTCCCTCAGTTGGAAAGTGGACACGTGCTTTGTCCTTACCTCCCTTTCAGTGTGGCTCAAGAAGAATACGTTGTGTTCCACACCTCTGATGTTTTCAAAACTGAACACAGTCTTATGGTTCTCCAGCTTGGGTTCAGTGTAAATATCTTCTAACAACTCTGCAATTTCTGGGCGCATGCGATGCTGTTGACGAAGCCGAGCAAACGGTAAGTCGTTCTTCACCAGTCTTTCAAAAAGCGACACGTCCAAATTGAAGTCTTTGGCAAGAGTGTACTCAGTGGGATTGGGGCGGAGTTGTTGGTGATCGCCAATGAGAATCAAATGTTCACAGCTTTCTGTTAGTGACGTAACAATGTGCGCTTCTAAAACTTGAGCGGCTTCCTCCACGATAGTGATCTTTGGCCTTATCCTTTGCAACAATGTGTGGTACCTTGCAGCACCTACATGTGATCACAACAGTAAATGTAAAAAATCGATTATTGTGAGTCATGTTTTTCTTCCTATAGATCACGTCATACCTTGTTCAGTCCAGTTGAGTGGGACACTTATCACTATTTTCACCAGGCCATGGCGACCAAACATGGCATGTAATAGGGCATGCAATGGCAACTGAACTATAATCATTGATTCAAAGCTTTTGGGAAATACTGTAATCACTGAATCTACAAGTGTTCTCACTAAATCTCATTCGTTTCCTATTCACGAAAGTCATTGTAATAACGATTCTATTCTGTTTGTTGCTGTCGCTTCGAATCCTGAATGACTATACGAGAAAACCTGCAGTTCGCATTCGCATCCGGGTCGACGGTATGCAACAATGAGAACATTTGATAAAATACAAGAATTCCTTAGCAACAGTTACCAGGACATGAACATGCTTTGTCAGGTAGGACTATTTTGTTTAACTGGTAGACCTGGAATTGATCGAACCTGTAAAATCCCAAAACAAGTTATTAGTATGTGTAAAAAATATATCAACCATATCATATGTCAGTACTTTTTTTGTCGTAATTGCATGAACGAATAAATAAACAAATAGATAAAGTATTAGAAATTTCCGACACTCTGCCCCGTGACTTTGTTAAAATGACCATACGTCAGGCTGTATAGCTAAAAGCGAGTATAATTGAAATATGATCCTGTTCAAGCATTCATTTACATCAAGTGTCAATGGTAGCGGTTGCGAATATTCTGTAAATTTCGGGTGTACCTTAACGAAGCAAGCCGAATACTCTAACCTGTGGTGGTCATGCCAATAACATCCGCTGTTAGCAGTATCACTAGCTCTTCTTGCTCCTTCAACTTTTTCAAATATTTCACTTGATAATCAAACATTTGCCGCAAAGAAGAAATCCTTATATGAAACTCACAAGCCATCTCTTCAGCCCAAAGCCGATATAAACGCCAACGATCTTCTATTTCCAAACTCCAGACATCTTTAACCTGAAAGCATGAAAGCAGGCTCATTGGTCAGACCTATTGATTACAATGCTCGTGTTAGTTTTGTCAAAACGTCTTCCTGCAGTTCGTTCTCTACGTTACAAGAACCGTTTTGTATCCATTATTCGTTTATTTCTACTGAGACCTGACAATGACTTTGAATATTAATATTGGGATCATGTGTATTAAAAGCACCCATCCGGCGACCGATACTTGATCGACACTGTCAGAGTAGGGTTGGTTGGCGCAGTGGTGAGAGCGCTCACCTTCCACCAATGTGGCCCGGGTTCGATTCCCGGCCCGGGAGTCATATGAGGGTTGAGTTTGTTGGTTCTTTCCTCTGCTTCGAGAGGTTTTTCTCCGGGTACTCCGGTTTTCTCCTCTCCACAAAAACCAACATTTATGATTAAAACAACATTTATCATTTTCATTTATTTATGATTAGATTTGATTTCATTTGTGCTTTGCAGTGTCCCTAATTAGGTGCTAGATACAGTTGACACAAAAATAAAAGGTCATTACTGGACCTTACTGACGGTCGAACATCGGTCGACATATTGACCGAGTATATATCGGGCGACTCGTGGTCGAGAGTCGGCCGATAGATCGGCTGATATTCACATGACAAGTCGTCGATTTCTCGGCTGACCTGTCAATCGGCATGTTGACCTCAAGCCTGCTTCTTGAAACATTGAAGTGGGACCAGCCATCTTTAAGAAGAAGAAAGCTAAAAGCTATAATGGTCAACGGATTAGCCCCAGTGTACTGCATGAATTATTCAGTAAGCGAGACACGGACTATGATCTGCGTAATTCTTTCCGTAAGTTGAACATACCTAAGCCGCGTACTAACTATTTGAAACGTAGCTTTAGCTATGGCGGTTCCTTACTGTGGAACTCTCTTCCTGGAAGTATTAGGACAATTAGACCACTTGGGCAGTTCAAAAAGGAAATCAATCGCGCACTTGAAACATCCGATTCTCACACGGCAATCTTGTAAATCAGTTTATAAAAGTTATTTTAGTTTTACAGAATGATTGTAATTAAAATAGTATTGTTATAACTCAAGATTTTTAACCGAGTTTAAATAAAAGAACAACTACTACTACCACCACCACCACCACCACCACCACCACCACCACCGCTACTACTACTACTACTACTACTACTACTATTGCTACTACTACTACTACTGCTACTACTGTTACTACTGCTACTGCTACTACTGTTACTACTGCTACTACTATTACAACGACCACCACCACCGCCAAAACGTTATTTGTTGGGAGGAAGAATTCCACGGAAAGGGGACCATTATCCACGAGCGGATTTGAATCGGATGTGAGTGGGCTCCAAATCCGCAAGCACACCGGTACTTTCAAATGTTACCGGAAACCGGAAACCTGTATAACGATAGTTAAGCTTTTTGAGTAATGAAATAGCGTATCTATGCTAGTAAATGTACCTTTATTGCTTGTTCTCTTTCCATGGCGTCTTTGCTACTCAACTCTCTCTCAATGATTCGCTTGATTCTTCTCTTTACTCGCTTCAAGTGCTGGTATTCCCATTTGCCGCTGTCTGCCTCCTCTTCAGTTTCTTTAGTAGCACAATTTTGTGCGACCTCATTGCTTGTGTCTAGCAGACTTTTTTGAAACGTAATGACATCATCAGTGTCCAGAATCCTTTCCTGCCGTATAACGTTACCTTGGAAGTTAATGTCTGTTTGTGTTTGATAGCCATCTTGTATTTCGTTTTCGTACAATTGCTCGTCTTTCCCGTTTGAGCTGCCCTCCTGGTCCTCATGTTCCGTCGCTTCTTTTTCTCCTGGAAAAGAGTACAAACAGAGGGCATTATGCTTTCCGGATTTTTCTGTTGACGTAATTATGGTGTAGTAACGGCTTAACTGGGCTCCAAACTAAACTATTTAGTTCACGATAAAGGTTTTTGAAAGAAATTAGCATAGATGTTCTTAACAAAATTATTCAAAATATTAATAAGGCCTTTATTTCCTTCAAATTTTTAACCTCCTTCCATCGAACTTAAAAATTTGTTCCCTTATTATAGCATAATTTTAGGCAACTCCACGGGACAGCAAGCGAAAACGGAAAGTAACCAGTTCGGCGGGGCACGCTTTTACAGAATCTGCATGTTAAAGGTGCGAATAACGTTACTCATAAGCAAAAATTGTTGTTTATTTTATGAACATCTTTACACTGACTACGTTAAAGCCTGGTTTTTACTACGACGCAAGCATAAGGATTAGCAGAAAACAAAGGAGAGCACAAAGGAATGAAGTCAAGCGTATGACATAAGACATCGACATAAGCTTAAGACATCAACAGAAGACAAAGTATAAGCAAAGTAAAGACAAAGGAACAAACAAAGAAAAACACCGTCCTTTTGTCTTGTAAAGCCCCCAGGACACGTTTTACTTTGTTTTTATTTGCTTATGCTTGCGTCGTAGTGAAAACCAGGCCTAAAAGCTATCGGAGCTCATAACAGGACATTCCAAAGTCCTGAAACTACCTTTTCTTCCTTGTTGAAGTTCAGATGAGTCCACAGTCACCTGCAGCCAGCAGTCAATGGCAGAATGCAGTTGCTGGTCATGTTCCTTTGGGTGGCCATTTGTAAGAGAGTTGTACTGATCCGACGTCATACTTTTCGCAAACTTCCTTACCACAAACTCGTGTAAGACATTTTTTGAACAGTCCTGTAACAGTTGAATAGTGTTCTGTATTTTCTCAAGATATTTTTCCATTATTTCACGGGCTTCTGCAAAAGCTCTCCGAGAGGATCTTGAATTCAATCTTTCCTAAAGATAAAAGGAAAATCATCACAACACACACACACACACACACACACACACACACGCCACCAGGAAGTAGAACCTAAAATGAAGAAAAAGACTCCATTTTGCTGTGTGCCCGTTCAGTTAAAGATCACACATGACGTCGAATTGAGAACGAAAAAGTAGCAAAAGACCTCAAGGCGAATATGTCACTGGAAGACTGACTAGCCATGATCGTATTGTTCAAATGTAAGAATATTTTAGTCACTTTCAGCAATATTTTATCTGCCAAGAACGCTTCGTTTTTCTGTTCCTGTTACCCTGTTATTTGGATTTCACTTACCTTATTCTATAAAAGTAAAAAAAAAAATTCGAAAACTGTGCGCTTTCTTGCCAAACAGTTTACCTATTAGGTCATCTCTGTGCCAATTGATGGTTGGGCTTGGGCCGGCGATCAATCAGACGCGTAACATTTAATTCACTGTATAAAGCAGATTAGCTCTTACCAAAGGTTAGTTGCTGAACCACTTGTCGGTGTTTGAACAACTCGACATAGACGAAAACATTCGAACCGAGAAAAAGGACTTTCCATGGTATGTTAACTTCAGTTTGACTCTTCTCCTGTTCTCTATACAGTTACAATTGAACAGTGTGCTTTACCTGTATCCTTTTTTGTTTGATTTTCCTAAGACTACACTCCTGCATCACTTTACTTTCACTTCGTCCTCCAACACGGACGATTCCATGCGGATGGAATTCATGAATTCCTTCCATAAATTGATCAAGGGCGTGATTGGTAAAGCATACAACAAGGACTGGACCAAAACTGCGCTGCCTCAACCGCAAGGGCTTGACATTGTGTAACAGCACTTCAGCAATCTGCATAACAAATGTGATTTAATTCGCCGGGGGAGGGGGGTACTCCCCTGTAAAAGTGACGGGGTGCTAAATTTGTGGATTGGTACCGCTTAGGGTGCTAAAAACTAAGATGACTGCTGGCAGAGTTGCCTCGGTACCTTTTAGGGGCCTACTATTAAACTTTGCAGTGCCAGTTATGTAATTTGTTGTTGTTGAGATGGTACCCTTAAGGGGTGGAAAGGCATTTTGGACACGCCCATAAAACATGATTCTGTAACATTTCAGAGGTGTTCTCGGCATTTTCCGACGAGGAACCTGTCACTCTTATAGGCGAGTACCCCCCCCCCCCAGTTTAATTCTCTGTACTTTTATCCTCAATCAGGAGCGAATCGCTCCTGCCTCAATATATCATGTTTAGTGGCATTGTTTATTGGCTTTGGCTCTACTCCTGTACCGTAGATGTTTCAGTTACAATATAAAGACATTATACCTTAAGTCCAATAAATGTCTTGCCGGTGCCTGGTGGCCCCTGGATGATAGCAAGCTCCTTTGTAAGCGCCAACCTCAGCGCTTTGAATTGGGATTCTTCTAGTCCCAGGGCCTCAGCAGAAGGCCAAGAGGCCGGGTCCAAGACTAAAATAGAGGGAAAAGTTGAAAAGTAATAACGGGGAGCGTTTTAAATTCATGTATTAGGACTTTTAATCATTAAAGTTAAAATCATTCCCCAAGATATTAGGATTAGGTGAACAATTTCTTTCTCTAGATCTCAGTCTCCTTCTCTCTCTCTCTTTGTTTGATCCAATTTAGGTTCTAACAAAAAACGGCGCGCATTATTCCGAACTTACCAGAAACTGTGCTGCTCCGTCCTCTTAGCAGACCTCTATAACAAAATGCATAGATGAAAAAGTAACCGTATTACACCAGGAAATAACTTGATCCTAGTGCTGGTAGAAGGCTAGCCCCAATTCCGGAGAAAATTGAAATTTCGATTACACGGAAAAATCTCTGGGAATCAGGACGGGAGCCGAAAGCATACTGAACAAAATTATTCACATCATCGAGCCCTGTAACCGAACCTGGGTCATATTGACAGAAGGTAACGGTTCTTACCACCGTGCAATCTTAATCCAGAAAGGTGTTAAACAATACATCACTCGTTTTACCACGCTTTGTAATGACAGCATGTTCTTTAATTTGTTAGTTTTCTTTCTATTTAGCATCGCATGTAAACACACAAGACAGGCAGGGAAACTACAACGACTGAGGCTAATTACTGTGGTCTCTCTGAATTTCCAGATCGAATTGGAATTTTGAGGTGTCCTCATTAGTTCACTTGACTCTTTGCATCTGTCGGTTTGCCAGAGTAATGAATTTGGTTCTGGTTATAATATGCCGGACAGTCTGTTCTGGCCCGCTCTTATTAGTAGTAAGCATTCAATGGAATTGAAGTCCAACTAGTATGACAGTGGTTTGCCAGAGTAACGAATTTGGTTCTGGTTATAATATGCCGGACAGTCTGTTCTGACCGGCCCTTATTAGTAGTAAGCAATCAATGGAATTGAAGTCCAACTAGTATGACACAGTTGAAGTATCCTTAATGTTACCGCTCATTATGTCATGTGTGGTATCCATAGGTATGCCGGGGCTACCTAGACATCGGACTCTTTTTAAACAGCAAGTTGTATTACACTTGCCGTGTCATCTCGTGATTCATGATGGGAGTGAAATCAAACTGTCCTTGTCTGTCCTGCAGGTACGCAGGTGGGCGAACATCTTTTGCGCACTCCACAATGTATCTCTAATGCAAAACAAAACAGTAATAGCGTTATTTGTTCGCTCTGACGTAGGGCTGAACGCTCTGCATGTCACTCCCTTTATATTCGTACCGATGTAGCAGCATTTTCTTAAGAAATCCAATCACTTTTAATTGTAATCTGCGATTTTGTGACTTCACTGTTATGTTAGTTTGCTTTCTGCCTTATCATTTGTTAGTGTTTGGTTCGCTCTTTCCTGGATTAATATGTACGGGCTGGGTTTGTAACCGTCGCTCTGGAGGGTGAACTGTCTTTCCGTGTTACATTTACTAAAACCGCTGTTTTCTTAACGCTGGCGAGGAATCGTAAGGTGGTTATCTGGTTATAGGTTTGTGGGATCAGTGTATCTGGGCGACTGTGCACCTACCCCTCCCCTAACCCAAGTAGTTATAGTAAGTTAAATAGTAAGCGTTAATGTTGGGTTAGGGAAGGGGTAGGTGGAAAGTTGCCCAGACACTTACATTGATCCGGTTTGTGTATGACATTGATGCTGAAAAAGCAGTGGCCTATCCTATTGTAAAATAAGCCCATAAGACTTGTTACTGTGAATACAAGCAATGCGACAATTAATCAGATTTATAGCGGAGCTCCACAGCGGCTCGAAGAGCCGCAGAGCGGAGCCCCATAACTACCGTGCGAGGATAGAAATTGAGAAAACCATGCGTTTGAGTTTTCATGGTCATGGTGGCTAGCGGCAAGGCTCGCGGGCGCGTGCGCCAAGCGACGACGACGACGACGTTGCCTTAACATGGCGGCCATAGTCATCCGGGATATTTAGAAGGTCTTAAACCGAAACGAGGCTTTGTTTTTTCGCGCGCTTTTCGCGGCTTGCCGCGGCTGCACAACCTACAGCCAGCAGTCTACAGCAGTCTACAATGTTTTGCTGAAGAAACGGATTATTCATAGCGGTTTTGGAGAAAACATTTTCTTCCTACAAGTTTTCAAGCGTTTTTGGAGGGACATAAGCATAAAGCTGAGTTCTTCCTACAAGTTTTCAAGCATTTTTGGAGGGACATAAGCATAAAGCTGAGTGTCTATTTTTCATTTGTTAAAGAGCTGCCTAGCTGCTTTTGGTGTTGCTTTTAGGTTTGCCTAAATCTATTTAATATATTTAGTTCATTGTTGAGGTTTACGTTTTTATTTTTCGCTGAAAGACTGACTTGACTGTCATGGTTTTAGGTCGCGCTTTAGTTTTCAAAGTTCAAACTGCATATTAACTCTTTACCTCCTTAAGAGTGACTTTATAGATTTTGCTCTGGCTAACGCCAGACACTTTTACTCGCCACAAGGAGACCCCTCGGGGCTTAAAGGGTTAAAAAACTATCTCTCTTAACATGCTTAACCCTTTACCCCGTTAGAGTGACTTTATAGATTTTACTCTGGCTAACGCCAGACAATTTTACTCGTCACAAGGAGATCCCTCGGGGCTTATAGGGTTAACGTGGTCACTTCCATGTTGATCATCCACTCGCCCTACCTGTAGGGGGAGGTTTCCACCATACATTCGCTTTAGCCCTTCCAGCACATGACGGTAGGCTTCATAAAACGCCGTTGACTCAACCATCTTGCACACGTCACCAGCCTGAAGTTTGTCTTCATCGGACAGCGAAAAAAATTTCACGATGACATATCCCTAAGAACACAAGTTTTCTGTTAATCATTATAATTCACCACTAAATTTTCTCCGATTCTTATTGGTCTTAATTGATCATGTGACGCGATAGTGTTCGTCCGCGGAGAGACACGATCAGCCCATAGTGCCCTTCCGAGGAAAATACCTGGATACTCGTCCGTGAAACTTTTAATAAGTATGGCTACTCGCTTCGCCGAGTTCAGCGAAGATGTAACTATCCTCTTCAAAGAGGCAGTACCCCATAAAACCGAGGAACGCACGGATAAATATTTGATTGATCTGCATTTAATGGGTTTTGACAGTTTTTTTCAGTTGGCGCTGGGAAGAAAATTTTTTTAGTGGTGAACGATAAAGACAATACAGTGTTTACAGAAACACTCTGTTGTTTAATTAGTTAAGAGGAGAATTCCGGTTTCCAATCTGAGTACTGCGATTATAAAAAAGCTTGACTATACAGTTTATGAAGTTTTGGTCTTGGCGTAATGTTCAGGTCAAAAATGTAAAATGAAAATGTTAAAGATAATTAGTTTTCGCTTTGTCATCTGAAAGGACCACAACACGAAAAATGAAGATTCTAAGGAACCTGATATCAACTGACGGTTATAAGCCTTCTTTCTTGATATAGCCTTACCATTCTTAACGACAATGTGTCGCTATTTTCAACCGTTGCAAAAACGAAGCTTTCAAAGTCATCTTTGGAGAGACACACAAGGGAACCATAGATAAGCCGCTTGCTGTTCTCCCACAGGATATGACGGAGCCTGGACGTGTCAAATTTGATGTTGTAAACAACACCATTAGATGTGCACATCATAGGCAAAATTTTCACCTTGTTGTAGACTCTCATATCTTGTGGAGCATCGACTATGTTGCGACCTCGAGTCACTAGCAACTGTTGAATGCCTTCTCGTAGAGACCTGACCAAGTCTTCACGAAGGAGCCGAAACTGGACGTCCAAATAATGCATTGAGTCTTTGTAGGAACCGTCAAGTTTGTTCTTCCTGAGAAAGGGTTTTTGGTCGGTCAATATGTCCTCTTCAGTCGGAGCAACGCTGATATATCGAATAGGCTCCGGAGGATCTCCTTCTTCAAGATCAGAAGCCAAAGCTTAAAAAGAGGGGTTAAAATTTAAATAAATTAGCATTCGGGCGCGAGAGATTTCGATACTAGACAACTAAATTAATAAGTTCTTATACCCAATCTTGACATTAGAGAACTATCTACGCCGATTAGTTCATAACAACATGGTCTTTACCTTTCCTGGCAAGCCATTTCCGCTTCTTCTCCTCTTTGTCTCTCTCTTCTTGTTCTCTTATTTCCTCTATCTTCTGCTTCCGTATTTCCATTAACCTCTGAACTCTGTCCATTAACTCAACATCTGTCACCTGTTCAGAGTCTGCGTGAGTGATAGCGGTGAGGTACAACTGGGGCAGAGGTAGATTTGCATAATAGTTAGGTAACTTACGTAAAGTTGCTGTCATCACCTTTTCAATGTCACTTATCGCAATAATGTCACCAGGTTGCAGCGATTCGGATTTGGCAATTACAAGTTTGTTTAGTAAAGGTCCAATGTGTTGCGTAAGAAGAAACGATTCGGGTAGTTTACTTAAAAGTTCTAGTAAACAATCCTGCTTCTCGCAATCGCAAGCCTTGGATAAACATCCCACAATAAGTTTGACTTGATTAATCGTTAATTGTTGCTCCTCAAAAACAGAACAAAGGGGTTCCCTTTTAAAGCTAAGAGCAATTTCGTCAGGGCTATTTTTCACAGTGCCTTTCAGTTCATCTATTAGTGATTTTGTATTACATTTCTTTCCAGCAATTCTTCTGGTCACGTTGTCGTCTCCTTTGTTTGCTCCTCCAGTGGCTCCCCTGTATCCGCTCCTACTGGGTCCTTTTCTTTCTTCTCCACCGAGCCCTCTGTCTTGTCCTCCACATGATCCTCTTTCTACTTCTCTACCAGGTCTTGTACCTTTTATTTTACTGGGTCCTCTTTTTTGTCCTCCAACTGGTCCTCTTTCTGCTTCTCTACTGGGTCTTGTACCTGGTACTTTACTTGATCCTTTACTTTCTTCTCTTCTGGGCCCTCTGTCTTGTCCTCCAACTGGTCCTCTTTCTGCTTCTCTACTGGGTCTTGTACCTGGTACTTTACTTGATCCTTTACTTTCTTCTCTTCTGGGCCCTCTGTCTTGTCCTCCAACTGGTCCTCTTTCTGCTTCTCTACTGGATCTTGTACCTGGTACTTTACTTGATCCTTTACTTTGTTCTCTTCTGGGCCCTCTGTCTTGTCCTCCAACTGGTCCTCTTTCTGCTTCTCTACTGGGTCTTGTACCTGGTACTTTACTTGATCCTTTACTTTCTTCTCTTCTGGGCCCTCTGTCTTGTCCTCCAACTGGTCCTCTTTCTACTTCTCTACTGGGTCTTGTACCTGGTACTTTACTTGATCCTTTACTTTCTTCTCTTCTGGGCCCTCTGTCTTGTCCTCCAACTGGTCCTCTTTCTGCTTCTCTACTGGATCTTGTACCTGGTACTTTACTTGATCCTTTACTTTCTTCTCTTCTGGGCCTTCTGTCTTGTCCTCCAACTGGTCCTCTTTCTGCTTCTCTACTGGATCTTGTACCTGGTACTTTACTTGATCCTTTACTTTGTTCTCTTCTGGGCCCTCTGTCTTGTCCTCCAACTGGTCCTCTTTCTGCTTCTCTACTGGGTCTTGTACCTGGTACTTTACTTGATCCTTTACTTTCTTCTCTTCTGGGCCCTCTGTCTTGTCCTCCAACTGGTCCTCTTTCTGCTTCTCTACTGGGTCTTGTACCTGGTACTTTACTTGATCCTTTACTTTCTTCTCTTCTGGGCCCTCTGTCTTGTCCTCCAACTGGTCCTCTTTCTGCTTCTCTACTGGATCTTGTACCTGGTACTTTACTTGATCCTTTACTTTGTTCTCTTCTGGGCCCTCTGTCTTGTCCTCCAACTGGTCCTCTTTCTGCTTCTCTACTGGATCTTGTACCTGGTACTTTACTTGATCCTTTACTTTGTTCTCTTCTGGGCCCTCTGTCTTGTCCTCCAACTGGTCCTCTTTCTGCTTCTCTACTGGGTCTTGTACCTGGTACTTTACTTGATCCTTTACTTTGTTCTCTTCTGGGCCCTCTGTCTTGTCCTCCAACTGGTCCTCTTTCTGCTTCTCTACTGGGTCTTGTACCTGGTACTTTACTTGATCCTTTACTTTCTTCTCTTCTGGGCCCTCTGTCTTGTCCTCCAACTGGTCCTCTTTCTACTTCTCTACTGGGTCTTGTACCTGGTACTTTACTTGATCCTTTACTTTCTTCTCTTCTGGGCCCTCTGTCTTGTCCTCCAACTGGTCCTCTTTCTACTTCTCTACTGGGTCTTGTACCTGGTACTTTACTTGATCCTTTACTTTCTTCTCTTCTGGGCCCTCTGTCTTGTCCTCCAACTGGTCCTCTTTCTACTTCTCTACTGGGTCTTGTACCTGGTACTTTACTTGGTCCTTTACTTTCTTCTCCGCCGGGCCCTCTGTCTCGTCCTCTATTTGGTCCATTGCCCCTACCATGTCCTCGGTTTTCATTTCTGCCTCTAAACTCTGCTCCAACTCTGCTCCCTCTCATGTTGGAACTGGTCGGCATTTGGTAAACGTTTCAAGAGAAATAGGTAAATTAATCACTTTGTTTAAGTTAGAGTATTTTAAGCAGTGCTATGCTACAAACAGAAATGAAACTTGGTAAAAATCCCAACTGGTGAAAGACTGACTAGTTGGCTAAGTGTGCCCAAGGAGATGAAAGCGCGGTTTTTTATATGGTCAGATCGGGAACTCACTATTTCATATCCAGCGCCCTGACCACTCAGCTTCCCTGCATAAAATGTCTCCAAGAAATTTTAAATCGTCAAAAATTCATATTTCCAGGAGCGTAGCTACCTGTACGCATGGTACGCATATGCGTACCTTTAAAGGTCGAAAGTTTAAAAAAAAAACAAACTAAAAAAAGTGAAAAATAACAAAAAAGGAAACAAATAAATCAATCAAAAATAGTTGTTTAAAAAAAAAAAACAGTTTGCCTCAATTTATTTAGCTGTGATTGTTTCTTTTTTATGTGCATTTTCTAAATAAGGACTGTTTTTTCCAACACCCAAGTGTCGGTTTCCAGAGAAGTAGCGTAATTCATTGGTCGATGGGTATTTAGAGAAAAGGCGGGAAAATAGCGAGCAGATAACTAGCTGGCTGGTAAAGCCGAATGCGTTATACACGATTTGCTGGGCTTATACAAAAAAAAAAACGCTAGGCTGACAACGTAATCTCGCCTTTAATCAAGTCACTTGAAAACCATTTGGGACTTAGAGGTAGGGGGTGAGGGGATTTGGAAAATTGTGCGTACCTCTGGAAAATTTCTGGCTACGCCCTTATTTCCCACATCACGCTCTCGCTTTTAATTGGTGATTCGATTTCCGCTCGATTTAACAAATCGAATGTGGTTTAGCGTTGTCTGTACTCTTATGGACAACGAGTATGGAGAACAAGTACGCGTCATCACAGCGGCTGGGCCTGTGAGTCTACAAGAAATTTTTACCACTGTGATGACGCATATCGTTGTCGATAAGGCTACACAATATCAACGTTAAAAAACGTAAAAAAATGTTTTTTTTTTTTTCAGAGCGTGACCAAGATCGCGACACAAAGAAAGAGCAAGTGTTGTCTATGACTTTCTCGCCATCTGATTATTTTATTCCCAAAAATGAGCGTTTCTGATTGGCTATTGATTTGCGTGACACATTGATACGAGCAGCGTTGTCTGGACTCTTATCGACAACACCAAATTAGCCAATCAGATTGCGAGATTAGTAGCAATTGTGGTAAAATATATTATTTTGGCTCCTGCATATGAAATAATGCAGGAGCCAATATGCCAAAGGAACATGAGTGAGTGAAGGAGCCAATCAGCGCGTGCCTAGTATTAAGCCAATCACAATGCACAATACAATTCGCGCACCGGAAAGTATTGTAATTGTGTTTAAACTCAGAAGAGAATAATTATGTAAAAGTAATGAAATCGAGGAAAGTCGATAGGTATGCCAAAAAGGTCCGAATAAACTTAATGAATGCAGTAGCCACATGCATGCAATGCTTGCCTAGTTTTCATTGAACCTAAGCAAAAACCTTTCGATATCATTTTATGGAACGATCTAAAACAAGCCATGGTAACAGCGCACATACCTGCACGCCTATTGAAATGGTAACCCAGCGGTCGATTAATACTAAATTAAGAATTGGTGATAGTCTCAATTCAGCTAGTAATCATATAAAATAATCCATACAAAATAGAAGCTACCCAGGAGCCCTTATTTACCGTTTGTGGCTTTATGAGTAACTATTAGCTGTAGCTACAGCAATTAAGCTTTCAGAGACCTTTAAGAACTTTGGAAAAATCTTTAAAATTGATACTAAAAGGAAAAGTCAAAAGGCCTTTGAGTCTACTGAACTTTTCTCATTTGTCAAATAAAATAGATAGTATCTCGTTAGCCAAGGGGAACAAATGCTAACGAGAAGTGTAGAAACTGACAAAACATAGCCAGAAATTCCGAACCAAAGTGGATGGTGCTTATTTCTGTTACGCACCAGCACACATAACAACCTGTCAATAACGCTAGGGTGTGATTGGTCCATCTGTTAAAGGTCAACCAAAATGGCGTCGCGCAATAAACCTCAGAGAGGGTATTTATCCGAGCTAAATGCTAATTCATCCGTTGATGGCTAATTTATTTTGCCAAAGAAAATAATAAAGTATACAAGATCTACTTATCGGGAGGTTGAAAGACTCGTCGAAAGACGTGAAAGAAATGGAGCGGTAAGCGCATGATTTCTTTTTGTCCGAAAACCAAAAAAAAAAAAATGCTAAAATTCCCTCCAAAAAAGCATTACCCACCGAGCCTCCAGCCTCGTAATCACACCATGTAGCTACCAGTCTTTTATCTGTCCTTGAGCTGATGGTATCAACATGGCGATCATTTTGGCACAGAATTCAGTAGCAATTACTGTTCGTGGATGCGTTCATACTTGCTGAACGAAAGCTAAAAAAGCCGCAAGATTTTCGGGGTGTACGAAGTCTTTTTTGCCATAAATGTGGAATACCATCTTTGAACGTAAATTATTTGATTGGGATGGCTCGATTCCAGCAGAGTCAAGATGTGGAAAGTGTCATTCACGAAGGTAGGCGCCATTTTAGTATGTTGTAAAGGGCATTTATTCGGAATGAATAACCAAGAAAACCGCAGCGAGTGTTTGATTTACCAAAACAAAATAATTATGCAATGATAGTACTGATGCGTATTATTCGATCTAGCATTGAGATGGGGCTGTTGCATCCGTTGTACGAATGTTATAAGCTGGTTTTATATGAATCCCATACTGGTCCTTCTCTTCTTCAGCAAGTTTAATATTCTAAGTGTTACGGTCTATTGCACACGCCCGGTTCGGATTTTCTGGCTATGCATCGAGTTCGAGTGTGCTCGATCGACCTTTTTTCCCAAATGACAGTTTAAAGCAAAGGACTTCAGTCATCCGTTTTAAGTCGATTTTGACAAAGCTACCTGAGAAATAGTTTTCGGACTACACTGTAAGACTAAGAAAAATTTGTGGAATGATGCAAATCGAATTCTTACGCAGCCTTCTAAGTTTACTTGCTTAGATTCAGAGCAGTAAATCAGAAGGATTTTACATTTGCAAGAACATGTAATTGTTCCCTAAATTCCTCTAGATATATGCAGGATTTTAAGAAACTAGAAAAGGGATTAAAACTAAGCCGTGGTGTGTACAAGTGCTATGCTGAGAAAGACTGCGCCTTGTTGCTCAAAGATGGACGCAATCACAGACGCCGTGAAAGTGTTTCGACCTGTTAACCTCTTTTGTTTAAGATCACGTAGCTCAGGTTTAAATATTAATTCAGGTTTTTGCTTATATCTCGACAAAACTATATTGCAACGTAGCTGCTCTTTATAGTTAGGTGTAGTAACCTTTCCAAGTATGAACTTTCGTTATATATACTGCACTCCGATAAAGATCCTACACTGAAATTTAGCATTGGAATTTTAGACTCGCCTTTAGTAAGCTAACCTTGAACATCCATCACATTCTGCCAGTGGTCCGAAGCCAAAACCTACGTTTCCACGGACGATCTACCTTGACGCAACAATCTTTTGACAGTACTCCTTAGTCATAGCAGCAGATTGCAAAGATCAGCTCATTTTCATCAGATCATTTTCCGCCAATCAACTCTCAAATTCTATTTCCGGGAAAGACAAATTAACTTCCAGTCTTTTTCGTGGAAGTTAGAGCGTGTCATTATCGTTCGGCATTTCTTTTGGCCAGCGTGAAAAATCTCGATTTTTGGGTATATACTTCATGTATCCTCTATTATACTAAATACATTATAATATATATCATAGATATTCGAATACTTTATAATGTATTCTAATCGCATTACGCAAGGGGATACATGAGGTACGTACGGATTTTTGCGCAGGCTTACTCCAACGCTATTTGTTAGAGGTTTGTGTACCTAAAATAACCGAATAATACCTATTTGGAGCTTTTTCTAAAGATTATAGTCAAAAAGCGTTCACACCAAACGGCGCATTTTGAAACAAATCAATACTGAACAAAGGACGAGATTATATAAGTCATATTTGTTCCCTGGAATTTAACCTAGGAAACTATTCCACATACTACGCTTCCCTACATTGAGTGAGTTTTGCTCCCACGACTGTTCACAAGCGACACTTGGAGCGTACACTGGCTAGGTTTTCCATTTCGCTTGCAATGGGTTTTTCAGTTACAATAGTTTTGTGCTGAAATTTCTGCTACATTTTTACTTCTCAAAATAAGACCAGAGAAACGCTAATTGTAAACAGGGCTGCCCCTGTACACAGAAACGTTATTCTGTAGTTATGTTGCAAGAAAAACAACAAAAAGAGAAGGGGAGGTATCAGACTTTACAATTCTGTGGAACCTCAAAAATGAAACTTGTGCCAGTGGAAGTTTACGCATTTGCGTTAGTGTCTTTGAAGTTGAAGGATCCATCATCTACAACTGAGAATCCACACAGGAACACTTATCAACTCTTTGCATCCTAACACTAGTGCTAGATATCTGAGATCCCCAGTCCACATTTCACTGGAAATTGTTTTTCCTCAAAAAAAAAAACCCGTCTATTAACTTGAAAATAACTAAAACTAGCACACAATGACACCGACGACTGCACGTGCAAAACACAGTCTTGTAAGCTTCCTGCACGTGCGCCGTTTCTGCAAAATAACAGCGTCAAATGCTTTTTGTTCATAAGGTCTCCGCAAAGCGGGTGTAGAACACCACTGTAACAACTGAAAAATATAACAGTATGAACGTCCGCCGCCCAATGGAGAGGAGGAAAACGAAGTCATTTTACTACAGGCGCTGTACTCTACGTCTACGCTTTGTTCTACTGTCAATATAGATAGGTCGTTAAGACTTATTTGAACTACTTATCAAATAATACTTATTTGAACTAGAGTAACACGTAGCATTGCCTGCAATTACAGACAAACTAGTTAACCTCTAAAACTAAGAACTAATAAAATAAAAACGTATACCCTAGTCACAGTAAAACATTGAAAGAATATTGTTTTAGACTATTTGTACCTCTGTGTGTGTATTTAAGGATGAGCGCGGACACTGAAAAAGTAAAAACGCTGTAACCTTTCTATGAATTTAGACTGATTCGATTGCTGAGGTTTTACCAAGCGATAATAAATGATAAGCTAAAGTATTTGGCTCCACTCTGTCACTAAGTAGAAGAAAAACTAAACCACTATTGACCAGGGCCTGTATCTTCAAAAGGTCCGGTAAGTCGGAAAGGCAGTTTGGTA
Source organism: Ricordea florida (assembly GCA_949710005.1). Taxonomy (NCBI): domain Eukaryota; kingdom Metazoa; phylum Cnidaria; class Anthozoa; order Corallimorpharia; family Ricordeidae; genus Ricordea; species Ricordea florida. The sequence continues at coordinate 386,533 of OX453287.1, read as the reverse complement.
GCGCAATGTTCACAAAAGGAGCCGCTTTTTATGCTTACAACGAGACTTTCGTTAGTTTTTAAGGTTAAAAATACAATTCTCGGTTAACTTTCACGTTAGGCTGGTTTGTTCGCTAAGAACAAACAAGACTTTAAGTAAATTCCGAACTAAAAATGAAGCTCCGACAACAATTCTGACGAGAACGCGAGCATGGGAGCAATTGCGAAAAATTTTGCGAGCATGCATGAGCAAAGGTACAATTTTGCGGGCACTTGAAAATTTTAAGGAACCGTTCATCACCCCTGGTTATGTCAGAATTGGCTAGTTTCAGGCAAGATTGATTACTTTCGTTTTAGGTTTTGGACAGTGAGTGAAATGCCGCTGTAAACGGTGATTTCCCCTTAAGAAATAAACCCCGGGAAATAAAGGAGGATCTTGACGTAATTTGGTCAGACCAAAATGCATTTTTCGGAAAGTTCGAATATTAGCAATTCGTTGAAATATTGCAATCTGATATGCGGTTTCATTCGTCGTATATTAATGTAATGACTTGAATCCGGACAAATCTAAAAATCATGGATGTCGAAGTTTCGTAAGTCTGTCATATTGGACCACGCCGCATATCGAGCCCCGTCCATCTCACTGGCCAGTTGGTTGTCGTCTCTGAGGCGATGACTCTGTCCTCCGATCCGCAAGCCACACTCTGGACAGTTTCCTTCCTCCATGGCACCACCACACTCTGTGATACAGTAAATGTGACCTACAAGGGAATGTGGAGAGACAAGTAGCGGGTTTTTTTCAATATTGAGAAATGACAGGAGAAAATATTAATGTAGCAGTCGGTTCTCTGAAGGGACAAAGGGAGCAACTTATTGGTTCTGTCCTCGTCTACCGGCACACAAGAGCCGATACAAAAGACCAAACAATACATTACAGCTAATCAATGACTCCTAACAGAAGCATATAACCCCGATCGGGGTTATATGATTCTGCTCCTAAACAATGAAAATACAATGGTTATTCCCTGGTGTACCGGTACACGAGGACAGAACCAACTTTTTAGTTACACCATGGGCGACATGGGCAATTTAAGAAGAGAAATTACACGAACAGATGTCAGATTAACAATCATTTTTAGCTTCGTTGCGGTTATTTATCTAATCTTTTTTTTTGGATAAACTTTCGGTGGCCCTCTTACATTCCTTAAAAGGTTGCACATGTTTCTTCTACTGTTGCGGTAATATCGTTAACACGCAAACCATTAAAATAAAAGCCACATAGGGTACTATGCGTTCTATTCCCATTGAATAAAATACGCTGGTTAGTGGTCCAACTGAAAAGAAAAATGAACGGTGTCCTGCTCTGAGAAAATAAGCTATTTGGACCGTGGCATTGTCATAAGCCCCGTCTTAAGTGGGCCTGATTGAAATGTAGGAGAGGTGCAAGTGAAGTCATTAATTACGGAATCCCTCCCCTGGAAAGTTCTGTAGCATGCAGCACCTAGAAGTATGGTAACTTCGGCTGGATGGGATGTTAGGGCCTTGCAGTATTATATGACGGGTACCAGAGGACACCCACAAGGGGTCCACACCTGAAAGTATTTATTAGTTCCCCTTTGGTAAGGTGTACGTCCATCACAGGGCCACACCCAGCATTATATCAATAGTGTACATTTACACAAAGAAGCGGGCGTCTGTAATCAAGTTTCTTGTCTCAGGAAACAACACAGTGGTATTTACCAGGGTTCGCATACCCGACTACGTGATCGGAAGCACTCTAACCAAAACCACACCACACACTAACCATCAACTGAGTACTGTTTCAAAGTAATGAAGCATATTAACCTTTGGGACATTTGAACCAGTGTCCTTGGGTTAGACCCATGGCCTTAACGATCATGTCCTTCTCTGTACTAGTCACCTCTTCGTAAAACACCTGAAGACCATGTAACTTTCGAAGACGTTCAAGACGAGCCATGTAGCGTTCGCACGTGCTTCGATCTGGAAAATAAGTAAATACGTAGAGTTTTCACAGTCAGAATAACTGATAAGAGCACTTAGTGTTGGTCGTAATAAGGATTGATGCAAGACTAAATCCTGGACATGTGTCGTGCTGAGCCATTCAGTGAGGTTATTGAGACATAAGATTTGCGCGTTTATAATGAATAAGGGTAGTATTTTCTATTCTTTTTGTCGGCTTGTTTGTTAATTTAATATAAAAGTACTTTCCCAGAATCATTTTTCACGGTATTTTTCCCTTAGCAATCGCATAGATAAAATAAATCAATAATCAGACGCACACTTACCAATTGGCTTCCCGGACTCCAGGGCTTCACGAACACTAGCCAACTTCGCATCATCGGTCCGACTTAATGCCAGAGACCTGATATCTAGGTTCATCTCCAAGATTTTGAAGTCAATAACAAGTAGAGTGCGTTTCATTTCTTCACTGATTTCTTCTAACTCTTGATCACTAAATCGAGCTCGTCTCTTCATCACACGTGTCTTGAGTTCCTCTACCCTTTCCTGTAATTCATCACGGACTGACCTCGTCGTCGACCAGAAGGACGCAGTCTTTTTCCTTGAATCTTCAGACTCTGTCTCCTTGTCTATTTTGTCTTCAAGTTCTTGAAGGAATTTCAAAAAATTAATTTGGTTCTCGTAAACGTTGACTTGTTCGTCTGTCAGGTTTCCCCTCCCCAACAGATTATAAATCTGTTCCCTCTCATCTGGAAACGCTGTTATCATAAACACTTCGCCTTGAAGTCTTGCCGCTACCTCGACTCTTCTTTCCTCACTGATGAAGACCTTGTGTTTGATTTTTTCGAAGTTTGCCAGAATCTCTTTAATGATGTTGCCGTACCTCAGACTGGTACGAATAGGAGTGCTGCACTTCGGGCAACGCTTAAGTTGTACATCAACAGCTGCTCCTTCATTCTTCGCTACAGCTTGGTCCATCCACTGGTCCATCATTTCTACTTCAATGATGTGCTGACAATCTGCCAGTTGCACGAACCTGGCGCTTGGGTCGTCTTCGGTGCCGAAGAAAATTTCCGTCACCTCTTTCTTGTCACACACTCGGCATTTGTTGGGGCATTTCTCACCACAGAGACCAATACAAGGGTGCTTACAAGGCAGTTGCTTCAGACATGGTTCATTGCACCTGGGACGGTTGCACATCTCTCCACAGAGTTTTGTACATTTGTGATGGCTGCATGCCCAGCTGCATTTCTCGTTACACGGCTTGCACAGCTCGCCGCATTTCTTTTTGCACTTGCTGTGAGAACAGTAGTTGTCGCAATTTTTTGAGCAAGGAGGGCAGTTACGGGTACAGGGCTCTGAGCAGCTGTGACCACAAAAAAGCGTACGGCCACAGGTCTCCTTACATGGTTCGTGAACACGACCACGAAGACAGCGAGTACAGTCACCTAACAAAAAAAAACAGCGATTTCCAACAAGTCATTTACCTAATATGCCGAGTCTAGGCCTTTCAATAGAAACCCCTTAATACGAACTTGTGAAATACCATACATAATACATGAGATTGCGTTAACACGACCACGGATACCGTCGTGGGAAAGAGGTGTTATTAATGGGGTGATCCAACCAAATAACGACTGAGAAAATAAGCCCCGGGAAATTCCTTTATCCAAGAGGACAATTTAGCCTTCTTGTTAATAGTAGTCCGGACAAAAACCAAAATAGACGACTTTACCTCTACACGAGTGCCCACACTTCAATGTCACGCCACACGTTGCTTGGCAGGGATTATAAACAGGATTCACGTGACATTCTACGACGTTCTCGTGACCACAAGGCCAAGACTTCGTGACTGGCTCCTTACACTTTTCTGTACACTTCTCGGAACACTTATTCTTACACTGATGGTGACAGGAAAGGATCTTCTTACACGGCGACAAGCAATTAAATTCGGATGGCAACACAGAGCATGGGACCTTCTGCACATGACCACATTGTGGGATAATCTTTTCCACTAGCTCCATGCAAGACCCACATTCCTGGTAGCACCTTCTGCGGCACTTGTGGTTCAGAGAACAAAGCGTCTTGGCACACGGTTTTCTGCATTCGTATTCTAAGTGCTCTGGGTCTGTTGGATGACAAACCATATCACACACGTGACCACACTTAAGTCGCGTGGCGCATGGCACTGTGCAGCCTCCTTCAGGTGCCTTCTTGAAGTCGTCAGCACGTGACGCCTGGATAACGTTGGCGGGGTGATTCTGACAAGTGAGTGTCAACGCCTCTCCGATTTTTCCTTGTTCACGCATATCGCCGACTATCTTGCCCCACAAGGTGTTCCTCTCTTCCAGTAGGCTCATATTCCCAATGCAGTAGAAGCCTTTCTTCGCTCGAGACAACGCTACGCAAACTCTGTTTTCCGTCTGCAAGAAGCCGATTTTGCCTTCCTCGTTGCTTCGTACGAGAGAGAGGAGAATAATGTCATTCTCTTCACCCTGGAAGTTATCCACTGCGCAGACGCGTACACCTTGGAAAAACTCTTTTGGCATCTCCCGTTTGAGTTGAATCAGCTGACCGGTGTAAGCTGTCAGGATCGTTATCTGCTCTCTTCTGTAACCTTGTAAAATGAAGTAGCGGCAGAGGGCTGACACGAACTTTGCTTCGTGCAGATTAGACCTGCTTTTCCCTTCATCGACGTAGTCCTATAAGAAAAAAAAAAATCTCAAGAAAGCCTTCCCCCGTCTTTTTTCTAGAATATTACGGTACAAAGATTTAGCATCTTTTAAATGTCAGTCCAAATCTCTCCAAACTTAAATCACAATATGAACCCTGTGGTCGACAATTACTTCATAACAAGAAGCATAACAGGTTTGGGGTGTGAGCGCTGCTGTAATGTAAAATATTTCAGTGTCAGCTGCATAGTAACGTAATTAAGGACCACAAATGTACACGCTTCCAAACTGTTTTCTTATTTACAACTTATACTGTTGAATATCACGGCGATAAAAGCAGTGCCCAACGCAAATTTATTTCCCCGCTTTCGTGGAACACCTACCTCACTCTCACTGTGGTCCACAAAGAAGATGTTTTGACTCACACCTTTAATATTCTCGAAATTTAGTACGGACTCATGATTTTCAAGCTTGGGGTTGGTGTAAATGTGCTCCAACATTTGAGCGATTTCTGGGCGCATTCGATGCTGTAATCGTAACCTGGAAAATGGCATTCCATTTTTCACCATTCGCTCGAACAGCGACACGTCCAAATTAAAATCTTTAGCAAGGGTGTACACCGTGGGATTGGGGCGGAGTTGTTGATGATCACCAATCAGAATCAAATGTTGACACCCGCCAGTTAATGATGTAATAATGTGCGCTTCCAAGACTTCAGCCGCCTCCTCGACGATAGTGATTCTGGGTTGAAGTTTTTGTACGAGTCTGCGGAACTTTGCGGCACCTGCCAGTTTAACAAAGGAAAGTTAAAGAAGTCATTAGCGTGGTCTTGCTAAATCGTAATCCTACACAGAGACCACAGGGGGACTACCCTCCCCCTCCCCCCCACACACACAGACAGACAGACACACATACACACACAGATATATATATATATATATATATATATATATATATACGTACGTACAAAATACACCATTCATTCATTCATTCACCAGAAAATACACCATTCATTCAAGGCTTTCTTGTGATTCTAAAAACGTGATCTATTTAGTTTCCTGCAAGAAATGTCGTTTACAGTACGTAGGATCAACTACCACCGATTTTCGGGTTAGGTTTCGTAACCACAAGTCTGCTATGCTCACAAACAAAACCACTTGTGAGGTAGCAGTACATTTCAATAAAATTCCACACTCCTTGGATGATTTTGAATTCCAATGCATTGATCAGGTGCAGGCCCCTAATGACTTAGACGAGATCGATAGGTTTTTAATTACGAAAGAGGCTTATTGGAGTGCTCAACTGTTTTCTATGGCTCCCCATGGCTTAAATAAAAGAAAAGAATTTCACTCCAAAAACAGAATTTGTTATAATTAACTTTCTCTTGTGTAAATATGCGTTTGCGCCATAAAGCAGTCCAAAAGCCCTTCCTTGGATTTTGCCAGCTCTTTGGGTGTTAGGTATGCTCAAAGGCCCTGCCTGGGATCTTATTACAGCTTATTGTTTAAGGGCCCCTCCAGGGATTTTGTTGTTTGTCAACCCTTTAATGCTCCAAAGGCCTCGATTTGGGATTTTGTTATTAACCCTGTCCAGCGTAAACGTAGGTTTCTTCTGCATATCTTTGTAAACTAGTTTTCCCGTAATATTTACCGCATTGCAAGAGTCCGTTTTATCTATTTTAACTATTTTAGTTTTTAGGTTGAATTTAACCTAGTTCTGCAATTATCCCGCTTTATAATGTAATTTATGCACAGCATTGTATCTTTTTCGTTTGGTCTATTAATTATCACCCTGTATGACGTAATTTATAGTACAGCATTGTATTTCTCGTTTTGCATTTTTTTCCCTGTATTGTATTAATCACGATGTATTAATAGCACGATAGTATTTTTCATTTCGGTATGTAATCTCCCACACTGTAACCGTATTTAAACTTAGTTTCCGTCCTTTTTCTCCTGTAACTGACGAAGGTCTAAGACCGAAACGTTTTTTCTATTAAATTTTTAACTTTTTAACTTTTTTATCGTCAGAAGTTGTCCGTCCTTGCTTTATCTAACGTTTTTAAATTCATTTTTGTGATGAGGCTTGGACTGTGAATCTTCATTGATCCTCCTGACGCAGTGGCATTCTTTGTTGGCTTGAGGCATTTTATAACCGTTTTTTATATATATATATATATATATGTGTGTGTGTGTGTGTGTGTGTGTGTGTGTGTGTGTCTGTATGTATGTGTGTAGAGAGAGAGAGAGAAAGAGAGAGATAGGGATAGAGAGAGAGAATGGAAAAATTGAGTCTCCAAGGAACTTCTCACATGGTATTGTTTTAATACTGTGCTGACGTTTCGCCCTTCCCTTAGGGCTTCTTCAGTACGCGTTAATAATTACCAGGTAATTTTTAACGCGTACTGACTTGAAGAAGCCCGAAGGGTGAAACGTCTGCACAGTATTAAAACAAGACTATGTGAGAAGTTCGTTCGAGCCTCAATTTTTTCATTCTCTTTATTTATTCATCCGAGTTGAAACGTCTTGTTTGTCCTGCTAGCAGAGCCCTCTTTTCCTTGTATTCAGCGTGCGAGAGAAAAGAGACCTCTGCCATGGGTCGAACCAGTCTCTGATCAAGCCGCCGTCCGCGGTCGTGGACGGAGGTTTTAAAATGCATGCTCCCTGTATTGTTTGCTGACCGTAACTTGAGCCCTCCGAGTCTCGTGCATACATTTAGAGTACTTTCACTGTTACTGATGGGCCGGCATAGGAACATTTTACATTCTTTAAACGAACAAGACACGTTTGCACGCCAATTTGAAGTGTCTCATTGAGTCAGTGTGTTATTTGATCATGTGCTAAGAGTACCACGTCATCTTCATGTCATGGTTCGGTCACTAAGAAACCGCAGATGCTCAACACAGCCTATTCGACCCATGGCAGAAGTCTCTTTTCTCACGCACGCTGAATGCAAGGAGAAGAGACCTCTGCTAGCGTATAGCAGGGAAACATACAGACACAGACACACACATCCTTGTTCTTTTACCGATACCTTAATAATGTACAAAGAAGTTGCACATTGTGAGTTTCTGGGGAGAAAACAGTTTGTACCCTGTGGTATTATAGTTTAAGTTTCTTACACGCTTCACGAATGTTATATGAAAATTTCCTATTTTGGCAAGTTAATACCCGGTTCCATAAATTAAACTGAAATCATGAAAGAAACGGAGTAATCGCGATGTATTACGGGTTGTCAGACTGGATTTTGCGCGCCGTCGCTTTTATTTTTTTGGTGCCTCGATTTTTAATTTATTGCCTTTAAGTTTAAGAAACATTAATTCTAGAGTCTTATTTAGGAAAGCCTTAGACGATTATTACTTGTAAATTCTATTCTATTTTCAACGGTTTTTAATATGTATCTTATTTTATATATCTTAATATTTTTAATTCTTAGCAGGACCCCGTTGATAACAGTACTATGTACTGAAGGGTTATCCTGAGAAAATATTCGATTATTATTATTATTATTACTATTAAGTTGTAACAAATAGAAAGGGGCACCTTTTTTGTTAGATATGGTGCGTTAAAGGGGACGGGACGGGTAAGACCTTTGGCGAAGCTGCCAATGCATGTACGTATTTTGAGTTGCTAAGGATCAAAAGTAAAAAGATATTGGAGTCTAAATATATTAAAGGAAATGAATAAGAGAAAGAAAACTATTACAACTGACCAGTTGTTGTCATCCCAACAACATCGGCTTTTTTTAGTATGTAAAAGTCTTCCATATGTTTTACGTCCTTTAGGCGCCTGGCTCCTTCCTCAAATTTTCCCTGAAACAGGGAGATGGTTCGGCGGTATTCTTCACACACATCCGCTAGCCATCGACGGTACAGACGCCAGCGGTCTTTCAGCTCTAGTCTCCAAACATTTCTTACCTAGCAACGGTTGATAAAGGAAACGGATTCGTTGAATGTCTAAGGTTAATTCACCGCGTGATCTAGCTGTGTTCCGGTCCCAGCGGAGTCCATAAGCGCTCTCCTTTCGGTTTAACTTGAACCCTCTTAGGAGCGGTGACGTCACCGCGAAAACCCACCAGATAACGCCAGGCCAATAGGGCTCTGGAGAACGCATATGGAATACGCTGTTCCGGTGAAACGTCAAGTGCAAACCTGTTTTAGGAAACAACTCAGTGTGTCATCACCTATGCTGATCTCAAATCAAATCAAATGTATTGGACTTGCTTCAGATCAGGAGGTCCCTGCATCTGCAATGCCGCATAACTTACTAGAATTGCTTTTACAATAAATACATCTAGTTCGTACCATGTTTGCCTTGTTTTCTGGCATAATGTCCTTCCTGCTAAGTTCTTGCATAATGGTTCCTTTTTGCCTCTTTCTAACTCGTGCAGCATTTTGTATCTGCCAACCGCCATTAGCTTCTCCTGTTTCCACTCCAAACGGATTCACAACCTGCAGTTTGCCGCGCTTCGCAGGCTTGCCACCAAAGACTCTGACGTCATCAGTGTCCAATACTCTTTGGTCTCGCAAGGCACTAGCCTCGTACAACACATCCGGGTTCTCACTTTCGTCCTCTTCTTCTTCTTCCTCGCCATTTTCCTCCTCGGCAACAGCTGCATCTTTGAATTCAAAACGAATATCAAAAAGGATAAGTTGAAGATGTCAATAACCCATCAAGTCACCTACTTTAATTTTCTCTGTCTTTCTCTAATGGCATGTTAATGAGTTTAAGCAATTACCTACAGTATTGAATCCCCCGATTGCTCGAACATCTTCAATGCCAAGAGCTTCAGCATATAGATGAAGCTTTGAAATCATTCCCCGGAAACAAAGGCCTAGTCCAGCCGTTTGCAGTGATCCCACCCTGATCGAAAATTGTGTTGCCAGCTCCATCTTTCTGCCAATGAATGCTTCTTCCACCTGTTTCCCATCATGCCACAAGTGAGAGATCCCAGACTGGTGATCATAAGAAGCCCCAATAAAGTTCCAGGAGTTCATAGTTAGTACCGCTTTCGTGAGAAAGCGGTATTGCATTAGATCTCTCGAAACAAAGCGAGCAGTCAGAACTCCTTTTCCATCAACCACCCCTTCCTGCCATATCTGGATTCCGAGGCCCTCCTCATGGAAGCTCATTATCAATCCTCTGTTTCCCATTGGATAGATGTGCAGCAAGATGGAGATCGAATATCTTGTATCCAGGACTCCTTCGGTATCGTTGAGAATTTCAATGAATGAATCACGTCTACCGTGCAGCCGTACAGAGCCACCCTCTGTTCCCTCAACCCCTGCTGCCCACGCAATGTTGCAAAGAGTGGCGAGATTGGCTCTTGAAATAATCTCGCGACCTGTGAGAGCGCGACTGAAAGGGAACATGGCCACGGGTTGCACAAAGGCTGTGAAAAACAACAAAATGAACTTACGTTGACTAAAACGAAATCTTTTCCTGTACTTTCCATCAAATCACACTGCAACAGCTCTTTTCTCTACGCCTTTGATAAGGAAAATGTTTTCCAAAACTCTCCAAAAACATCAAGAACACTTCTATTGCTTAGTTAACCTCTAAATTGAAATAAGTTGTCCTTAACTGAACCAATTTTGTTCGGAACTTCTTTTTTCTTTTTTCGCATTTTAACATTCGTAGATTTGTTGATTAAGCTTGGTTCTACATTGCTTGTTTTTTTTTTTGCAATAATTTGGTATTATCAGTTCTATTATTAAATGAATTTATGACAATTTCACATATGTACACTGCGGTAGAACGATCCTCGCAGTTATGTAATCAACAGAGTCAGTTGCTAAGAGAAGACCTGAAAAAAATCAGGCTTGAATGGGATTCGAACCCATGACCTTGCCGGACACCGGTGCAATACTGTAATTCTCTGAACGTTCATATCCACACGTCCTAGGCTATGCTTATTTTTGACTTGCCTTGCAGCATTTAATTAATCTTAAATTTTAAACAAATCAGATAAATCAACTAGGACCGAACTACTAGGTGTTGAATAATTGGTGGGAGTATTCTCGGTACCTCCATGACTGGGGACAGCAGAAGACATAGATAAATTAAGCCAATGCAGTATAGCACTCTCCTTGTGCCCCAGTCCTCCCCGCAATGGTGCCGTCAATGACTCATAATGAGATTTGGTCATGTTGGGCGCACGCTTCTGTAGCTCGTTTTCATGTAGTAAATTCTCCATGCATCTCTTCAGATCCTCCGCTGCAGACTCCAGCTTCCTTGTGATGTCGTCCATTTCCATGTGGGCATCGTAAAACGCCCTTCTTATTTCCCGAGGTGCGGCCTTATCCTGTGGAGGTATAGCCCTACTCTGAGACCTTAAGTCGCCTTAAATTGCCCTAAGTCGCCTTAAATCGTCTAAAGTCATCCAAGGTTACGGCAACTTACCCAGAATAGGTTTGAGGTATGGTGAATCTGAGTGAAGAATTACGAATGGGTCTCAAAATCCATTTGCTCAATCTGATTCAATTACAGTATCAACAAAAAATTCGGCTAATTTTCATTTCAGAGTCAAAACAGTGGGAACATTTTTTGCAATAAATTTCTAGAAATTCAAAGTTCCGTTTTGGCCGCTGGAGGGTTGTACCATCGCATCATTAACACTTTTATTCATGGACTAAAATTTCAACGGCTAAGCTTTGTTCATATGACGTTCTTGAGACGAAACATTACATGATATTTATGTTTTCCATCGACTTATCTGTAAAACCTTGAAGCTATACGGTAGATAAAAAAACAATTCTGAGGTTCAGTAACCAATATGAACGTGTGATCTGAGATAAGACTTGGTTAAGACCAAGCAATACACTGAATAAACCTTTAGGTCTTACCTGATGCAATTTATGTTTTAACTCACTGAGGCTGCAGGCCTGCATAGTCGGACTCTTGCTACGCCCACCAATTCTGACAATTCCCTGAGGATGAAAATCATGGATTCCTTCAAGAAACTGATCCAAGGCGTGGTTTGTATAGCAAACAACAAGAATCGGCCGATGGTCGACTGCGCCACGAAGACCATAAGCAGCGTGCCTAAGACCGGGTACCTCCACACCATGATCCAACAGTTCACTTCCACTGTCCCATTTCTTTTTGTTGTGTAAAAGTACTTTGGCAATCTGCAGATAACAGTTATCACCAGAAGAGTTACTAATTTCGGGCTATCTCAGTTCTAAGTCCGCACAGGAAAATCTCATTCCTAGTTTGCATATAGACAATCGAGGTTGGGCGAAGTCTCTAACGAGTGAGGTTTGTAAGTTGTTTATTATTGGACATCATTTCTACTCAAGATCTGATTGGTTCATTGGAATGTGTGCATCTGCGGTGACTGGTTAGAGAACTGATGTTGGTTGTCAGTGAATCAATTAAAGGTCGCTACATGGCGTCACTGTACGTGTAACTTGTAAATCGTATCTTTTATTTAAGGATCAGCGTCTGTTACGGTATCAGTTTTGCATTCACCTTTAGTCCAATATACGTTTTACCAGTCCCTGGCGGTCCTTGAATGACAGAAAACTCATTGGTTAACGCCATCTGTAACGCTCTAAACTGGGAGTCATCCAGCTCCAGTTGCTCCATAGTAGGCCAGGAGGTGAAGTCAAGGATAGGTACGTCGGTTCCTGCCAGACGAAAAGAAACAGGCTTGTAACCTGAGATTCAGGTATTATCGACATATGTGTATTTTTCTTGGCGGTGTGATAGCTAGGTCATTGAACTTTTTGCATAGTCGGAGTCGATAAATGAAAGGGAGTGACGGTTCAGTTCTTCTCATTACAACCATATCCGAACTTTCGTAAATAATGACGAAAGTAAAACGCACACAAGTCACAGGAGGCCCATAAAACTGGTGCTTAAGCTGGTTTATGTACCATAAAGTGCCGATAAATAGTGTCACTGTTCTTCACGGATGGAGTGCTAGTCAGCCAGAAGGCTACACCTAACGTTACTTTACAGGTATCCATTCATAGTACTTGGTCGAGAGAGTTATTGTGTGGAGTTATTGGCTTTTAAAAGCCATGCAGTAAAACTGAAAACCCAATCATAAGTGGACTACGCTATCAATCACATTGCCGTGCCTCCATCTTTTAAAGCAACAGAAGCGCACAAAGATCTTTGGTATTGAGTGTTGACCATGGAAAGGTAAAAAAAAATCGTTTTAATGAACAATTAGATCATGAGCTCGAGATTTCTATGGGGTGATAGTCAACTATCACGTTGTGTATTTCAGCACTAATTTTTCTCCGATTCTTATTGGTTTTATTATTGAAAACGATCTTCAACCAAGTGCTGCACTCTAATGGCTGATAGTGTGCAGTAGCTCAGCCAATCAGATTGCAGCATTTGCATTAGTATACTAGTAGAATTTTACCAATAAGCGATCTCCGGACCTACCACTATGTTGGATAGTCAAGCCAGCGAGTCTTAGTCTCATCTGCTTCAAACGATCTTGGGTGCTGACAAACAAACATACAACCAGTTACCATGACAATAGCAGTCTATTTATTTAAAAAAAAATTACGTCTGACGCGATAAAGAAACAAAATCTATGGGAAGTAAATTATAATGATCTGTATGGGTAGTCGTGGTTTATATGACCAAGGGATAACTCTGTGATGCCCTGTGTAACGATACTGTTGCTTGCAATTGAGAGCTATTACTATATGCCGTGATTACATTGTAAGGTAATGTAATTGACTACTTATATTCAGGGGACACTCTCGTATATTCGTTTAGATGATCCAGGATGAATATTTCACTAAAATAATAACACTCTCATTACCTGGTAACATTGCTTTTTCGCATTATTGGTGAGAGATCGAACGTCACTCTATCTCGAAATCTGTTTCGCAGGTAGACGGGTGGCTTGACGTCTTTTTTACACTTCACGATGTACCTCTGTTGTGTAAAAAAAATTAGTGAGAAAGTTAGGTATATATTGGCTGAGAGTGTAGGTTAAAAAAATTAGTGAGAAAGATAGGTACACATTGCCTAAGAGTGTAGGTGAAAAAAATTAGCGAGTAAGTTAGGTACACATTGGCTAAGAGTGTAGGTTAAGCAGGGAGTATAAAAAAGTTAGTTTCTAAGGAAATTTGCTGCTGCATCAGTGGGAAAGTGAAACACACAGAAAATGGTTCATGAAACAAGTTGTAATGAAAGTTGTACCACCGTAGGATTTAAGGGAAGCGATGCTGTTCGAGCGTCCACCCTTAGTGGTCCTTGAAACACCACAATTCCAAGTAAGCGTCCGAGCAAATGATGGTAAAGACCATGTTAATTACCTGAAGAGGCAGCTTGCGAGGCTCCGCCTCCTGCAGGCCTTCCAACACGTGACGATAAGCTTCAAAATAAACTGTACTTTCCACCATCTGATACACATCACAACCTTCAAACCGCAGGTTGTCAGAAAGGTTGATAAACTGTATGTCTACTTGACCCTTAAAAAAAGCCGTATACAAACGATGTTTCAGTTTATGACTAATCATGATATTTTAATTTCGTACAATAGCTGTTTGTTATCTGTACAGACTGGTAAAAACGTTTAATACATACTTACGTATTTGAGCTCTTTCAAGTCACGGTTTGCTATAGTAGCAAAGACAAAACTCTCGAATTTGTCTTTTGAGAGACAAACCAGTGAACCAAAGATGAGCCTCTTGCTGTTTTCCCATCGCACATGTCTCAGCTTCGTGTTGTCAAACCTTATCTTGAAGGTAAGGCCATTAGACGTACACAATGGATACAACAGCCGTACATCTTTGTAAACTCTAATATCCTGCAGGGCACCCAATTTATGCGACCCAATGCGCTCCAGCAGCTGTGCAATCCCATCTCGGAGGGGCCGGATAAAGTCCTCACGAAGGAGCCTAAACTGAACGTCCAAATAATGCTCCGCGTCATTGTAGCGCCCTTCAACTTTGTTTCTCCGAAGGAAGGGTGTCTGGGCAGTCAAGATGTCCTCCTGGGTCGGAACTACACTAAGGTTTCGAAAATCGTCTGGTGGGGCTTGTTCATCATTTACAGATGCTGGAAGTTAAAAAAGGCAACTTATTCAAGACTCTGATATAAATGCTCAGCCTTTCACTTTTATAATCAGAGTTGCAATTCTCCTTAGTAAATTCTATGGCCTATCAAATGCAAGTTGGGAGAATTTGATGTATCCTTTCGACTCAGTATCCTTTGGTTGACGACTTACTGATCACTCCTTGGATTAAAAGAGTGAAGCAGTGTAAGTAATTATTTCGATAAGCTACGCGGGCACTTATCGATATGGTTCCTTTTTGACTAGAAACTTGCCATGTACCATCATTTGTTCTGTTTGAAAACGAAAGCACAAGAAAAGTAATATGACGTTGTAGTAACTTACTTTGTTTTTATCTACAATTAATGGTATTTAACTATTCCACAATTAATTCCTCCTCTTACCATCTCTGTGAGGCCTTCTGATATACTGTTTTGCTTCCTCGTTTTTCTTCAATTCCTCGGCCTTCTCTCTCCTTAGATTCATCAGTTCATTCACCTCTGTGGGAAGCTGTACATCTGTTAATTCTCCCGACTGCGAGAGAAATGTTACGGCACAGAAGAGTTCGGACAGCGGCAGGTCTGCGTAACAGTTCGGGAAACTTCGTAACAGCTCATTCAATATTTTGACAATGTTCCTCAAGAAAGTGGCAATTTCCGAGGAAGACTTGCTGCTTGCCGAAAGCCTGTTGAGGTGGGGTGAGAGGTGCACAGTGAAAAATGACGATTTTGGCAGCAAGTTCAGCAGCTTGAACAGGAACTCACGAGAGTCGCAATGACACGCACGCGCCAAGACACTGACAACTAGTACAACAAAGTCCTCCTTCATGTCCGTTTGCTGTGTCAGTAACGACTCAGTTGCCGGGAAACATCGACTTGAAGTTAAATCTAAAACGATTTCATCTGGTGTTTTGGTCTCCAGGTCTCGCAAGGCTTTGAACCCAAGTTTTATGGGACGCGATGGCCCTGAGGGGCCGGCTGCACCACCACGAGTACCCCTGCCACCCCAACCTCCTCTTCCACGTGTTTCTCGTCCTGCTCCCCTTCCCCATCCTCTTCCTGTTCCTCTCCCTCTTCCTCCACCTCTAGGTGAGTCTCTGTCCCTTCTAGAGACGCCTTCTTCGGCTTCGTCTACTATGGTGACAGCTTCCTCCGAGAGGCCAGACATACTACGGGACACGTCAGGCTCACTTCGCCAGCTGAACCGCTTCCTCTGAAGCATCTCAATAATAGAAGCAGGAACTACACATAAACTATAAATAAATAAGGAGGGAAATTTTTGGAAATAGAGGTTATTAGGCTCAAGTTCGTTCTGCCTTCGTTACATTTCTCTGAGATAACGGTTCACGGCCGGTGATCTTAATCGTTTTCTACGAGTTATCGAAACCCAAACATCCGAGATTGTATTTGGATGTAATTCGTTTAAGTGCGCGGAGCTAAACATAAGAAAATTCAACTCAAACTACGTCGTTACTGATGATGCATATCGAAAGAGAAAAAGGGTCATTAATGTACATGTTAAACGTTCGATGAGGAAGCTGGCGATTGATATAAATGTTACAGAAAACAGTAGTATGTAAAGTGGGGACCCCAGCACACACAAAAATTGAAAATTTTATCAGAGATTTATCAGAGATTTAAACAAGGATTTTGTTAATATATAAAGTATCACCAAATAAAAAAAATTGAAAAAAAATTTTATCAAGGATTTTATCAAGGATTTATAGGGAAATAAAAAAAAAAAAAATGAATTCAATTGTTATTTAAAAACAAAAATAATGAAATTAAAAAAATGGAAGAGTTACAAAAGAAAACAGTTAAGGAATTATATCAAATGGTTAAAGACCGCGGCATTAAAAAAATGTCTAAATCGAATAAACCTGAACTCATTGAAGTGTTGAGTAATATTCCAGAAGTTATGGAAGAGATGCGAAATCTTCAGAATCAAAGAATTATTCTTGATAAACCAATACCTAATATTAATACTACACCTACCAATGAAAATGAAGAACATGATGAAGATTTTACAATAATAGAACAAGAAACAGGACTAGGTAGATATCTGAAAACATATAGAATACATGGAAAGCCATATAAAACTGATAGATTATTTTTTAAAGAACTTGCATATTTAACCCCAAAAAGTATCATAGAATTAGGATTAGATGAATTAACATTTATTAGAGAAATAAAACAGAAAGTTATTGACTTAATTAATAAGCAAAAGAAGCCTATAAAGCTGAAATTTACTTTTGTCTGTAAATTTGTAAAGTTTGGTAATAATAATGGCAACTTATTTAGTAAAATAGATGCTTATGCAGAACCATTTTTTCATAGCAAAAAACCAGAGGTTGTAACAACATCAACAGATTTATCCAGATTATTTGATACGGCAACCAAATATTTACTTGAACTTTTTAAAACTTTTATAAATATCGGCAGCGGTTGGGTGTTTAATGGTGTGAATCATTTTGATATAAAAATTGATCCGTTTGAACCAATTTTAGGAAGTAGTTATATCCCACTACCAGAAAAATTAGCAAACAAAGGAGCGATTATAAATCATAGGAATGAGAATGATAATGAATGTTTTAAGTGGTCAGTAACTGAAGCAGTGCATCCAAGAGAGAAAAATCCACAAAGAGTAAATAGAGAATTGATAGAAAACTCTAAAAATTTTAACTGGAAAGGAATAGAATTTCCTGCTAAATGGACAGATATTGATAAGTTTGAAAAACAAAACCTGAACTATAAAATTAATGTCTATGGATATGATAATGATAATGAGGAAGTATATCCTCTAAGAATAAGTGATAAAGAAATAGGATTTTTAATAAACTTACTTCTAATATCAAACGGAGAAACAGATCACTATTGTTGGATAAAGAATCTTTGCAAGTTAATAGTTTCACAAGTTACTAAACATAAAGAAAGGATTTACCTGTGTCATAGATGTCTTTATCATACACATAAAGAGGAAACATTACAAAAGCATCTAGAATATTGTAAAGAACATGAAGCTGTTAGGAGTGAAATGCCAAAGGATAAACATGGAAAACCTATATATCTTAAATTTATTAATTTTTACAAAAAAATGAAAGTACCATTTGTTGTATATGGCGACTTTGAGTGTTGTGGAGAATTAATAGATACTTGCTCACCAGACAAAAGTAAAAGTTTTACAAATAAATATGCAAAGCATAAACCGACTGGTTTCTGTTATATAATAAAGTTTTTCGATAAAAATTATGAACCTCTTATTATGCGATATACCGCTAAATCTCCAGACGAAGATGTAGGAAAAATATTTATGATTGAATTAGAAAAGGATATTAGAGAAATTTACGTAAAAATTAAGCCTAACAAAAAATTAAATTGGATGACACAAAGAGAAAAATATGAATATAAAAAAGCCACTCACTGTCATATATGTGAAGAAGAATTATTAGAAAAAGATAAGGTAAAAGATCACTGTCATTATACAGGAAAGTATAGAGGAGCAGCACATAGTAATTGTAATTTAAATTACAAAAATAAAAAATTTATACCAATCATTTTTCACAACCTATCAGGATATGATTCCCATCTTTTTATTAAGAATATTGGTATAACAAAAAGTAAAGTAGACTGCATACCTAATAATGAGGAAAAATATATTTCTTTTACAAAACAAATTGTACTTAACAAATATATTAATAAAAAAGGTGAGGAAAAAGAAGATAGGTTGGATATTAGATTCATTGATTCATTTAAATTTATGTCAACAAGTCTTGATAAATTAGTCGCTAATCTTACAAAATGTGGAAAATGTGTAGCATGCAAACCAGGAAATTGTATCAAGAGATATATAAAAGATGGGAAAATTATTCAGTATAAAGGTATTGGTAGTTGTGAAAAATGTAATAATTGTTTATTAGCAAAAAGTAGGTGTCTTTCTCCAAGAGATGATAAATTAAAAGAAACTAAAAAAGTATTTGGTGATATGATGTATTTAATGTTGAGGAAAGGAGTATTTCCATACGACTATTTTGACGACCTTGATAAATTAAACGAAACCCAACTTCCACCAATAAAAGAATTTTACTCAAAACTAAATAATGAAGATATAAATGAAGAAGATTACCAACACGCTAAAAATGTGTGGAAAACTTTTAATATGAAAACATTTAGGGAGTATCATGATCTATATCTTTTGTCAGACACACTATTTTTAATGGATGTATTCGAGAATTTTAGGGATACTTGTATGAATAATTATGGTTTAGATCCTGCTCACTATTATACATCGCCCGGATTATCTTGGGATGCGATGTTAAAGTTTACTAAAGTGAAATTGGAGTTACTAACAGATAATAATATGTTACTTATGTTTGAGAAGGGTATTAGAGGAGGCGTATCACAAATATCAAAAAGATATGCTAAAGCTAATAATCCATATATGGAAGAATATGATCCAAATCTACAAACAAAATATATTGTTTATCTTGATGCAAATAACTTATACGGAGGAGGAATGAGTAAACCACTACCCACTCATGGTTTTGAATGGATGCTTGAGGAAGAATATGAAAACTGGAGAGATATCCCATGCGTGGTTGAGGTTGAACTAGAATATCCAGAACATCTTCATGATTTAAATAATGATTATCCTCTAGCTCCAGAAAAACTTACTATTAACAAGGTGGAAAAATTAATACCAAACTTAAACAACAAGGAAAAGTATGTTGTTCACCGTGAAACTTTGAAACTTTATGAAAGTCTGGGATTAAAAGTTACAAAAATTCATAGAGGTATTAAATTCGAAGAGTCTGAATGGTTAAAACCTTACATTGATTTGAATACAAACCTTAGAGCTAAAGCAACCAATGACTTTGAAAAAGACTTTTTCAAGTTAATGAATAATGCAGTATTTGGTAAAACAATGGAAAATATTAGAAATAGGGTAGACATTCATTTAGTTACAAATAAAAAAGAAGCTAGAAAACTAATAAAACAAACTAATTATCAACATCGCACTATCTTTTCTAAAAATTTAGCAGCTATTCATATGAAAAGAAAAAAGATAAAATTTAATAAGCCCGTTTACTTAGGTATGTGTATTCTAGATTTAAGTAAAAAAATAATGTATAATTTTCATTATAATTATATTAAAGAGAAATATGGGGATAAGGCTAAATTACTTATGACGGATACTGATTCGCTTGTATATGAAATAGAAACTCCAGATTTCTACAAAGATATAAGTCCAGATGTTAGAGAAAAGTTTGACACTAGTAATTATCCTAAAGATCATCCTTCAGGAATTGAGACTGGTGTAAACAAAAAAGTAATAGGAATGTTTAAAGATGAAATGGGTGGAAATATTATAAAAGAATTTCACGGTCTAAGGTCTAAGTTATACTCTATATTAACAGATAAAAATGAAGAGATAAATAAGGATAAAGGAATTAAGAAATCAGTTGTAAAAAATACAATAACTCATAATGATTATAAGGATTGTCTATTAACCAGAAAACCACAAATGAGAGAGATGAATATAATTAGAAATCGCTTACATGATGTTTATTCTGAAACTGTTAATAAAATTGCATTATCTGCTGATGATGATAAGAGAATAATTTGTAAAGATGGAATAAATACTTTAGCCTATGGGCATTATCGAACTAAAACAGAATCAGGAGGAAGTTCAGTACCATAGGGTATAACCTGTAATTCTTCTCTTACAAAGCCTCGTCTTGGTCCATCCAACAAATAATATAAAACAGGTTGATTAGGTGAAAAGACGCTACGAGTAATATCATAAATTTTGATACTCCAAATAGGATCAGTTGCTCTCCTTTTTTCTCCACCTTCAAGTTCACCGGGAGATAATAAATATCTAACTTTAACACTAGGAGGTAGTCTAACCTCATCAAGACCAACAACTCTCTTATATTTTTTTGTTTCAATATCAACTTCTTTAAGTTTTATAGCCTCATCAGGTTCTTTACCAGTTATTCTAGTTGGTGTATTATTCAAAGTTTTTAGAATATCTGGTAATCTTTTCACCCATACTCTAGATCGATCATCACTTATCATTTCTTGTGCATATTGATGACTAAATAATCTTTCACCTAATATTTTGTTTGCCCTTTCTACAAATGCCTGCGCTCTATGATTTCCAGCTTCACTTCTTTGAATGTTTACATTATGATAATTCATAAGTTTAGTAACCTCACCCATAAATTCTCTTCCAGGATCAACCATTAATGTTTTGGGGTATTTTAACTTTCTAGAATATATTTTTTCAAAAGCATTTGAAATTTCCCTACTTTCTTTTGAGGTTAATGGTTCAGCATCTTTATATCTTGAAGCAACATCAACCACAACTAATGCATATTTATATGTTTTTCTTCCAACTCTATCATGAGGTAAAAATAATAAATCTGCTTGGTGAATCTGATTAGGTTTATCCACAGTCCAATGTGGTCTAGGTATATATTTTGGAGCTGGAAGATATATTTGCCATATTGCTTGTTTTTGTAACCATTGTTTTGCTACATCTTCACTTACTTTTACCTTTTCAGCTAATTTATTAATCGCAGAATATCCTTTCCAATAACCCTCAGTTGAATAATATATCCTACTGAAATTTTTTGATAAACTTTGGGATATATTTTCGTTACTCATTTAAAGATTAACCAAAGTATCTTATAAATAAATATGACAACCGTATCTGAAAAAATTAACCCAAACAGGATTCCAAGAGATCCACTAGGTTTGAAAGCAGAATCAACATTGAATAGAATTACACTAAATCCTTCATCGGCTAATCCTGGAGAAACTCTATATATAAATATTCCTAAACTTTCTGAAAATTTGGTGATTGTACCCGGAAGTGTATATCTAGTATTTAACTTAGATGTTGAGGGACATGAAGATAACACACTCGTGAATAATGTAGGAAGTAATCTTGTATCAAGACTCAGGGTTCTTTTTGGTGGTGAAACACTACAGGATACTCAAAGATACGATCTATTTCAAACATACCATGATTTATTTTTAACAGATGAAGAACGAGAGGATAGATTAAGGCAAGGTATTTCCTCTGAAAACATGAGGAAGCTACGTTCAAATGCAGGTGATAAGGTAGACACAGATGCTAAGGAAGTAGCTCTTGCAGAAGTACACAATAACAAGTATCATATCCTACTAAACCATCCTATTCTCAAAGATCATGGAGTTTTCTACCCAAAGGCGTTAGCTCATCAACTAATCTTTGAGATTACACTGGCCCCAGTTGACGATATTGTTGTTTATTCTGACGATACCAAAGCCCCAACTTATAAAATAACAAACCTTGAGTTGGAATATTCTTGTATATCAAGTGAAGGCTTAGCTAGTGAGGTCCAGGCAGCTTATCAGGTTGGTAAAGGATTCTATTATGAAAATGTCACCCTACACAAAACTTTCACCATATTAAGAAATGTAGACAGTGTTATAAACCAGCATATTAATCTACCTAGAAGATCAATTACAGGGATATTATGTTTATTCACATTACCATATGGAAAAGGAGCAAGAGATTCTGAGAATTTTTTCAATCCAGGTATTACCTCAATTAATATCGATGTTAATGGTGTGCCAAATCGTTTCTACTCTAAGGGGATGGTACCTTCAGACCTATGGGAGTCAGTAAAGAAACGTTTCATTGGTTCTTCCCGTTGGTCAGTAAATGAAAAGGATTTTTATAGTAAAAAGTTTGCTCTGTGGATAGATTTGAGAACTCACCCAGATAATGATATTCATGGAGGAGGACTAGCCTTAACCAATGCACAAGATGGTATAAAAATAGAAATGAAACGAAAACTTAGTGGTTCTGGTATGATGACCTGTTACATGTTTGTGGTAGCTGATGCATTAATGGAGGTTATGAAATCAAACTTAAGATCAATAATGTATTAGTTAAAAGAAAATATGGAAGAATTAAGAGATAAAATTCCTTTTCATTGTATTATAACTGGTCCAACAAATTGTGGAAAAACAAAGTACATAATTGATCAACTAAGAGGCCCATTTCGAAAATTGTTTGAATTCATTGTTCTAATATGCCCAACTTATTCTAAAAATAAAACATATCATAATTTTGCCGTAGGAGATAAACGTTTCTTTGTATTATCACCGGATGCTAGTAACATTGATGAGATTAATGAGTTATTAACTTACTGTAAAACGTTATTTTCAGGAACAAATACACTAATAATTTTAGACGATTGCGCTGTATCCAATGATCTGAAGAAACGATCAAACAAGTTTATTGATTTAGCATTCTCTGGAAGGCATCATGGATTATCAATGTGGGTTCTCACTCAGCAATTAACATCGATAGCAAAACCATTCCGTGAAAATGTAGCTTGTGTTGTTACTTTCCACAATCCATCACAAAAAGGTATGAAGATGTTTTTCGAAGATTATGGAGGTGATTTAGACCCTGAAACTAGTAAAAAATTTGTAGAACTACTAAAAAAAGAAAAATATTCTAGATTATGTTTATCTTTACGTCACCCATTTAATTTCTATTTGGAGATACCTGAGGTTATTTAAAAGAATCAATGTATTATCACAAAAGATGACAGAAGTTGAAGATTATATTAGTGAGGTAAAAGATGATGTAAAAGATAATTATAATACCGAACGAAGAGAGGAACATGAAATTGAGATAAAACAAGAATCACTAGCTATTCTCGCAGTTCTTGGAACCACAAAGGAATATTTAGGAGTCGATATGAGTCTTGGTGATATAAAAAAATTATCGGTAAAAGACATTGAAAAATATTTTAATAGATATCAGGCAGTATTGGGCAAGAAAATTAATGGAGGGTTGGTAGATTCATCTCTTCAATTAATTTCTAAAGTTATTTCTTACATTGTTCCTGTGGATGATATAGAAGCTCTTTGTGGGGATTTGAAGAATGATGATTTGGTTAATAGCGAACTGGCAAACATTGTAGGTCTATTAGCATTGAAAGCAGGAAGATTGACAGCGCTTGCTAGTGGGTTATTCCAGGTTGCTAAACATGTTAAAATAGGTAAAATCAGCGAAGAAATACAATTTACAAGTAAAAATATAGATGATTCTAACACAATTGAGCATGTAAACGATCACAACTGATTTAAAGATTCTTTACTTTGTGAAATAAAATAATAATGTCTGACCTAACTGAAAAAAGTGAAGGAGGAACAGAAGTTGTTGAGCAAATTACAGCGGATCCGGTTGTTAAAGATAAAGAACCTAAAAAGAGGGTGAAAGATCCTAAAAAAGTTGAAGCGGGTAAAAAATTGGCTGAATATAATAAAAAAGCAAAAGAGGCTTTAGCCAGGGAGACCCTACGGGCCGCGGAGCAAATGAAACGTGAAAAAGAACAAGCGGAGATAAAAAATGAAGAGAGTGAAGAAAAAGAAAATGGGAAAGCAAATCGGACGGAGTCCTCCCCGCGAAGCGGAGGCTGGCTTCCAGAACTATCTTTTACAACCGTTTTATCTATTGTAGGAATAGGGTTTACAGTATTTGATATTTTTATGAGATACCGATCGAAGGAGGATGATAAAAATAGAATACCTGATTTATCCCAAGTTCCTAATAAAGTTCCGCTCTCAAATATCCCCACCCAACAATCACAAACACCGCAACCACCAAAAATGGGAATGATATGATTTAAAGGTTTCTTACTGATACAGTAAAAATTATGTCAACAGAAAACAAACTTGTGAAAACTGTTACTGATTCTGCAGTACTTATTGGGTTAGCAGCTGGAGTTGGATATGTAGCTAAAAAAGCAATGAGAGAATCATTTATGAACGACCCATCCTCAAGTATTACAAATTATGCAAAATGGGTGGTTGTATTGTCAGGTAGTATGTATCTAAAAACATATTTAGAGGATCAAAATATTTTACCAAAATAAGGATTTATAGACCTGAGCGAAGCGAAGAAATATGGCAACAATAGCAATGATGTTGGGTGGAGCTGTACTAAATGCAACTGCCTTTGTTGGTGGATCATATCTTGCAAAATATATATCTGGAGATAAAACAGATACAGAAAAAATACGACACGATAAAGCATTAGAAAAGTATCAAAAAGATTATGCTGAATATCAAGAAAAAAGACAGAAACTAATTGATTGGAAAATGAAACAAAAAGATGAAAAATACCAAGCATCAAAAAATCTTTCAAAAACGGATGAAGCTTTAGAATTGTACTCTGAAATGCACGAACCAAAATTTAGTGATTATTATAGACCTAGTAACAATCAAAAGATGGGTGAAATGGCATATGTTGGTGGAGGAATGTTGGCGTTGGGGTATGCAGCTAGTAAATTCTTTTAAAATTATAAAAACATTAATTGTTTTATAATTAAATGATTATTTAACAAGTACAAGACCATATAACATAATTTTTATTAATTTTCTTTTTTTATCATCATTTATAATTAATTTAAGTAATTCTTTTTGATCTTCATCTTTTAAATTATCAGTTATATTTTTTGTGTAATTATTTCTTCATTAAACATTTTTCTTATGTTATTAAAACTAATATGTTCAGTAATATCTTTTATTTCCATTTTTTATATTTTATTTTTTTATTTAAATTATTTACAAACATAACTTTTATATCTAAAGATTTCTTACTGATGAGTAAAAAAATCATGGCAACATTACCAGAAGTACCAGACGATGATCCCATTGGATTAGGGGAAGAAGATAATCCTGATGATTTTGATGAAAAAAATCCACTACTTGGTAGAAAACCATCAAAAATACCAGTTCGATTAACATCTACAACCAAAGATGATAGAGATTATGAAAAAGAGGGGGCAAGACCTAAATCACAAAAAACTATTGTTAGTGAACGTGAAAAAAATCAAGATGAATCTGGATATGAGATTAAAAAATATTTTCCTGATGCAGATACTTCCAAATTTTTTCATTCGTTTGATGAATATGGGCTATTAAGAGTAAAATTGGATAGGAAAGTAGCAAAATCTTACTTATTATTCAAAGGGGGTAAATTAAATAAAGAACTTCCTGATACAATCTTAAAAGCTCTAGGTGTTGATTATGAAACCATTCTTAGAAAAAAAAATAATCTTTTATCACAATTGAATGAAAAAAATGAAGTAATTAGGGATTTAAATAATTCATTAGATGGGTTATCAGCAACAGTTAAAACAAATCAAATAGAAATAGATAAATATGTTTCACTTGTGGATAATTTGAGAGGTATAATTGAAAGAAATAAAACCAGAATACGCGAAAGTGAAATATATTTAAATACAGCTGTTAAACAAAAGACAGAAGCTAAAACAGAGGTGGAGAGACTTCTTGGTGAATTAAATCGACATAAAGATGAACTAGAAAAATATAAGAATGGGCAGTCAAATTTACCAATGTTAGAAAGTAGTAATGAAAGATTACAAGCTGAACTTGATAAATTTAGAGAACTATCAAGAAAGAGTATTATTTACAACCAAGAAAAAATAGCTGAGATTGAGAGCCAAAATGAAGAAATACTTAAAAATCTACCATTACGAGAGCGTGTTAAGGCTATCTTCAAAAAGTATGGTTTTACAGTATTTTCAGTTGTAAGTGCTGTAGGTGTGGTTATTGGTGTTATAGTTTCTAATCTTTCTAAAGGTCTATCTACTTTAGGTAAAGGTGTTGGTAATGGGTTGAAAGCTATTGGTAAGAAACTAGGTGAAATATTGCCGGGGATGGTTGGAGCAATTGTAAGCTTTTTATTCAAAACAGCTGGTGAGGTAATTAGCTTTTTAGGTAAGAATGCTTGGTTGTTGATAATGGCTGTGGTTCTATATTTTGTGGACCGACTAAAAGGAGGAACAAGTGTAAAAAAGAGAAAGTAACAAATTTAAAGATTTATTGTTGATCAGTAAAATACAATATGGATGACTACAAGGGAATTTATCCGCAATTACCTATTAATGGTGATCCAAATAATTTCAGACTACAAAAGGCCTGTGAAGTACTAAATAATCTTCAAAAGGAAATTAAACATTACGAGGATGTTAGGAAAAAGTATAATCGAGCGAGAGGAATATTTACAAAAATAAGTGTTTGTAGTGGTATATTTTCAGTTATTCTATCTGCAAGTGGACTCGGAACATCTCTTTCTGGTTTTGGCGCTGTTGTTGGTATACCATTAGGTGTTGTTGGCGGATTTTGTGGGGTGATATCGGTTGGATTCGGTTCTGCTTCTAAAAGACTTTCCCATAAAGTTAGTAAACATGAACAAACAGTTTCTCTGGCAAAAGCAAAAGTAAACACTATTCACGATTTAGTTTCAAAGGCTCTGAAAGATAACACAATCTCTGACCAAGAATTTTCTTTAATTTTATCAGAAGTGGATAAGTTTGAAAAACTAAAAATGGAAATCCGCCAAAAAACCAGGAAAGATACAGAAAAAAACTTAAATATGAATCAGATAAGAACAGAGGTTCGAGAGGAAATATTAAAGGAATTGGTAAGTTCAGCTTAGCTGGGGAGGGCTACGCCCGATCTAGATCACTGAAAATTTCATATGAGAGAACTGATGTAGGATTTAATTGTTTTGCCGGTGTTAGGAAAGAGTTTATTTAAAAGCAACATGTTATGAACAAAAAATGTCATTATTCAATGATTTCAAAAATAGGTACCAAAGTGCTAATCTTGATAAATTTGTATTTGTGTCTGATTCGTATGGAGGATATATTAAGTGGAAATATAATGGTATAACTGTAATGACAAATGATGATCCTACTGGAAAAACATGGACTGATGACATATCATTTAATATGAAAAGACTTTTATGGAAAGATTTGGGTCTGAATGCCGAAGAATTTAGTTCATTTCCTGAAAGTTTAACATTAAAAAATAGATCTTATCCAATACCAGCTGTTAATTTTGATGATTTTACAAGCGATATAACAAAAATGCTAACCGATCTAGATATATACGTTTCAAATACGAAGAAATTCACAGCAAAAATGCGTAATGTTTTTACCAATCAAGTAGTTACTTTCAAATTTGGAAAGCAGAGTAGAAAATGGTTGAATGCTCCTGATATGAATTATTGGCCTCAACAACTTAACTTTGCAGTTTGGTGTGCAACATCTGGTTGTGGGATAAGTCCTTTTGAAAGTCTAAATTATCCTAAAGTAGTAAATAGCTTTATTAAGTTTCATATATATTTCACAATAAGGAGAATATTATATGAATTGAAACTGCCTTTACCTGATGAGCAACCTTTTATGATAAATAATAATCCTTTTAGTAGAGTTGCATATCAAAGATTGTGCGCTGAATTTGGGATTAGTAATAATTCCGATTTTAGATGGAAAGGAGGAAGAAATTGGGGATTGGGTGATATATTCCTTGATTATGGTTCAGGATATCATGGAAAAGGTGGTGGATATCAAAATGTACATATTGTAAGAAATTATGATGTTGAAGCAGACCAATGGCCTGGTGAAGGAAATAAATTCGCTGATGAAGGTGGAAAGAAAGAAAAGGGTAATCTAATTTCATTTATACGTAATGATGACTTTTCTGAATTCAAATATGCTTGGTTTATCCCAACAAGCGGGCATGGCCTCACTAAAGCGGGGCTTGGTAGATTAAATCGATCTGCTGAAGCTTTTGTCTATTGTATATTGGGAGCACAAGTTAACACTAGAAGTTCGATTTATGGTAATGGCGGTGGCGCGATTGAGACACAACAAGAATTTTTGGCTTTATTTGAAAGTAGTGTGATTGAGAATGATATTTCTAGTTCTATACAAAGGTATCAATTAGCTGTTCAAGAAGCGAAATTACGGCTTGATGTTGCTATTGCTCCTGGTGTGTGGTTGATGCCGAGTAATATGATAATCAATACTGAAAGCGTGACAGGTTTTAACAACAAACTTATGAAAGCGAGTAATGATATGAATTTTGGTGTGAATAATTCACTAAATACTGAAACAAAAAAAGTTGGAATAATTCATAACTTAGGATCTTCAAAGGTAAAGTTACCTCATATTCCCCTGAAAAATGGAAATGAAACGAAGAAAAACCAGCAGGAACCAAAAACATCAACGAAAACAGACTCAACGCAACATGAAAAGAATATATTAGCATTTATAATTGTAGCTGGTGGATTAGCGTGGTATCTATTTCGGTAGTTCATGAGTATTTCACGTGATTATGATTGTTTAAAAATTAGTTTTCACGTGTAGAACAATAGATTGCATACTTTTGCGACATAGCAACAAGCAAAACGTAAAGTGGTTTTGAAATTGAAAAGTAGATTTTATGTTTACTTTTAAAAAGCTCGTTTCTAACGTCGCTCAGGAATGTGATTACGTCAATGTAAATTTAAAGATGAATATAAAGTAACCAAACAAAAAACATGTTGAGCATTACCATGTATGAGCCTGAAACAAGGATTTATTTAGAGCCTCCGCTTAAAAATATTAGTGAGATGCAACTACTAGATTGTAATATTAAAAATAAAAGATTGATTAATTTCAAGGATCGGCAGATAATAGAAAATGCTAATAATATTGGCTTCATAATAATTGAACCTGGTACATATTCTCTTCGTAATATTAATTCGATCTTTTTTAATGATTCGAATAGGGAAAAGATAACAATAATTGAGACTGATACTATTGACTATCTATATTCAAATAAGATCTTTAACGTTAAATTTCCTAGAGCTTTGTCTATTGGTTTAGGTGTGCCTGAAATTATAAATCCTGGTAGATTATACCCTATAAATATAAATATTAAATGGCCATTTAGACTTATGTGTAGTATAGTGGATAATAAGTATTCATATATGAATAAAACAAAATATGGAGAACCTGTGAAACTCTCACCATCAACACTACTTGCAAACATACCCTCAAAAGATTATCCAACAATTCCACTTCGAACATATGAGAGCGTAATAAACCACTTTGATTTAACCATATTAGACAATGAATGGGAAAAACTTGATCTAAAGGGTTCTCCCATAACTTTTAGTTTAAGATTTAGATAAATTTTTTTGTTATGTAACCATTATTTAGGTTATATAACATAATTATATAAGATTATTTTTTAAAAACCAGTATTTCCATATCTTCAAACATATTTCTATTGAATGGTGAGATAGAAAAACAAGAAGATATTCCTTCATTTACATGTTTTTGTATTTTTTTGTAAAACTTATTTTTACCTCTAATTACTATATTTAAACTAATCTCAAATGAAATAATAAATATTTCCAAATTACTATTAATTTCTCTTTCATTACTAAACTTAATTGCATTTTCAAAATAATCTTTATCCAATTTAATATCTTCTTCAATTTTATGAGGTTTTACTCCTTTTGTAGTAAATTCACTAGCATACAATTGCCCATCTCTCATTACCAGGGAAACATCCCCCAATAAGTAACGAATTTTAAAACTAAAAAATGTTAAATTATCATTTGATGCAACAATATTTAAATTATCATTCTCTGAAACACAAATTGAAAAATCTTTATTTACTTCATTAAAGAAATCTTTTGAACATTTTTTTTCTTTATTATCATATTTAATAGTTAATAATTTTATATTCATCTTTTATTTTATTTTAAAATATTTAAATCATAATTAATTTTTTTTATCAATCTTCACCCCATAACTCTTTCAAAAACTTTAACTCCTCAATATCAACACACCAATCTAAATACCTATCTTCCCGCCATGCTTTAACTATTAAATCATTATGAAGGGGTTTGTAAAATTTATTTTTATGTTGTATCTTATATATATCCATGTATATAGTTACAATAAATGAATCAATAATAAAATCATTAAAAAACTCATCATTCATATCATAATACTCTTCTTCCAAATCTTCTATATAACAATCATTAGCTTCTCTTAATATAACTGAAACAAACTTATCAGTTGTTAAACTTTCAACATTAAATTTTTTAGTATTAACGGAAAAACAAATAGCCTGTTCTTCACATCGATTATTAGTACGCCAAATTTCAAACCCAACGAATTTTTCATCAATAAAACCGCGATTTTTTGATATCTTTTTTATTAAATCTACCTTAATTGACTTAACAAAATCATAAATACCTAATCTTTTTTCATTAATATATTCAAACTCAATATAACTATTTTCTTCAACTTTCTCCATTTTATTAATTATCTCCATTTTAATTTTATTATTTTTGTTTTTAAATTACAATTTAATTCAATTTTATATTTATTTTTATATAACTTAATGTTTTTCGTAACATTCTTTACAAAATGCTTTCTGTCTATTATGTTCACATATTTGAGATCCACCACAATCCTTACAAAAATTTCTTTGTTTTCCATGAATACATATTCCTTTACCTTTACATTCTTTACAACGCGCCTTCTGTTTTTTATGTTTACATATTTGTGATCCTCCGCAATCTTTACAATGCGTCCTTTGTTTTTTATGTTCACATATTTGTGATCCTACACAATCTTTACAATAAGCTTTATTTCTATTATGTTCGCATATTTGTGATCCTCCACACTCTTTACATCTTGATTTCTGCCTTTTATGAATACAATAATAATGATACTTAATAGTTTTAGCTTCTGAAGTTGGTGGGGGTTTTTGATTCTGAAGATTTCGCATCTCTTCCATAACTTCTGGAATATTACTCAACACTTCAATGAGTTCAGGTTTATTCGATTTAGACATTTTTTTAATGCCGCGGTCTTTAACCATTTGATATAATTCCTTAACTGTTTTCTTTTGTAACTCTTCCATTTTTTTTAATTTCATTATTTTTGTTTTTAAATAACAATTGAATTCATTTTTTTTTTTTTTATTTCCCTATAAATCCTTGATAAAATCCTTGATAAAATTTTTTTTCAATTTTTTTTATTTGGTGATACTTTATATATTAACAAAATCCTTGTTTAAATCTCTGATAAATCTCTGATAAAATTTTCAATTTTTGTGTGTGCTGGGGTCCCCACTTTACATACTACTAAAACACATTTATGTCTTGCAAATATATGCTCAGAACGATTAGTTTCACGATCTCTCCGCATCTGTTACACATACCGAACACTCACGGCGTAGTGTGCAGCTACAGACCGACTTACGATCTTCTCATATCGTCTACTTTGCGTTTGAATTCCTCTTCGACGCAGCACAAGTTCCTTTAGCAACCAGCCCCGGCCCTTTTCACCAAGGAAGCACGAAGACGATCCACAAAGACACTGAAAATCATGGCAAAGCACTGTCTTGCTCGAACAATTTTCACAATGTCGCGTACCAAATAATAGACAGACCTGATCAGGACCCAAGTAACAAAGATGTACTTCCCATCTCCTGACCTGTTCAATGATGACGCGTGGTATAATTGAAGAAGCGGGGGAAAACCCGTTTTTAGATGTTTATGTCTGCACTGCGTTCAATCGTTAACATTTTACTATCTATGCATACTTAATGTTTTCTCTCCTCAGTTGACGAAAGAATAAAAATCAACCGAGGCTGACACAGCTCACAAAATCTTTACAAACGGGTTAGCTCCAAGTTAAACTTGTGCAGCGTCGAGCGGAATTTGGAACAAAAAAACTGCGTTTATCAAACGAACCGATAAATTAAAGTTGTATCACGTCCACTACGGGAGGCTCCTGTTTCGACGGCGCTCTGACGACGGGAAACGCTGAAAAATCGTCTGCTTTCCTCTTACCGTACGGTCATCACACTAACACTTATCAACTGACCTGATAAACCAATTTTCCGTGTTTACAAATCTATATATTCGTCTGTTACACATGCAAGGTCTCTATAACAGTTATGGACTGATATAAACACCCGACATTAATTCCATCCATTTGTCTCTGTTTCACAATTCAGCGAACACCAATACATCAAAGCTTTTAAAAATTCAGGTAAGTCCAACTTTTTTTCGGTAGAATAAGGTCTTAAATTTCGCATGCTAAAGTAAATCGATGATTCGTCTACATAACTCCAGCTTTCCCTTACTATGTTCATGCTCCTCTTTATCTGTTATTTCTCCGTGGTCTTCATTAAAGACATAAGTTCCAAGAATAATATTAACTCAAAGTCACACACAGTTACCTGTTTGTTTCAAGAATCGAAGCAGTTTACGAATGAAACCATGGTAAATTCGTTTCCTGTTTCTTCAATAACTCGCGGAATGATTACAGCGTGTTTTGCTTTCCAATAAGTTCTAAGAAATTGAAATTACTTCGGGGAATTTTTGTTGACATCACAACCCCACGGAGCCAATGAAGTTCAAGTTCCAGATTCTAAGAATCAGGTATTACTTCCGCATTAGGTCACGTTGTGTGGCGTGACGCTGACTTGCAAGGTCCGAGTATTTTTCGCCTTGTTTATTGATAGCGAAACTAGGAAATTATTACTTTTTTTCATCAAGCAAAATTAAGGGCATGTTTCAGCTATTATGTCACAAGTCTAAAATGACTCAAAGAAAGCCTGCTTCTAGGAAGTCGAAACTACGGGAGGTGACTATATTCATAAAGTGCAACTGGAAACAAACAAACTGCTGTATTTGCATAAAGTGGAGAACGCCACAAAAGCACTACGTTATTATCACATGACCAATGAGAAAGATGACAATGGCGTAAATTTGATTTCTTTGATTCTTTATTTATTACATTATCAACGATACAAATATGAAGGCCTGCTGGAAATAATACTTTAACATAGGAGCATTACCATACGGGTTAAGACGTAAACGACTTCCTTTGGTTCCTCTGCGGAAGTATTCAAATGTAAACCACACAGGAAATCAGTGAGCGAAGCAACTTTCCGTTCAATGAAAAATTGCCATTTATTGAACAACTGATAATATGAGAGGTTCACTAAAATGGAATGAGAGATAATGAATGGAAATGTTTACTATTTCCGAGTGGCATGGTTGCGCTAGCTTGTTCCAGGCCCTCAGATGAAGAGGGACGGGCGACCTTCCGAGCGGCCCCAGCTCCCTTCATTTTTCTTCGCTCTTCCTGACGCTCGCCCCTTACCATCTGAGGGCCTGGAACAGGCTAGAATTGCGCATGTAGCGAACATAGCAGCATCGAGTCCCTCGTATTTTTAGCGGCTAGTATCATCTGTTGGTCTTGTTCAAAATGACCTATTCTAATTGCGAAGAAGAAAAGACAAAGTCAAATAAACATTCCGTCGCTCTTTCTACCAAGGAATACAACTGATTGTGTTTCTACTTTCTGGCGTGAAGTTTATTCCTCAACCAATGACATATCGTAGCCTCTCTAGAACAAAGCAATGCGTGAAGTGAAGGATATTCAAGTTTGGTCCAAATTTCTTAAGCAGGAGACCGAAAGGCTTACTGCCGTAAAAAATAAGAAGCTTCAAGATTTTCGGAAAAGATGGGAACCATTATTATAATAACTTTTTTTTTCTTTTTGGGGGAATACGAAGCGGAGAGAATATGTCGTCGACTAATTCAATTATGCATTATATTTTTTTTGGTTATTAGCTCTAGCTTCAAAATCTAATTGAAGTATCTGCATTATGTCTGTGATGTGTACCGTAATTATCGTAAGAATTGTACGCAGTGTTAGTACTCCACTGTTGTATGTAGATCTAAAACAAGTTAATAATAAAAAATAAATAAATAAAAAAGTGAGGTCCAAATTCCTTAAAACCATCTTGGGATTTCTCTTAAATGATTTAGTGGGTTCTGGACACATTAATCAGAGAAATAATGATGAACAGATTGTAAAAACAAAACACATACACAAGGGCATCCGTCTTTCGTACTTACCAAGTCGGTGAACAGAGAATTTCGCGAATTTCGATTGGTTCATTTGGAATTTTATTGACTTATCAATGTTAATGGCGGACATCAAAAATGGCATCAAGTTTTGTGACAATCTCTGATGACGAAATTTTACCCCTGAATGAAATAAGTTTTTTAAATATTAAAAGGTTTGGTAAACACTTAACAACTTTGCCCCTAGATATACACCCTGCCGCTTTGCATCTTGATATACTCAAAGGGATGGTTGTACAGTGAGTACCTCAGCTTGAATTACATGTAAATTCGTTACGTTGCTTCACTGTATTCCTGGTTTTGTACTGTGCTTAACAGAATGCTATCCTCCAGTGATTTCAAGTCTAATTTTTGTCCCTTTTCTCGGGCACTGTCATCTTGTTCAACTCTTGGAGTTGTCTCTATGTCCATGTTCTCCGCTCCCGAGGGACGTTTTGGTTGCCTGGCTCCAAATATGGTGCTGCCCACACGTACATTAGTACTGCCAATGAGAATCTACGAGAAATACGGCGAGGATCAAGCATGAGCGGTTAACTAATCAACAGAAACTACGGAGCAGCTTTCAGTCTCCTGTCGAAAATAATTGCGTTGCGTTGCATTGCTACAATAGATGATTGCCTACGTAACCTCGCGCTACCTTATTTGACCAGCGTAAATTTTTCTTTTTCGGACACTAGTCAAAAGACTTGCAGCCTCTGGGAACAAGAATGACCAATCGGAAGTAAAACAAAAACCAAGCACGCACGCATTTTCTTACAATTGGCGCTGACAATATGTATTTGTTTTCCGTTCTGATTGGTTCATTGGACTTCGTACATGTGTTGTGATTAGTTATTAATTGCTTTGGTTTTAGTTTTGCAACAGTAAGTTCAAAACCGTTCTATCATTTACTATCAGTAGCAACCGCCTTCATGCAATCATACAGATTTCAAAATTCATCAAGAGAGGAATAAAAGCAAAAAGAACCTGCGAAATGGAGATAGTCATTGCATGTCCAACTCGAGGAAAACTGAAGTCACAGGTTGCCCCAACTTTCAACTGTGTGGTGACATTGTACAACTCATAAGGAAAGCACACTCGGGAAAGATCTCATGTATATACCCACCACGAGTCCCCAACTACGTAACACATGTTAAATCATTCAATGCACCATTCAATTATGGTGGGTATATACATGAGATCTCTGTCTGTAAAGGGAAACAATTACATACAATGGGACTCACGGAAGGTATATACACGAGATCTCGGCCGGACACTCTGCTTAAGAGGAGTTCATAAAGCTGATATCTCCAGTTTTATTATTTTTTTTCTCAAGCATCTGAGCAGGCCAGAATATAATACATATTTAATGATAACATTACAGTTATACACATACCGCTTTCTCAAAGTCACTTGACATTCCCATGCTTAGCTCTACATCTTCAATACTCAAACCAAGTCTGTGACACACATCTCTTCGACACTGAGCCAAACACTGAGAGAAATTAGTCACAGTACTGATTTACACTAAGAAATTGCCACTGCCATTAACAAGGTATTATGAGATTGTAGACAGCTACTGTAGCGTTGTTGAGAGTTATGCTACAAATCCAAAATAGGATACAAAAAATTGATTAATGGTTGTCCTAATGAAAAGCACATTTTTACCATCACTTTTCAACTTACAATAAAATCAGGATTTGGCCCTTTGCTCCAGTCATAATTCATTTCACCAATGGTCATAAGACCAGCAAACTTCAAATGAGGGCACTGCTGGATAATAAACTCCACTAGCTGAACACAATGATCCTTTGAACAGCCATTTTTACCTGCATCAAAGGGAAGAGCAATCTAACCCATACACTCCTTAAAGTTATTGATATGAGGTTTTTTTACACACATTTTATTTATATTTTCATGATAAGAATTATGTTTATGTTGACCTGCAGATAGGAAATTTGCTATTTGAGGCAGGTCAGTCACCAACATACTTTGTTACAATGTCATTAAAGAAAAAAAAAATAAAGATAACAGAGTTAAATCTTACATGTTAAATTATGAGGCAAGGCATGACTGGTAAATACATCAATAGTTATTCAATGAAGAATAAGAACAAATTAGATACTAACGACATTGCATCAATGTGTTTTAATTATGCAGTCCTTGAGTTTGGAGGCGATATTTTCAACATCAACATTAAGATAAGAATCTTAATTACTTCTTACTTATCTTAATTACTTAAATAATTCTCACTACAATAACAGAAGTACATTAACCAACAAGTGGGGACATCTAATAAACTGACTAAGGAGAACTGAGGGTCAAATGTCAAGAAAAAAACTATGTAGGAAAAACTTGCAAACAGGTATCCAACCCATTATTTGATAATAAGGGATTGGTTGCAGCAGAAGTGGAGAAACCAATAAATTCTTGACTTGATAAAGCTGAATTACTCCAAACTTGAACTCTACAAACTAACATACAAGGGCATGTTTTAGATTCACTATGAGAATTGCTACTTAGGTTCTTGAGTCTGGCCCATCCTTTCAAACTGGAATGACTGATATACTTACTTTCCTCTTCACTAGTGTTCACTTGAACCATTACACTGAGTGGGGTGTGTCTGTATTGTTTACCCCAAGAGGCATTGAGAGTACTTGCAAGCTTTTTACTATGAACTGTCTCTACCATGAATAAATTGGGTACAGCTGACAACATGCAAAACACAAGAAAATATCCCTCAATCGATATAAAATTATTTATCATAAATGAAATTAATAATGAGCAGACTGATTGGTCCTATATCTGCCTTTACAAAGTGTCTAATCAAATAATGGCTATCATTCCAAACAAGGGCATTTATTAAGAACCCACTACTGACCAGCTTCCAGCATGGAAAGCCAGCTTAGCTGAGCTGATAGAGCATTGCGCTTGTATTCACAAGGTTGTGAGTTTTTCATTGCAAATCACTGCATAATTTGACTATCAATGTTTTTGTAGAGATACATGTAGCACTTACTGTAAACTATGGTAAAACATTGTCGTGCTTCCTACCCCTGACAGTAAAGCTCACCTACTAAGTTGTTACACTTATTGCTTTGAAGATGTCCAATAAAATGCCACCTGATATCCTTAAGCTCCTGTATCTGAAAACCAAAGTGTTTACATTAAAAGTGTTAAGCTAGCTTTCATAAAGATCTCACTGAATGTCCAGAATGTGAGTTCCCAGAAAATGCACACACCAATCCCAAGGGAAGCAAACCAGTTATTGAAGTTTAAGGGTACTGTCGCTGCAGTAAGCAATATTTTGGGTACCTGAAAATGGGAGTGCTCAAGCCCTGAAAAACAGTACTGTTATAATCTCCATGAAGACACACTGTGTCAAGCTAATGATGAAATTACCAACCTTTGGATGGTTTGATTTTTCCAACAGCTCTTGGACCTAAAACATGCCATACAAAGATGGTTTTTATATAAAAAATCAGCCTGTCGCCTTGAAATACTACAGTATTACAGAACTGTCATTAAGTGTGGGAGGGGGGGTAGGGGCATGATTATGGAAGTGGCTAATCAGAGCAACAAAAGGGGGACCAGGAGCAAATAGTTTGTCTAAGATTGCATTCTGCATGTTTCTGACGCATTTAGGCGGCCAAAAAACAAACATTTTTTAACATATTGCTGCTTATCACTTCGCTGAATTGTTTTTTCAGCTGGATTTCAGTATTACCCTGTACTTTATTACGCATCCTGGACCTGAGACATGCATGCGTCAATTTCTTGATCTTTGTAGAAAGCATAAATACAGCTTATGCATAGAATGGATTGACAGGTAACCTAACCGACACTCGTTCCATCACATATCGTTCACAAAAAAGCAAACAAGAATCACAACTGTCTCTTACATAATTTTCCCCAAAATTCCGTTGCCCATGCATATAAGACTCAACAATACACTCTGCAGGTTTTAACTTGCTAACAGCAACAAGCCGTGGGTCAATTTTGGGCAGATCCTGAAACAGATTATATAAGTAAAGAACGTACACTGTTCACTAAAGATGACGGATGGAGTGTACAGGAATCTGTGAGTCCACGAAAATTCTTAATTCTACCTACACTTGGTCGTTTTGACGCTGCATCCTTTACTCGCAAAATAACACTCCGAAGAGCTGGACCTAATCCTTCCATCGACAAAAAACGCTTCATACATACGCAATTCTCGCCGCCATGTTTTCTTTAGGAAGAGAAACTTGATTGAGAGAGCGATGTAGGTGGTCAGCGTATTGCGTTACCAAGGTGATTCTTGAGTTGAGTTCAATACAAGAATAATAGAAGAAACTGTAAATCAACAAACTGCGATAAGATAGACTGCAAAAAGCCATCTGAAGTCCTTTTGGACTTGCTAAATTAACGGGCTAACGACAAAGGAAAAGCTGGTTGTATGAGGAAAATGGCTAAGGGAAGGAAATTTGTTCCATCGAAAGTCAAAGAAGGTAACTGGGTAAGTAGGCTGTCCTTGTTTGTTCCGAAAGTGAACGACTTCTAGTACAGCGGGTATTCTTTGTTAACTTTATAGAATATAACTAAAGCACTCTGCAGAAATAAAGAATTAATACTTTAGCTTGATGGCACACGAAAGATAAATTGAGGGTAGCTTTAAAAAAACAAAAACACATTTTAAGCATTTCAAGTCCTGCACTTTGTCAACGCGGTATTGGCTTTAAAGACCTTCTTGATTGACAAGGACAGTCCCATGTATTCCAACTTGCTAGGCTAGGGGTTTTTCAGGCAGGTCTTTTCTACTCGTAGGAAAATCTTCACTTCGCCTGGTATTTTATTCACGATCAAGTAATCCTCTAGTATTTTGATTCGGTCCGCCGTTTGGTAGATCCCATGTAATATTAAACAATGCTTTGGCCAGCTGTCTGTTTGTTGATTTAAGTGTCACTTAACACAACACAAAGAACTCTTGGATGTCAGTCCTTGAAAATAAAAACACCTTAGCGATGGAAAAAATTTGATTCTAGATTGTTTCTCTAATGAAAACTTTGTTGCCACGCTACAAAAATTTTGTAGTATCTTGTATGTTTTGTGGTACGCGCCAATATAAACTTTACATATTTATCTCTTTACCATTCACTACCATTAAGTTTTGTATACTAAATCGCATCTTATAAACTTCTTTGTTAAAGTTTAGCACTCGTGGTTGGCCTAGAACCTTAGTTGATACTAAGCCCCCTGAGACATGTGTGCCATTACCGCCGACGAGGTTCCAGGAAAGCCATGAGGTAAGAGATTCTCTTTGTATACTTTATTCATTGCAATACGGTATGTAAAAGTTGAAAATGGCCGCACCCTAGCTCCTCATCCCTTACCCGAACACACTGTAGTTTGTGACGCAATCTTTCTTTTGAAAGACAGAGAGGTGCGTAACACAAAAGGTGGGCACGCGAGAAATGCGTGACAATGGTTATATCGTTTTCCCACCCCAGTGTATCTTATGAGTTTACTTACATTTTCAGGCTCCGTTCAAAAAGTTTTCCTTCTCAAGACATGACAATAGGCATGCCTTCCAGGACAAGGGCGAGTACTTTGGAAACGTAAGTTACTTCGTTCTGAACCAGGAGCCCATTATGGTAATGGCTTCTGTCTGAACCTATTGAAAGGTCATTTGACGCAATACGATCAGTTTTTTTCGGTGATAATAATAATAATAATAATAATAATAATAATAATAATAATAATAATGAAATTTATTTGAGTGTCAGCTGTAGCTAGCATTGACGTACTAATTGGGGACACTATGCACAAATGAAATGAAATCAAATCAAAGTTTGGTTTTTGTGGAGAGGGGATAACCGGAGTACCCGGAGAAAAACCTCTCGGAGCAGTTGCGAGAACCAACATTTTTATTTGAATCATCATTGGTTCGTCGGACTGTACGCGTCTGTTGTGTATTGTCAAAATAATTACTTTGGTTTTGCCCTCACAACCGTCAGCTGAAAGAGTACGTACTGCGGCAACTCACCTTTCTGATTTGTTGCAGCAAACGCCAACTAACCAGTCACGTGACTTCGTTCACAGGGTCTGGGACGAAGAACGTTTCCTGATCGATGCCAGCATTACTCCAATAATATGATCACGTGGGGAGCAAAAAACGACCTGAGGTCATGCTATATGGCTTCTTATCACGGTGTGTCCGGGGAAGATAACAGTCTAGATAGACGTTTTCCGCGGATCCATTCAGAGGGTAAGCCGGGATCAGCTCCCTTGGACTCTACGACAATCAAGTGGTTTGAGACACCTGATGTGCCTTACAAGACGCCACTTCACGTGATGGCCATAACCCAGGAACCCTTTCTAAGTCCGAACTCTTGGACCTACTCATACAGACCAATTTGGCACTAAATTTTACCCGTGAATTTTGCATTTCAAATTTTTGTACTGTGCACATTATGCTAAGCCTTATACTCTGTTATGCAAGTTTGTTATTGACTTATTTAGACGAAATCTTCATTCAACTATCTAATAACAGCGCATTCGCTTTTCCTTTACTTTGAAAACTCCAATGTGTTAGATAATTTTATCCTTCAGAAAAAACGATAGATACATTTTTTCCAGTATATAAGTCACCCTAAAATCAGTAATGTTCTTTTCTCCTTTTTCACTATGACCGTATTTCTTCAAACAAGTATCTAGTTTTGATCGCTCTACCTTCTTTTGTTTTAAAATATGGAAGTAAACGCTGTTAACATTTGCTAAAAGCAATCAGAGTGAGCAAAACAAAATACTTCATTGATGGGACCGATTACAGCAAACCGACTAAAGCCAGGACTTGGAATAAGATAAGATCAGAAGATGATATACTTAGTTTTTTCTCTATCTAACGTTTATCAGTGAGAATATGTAAAGTGTTATTTAATATTGGAGGTTATGCTTTGTTATTTATAGTTTCTTATCAGCTATTATTTTTTTAAGACAAAATCTTTGAAGTTGTTTTGATTGATTTTACTTAATTGATGTAAAAAGAGCAGAAACAAAGAGAAACTTGATATCACATTAGCCATGGTCCTCGGGACTTTTAAATTTTCCTTTCCAAAAGGCATATTTAGGGAATAGATCAGCGGTAAAAGTTTACGCAAACGGTGCGTCTCATCATCTACGATCGATGTCAAAAAGAGATTTACAAAGACGTTTATGATGGTTCACTTAAGACTTGATTAAAGACTTGAATTGCCATGGGGCGTTGTTTTTTAGGGGTCGCGAATAACTAACAAAGAACAGAAAGCTGAATACCTGATGACTGGATATTTGTATTCTTTTTCATGCTCTTTTGGGGCGTTTCCTTGTATTCTTAAGCCTAGTTTTCATATGTCAGGAAAATCCCGGACGATTGGGGATTTTTCAGTTTCCCGACCATCCTAGATTATGCGGACATATCGGAAAATTCTCTCAACAGTGACTTGGCGACTTGTGGCAAAACTGAAATCTGCCTAAAAGCCGGAGTACCCGGAGAAAAACCTCTCGGAACAGACTAGAGAACCAACAAACGCAGCCCACAATATGACGACGGGGCCGGGAATCGAACCCGGGCCACATTAGCGGAAACACAAGAAAATGGGTAAATCAAACGAGTTGATTAAGTAAGTTATACCACCGTAAGCTAAAAAGGAGGTGCTGACGTTTCGAGCGTTAGCCCTTCGAAACAATCTCCACAATACACATTAGCGGAAGGCGAGTGCTCCCACCACTGCGCCAACCCTGCTCCCTAAGCAATCCCTCCCTTATCTTATGTTGTCTTAACCCTCCCTCTCTTAGCAATCTCACTGACTACCAATGCAATTGGCTCTCGGTCCTTTCATGGAGTAACAAA
The DNA here is from genome assembly GCA_949710005.1 of Ricordea florida. Lineage (NCBI taxonomy): Eukaryota > Metazoa > Cnidaria > Anthozoa > Corallimorpharia > Ricordeidae > Ricordea > Ricordea florida. The sequence continues at coordinate 344,189 of OX453287.1, read as the reverse complement.
AGCGTCAAGCAGGAGATTCGCTGTTTTCTGTAATATTCAGCCTTGTTTGAGCCTGAGTAGCGGTTCACTTTGACAGCCGCTGGCCACCACAGAGCGAGTAGTTATATTTAAACTGAACCACTTGCTCGGATTCGTATAACGGAGATCGCTGGCCTTCGTTTCATAGAAGTTACGCTTGGCATAAAGTCTTAGTCCCTTTTTTGAAATGTAATAAAGAACGAGAAAAGAGGATTATTTTCAGAAAAAAAAACAAACAAACAGAAATTATAACATCCGCTCGATCTGAAAAGCTTTTTTAGACCGCGTGTTTCAAAGAATCGACAAGTTTCCAGAAGTACAACGAGGTAATTAATGGAAGAAAAAGTTCAGTCCAGTTCAGTTTATTATTCAGTGTTTTTATGTTTACAATTTATCCTCTATAAGAAATATACTCGCAATTAGTAATAGATCGAAGAAGGGCCTTTCGTTCGTTTATTTCAGTGTTTAAAGTGATGCAATGTAACAAAACTCGCGTTGCAACAGCGTTTCAAATATAAACAGACAACAGTAAAGTACACTTTCCGAAGAAGCTCTAGGTAATAAGCCCCCACCTTGCTCACTCTAACTGGTCCTTCACTCCCACAGCTGTAATGACTGAAGCGTGCAAATGATAAGTTGTTGGTTCGATTTCATTACAATCGTCATTGATTCGCCCGGTATCTTACAGGGAACCCTTAGTGAATGTCCATTGCTACATTAAACCAACGATTTATCGGACTAGAGCCAGAATGGAACTCTTGCAGATTGCACTGAGAGAAAACATGAGCTTTTAACGAATTTTCGAAACAAAATAAAAAAAACTAAAAACGTATACAGAGGAGCCAAATCAAGCCCTGCACACATTATAACTCTAAGCACCTCAAGCAACTCAAGCACCTCAAACAATGCAAGCAACCCAAGCACCTCAGGCAAGTCAAGCACCTCAAGCACCTCAGGCAAGTCAAGCACCTCAAGCAAGCTGAGCATCTCAAGGAACCCAAGCACCTCAGGCACCTCAAGCAAGTTAAGCACCTCGAGCAACCCAAACAACCCGAGCACCTCAAGCAACCAAAGCTACCCAAGCAACCTAAGCACCTCAAGCACCTCAAGCAAGTCAAGCACCTCAAACAACACAAGCACCTCAAACAACACAAGCACGTCGAGCAACATATGCAAGAGGGTGGGTACAAAACGAAGACCGAAGACCTAAGACCCAAAAACGAAGACCCCTTCAAAATCGTCTTGAAATCGCTTGAAAAAGGTTCAAACATGATCCTCGAGACAAGGAACAACAAAATATGCGGCTTTCAGCGAATTTGACCGGGGTCTTCGTTTTGTACATAACCCTACCAAATGTACAAAACGAAGACCCCTTCAAAATCGTCTTGAAATCACTTCCTAAAGGCTCACACATGATTCTCGACCGAAGCAGAAACAAGGAGCACTAAGATTTGCGGTTATCAACGAATTTGACCGGGGTCTTCGTTTTGTACATAACCCTACCAAATGTACAAAACGAAGACCCCTTCAAAATCGTCTTGAAATCACTTTCAAAAGGCTCACACATGATTCTCGACCGAAGCAGAAACAAGGAGCACTAAGTGTAAGCACCAAACCATGGTTGAATCAAGACGTTCCATAAAATGCTTACTTTATTGAAAATACTGAGGTTATCCGAACACATAAATGACGATTGTGGTGATTGTGAAGATTATGAAGATTATGAAGATTATGAAGATTATGGTTCGACTGAAAAGCAATAGGTTAAGATAATACTAAGAAACTGGTAAACTAATTGAAAATCACTGAAAGACTGACACTTACAAATATTCCTCTGATCCAGTAGAGCGAAGAAAATCAAGATATAACGAACAAACGGTAGCAAAGGAAACAAACAGCGAAGAGATCAAAGCACGAGGCGATTGTGTAACCTATATGAAAGTTGATACCAATCACGTGGTTGCGCCATGGGCTAACTCAAAGTCACGCGTGCTTACAATAAGGCGTGTAAATAAACGAACAAATAAAACGCGACGTTTGAATCTAACATACCGGCCCCTAAATGCGTAATTAGTGCATTTAAACTTAGCTGAGATTCGAACGGCAAACTTGAGACATTGTTCTTAACTAATTCACTTAAAATGTCAATCAGGTAAATCAAAAGACAGTCAAATCCATCAGGGGACAATTGTTCCTTTTGACATGACAGGTTAACTCCTCCGTATGAGACATCTAGATCAACAATGCTTAGCAGCTCTGGTGGAGTCTTGGAGCTTCTAGGAGAACGATCTTATCGATGGGGCGTTCTAGAACAGAAGTCTTGGTTTGCAACGTGGCTCTCCTTACAAGCCCATCTCCCCTGTTTGGCTTCACTTCCAGGATACGACCGAGGGGCCACGAATTTCTTGGGGATTTCTCGTCCACCACAAGAACAATATCTCCAACGTCGAAGTTACTTGTTGGACGTTGCCACTTCTGCCTTTCCTGCAGACTAGGAAGATACTCCTTGAGCCACCTCCGCCAAAACACATCAGCTAGATATTGGACTTGTCGCCACCTCCGACGGGAATAGACATCCTCCCTTTTGAAAACCCCAGGCGGCAATGCAGGACCTGCCCGTAGCAGGAGAAGGTGATTCGGTGTAAGGGCCTCGAAATCTCTCGGGTCGTCGGATACCTTTGTTAGGGGTCTACCATTGACTATAGACTCTACCTCACACATAAGAGTCGCAAGTCCTTCGTCATCAAGGACCTGCTCCTTTAGAAGGGCATTTATCACCTTTCGGATGGTGCGAATGCAGCGCTCCCATACACCACCGTGATGAGAGCCTGCTGGTGGGTTGAAATTCCACTGGACACTTCTCTGCAACAGGAACTCTGAAATCGCCTCCTGGTTCCACCTGTCGATTGCACTTCGCAGTTCCTTTTCGCCACGCACAAAATTTCCACCATTATCCGATCTAATCAGCTCTGGTTTTCCCCTTCTGGCGATGAAACGACGCATACTATTTATGAAGGAGTCAGTGTCCAGGCTGTGGGCTACCTCAATGTGGATCGCACGCATGGTCAAACAGGTGAATACCACGCCATATCTCTTGGTTTGGCTTCTCCCACGACGAACAAAGAAGGGCCCAAAACAGTCAACGCCGACATAAGTAAATGGGGGCTTGTCTGGAGTGATTCTATCATGCGGCAGATCTGCCATCTTCTGCTCTCCAACTGGTGCTTGTCTCTTTCTGCAGCTGAAGCAGTCATTGAGGGACTTTCTCACCGCGGCTCTTGCCTTTACGATCCAAAATCTTTCCCTGATCATGGAGAGCACGTGTTCTGTGCCAGAGTGTCCAGCAATGCGATGATAGTAGCTGATAATCAAACGGACCACATGGTGTGAGGCTGGCAGAATTATTGGGTGTTTTGCATCCAGTTGTAGGGGTGCCCTTTCCAGCCGTCCTCCTACACGAAGTAGGCCGTCCATCAACTGTGGGTCGAGCTTGAAGATTTTACTCGACTTCTTAATTTGACCCTTCCTTCTTCTAGTGGCAGATTCCTTTCCAGCTTCAACACCTTTATTTTGTAGGATAGCAATCTCTTCCTTGAAGCTTTCTTTCTGTACATGCACTAGGATTTCCCTTTCAGCCTTGTTAATTTCCTCCACGGTGATTGGCTCTATCCTTACTGCCTTACTGTGGGACATGGATTCTGATTTGCGGCGTCCGACCGCCTTTAGTAGGTTTGACCGGTAACGCAATATCCACGCCACAGACTTCTTTAAGCGATGCCAGTGGGAGAAGCGTCCAAAGAGTTGGCTGACTGTCGTCATCCCTGCTTCAGTGGTGGAAGAGAACACTTGTCGCTCCCTCTTGACTTCTGGATCGTTTTCCGCAACTTTCCGGTCTGCGTACTGCTGGCTTGGCCAGGCTTCTTCTGATTTCCAAAGAAAGCCGGGTCCCGTCAACCAACGTTCGTTCTTCAGCAAGGCTTCGGCTGAGAGGCCACGCGAAGCATCGTCGGCTGGGTTTTGTTTAGTGCCGACATGTTTCCACTGGGAAGGGAAGGTGACTTCTTGTATTGCAGCAACACGGTTCGCCACGAAGGTATGGAACCGTTTGTCTTCGTTGGCGATGTAGCCCAAAACGCAGGTGCTATCCGTCCAGAAGATAGACTGATTGACCTGTATGCCGATTTCCTTTCGGACCATTTTATCCAGTCGCGTTGCAACCACGGCTGCTGAGAGCTCCAGGCGAGGAATCGTCAACTGCTTCAGCGGGGCTAGACGAGATTTGCCAGTAATGAAGGAACAGTGGATGTCACCTTTAGCGTCGGTGAAACGGAGATAGGTAACAGCACCATATGCAAGCTGGGAAGCATCTGCGAAATGGTGCAGCTGACTGGAGGCAACTTCCTCAAAGTTGATGGGCTTAAAGCAGCGGTTCACCTTAAGTTTTTGCAGCATGGGAAGTTCGACGAGCCAGTTCCTCCAGCGAGTGAGATCGTCATCCGATATAGGATCATCCCACCCCAGATTCTTACGACATAGGTCTTGAAGTAATGCCTTTGCTGGCAGGATGAATGGGGCTACAAAACCTAAAGGGTCGTAGACAGAGGAAACCACAGATAAAATTCCTCGTCTGGTTGCCGGCCTGTCTTTCACGCTTATCTTGAAGCCAAAGGTGTCAGTTTCCACATCCCATCTCACTCCTAGAGCACGCTCAATTGGCAATTGATCGAGGAGAAGACCTTTCACTGATCCTGCTCTTTCCGACACTGGAATAGAATCGATTACCTGACGCGAATTGGAGATCCATTTTGTCAAGTGGAATCCTCCTTTGGAGAGCAATTGGCAGAGTTCGTTCGCCAGCCCAATGGCCTTGTTCTCAGATGGGACCGACTTGAGGCAGTCGTCGACGTAGAAGTTGTCTTTGATGGTGTTAACCGCCTCCTCGCTGAACTCTTGTTGGTTGTCCTCGGCGGTTCGCCGAAGACCGAAGTTAGCACAGCTTGGTGACGATGTCGCGCCGAAGAGATGCACCATCATCTGATATTCTTCCGGCTCAGCGTTCAAATTACTATTTGGCCACCAGAGAAACCGTAAGGCATCACAATCATTGGGACTGACACGCACCTGGTGAAACATTGACTCTATGTCAGCCATGAGAGCAACAGGTTCCTGTCGGAAGCGCGTCAGAACTCCAACCAAGTTATTTGTTAGGTCGGGTCCCTGAAGAAGTTGGTCGTTGAGCGATGTTCCCTGGTACTTTGCTGCACAATCGAATACGACGCGGACCTTGTCTGGCTTGTTCGGATTGAGGACGGGATGGTGAGGTAGATACCACACTGCGCCAGCAGGGTGGTCCGGCCGGTCTTTTGGCACTTTGCGGGCATGGCCGTTCTTTACCAGGTCGTCCATGAATGTAGAATACTTGGAGAGAAGCACTTCGTTTTTCAGCAGTCTTCGATGTAGCAACTTCAAGCGGTGTTCTGCTAATGGTCGGTTGTTTGGAAGGTTAGGTGGATCGTTCCTCCAGGGCAAGGCTATTTCATAATGTCCTCCCTTAAGTTTGACTGATTGCTCCATGATTCTTATTGCGTGCAAGTCTTCCTTGGAAAGTCCCACGTTCTTATCGTACGTTGAATCACTGAACTCTAAGTTACAGAAACTTGTAAACTGTTGACTGAGTTTGTCGTCAGCTTTGATGAAGTTCGCAGTACGATAAGGATTTCCTCTCCGGTCTAAGGGGCCGTTAAGCGTCCATCCAAGGATCGTTCTCACTGCATATGGGCCTTGATTCTTGCCTTTTATCGTCTGTTTGGGTTCTAGCGCTTTCGGGACATCATTTCCGATCAGCAGGCCAATGCAAGCGTCAATTTTGGGCAGTTGGATACCTTTGAGGTGAGGGTACCTGCTCGCATCTTCTTGTTGTGGGATGCTGTCTTCACTAACTGGCAGTTGTGGGGTTGAGAAGACAGCTGGAAGCTCAACAAAATTGTGCTCATCCAGGTCGAACACTTCCAGCTCGAAGACCCTACATTCTGTCACACTATTTTGCTTACCCAAGGTTGTCAACGTTAGAGTAGTTTTCTCGCCTTCCAAAGCTAGCATTTCCATGAGCTGATGACTGCAGAATGATGTGTTTGATCCGCTATCCAAGAAGGCGTAGGTTAACACTGTAGTGTCTGAACCTCTGGCCCTAACTTTTACAGGGACGATGGGAAGGCTGATCGTTGAAGCGCCGGCCCCAGTTAAGGCACACCGACTATCGCCGTTGACGTAACCATTTTGTGCATTGCCATTGTTGTTTCCAGCCGCACCTCCGTCGCCTTCACTGGCTCGAACCTCGTTAGCAGGAGAGTTCCCATCGTCGCGATCCGGCACCCTTGGATGCAGAAACGTCGAGTGCTTCGTACGGCAAGTGGGGACCTTGCAGTAGCTGTTTTTCGGACAGGATCGCACCGTGTGACCAGGCTGGAAGCAATTTTCGCAGAGACCTTTGTTACGCACAAACGTGAGTCTCTGTTCCACGGAGAGTCTCTTAAATTCTCTACAGCGAGTCAACCAGTGATCACCCTTGCAAAAGTGGCACTTGGACGTAGCCTTTGTTGAAACAGCTCCAGCTGAAGAGTCCTTATTGCTCTTACCAATGGGTTCACTTCCCAGGGTCGCAAAGCTATTGCCCCGTCGGGGTCTGGGCTTCTTGGAATCTTTTCCTTGGCTCTTCTGTTCACTGCTGATGTTTCCGAATATGGGGTGATTTAAGGCTCTGGCCTTTGACTCGACGAATCTTGCGATATCCTCGAACGTGATTTCTCTCTGCCTATTACTTGTTATGTCGTCAGCGACGTCGCGCCATCTTTGCCTTAGTTGAAAAGGAAGTCTTTCTATTACCCTTTGTAGACTGTCTGGATTCTCGATTTTACTGAGGTAACCGATCTCTTTCAAAGTGTTTTTGCAGCTTGTGAGTAGAACGGAGAACTTCTGGAGAGCCTGGCCGTCTTCATGCTTTATCGGGGGTCCATTTGTAACTCGACTGACACAGGCAGAGGCAATTTTGTAGCTCTGGCCATATCTTTTCTTCAATAGCTTCCGTGCTTCTTGATAGCCTTCATCTGGTTGCATTGACAAGCAGCTTCGCATGAGCTCTTGGACGTCACCCGAAGTATACTGCACGAGGTAGTACAGTCTTGAACTGCTGTTTTTCGTCTTGGCTTCGATGAGGTTTTCAAAGGATCGGATAAAATTGCAGTAATTTATAGGGTCTCCGTCGAACGTCTGAACCTCAGCATGAGGCAGTGTTAGCGTGAGAGACAGCTGCTGATGTTGTCCCAGTAGCTGTTGCAACTGTTGGTCGCGATACTGCTGCATGTGCATAAGCTGTTCATTATGTCGTTGCTGCTGCCGCTGAATATCTATCATATCTTGTACGAATTTCTCTCCAATTTCTGAATTACTTGGGGATGAAGCTCGCTCTTGTTTGATTTCAGTGCGATTCGAGCGGCGGTCGCTGAGTTCGAGCTTTGGCAGATTCGCAGATGGCCACGGAGTTGCTTGAGGTGAAACTTTGTCAAACTTGTTACCAGGTTGAGTGATCACTGATTCCTTTGGCCTTTGGGACTCTTTTGGGAAGCCACGAGAAGCTTGTAAGCTTTGTGAGGGTGGCACCAAGACATTTGGTGTTGGTACAGAAGAGTAAGTATCCATGTTGGGGAGAACTGGCAGGCGTGGTCGTCCAGGAAGCGAGGAAGTTGAGGAGTCCTGGGTTCGCGCATACAATGGTTGTTGACCGTACTGATCTTCTTGTTCAGCTTTAACATACACTTGTTCTTCAGCTTCCACCTTGGCAATCTCGGTTTGAAGCTGAAGTTGTTGTTTTCGTTGATCGAGGCGTAATTTAGCTTCCTCTTGTTGCTGTTGGTATTTTAGCCCTTGATGCTTTAATCGTAATTCTTCTTCTTGTAGAGTTTGCTGCTCGTGTAGAGAGGCTGCCTCGGCAGTAAGTGATGCCCTTTTTGCGGCGGCGATAGTTCTGGGACTGATGGCCGACGACCCAGCTTCCGACGTACGCGAACTAGAGCGGGACGATTTAGACCTTGATGATCGTATACGGGATCTTGACCCGGAGTTGCTGACTGAATCTTGTGGGTTAATTTCGCTATCCACCCTTCTGAAATGTTTGCTTTCCATCTTTGCGAACCACTCGTCGAGTGTTCGTTGAAAATTGACGATTCGTTGATTTTCGCACTCGAAATATTCATGCGAATCTTGAATTTCGAATTCGTCATCGAGGGAGGCGTGATAAGCGGTGTGAGCGTCTCGGAAAATGGCAGCTGTTTCGTGAAATTCCTGCGCCTTTAACCTTACATCAGCGATGTCATCACAGTTAGAAAAGCATTCCGTAACTTCTTTAATTTTCTTGGTAATGCTCCCTTTCGCTGAGCTTCTGTTTCTACGAAGCTGAAAGGACTTTTCGTGTCGAATTCCATCGTTGTCCAGGGTCACGTTAGGCCGCCTGTCGCGGGTTGAAAGGGTAGTTTCTTCGCTCGAGTTCGTAGCCATAATTCCTGTTCAGGTCAAGACTTTGGTAGACTTGAGCGGCGGTTATTTTCGAACTAATGTAAGCACCAAACCATGGTTGAATCAAGACGTTCCATAAAATGCTTACTTTATTGAAAATACTGAGGTTATCCGAACACATAAATGACGATTGTGGTGATTGTGAAGATTATGAAGATTATGAAGATTATGAAGATTATGGTTCGACTGAAAAGCAATAGGTTAAGATAATACTAAGAAACTGGTAAACTAATTGAAAATCACTGAAAGACTGACACTTACAAATATTCCTCTGATCCAGTAGAGCGAAGAAAATCAAGATATAACGAACAAACGGTAGCAAAGGAAACAAACAGCGAAGAGATCAAAGCACGAGGCGATTGTGTAACCTATATGAAAGTTGATACCAATCACGTGGTTGCGCCATGGGCTAACTCAAAGTCACGCGTGCTTACAATAAGGCGTGTAAATAAACGAACAAATAAAACGCGACGTTTGAATCTAACACTAAGATTTGCGGTTATCAACAAATTCGACCGGGGTCTTCGTTTTGTACATAACCCTGCCAAATGTACAAAACGAAGACCCCTTCAAAATCGTCTTGAAAGCAAAAACTTTCAACGTTTGCTGACGCGTATTCTTGATGCTCTTAATGTTTTTTTCTTGTGTGCCCAAATCACGGAGCGTTACTACATACTTAAATATCGGTAAATGTTGCAGTTGAAACATATAGTTAACAACTATTCACCGAAGTGGCGGTGGCTAGTGGTGGATATTTATCCACCACTAGCCACCGCCACTTCGGTGAATAGTCGTTTTAGTATATCCTAAAACAGTGGGATAATATAAACAATTATTAATTCAATTATTCCAGTCAACGATTACAGTTTTCCCGCGCAAGTTGCTCGGAGGTGAATAGCAATGTTTGAGAAGCCAATCAGCGCCTGGCAACAACGCTATCCATTGTTTTGGTATATACTAACACAGGATATTACGTATGACTTTTTAGTGAAGATTTGATTTTCAAAAGCATGCACTTATGATTTGCTAGTAGTGTGAAAATATTCTCAACACGCTCGGAGATACAAGATTCATACGTTCAAGCTTTATGTATTATTTTGCTAACTAAATTATTATTATTATTTACAAATTTTCTGAATAGAACTTTGGACGATCTAGCAGAGAATACATTTGAAACTTTTTAAAGTAATTTCAAGTCAATTTTGAAGGGGTCTTTGTTGTGCGGTAAGAAAATTGATTTTGCAGAATAAAAGCTACATGTATCTTTTACTATTTGTAAGTCTGTTTTGAGTTGTTTGCACCATATCAACAAACGGAGAATTTTATACATATTTCTTGTAACGAATTAAATCTATTTTTAGTCTAGAAAATGAGACATGTTTGGATCACACCACACCAAAAGCCAGATGATTTTAGTTCCCAACCAATAAGATCGTCTCACTTGAAGTTGTGCCTGAGAGGCAGAACAATTTAGCCTCCTTATATAGTAACGCTCCGTGATTTGGGCACACAAGAAAAAAAACATTAAGAGCATCAAGAATACGCGTCAGCAAACGTTGAAAGTTTTTGCTTTCAAGACGATTTTGAAGGAGTCTTCGTTTTGTACATTTGGCAGGGTTATGTACAAAACGAAGACCCCGGTCGAATTCGTTGATAACCGCAAATCTTAGTGCTCCTTGTTTATGCTTCGGTCGAGAATCATGTGTGAGCCTTTAGGAAGTGATTTCAAGACGATTTTGAAGGGGTCTTCGTTTTGTACATTTGGTAGGGTTATGTACAAAACGAAGACCCCGGTCAAATTCGTTGATAACCGCAAATCTTAGTGCTCCTTGTTTCTGCTTCGGTCGAGAATCATGTGTGAGCCTTTAGGAAGTGATTTCAAGACGATTTTGAAGGGGTCTTCGTTTTGTACATTTGGTAGGGTTATGTACAAAACGAAGACCCCGGTCAAATTCGTTGATAACCGCAAATCTTAGTGCTCCTTGTTTCTGCTTCGGTCGAGAATCATGTGTGAGCCTTTAGGAAGTGATTTCAAGACGATTTTGAAGGGGTCTTCGTTTTGTACATTTGGTAGGGTTATGTACAAAACGAAGACCCCGGTCAAATTCGCTGAAAGCCGCATATTTTGTTGTTCCTTGTCTCGAGGATCATGTTTGAACCTTTTTCAAGCGATTTCAAGACGATTTTGAAGGGGTCTTCGTTTTTGGGTCTCAGGTCTTCGGTCTTCGTTTTGTACCCACCCATATGCAAGATACAATGAATGCATACGGTAGAATATATGTCGGTGTACATGACGTACCTACCGTCTCGACCAGTCGCTTCATCGCCTTTTTGCTGTGTTTTGATAGTGTATTCCCTTGGTACAAACCTTTGATTTACAGCTTAAATGCTGAGAGATTTGCCGTGCTAATAATGGAGAAATTAGTTGAAAAAATAGGAGACCACTTCAACAATCCGGAGATGTCAGACCGTATTTTGGTCGTCAAAATTCGGAAGGATGGCTGGGAAAAATTGGAAGCCGCTCGGCGAGTTCAAACTATCACAAAAACAAACTCTAACGGCCAAGACTTAGCATTTGATAGAGACGAGCCAGAAAATTTAAATCCAAATGCGTTAGAAGAAGGAAGTAGTTCAAAGCAATTGGACTGCAAATCGAAAGGAACGTCGCCGCCCGGAAGTCGCGCATCCAGCGTGTCTATGTCGTCTCTGTTGAATGAAAGTGATTCTGGAATGTCGGTAGATTTTCATACTGATTCATGTGAAGGAAATGAAAGCGAATTAGAAATGAAAGGTCCCACTGTCAAGAGGAAAAAGAGGACGGATTCTTCGTTTGTTGTGGAGGAAGAAGAACCATCAAATGGAGAGAACTGTAAAGGAGACCTAGAGTCGGATTCTACGCGTGATAACAACGCTCCATCCGATGTGATGTTGACGAAGCTGTTAACAGACATATGTTATGCAAACAAAGCTGGCGCTGTCGGACTCACCTCTCAGAATGATCCAGGGGTTGTTGTGTCACCGGAAGGAATTTCTTCATCGTCAACAGATCAATCACTTGGCTTGATGACCGAGAAATCAAGCGAGGACGATACCGACTTGGTAGAAACAGTGGTCAGAGAACATCAGCTGCATATTCACAGTTTTTGGTTAGCATTAAACAGTTCTTACTTTAGAAGCTTGTTTTTCAGTTCAGGGATGAAGGAAACCAAAGTAAAAAAGGTACGTTCAAGGATTTATTAACATGCCACTGTTTTGCCTTATATTGGCTTTGCACAGTTACCTTAATGGTAAAAGTGCACATCACTTGATGTGGCCTGTCCTCATACCACTCTGTTGTCTGAAGTACCTTGGAACATTGCTTTTCTACTAAACAACCCCCACTACCACCCTCATCCCCCCAAACACACCACCTCCAGGCATGGGATGTTATTCCATCACAGGACTATCCCCAGTATTCTGTATGTAAAGGTTAAAGAGCGATAGTTAATGGCAGCAACTTCAATCAAGGTTTAAGAATGACTGATCAACAGTTGCTGTAAACAACACAATACAGATGTAAGTAGAAGAACCCAAATATACAAGGTAGAAATTTAGACTTTGCTTTCCTTTCATCATTATTTCACTAGCTATCATATTGATCAAAAATTGATCTCGTACAAATACTTGCATTGCTCAAGATGGAGTGTTGTTATATAAGATGTTTGATTAATCTATTGATAGGTTGAGATGAACATCAGCGAGTCACTGTCATCAATGTTCCTGCTTTTGATAGAATCGCTGTACAAACCTGAAGTTGTCGTGACAGAAACTGTTGAACATCTTCTGATCCTGATGAGGCTTGCACATGTTTATGATGCAGAGAGCACACTGAAGACTTGCCAAAAGTTTGTTAAATCTTCTTTAGCTTGTTTTATATTTTAAACGTTTCAGTCCCAACAGTGATCAGCATCCAATTTCTCTGTGTGATTTTGCACACACAGTAATCAATACAAGTAATTGGTCAGGGAATTATCACCAATTACCAATGGTGTTGATGTCTCAACATGCTCTCCTTTTTGGTAGTGTGTGAAATGTATGGAGGTTATTAAGAATGTGTGTCTTGATGTTGGGACTCTAAGGGTTATAATGATAAATACATCATTCAATTGTTAAGAAGAGAATTGGAGATTGCTGTGTTCTTCAAATGAGTGGGCTTGGGGGTGTGGAATTGACTTGTGCTGAATAGCATGGTGTTGAGTAGATTTAACTCAAAGTAAGACTCCTTATGCTGAATTAGTGTTAATTGACTTTTGAAAACATACTCCCAGATTCCAGATTGAAGCTAAAATTTAGAAATGTGAATTTGAATTTAAGAAGGGAAGAAACCTAGAGTAACTTTGATAGTAATTTATGGAAGTGAGCCAAGAACCCAATTACCACAACTTAGTTCAGGTTAAGTTTTTGTTTCCTTATACTCTGCTTTATCTTAAACATTTTTTTTTTATTTTTCCACTGATTTGACTTGTGTTTTTAGACTTTTAGGCCGAGCAGAACTTACTGTTGAGATCTGTGACAAGGCTCTGAATATGCAAGAGCATGAAAGGTGTGGCTTTGTTTTATTTATTGCAATTCCATGCAGCAGTTCTGATAATGTAGAATGTAGTTCATCAATGACTTTAATGATCTTCTTGGTAATGGTTATCTAATCTGGTAACTTTTGATTCTACTAAATTTATGTGATCATTGACTGCCTTTATCAGAGTGTTGTTTTTTAATGGATACCTTATTCCACGTTTTACCAGGCTTCCAGAGATGGAGGCCTTTATCACCAGATGTGAAGAATTTCTGGTTGAGGTATTCAGCCCTTTAGACTCTCAGTGGTCAAGTGAAGACTTCCTGTCTTTGAGTCCAAATGGTCTGCAGAAAGGTATTTAAACCGGTAATATTATAACTGTTATTATTATGCATCAGGATCCTAGGCACAGTCATTTTATGATTCTCTGGCCACTCTAAATGTGGACAACCTGTTGATTTCGTGGCAAATCATGTATGGCAACAGTGACACTGACAAACTGTTCTTAAGCCTGTTCTTAAGCCATTGAGACATTCACAGCACTGGGTCTGATCTCCCCAAACTTCCCCACCCTGGGTGAAGCCTTCCACTCCACAGCCATGACAGGGCCAGAACTACATCCAGCGCATCCAGCTCCCCATGTGATTACCCACACCACCAACCACCACCACCAAAACCCACCCAGCTGCATTTTCCTGTCACTGAGGGTACCTGTTGTAGGTAAAATTGGGTCTCAGGTTAAATCTGCATTCAACCTAGGTTAAATTGGTGACCCTCATATTACCTAGGTTAAATGTGTACTCAACCTAGGTTAAAATCACTAACATGAGTGCTTAGACCTAATCACTAAAACGGCTCCAGTGTCCCTAGCCATAAATAAAAGCTAACCTTAATCACTAACATGAGTGCTTAGACCTAATCACTAAAACGGCTCCAGTGTCCCTAACCATAAATAAAAGCTAACCTTAATCACTAACATGAGTGCTTAGACCTAATCACTAAAACGGCTCCAGTGTCCCTAGCCATAAATAAAAGCTAACCTTAATCACTAACATGAGTGCTTAGACCTAATCACTAAAACGGCTCCAGTGTCCCTAACCATAAATAAAAGCTAACCTTAATCACTAACATGAGTGCTTAGACCTAATCACTAAAACGGCTCCAGTGTCCCTAACCATAAATAAAAGCTAAACTTAATCACTAACATGAGTGCTTAGACCTAATCACTAAAACGGCTCCAGTGTCCCTAACCATAAATAAAAGCTAACCTTAATCACTAACATGAGTGCTTAGACCTAATCACTAAAACGGCTCCAGTGTCCCTAACCATAAATAAAAGCTAACCTTAATCACTAACATGAGTGCTTAGACCTAATCACTATTAAATAGATTTAGGCCAGCCTAAAAGCGGAGCTCCTCACACAGACCCTCACACATTGAAAATGTTGTCACTAAAGTTATTAAATGCGGCTGATGTACGCAACTACTTAAAGAAGATTCGATAGATCAAATAAATCGTCAAAAAAAAACATCTAGCTCGCGACTCAACGGAAGAACCATTACCTGGTCAGCAAAATTATAATAGTTTTAAAGCAACACCAAAAGCAGCTAGGCAGCTCTTTAACAAAGGAAAAATAGACACTCAGCTTTATGCTTATGTCCCTCCAAAAACGCTTGAAAACTTGTAGGAAGAAAATTTTTCCTCCAAAACCGCTATGAATATAGAGATTACTTCATGGTTTATAGTGAGGGCGGACGATTTTTCTTCACGAGTTGTGAAGAATAGAAAACGAACGAGTGAGCGCAGCGAACGAGTGAGTTTACTTTTCTTCACAACGAGTGAAGAAAAATGGTACGGGCGAACTAACCATGAAGTAATTTGCTTATTTTTTAGGTACTGAGATTTACTCCTTACAAAATACTACTAACTGATCATGGATCACGCTGGGCTAGAAAAATCAAGATACCACAACAAGGTGCAAAACGCACTTAGCAGGCTTTATTTTGGAGCATACCGAATAAACATGACAGTCAAGTTAAAAATGCGTTCAAAATTTACTTCTCGAAAATGATACAAACATTGCACGAACTGGAAAATTCTACTTTAAACACTGTTGGAAATGTCGCTAGAAGTATAAGAACCAAAGACAGTTAAAAACATTTTAAAACGACTCATGAATGACTCAGGAATGTCTTGTGTACGGGAAATACAATGTAAAATTACCTTTTTGTTTTGATCAGTTTAATGCGGCTCTTGCTTTTTCAAACACCACTTCTTTTGAGATGCTGAATCCGTAACTTTTTTATTCAAATAACCGTTGCGAAAGAGAGAACGCAGCGAACTTGGCTCATAATCTTTGTTTTCCTTCTTTCCCACTGCTACCGGACAAATTCACTCATGAACTGATTTGAGCTCGTTTGAAGGAATTTCTTCTACGGACCTTGATTCACCTTTCAACGTCAAGAATTCTTTCAGTGAAGCGACGGGCTGTTCGGATTTGTTATTCGTATTTTTATTTTCTTGATCTTGTATGAAGTCCTCGACTGAAGCTGTATCTGCAAACGTAGAATTTCTCAAAGACGAAGCTGAGGAAGAAGCCGTTATTGCTCACTTTTTGCCGAGTTGATGGCGCCAAAACTGATCCCACCTCTATAAACAGTGAATTGGTCGGACCACTTTTTTTCACTAGCGAAGAAAATGGTCCAACCAATCAAATTGCTTCTAGTTTTTTACAGACTATTTTTCTCACACAGATTTATAAGGAGTAAATCTCAGTACCTATGGAATAAAATCCGTTTCTTCAGCAAAACATTGTAGACTGCTGTAGACTGCTGGCTGTAGGTTGTGTAGCCGCGGCAAGCCGCGAAAAGCGCGCGAAAAACAAAGCCTCCTTTCGGTTTAGACCTTCTAAATATCCCGGATGACTATGGCCGCCATGTTGGGGCAACGTCGTTCGTCGTTGTCGTCGCTAGGCGCACGCGCCCGCGAGCCATGCCGCTAGTCATAATGACCATGAAAACTCAAACGCATGGTTTTCTCAATTTCTATCCTCGCACGGTAGTTATGGGGCTCCGCTCTGCGGCTCTTCGAGCCGCTGTGGAGCTCTGCTAAAACGGGTCCAGTGTCCCTAACCATAAATAAAAGCTAACCTTAATCACTAACATGAGTGCTTAGACCTAATCACTAAAACGGCTCCAGTGTCCCTAACCATAAATAAAAGCTAACCTTAATCACTAACATGAGTGCTTAGACCTAATCACTAAAACGGCTCCAGTGTCCCTAACCATAAATAAAAGCTAACCTTAATCACTAACATGAGTGCTTAGACCTAATCACTAAAACGGCTCCAGTGTCCCTAACCATAAATAAAAGCTAACCTTAATCACTAACATGAGTGCTTAGACCTAATCACTAAAACGGCTCCAGTGTCCCTAACCATAAATAAAAGCTAACCTTAATCACTAACATGAGTGCTTAGACCTAATCACTAAAACGGCTCCAGTGTCCCTAGCCATAAATAAAAGCTTACCTTAATCACTAACATGAGTGCTTAGATCTAATCACTAAAACGGCTCCAGTGTCCCTAACCATAAATAAAAGCTAACCTTAATCACTAACATGAGTGCTTAGACCTAATCACTAAAACGGCTCCAGTGTCCCTAACCATAAATAAAAGCTAACCTTAATCACTAACATGAGTGCTTAGACCTAATCACTAAAACGGCTCCAGTGTCCCTAACCATAAATAAAAGCTAACCTTAATCACTAACATGAGTGCTTAGACCTAATCACTAAAACGGCTCCAGTGTCCCTAACCATAAATAAAAGCTAACCTTAATCACTAACATGAGTGCTTAGACCTAATCACTAAAACGGGTCCAGTGTCCCTAGCCATAAATAAAAGCTAACCTTAATCACTAACATGAGTGCTTAGACCTAATCACTAAAATGGCTCCAGTGTCCCTAACCATAAATAAAAGCTAACCTTAATCACTAACATGAGTGCTTAGACCTAATCACTAAAACGGCTCCAGTGTCCCTAACCATAAATAAAAGCTAACCTTAATCACTAACATGAGTGCTTAGACCTAATCACTAAAACGGGTCCAGTGTCCCTAGCCATAAATAAAAGCTAACCTTAATCACTAACATGAGTGCTTAGATCTAATCACTAAAACGGCTCCAGTGTCCCTAACCATAAATAAAAGCTAACCTTAATCACTAACATGAGTGCTTAGACCTAATCACTAAAACGGCTCCAGTGTCCCTAGCCATAAATAAAAGCTAACCTTAATCACTAACATGAGTGCTTAGACCTAATCACTAAAACGGCTCCAGTGTCCCTAACCATAAATAAAAACTAACCTTAATCACTAACATGAGTCCTTAGACCTAATCACTAAAACGGCTCCAGTGTCCCTAGCCATAAATAAAAGCTAACCTTAATCACTAACATGAGTGCTTAGACCTAATCACTAAAACGGGTCCAGTGTCCCTAGCCATAAATGAAAGTTAATGATTCAAAATCACCTAGATGCAGTACTAGATACACATTTAACCTAGGTAATATGAGGGTCACCAATTTAACCTAGGTAATATGAGGGTCACCAATTTAACCTAGGTTGAATACAGATTTAACCTGAGACCCTAGGTTGAATACAGATTTAACCTGAGACCCAATTTTACCTGCAACATACCCACCAGCATCTACAGCAATGGCTCCTGGATTGCTACAGATCCAGCAGCTTCAATACCTGCAAACATCAACCACCACTGTTGATGAAGGGTGCCGCCATGGTTTACTCCAATGGTTTACTCCAATGCAGAGCCTGTGGCCCACCACACCCCTGTCCCAGTACCACTCCACTGGCAGGCAGATGTAAAGGCTGGCCTTGACCAGGATGTTGCACTAGTTGTCCTTGAACCAGTCCCAGTTTGTGAGCCTGTCATCTGGTGTCACTGCATCATAATCTGTGCCAAACAGGATGGCAAATCAAGGCGCATAGTGGACTTCCAGGCACTCAACCACCATGCCACATGTGAAACTCACCACACACATAGCCCCTTTCACCAAGCACGCTCCATACTCAGCAACGCAAAGAAGACTGTCTTTGACTGTTGGAATGGATACCACAGTGTCCCCCTCCACCCAGATGACCACACCCGTATGACCTTTATCACCCCTTGAGGAAGATATAGAACATCACTGCATCTCAAGGTTACATAGCCTCTGTTGATGGCTATTCACAACACTTCAATGAGATTGTCTCTCTTGTCCCAAACAAAACAAAGTGCATTGATGACACACACATCAAGCAGTGGATTGGCGTGATCTATGCGGTCAACATGGCATCGTACTCAACCCAGACAAGTTCGTCTTTGGAGCTGACACTGTTGAAATTTTAGGATTTGAAATTACCCCTCACAGTGTGCGACCATGCAAGAAGTAGCTTGATGCCATCCACGATTTCCCAACCCCAACTAACATCACCAATGTACTATCCCGGTTTGGCCTTATCAACCAAGTATCGTGTGCCTTTGTGGCCACCAAGTGCATGCTACTGAAACTGGGCACATCATTGTGCTGGAACAATGAGCTCAATGAACTCTTTGAGGCATCCAAAACTGTCATCATCAGTGAAATTGAAGAGGGTGTCTGCATCTTTGATAAAATCAAACCAACTTGCCTGGCCACTGACTGGTCAAACAATGGTACAGGGTGCTGGCTTTTCCAAAAGCATTGCCATTGTCCATCTGATGAGCCATTTTGCTGTTGCACAGGCTGAAAGATAACCCTCCTTGGAAACCGCTTCACCTGTGCTGCTGAATCACGCTATGCCCCAGTGGAGGGAGAGGATCTTGATGTGGCTGATGCCCTTGACAATCTCTCACCACCCCACCAGCCTTGCAGATATGTTGACCTTACCTGATGATGTGGCATACACAAGTACTCTGGCTTATCCACCCCCTTGTGGGCCCTCTGTAACTTCCTCCGCCATGTTCACTAAAGACTTGGGGGGAGATAGAGCATAATCAGTCAGGCCCTACCTACTTGGTTAGGGACCTGGCACTAGCCAGGTCACGTTTGTTGTATTTTGTCTCATTTCACTTTTGTATCATTCTGTGTGCATGCGAACTGTTCTTAGCATAGCCTATTAAACTGATGTACTAGCGAAATGGATAGACTCTTATATACATATCAAGATACAAATTCCCCTTAGTGCCCCCAGGTGTTGCTATTAAGGAGAAACTGGATGCGCATCACTTCTGTGATGTAAGGGTTAACTGTTTCACTCACAGAAGACACCAACATCAAATTCTCCACACTGAAGATTCATGAATTTTTTATGTTCACTGACTAGAGTAACAAGTATTCCTCACTTATTATTGACTCTAAGGTCATGGAAGTCAATTCTATTACTAATTGTAATAATATTATTGTCTTTCAGTCCTTGCCAGTAACAACTTATGTGTGTCATCAGAGAACACAGTGTTTCTTGCATTAATGAAGTGGGCTGAAGTAAATGAAACATTTGATGAAGCTTTGGAGCCTTTGTTAGAACTTGTTCGATTCAAAGCCATAACCATAAACTACCTTCATGATGTTGTCACAAGTGATCATCCAATTGCTGCAACTGTGTCCAAGTTTCCATTGCTGTTTGAAGAAGCAGTGTTTTATCATGCTTTCTCCAAGGTATTTAATTGCAGTAACTGTTGCAGTAGCTGTTGTATGAATTTTAATTGTCATATTTAACTTATACTTATTCTGATTCTTTGCGTGGCTCTTTAAAAGGGCATTTCTATGTATGAGATTCCACAAATAAAGATGATTATGATGATGATGATGAGGATCAACATTTGGTAGTTTGTGTGTATTAATACTTCTGGACCAAACATTGACTACAGCCATATGTCACATAATTTTCTGTCTAGATTTTTCTTTGTGTTCCTTTTGCTTTAACAAAAGTATTTTATTCAATTCAAGGTTTATTGGCCTGTGATTTGTTTTTCAGGAAAGGCAGCAGGAGGAAGGAGAGCCTAGCCCAAGGAAATGCTATGATGAACCAGTTGTATTTAAATGGACTGTGGATATAGGAGAAGACATTGAAGTGGAAAAGAAAAAGAAGATCATTAAGTCCCCTCATTTCTGGGTCAGCGGCTATGAAATGTGAGTCATTTTAAATCCTTCCACCCAGAATTTTTGGATCAACATCAGTTTCTGGGCAACTGTGCACATACCCCTCCCCTAATCCAACAAGTTATAATGAGTTAAAAAGTTAGCGTTAATGTTGGTTTAGGGGAGGGGTAGGTGCACGGTTGCCCAGAAACTGATATTGATCCGAATTTTTAGTGTCAGAGGAATTGCACTATGCGGCAACATCTTGGGAGTAGAGAGAATGTTCATTTCCAACTGTAAGCCAAGGAAAGGTTGCAGCCTCCCTCTTCCCCTGTCTGTCTTATCACCTCTTCAAAGCAGTATTTCAGATCATTGAAAAGTGTTCATAAACATCCTTACAGTAATCTGATTGCGGCCAGCAGAAAGTCCAGTTGAGTGAGTTGATAATCTCTTTTTCTTAGTGGATGAACTGGAGCTGATCACACTTTCCAGAAAGTAATTGCACTTTGGTCATTACAGGTGTATTATGTTCTATTGTCCCACTGGTGTAAACGTAAGTGGAGTTCTGTCCACGTGTTTGTATCAGTCCCCTTTAAATTAGGACACTTTTCAGATAAATATTCTTTGGGGCATGATCACAGGGTGCATTTTAGTCATTTTTTGTGGCACATCTAGGAAAGGGCAACATGACATCAGGATGACTGACTTATCTGTATCTATAAATCAGTTCAATCCCCATGATCCATTCTTGACTGGGATGCAGGGAGCTGTACTGTATTATTCAACTGTTGCCTATGCTTTTGCTTAGGTTCTTAGAGCTTAAACTACGGACTTCCGGTTTCCAAGGGCTCTATCTGACAATAAGCACTCGTGACTTCCGCCATAATAGCAAGGGATTCGTGAAGTTGGCTTACTCGTTGACGTCAAACTTCCCTAAAGCCACTCGAGTCATCAACGAGGCCGATGTGTTTGACAAAGAAGGTTCAGGGTGGGGCTATGAAGAGTTCTTTCCTCTAACCTGGTTAGAATTCAAGGACCAGCTGAAGAGAACTCCACTTGTTATAACTTCGCAAGTGAGTCTTCTGGAGTAGTTAGCAAGCCTCGGACTTACACTTTTCACTGGAGTTCAAACAATATTTTATTTACACTGGTCTTACCCGCACTCCTGTTGAGTATGGGAGGACTGGAAGCCACTTTCATATAGGGAGACAAATTAGTAGTATAAAAAGGGTCGGGTGAGCTTTCATCGCGTTTTTGTCCTTGGACGTAATGATAAGATAAGCACGAGGTTTTTGATACTGAAGAAGTGGGTGCGTATGAACCAACTTCAATTTGGCATACAGCTGCCTTATCTGACAGATATCAATTATCGTATAGTTATCACATTTTTAATAATATCAAATATCATCACAGTCAAGGAAAAGAAACGGTACCTAAATAGACCCAAGTATAGATTCTAATGTCACAATGTAGCGATAATATCGAATATAGTCTAGGTAGAGTGAAAAATTATTAGTCAGAAATACTATCAAAAATAACATCGATCTACTATTCGGTAAACGATATCCCGCTTACCACGCTCAGGATTTGTGCTTGTTCAATTTCCCTGCCCTTTGGACGCGTGTGTGTGCAGTGCTCTCCTTTTCAGACGGTACCCGGTAAAATTTACCGCCTGTAACAGCACTTGTTACCGCCTAAAATGGCCTGAAATTCTTGAAAATTCAACAGCTACGCGAGTGTTTTACCGTTTAGAAAAACTCTATAACTTGTTAAGCTGAAATAAAAGGAGAACACTGGTGTGGTAGGCTAACGAAGTTAAAGAAAAAAACAAGTTAGAACAAAGATAAAAAACAAAGTACTCCTTTTTTGGGTTGGTGGGGGTGGGGGGCGTAAGTAAGTACATAACATACATGTCCTAAAAAATAAATAGATAAGTAAAGTTTTAACCAGACGTGGCCAACTCGCACGAGTTAATTTATTTGTGTTTACTGGTGATAACTTTTATATTTGCTTCCAGTTCTAATTTGTTAGTTAGACTTTGTGCATCTGTTGGATGTGGCCAGAGTAATGACTCAGGATAGCTCCAGTTTTGCCACAGTCAAATGAAAACCTACCCAAACATAGTCGTTTCTGCTACTTTTTGTGTAGAGCATAGCAAATTATTATTTCTTGTGATTTAATTAATAGTTTATCATATTGTGTAAGTTACAAAATAGATACACATTGACCTAACGGTTAACTTTAGTAATACATGTAATATTAGTATTCTAGGATAGTGTTATATAGAGAATCAACATGAAGGTAACATGGACTCCCAGTTTTATAAGAGAAATTAAAAACATATGTTGGAGTGCAGTGGGAAGTCCCAAGTTTGTTTAGATTTTCGGGTTTACCTCGGTGTAAAAACCCGTGAAGTTTTTCTTTGATTTTTCACCATTATTTTCTTAGTCTCTATGGTGTTGTCTCCTTTGTTTTCTTTGTTCTATGTTATTCGTGAACGAAACAGGTTTTTACACCGAGGATGAGCCAGATTTTTCACCAAGGAAATTTTTGGTGGGATCCCTTGCAAGTGTGTCCACCATTCAAGCGGAGAATGCCAATAGATATGGACAATACAGTTATTCATTTCACCTCATTTAACCCTTTAAGTCCCAGCAGTGACCAGCATCCAATTTCTTATTACAATATTTACTGTTCATCAACCATTCAGGTTACGAGAATAACGAAAATTATCACCAAAAAAGAGTTGTATTGATATTTAAACAAATTCTCCTCACTATAGTACTATAACAAAAATATGAGAACAGTTAGGATAAAATGAATATTGATATTGGGGCTTAAAAGGTTAAGAGGTGCCAATGTCATTTGACTTTGCAAGGTAGTGCATGTAGTACATGACGTACTTGAGTATTGTTCGTTTTCTCTCCATCTTTTGAAACCACTCCGAGAAGTCTTTCCTGTAGGTTGTTTAATGAACCGAAGTAAATTAAGTGAAATCAACAAATACTTGATTTTCTGCAGTGTGTTACATTATGTACTGGCATGTTACACAAGGAAATTATATTGAGTTAGATTCCAATCATGCCATTTTTATGGCAATTTTATCGTTCTTTGAGTGATTTTCAACTATGTGGTAAATTTTATCTGCATGCGATTGTGAATTAAGCAATCTTCATAAAGTGAAGTCCTTGCTTGAACGCAGATTTTCACCCCCTAAAAGCTGCTAAATCACACTAAATTTTATACCACGGCAAAATGGAAAACGGTTGGAAGTGGCTATGAATCGCCAGGGGTGTACAATGATCACACCTCATTAAACCCTGCGGAGTATTTGTCAAGGGAAAAGGAAAAAGATATGAATAGCACTGATCAGTGTTGCTTCACTCGACTTTCAGTGTTAGTCGCTTTGGTATCCTTTCCAAGTGAGTTATTCATAAGAGGTATTTTCATGCAAGATTACAGCCTTGAAAAGCCTAACAAGGGGCAAAAACGGGAAGCCATTGCATATCACTGGAAACGCACATCAATTGTAACCATGACCTTCCGGTAAGCCCTGTAAATTAAACTGTCTAACGTTCGCAAAGTAGGTTATATGGACAAAAGCAATGCCTTGCAGGGGCAAGTAAGGTAGGCATACATTGCAGGTCTTTTGCAATTTCTTACGCAGGAAAAAAGAGGGAGAGAAAATAAAAGAGAGAGGAACTGCATGAAGGGAACGGCCCCAGGCCATTCCGCGTAAAACCTGGTTGGATGGTGCCCGTAGTTTCAGCAGACAGCGGTCGCACTCTTAGAGCATGAGTAGTAATCCGTTGAGTCATTGTCTTGAAAAATTGTGTTCTTTATAGTACAAGTGAAAATGGTGCTAGAATCAACAGTTGTATGGTAAGATTATAGAAAAGAGTTCTTTTGGAAAACATAGGCATCTTGCTGAGTTTATATCTTTAATTTTAGCGTGGACAATAGTGAATGGATGAGAAATGGTGACTTTTTACCGACGAGATTGCAAGCACAACAGGATGCAGTCAGTTTAGTATGTCACTCTAAGACAAGACAAAATCCTGAAAATAATGTAGGCCTGATGACTTTGGCTAGGTTTGTATCTAATAGTTCTATTACTGTGAGCCTTTTACTGTTATGTAAGGGTCAAAGTCTGTGCCTCGAAAGAGCTGAATGAATGCAAAATTACAGTTAGTCACATCAACGTACGTGTATGCTAAGCAAAAAACCGCCGGTCTTTTGGTGCACGTGAACGTATAACAATTTTTTAGATCGACCCAAAGTTTCTTTAAGTTCAGCTTTTGTGAAGCACACCGTTTGAACCAACCTCAGAAAAATTGTATCAACATAACAGATTAAAACTAGATGGAATCCATCAGAGTGGTATTGATGAACGTGTAAATACAATCTAATAATTGTGTGATAAGACAGATTACTGGCTTTGTGGGCTCGTATCTTGGAAGTTAGTCAGCTTCCATAGTTGAAGTTATTTAGTGGCAAATGTATGCATTAATCAATCAGCTACTTGCTAGAGTTTGGGGAATGATTTCCACACAGGTCCCTACTTCATTATGCATGCTGTAGCCATACTGTTTCATTATGCAGGAACAAAAAAGGTTAACATGTGCACAACCCTAAATAATTCATCTGCTGCATGCATAATGAGGTAGGGACCTGTGAGGAAATCTTGCCGATTTTGGTATCACCCTGTACTTCATTATGCAGCTGCAGGTGAATTGATTAGGGTAATGCATGTCCAAAAAATTATTGTTTTTAAAGAATGAGACATTGCAGGTAGCATGCATAATGAAGTAAGTGTTGATATGGAAATCTAGCCCAGTTACTTTATTTAAATATTGGGGTTTTTTAGCCATACAGCTTATTGTGCACATTATTAAATAGATTTAGGCAAACCTAAAAGCGGAGCTCCTCACACAGTCCCTCCAAAAATGCTTGAAAACTTGTAGAAAGAACTCAGCTTTATGCTTATGTCCCTCCAAAAACGCTTGAAAACTTGTAGAAAGAACTCAGCTTTGTGCTTATATCCCTCCAAAAATGCTTAAAAAATTGTAGGAAGAACTCAGCTTTATGCTTTTGTCCCTCCAAAAATGCTTGAAAACTTGTAGGAAGAAAATTTTTCCTCCAAAACCGCTATGAATAATCCGTTTCTTCAGCAAAACATTGTAGACTGCTGTAGACTGCTGGCTGTAGGTTGTGTAGCCGCGGCAAGCCGCAAAAAGCGCGCAAAAAACAAAGCCTCGTTTCGGTTTAAGACCTTCTAAATATCCCAGATGACTATGGCCGCCATGTTGGGGCAACATCGTCGTCGTCGCTAGGCGCACGCGCCCGCGAGCCATGCCGCTAGCCACGATGACCATGAAAACTCAAACGCATGGTTTTCTCAATTTCTATCCTCGCACGGTAGTTATGGGGCTCCGCTCTGCAGCTCTTCGAGCCGCTGTGGAGCTCCGCTATAAAACTGAAACTGATTACTGATACTGTATAGAAAATACATTAACATGTAGAATAAGAAAAAGAAGTATAGCTAATGATATCTAGTTATGTTGTAAACCTTACTATAGACTTAACTTTTTGTAATTTATTTTCAGTTTGGAGGTGTTAGTAACACTTACTACAGATGTTGGTAAAATCCTTGCTTCCCTGCACAGAGTTCAGTCTAAAGGCGCAATTAATTTTTTAACAGCAGTGAAAATAGCCCATGTAAGTACACAAAACATTTACAAACAAATTTCATCAGTCCCTCTTTGCTTTTCTTCCCACTTAGTACTGGTAATGTAATGACCCACAAATTTCATTTCATCACTCAGTCAGAGGAAAGCCACTTTTCTTCACTTGAAATTTCTGCCAGAAGTGGCAAAATGTACAGTAACTACTTACAATTTCTTCACACTTTCAAGCAAACAGTGGTCAAAAGTGAGAAAGGTATCAGTTTAGGGCTGTTTAATTTTTTCAACACCAAATTCTCCAAAGTAATGCATAAGGAAGTGTATTGCATTCACTTAGGAGAATTACTGCTCTTATCTTAAAAGTGGAGTGGTTCAAGAAAACAGATGAACTTGAGGGGTGGGCCTTACTGGTAATATAGATCTTTCGTAGTGTGTGTCTGCAGTACTTTGTGGGTTAAGAAGCGAGAACATTATTGCCACTTCACTGTTACGTTCATCATGTCTTTATGCACTAAAACTTTGACGTACTGACATAATATTATGTGCATCGAATGAAGTAAATTGTGATAGACAAAAGGCCTTATATCAGGGCTAAAAGTTAACTCCAGTGCTTGGTGGCCAGTCGGGCCAGTTTCCTTGAATTCTTATTGGCCCATCCCAAAATGAAGTGGCACTCTATTTTTTTTAGAGTCATGTGGCAATCACAAAATCAAAATGGCGTCTATATGTTGTGAATGTGGATCGCTCGTGAAATCACTGTTAAAACGGCTTGGAATTTCCACTTCAAAACTAAAAATTCACTAAAATGGATGATCTTAGAGTCCAGGCCAAGAAATGAAGAGAACGGTAGTCCAATTAAACTACCTATCAAGTTTTATTTTTAAATTTGTATTTCGCATAATTTACATTACAACTTTTTGAAATTCTGTAGTGCTCATAGTTGCACATCAGGCGTTCAAACCTTAACTTTTGGTAGTCCTGGTCAGTTTTAACTCGCCACTGACGACCATGTGACTGCCAGTTTTCAGCCCTGTTATATATACTGTAACCCTGCTGACTCAGTATTTTAGTGCCAGATAAACCATGGGGTTTTGGATAATTTAAAAGCAGTAATCACATAGAATCCTTCATCCACTTGGTTTGTAAATTGACTTGTTTGACAATAGTTATTATTCTGCTAGTAAACAATTACTAGCAATGTATACTTGAGATCTTTACTGCATGGTAACTGGTTGGTAAATCCTAACTACTTGTAAACTTTGTTTCTAATGCAGTTGGTGCTGAAACACAGGCAAGGTAAAAATCACAAAATGAGGATTATTGTATTTGTTGGAAGTCCAGTAGAAGCTGATGATAAAGAGGTAAGTGCTGGACTATTTGAGGTTCTCAGCTAAAGCATCATCAAAATAATATGGTACAGTGCATATGGATTATTAATTTTGCCATCTTGATAATAATACATGCATGTACCACAGAGAATAGACAACTTAGCTTGAGTTTCATGTTGTCAGTAGAGGAACAGGTGCTGACATCTTTGTTACTCTAGTGTTCAAATTTTGCTATCTTTTTCTCCACAGCTAACTAAACTTGCTAAGAAACTTAAGAAGGAAAAGGTGAATGTTGATATTGTAAATTTTGGAGAAGAGGTGAGAATGTCTTTATAAACTTTAATTTCATAGTTACTGTTGTTTATATAAAGTAGTGGCATCCCCATTAACTGAGCATTCTTGAGGAATTGAGTATTTATAAAGGTTCATCACTATCTAGCTAAAGGCCTTAGTACATGTATGTGAAATGTTGCTGTAGAAATACCTAACCAAAAATAGATAATGTCACAGTGTATTGGCATGATGCAAATGTATGATTAGTTTTGCAATTGGGCAAGTGACCAGTGGTGAACTAAATGCTGCAATCAGATTGGCTATGCAAGCAGGCAAGATGGTGATATTTGGGCTTTTTGCCTGAGACAAAGTTGTAGTAACAGCAGGGTGTAAAGTGGTTATTTTGTGAAGAAAATGTGACATTTGAACACAAAATCACTGGTCTGTCAAACAAGTTAACAAGGTTGGTTTTAGCACAGCAAGAAAAAAGAGGCAGATGACGGGCTGACACTGAAAATGCCAGCGTTACTTTTACTTTGCATTGGTATTTAACAATTTACCTCAACTATGAACTGGTTTAGTAAACCATATTTTTGTCTGATGAGTGACAGTAATGTGGTTAAAGTTCTACTCTGATTGCATGACTACAGTACTTTACACCCTTTTTTCTTTGAACTGTACTATTTGTATCGCTCACTAGGCTTCAAACTGCGACAAACTGACCACATTCATCAACACCTTGAATGGCAAGGAGGGGAACCTGTGTCATCTAGTAAGTGTTCCCCCTGGCCCTCTGCTGTCAGACGCACTTATCTCTTCACCCGTTCTACAAGGTGAAGATGGTGCAGGGCCAATGGACTATCATGGATCAGAGTTTGGCTTTGTTGATCCCAATGCTGACCCAGAACTTGCTTTGGTAAGCCCTGCCTTATTTCACCATTTAAACTTCTTAGTTTATAAATAAGTAAATTAAGGTAACTGACAAAGTTTCACCAGAACACTAACAGTATTTTGACCAGTGTAGTTCATTGGAACTTGCCTTGGTAAGCTATGTTTTTATTATTTACTTCATGGTCTACTATTATACTGAACAAGATAACTAATAAAATTTCACCAGTATTATCTATTGTTAGAAAATGTTTGACCACATGCACATGAAATTCCTGGAAAATATTATTCTTATCAATCAAAATTCTCTTCCCGTTTCATTAGCCAAAGGCCCAAGTCCACTTGTAGCTTTATATGTACCAACAGGAGGGTTGTTACTTAGCGCTGGCTGCCGGCAAAATTCATCAGGTGACAGAAAGGCAATTGTCAGCTGAATTTTGGCTGTTGTTTGACTCATGGCAGCAAAGACCAAAGTCTACCTAAATCTATTGTCAATGGGCTGAATAGCAACCTCGATCAGCAGCCAATTTTTTTAGCTACAATCCTGCTAACAGTCTTTATGGCATATAAGAAATTGTTTAAATCAACCAAACTTAAATATGGCATATACTTACTGTAAGAATTCCCATTCTTATATATTTATGGCATTTACTTTGATTACAAGGCACTCCGTGTTTCAATGGAGGAGCAGCGTCAGCGCCAGGAGGAAGAGGCCCGCCGTACAACCACTGGTGGTGGTGAGGAGACTCCCACCCCTCAAGCGCCAGTTGCCGACAGTGAGGAGGCGATGCTTCAGCAAGCTCTGTCCATGTCCACCCCTGATACACCAGTGTTTGACTTCGGTGCTATGACAGAGGAGCAGCAGATTGAGTATGCCATGAGGCTCTCCCTACAAAATGTACAAGAAATGACTATAGAAGATGGAGAAATTAGCAGTAGCAAGGAGAAATTAAAAGAGAGAGAAGAAGAAAAGGAAAGAAATGCTTCTGAACAAACAGGTGCCAGTGCTATGGACATAACACCACAGGTTAGAGTTGACATGTTTGCAATCCCAGTCTTAGAATGTCAATAACTTAATTCATTCATGGCCAAGGGTTAGATTTAAATGTATTTATTACATGGAGTAATAGTAATCCTCTTATGGTTGAATTCCTCTTCAGTATTGTTTGAATAACAAAACACTCAGCAACAAGTTAATAGGAAAGTCTATTTCATCCAGTAAGTAGTTTGGGACATATGTTATGATAGTGCACTCAACACTGAATGAAAGTCAGGCGCTGTGATTGTTTCCACTTTTGGAGGCCATTTTGACAAGGTCCTAGTTTTATGAGTCCTTTTACAATAATAATGTATTCCATGGCAGTGTTCAGATAAGAGACAGGTCTTGGGTTAACGACCCGATAAAGAAGTCTTCTTGACCTGACAGGCGAAATATGTTTTGAGTCACTGCCAGGATGTGGTCTGGGTGACCCCTCTCAGTGCTCGACCTTAGCGGTAGTCCACTAGTCCTGGACTAGTGCAAAATGCTTCTGGACTAGTAGAAACTTAGAACCACTAGTCACAGGACCAGTAACTACTTTGTAGTTTGTAATGTTTAAAAATTAATACAAGGTGAAAACAAAATATACATATTGTAAACGCTGTTTCCATGCGTTCCTCGCAATGTTCCGACTACCACAGGACCACCACAGATTTACTCAGGACTAGTAAATTTTCAGTTCAACTAGTCCAAAGACCAGCTATTTAAAAAGTTAACGTCGAGCACTGCCTCTGATGGTCTGCTTAATCCCACGATTGAAAAAATTAACTTGAATGCTGCATTGACTTGAAATTACAATGGATGGTTGTGTCATACACGTTACACAATGTGTCAATACTCAGAGGTGATATTTCTGTAGTTCTGGACTGGCACTGAAGCAGTTAAATTGGAGTCAAAGTTATTCCAATAATTTTTCCCAGATTACTTAGGTGATGACAGAACATTAGATATCCTCAGTATTGAATCTTCTTAGTTACATATTTATTAAATTTTGTTATAGGATGACGATGGTCAGGATTTTTCTGGAGTCATGGCTGACCCAGACTTCCTGAAAAAAGTGTTGAGCACATTACCAGGGGTGGATCCCAGCAGTGAGGCAATTGAGAAAGTGATGGAGTCACTAGCTAAAAAGGAAAGTGCAGACGATGGCAAGCAAAAGGAAGATGATGAACCCATGGAGGAGGATTCCAGCAAAGAAAAGAAAAAAGATGGGAAATAAAAACATTTGAAGATTAATTAACTTTGTAAATACAACTGTCATGGAAGAGGATGTCCTCAATTATGTTATATGGTAATAAAACAAGCTAGAAATTTTTTTCATTTTTCACTTGAGGTGGTGGTGTTGTTTTGACTGTGCCTTGTTGGTATTAAAAGTGACCAATTGTCAAGTCCTTAAGTTGCCTCTTTGTTACCAAGGACTTAAATGCCCAGTCTACTACCTTCCTGCAAAATTACCTTGTTAAATCATTTGGTGTCTATGGTTGCTGTATCAAGTGAACTATGTCAAGATGGATACGTGTAGGGACAGGCAAGAGTTGAGATTGCTACCCCTTGTGCTCCAGGTTCCATGTACCAAACAGAAAATTGAGTTTCCCAACAATGAAATTCTAATGTATAGCCCTTATTGAGCTTTCAAAAAACCGTGGCATGAAGGTCTTCCAACACATGACTTGCCTCTGGACTTAAAAAAAATAGTAGCTGGTGTGTTGTCAAGTCTTAGTTTCTTTCACTGGAGATGTCTACAGGGATATATTTTACCACTGAGAATCTAGGCAATGAAACTTAGTAGCGGAGCTCCACAGCGTCTCGAAGAGCCGCAGAGCGCAGCCCCATAACTACCAAGCGAGGATAGAAGTTGAGAAAACCATGCGTTTGAGTTTTCATGGTCATCGTGGCTAGCGGCATGGCTCGCGGGCGCGTGCGCCTTGTACGACGACGACGACGACGATGTTGCCCCAACATGGCGGCCATAGTCATCCGGGATATTTAGAAGGTCTTAAACCGAAACGAGGCTTTGTTTTTCGCGCGCTTTTCGCGGCTTGCCGCGGCTACACAACCTATAGCCAGCAGTCTACAGCAGTCTACAATGTTTTGCTGAAGAAACGGATTATTCATAGCGGTTTTGGAGGAAACATTTTCTTCCTACAAGTTTTCAGGCGTTTTTGGAGGGACATAAGCATGAAGCTGAGTTCTTCCTACAAGTTTTCAAGCATTTTTGGAGGGACATAAGCATAAAGCTGAGTGTCTATTTTTCATTTGTTAAAGAGCTGCCTAGCTGCTTTTGGTGTTGCTTTAAAACTATTATAATTTTGCTGACCAGGTAATGGTTCTTCCGTTGAGTCGCGAGCTAGATGTTTTTTTTTTGACGATTTATTTCAGCTATCGAATCTTCTTTAAGTATTTGCGTACACCAGGCGTATTTAATAACTTTAGTGACAGCATTTTCAATGTGTGAGGGTCTGTATGAGGAGCTCCGCTTTTAGGCTTGCCTAAATCTATTTAATAAATATTATTACAATACACACTTCACGTCCTTTCATATTTGGCCAACAAATTATTGTTTATTGGCTTAAACCCAAAAATCTCTTCAGTTTTAAAGAAATTAATCAGTTAATCAGTGAATTCCTGGTCATCATCTGCCTTCATTTTTGTCATTAGCTCCAGTAAGGCTCCACTTGCTCCAAAGTAACCCTGCATGACAAAATTTCATTGTTAGCCTCATACTAAGAATAATTTGCTACCATCATAACAGTCAACTATATAATAGTTGAGCAATACATGTGCAATTTCTTACAAAATATATAACATATATTGTATACAATTTCAAAAACATTATCGACCAAAATATGTGAAATTGAGCAAACACCAATGTAAGTTTATTATTGTGCTGATGTCTGAAGAGAATTTCCTCTCAGATCTTGAAGAAAACTGTTAACACTACTGATGATTACAAATGTTAAGCAGTTTCAATTGATAATATACATTACACTGCAGTTCTATGGTCTCACAACAGAGTCACTTGGGTGGTGGTTGCGACATTTTGACTGCTTACTGCTGGTCTTCAGGCGAGGGGGTCTACTGTTCAGGGTGCAGCACTATATATCACGTTGGTCTGCTGTGATTGGTGCATTTCGATCCGGCAATTGTTACTGTTCACTATGTTTTCCTCCGGTGTCCACTGACTTGCTGCATGGTTGTTTTGATGTTTCCTGATTGTTGGCATCCACGCTACCAGTATTTCAATTCCATTGTTCCTGTTGATGTTGTTAGTGTTACGTCTTATGTAGATTGTCGCCTTTACCTTTTAAAGGAGGCAATCCAACGTGATATAATGCTGCACCTTGCATGGTTGACCCCATCGCCTGAAGATGACTAGCAGTAAGCTGTCGAAACGTTGCGACCACCACCCAAGTGACTCAGTCATGAGACTATACAACAAATGTATATTATCTCACTGAAGTTACCACGATGAATAACAGTCTTTTCCATAACAGTTTCAATTGCTTCACTAGACTTGGCCAAAGTCCCAAGGCAATCTCCTTTGGCCTGGTCAACATTAAGTGGTTTCTTTGCACTAGAATAGCCACTTTTTTATTATCCATCCCTCCTACTCAGTGGTGTGCTTTTTTTCAATTTGTAGCTATCACTAACAATACTGGGAATAAGTAAGTAGTGTTTAAGGTTAAATTTTGAATACTCTGCCCACCTCATGTTTTAAGAACAGGGCTTTCATGCTTCCTTCTGACCAATAATCCATTGCATAAGCTAGTAGTTTCATGGCTATGGTATTCTTCCTAAGAAAATTCCCCACAAACACTACACGATCAACTTTCTACAAAAATAAAGTGAAACACAGACATTGTATGGCACAGCATATTGAATGAAAGAAATTAATATGCAAAATTGAGGTAAAAACAAAGCACTTTATTCATCCCTTCATATATTATGGTTCTGGCATTACTGATGGCTAACCCATTACACTAATAAACACTGACCATGTTTTGCCTATAACCTCCAACTGACAGACTTTATTTCTTGAATATAATTTCAAATACACAGAGATTTCTGGTCTAATATCATGGGTGACAAATTGCTCCTTACTTTTGGCATGAAATTTCAGCATTAATTTATAACTTCACCTGTGAAATTACAATGTTGTTATGGTAACTTGTCTGATGGTGCCAATATGGCATCTAGGTGAGTATTACTTGTCACCCATGATATTAATAGGCAATTAAATGGTATACTTTTGAAATTAGGGAATGACTTCACTTGTGTTTTGTCCAAAATCTAATAATTTGGAAAAAAACGTCCGTGAAATTCCCTAGTTTCACGAGACAGTATATACCATTTGATTACACATACTTACTAGAGGAAAACAACTACAGACTGAGAATTAAGACATTAATTTTCCAGACATAAGCCACTGGAAACATTTAAAGGAGTGTGAGTATCTTCTCAACAACTGCTAGTCTCCCTATATTTGCTTTTGAAAGACACAGAAAACTTGATATTACATCAAGAGTCGAATGAAGATGTCTTTATTGCATTGAGGGGGTGGAGGAAGCTGATGTCTGTCAGGTGTTGGTTTCTCAAAGTTGATTTATTTTACAGACTAAAGGAAAAAATACTGACCTTTCTATAATTCTGAAACCACAGTTTGGAATAAACGTCTTTACTAATTTAATAGTTAGTATATCACTGGATATAAGCAGGGTTTCACAGGCTACTCTGAATACTGCACCAGATACTCTAACTGCTAGGTTTGTTCCAGACATGGTATGATGAAAAACCTTATACCCTCCCTGAATGGTGCGTGTGCCTTGCTGCAGCTGCCTACTTTCTTTATGGATAGTCCTGCTACTGAGAAACCTAATCATAATCCTGCATAAGGACTGAACTTGTAATTTGCCCCTTTAACTGGAATCTTTCAAACACTTATCTAGCAGTTTATTACATGAACTGTCACTCAGTGTGTTACAATGTATATTTAATATGCTTCACCTGATTAACAGCACACATTCTTGCTATTGAACCAATGTTATTTGTTATTGTGACCAGCATGGCTCTTGCTAAATCGTTGTTGCTGGCGTCGACTCGATTCTGTTCACAACACATCTTGCCAAAACTATTAACAATTGTTAAACAGAACACAATTTTAAGCCCCAATATGTGTCCATAATTACCACATAGGAATACAGGTAGTAGACAATTGCACTGGATTATGGACTACCCATGCACACCTAATATTAATTAATTTGTCTTACAACAAATTATCTCTTTTATTTTGGCATCCAAAAAATTCCTGGTGAAATCCAACAAACCAAAGATAAAGTAACTATCCTACATTTACATGTGCCTAGATTCTTAAAAGAAGCAGATTTGGGCTATCGGATCTTCATCAAATTAAAGCATTGCACACATAAATGACTACACACTGTATTCTATCTGCAAAATGAATAAAAACCGTACAATAGTATTGTTTTCTCTTATGACTAATTTTTCTTGGAAAGATGGGCAACTTTTATCAAGTATGGTATAGTAAAAGAGGTTAACATATAGAGTATTAACAAATGTGTGCAGCGATACTAGAGATGTGATATCTTGGACTTGAGGTGTAAGGACTATTCAATCTTACCTGCTAGCTACTGTGTCTCCAGGTAGACCAAATTTACTGTAATCTCCCCCATAGATATCCTTAACCAGCTTATCCACCTTAGTGCTGTCACCTTCCTCAGCCATAACAAGCGCTTCTTCAAATGACTTGCATCCTGTCAGCAGACAGCAGAGTCCAAGAAATGTTCCACCTCCCAAACTACAATGAAAGTACCAGATATAACAGTGCAATACAAGTATATACATGATTAATCATTTACTTTGTAATGCCATCAGATATTTTGCATGTTTTCGTGTCCTCATATAGCACTTAAATGACATAAAGGGGGAATTAACAATTTAGTTTACTGCTACTGATTGCCCAGTACGAGACACCTCAACACCATTTTTTCTACAGCTGATAATTAAAAGTTACAAAATGCTTTCAATTGTGATGTGTAGTAGACAACAACCACAACTTACGATAGCTATAACCAATAAAATTACGTCACCTTGTCCCACTTATCCTGTCAAATACCTCTGCAGATTTTACATGCAGAATACTCACTCCAGATCCAATATTTACCACAAGGTAGGGATATGGGTTGATATCAAAGTCATATGGCACCTTCTCTGCCCTCTCTAAACAGTTCAGATTGTTCCAGTAATAACACTCATTTACACAGTGGGAATTGATAAAGTGAATTCCATGAATCAGACATTCCAGCTCATCATATTTAACAAGCTCAACACCAAGGACCTAACAAAATCAACAAATGCTTTAGCAACAAAGCACCTGAATTTCACACTGTATGTACAGTGGCTGCACAGCCAAAACCACTTGCTTGTTAGCTAATTATAATTACCTAATGATTAGCCAGCAAATTTTTGCATTTGCAGAAATTATACATATATAATGACCTCTTATAAATGTCACAGCCTTGTGTCTAAACAGTCTTAAGAGATGTCTGCATGTAGCTAGATAGGTGAAGCCATCATTATAAGGACTGTGTGCAGCCCCTTAACTACAATCAGGTACATGTAAGCAGTGAAATTATCATAGTCATTGATTGATAGAAATTTCCCAAAATCAGCACCTGATTCAGCAATTAATGAAGACAAACCAATAACAACAAACAACTTATCCACATTATACAGAAGTTGTGATTGTCATTAATGATAATTATTACCTCTCTAAAATCCTTCTCAAACTTGAATGCACCTCCTCCTGTAGCACAGACCTTGTTGTTCAAGACTGCTGCATTCAACTCTTTTGCCAGTAACAGGAAATCATTAACCACACAGGTGGAAAAATGAATAAAATGCAGGTGTCCCTCTCTCTTACCAATCACTACATGTTTCATGGCCAGCCCTTCATCCCTTGTTCCTGTCTCGCCATAATGTAAACTTGACTTAATAAAATCTTGAAGAGCTTCCAGACCAATTTTATCCTGTCCCTGACAAGTTATTTCAGAACTACAAGGCTCAAAATATACCAGTTTCACTAAGCTCCCTCCAATGTCAAGTCCAAAGCAGGGAAGACGTGCTGAAAAACAGAACACACTGTCACAAATGTGGAAACTGCCAAAGGAATCCCACTCAGCTGATTTTCTTGGGAGAGTAATTCCAGTAAATGGGGGATTATAGTATAATATTATGTAATGGCTAATCGATCATCACAGTTATGTACACAACTTAAGCAGCTGTGAAATTAAAGCCTGAAAAAAAAAAACAACTCAGACCTGCCTGAACAGGATTTGAATTCATGACCTCTGCAATACCAGAGCAGTGCTCTACCAACTGAGCTATCAAGCCAACTGGGAACTGGTCATGTTGTGAGTTCGTAATATACCCGTACATGGAGGAAAATGATGCAAATGAATATATGAAAGACCATATTATATTTAAATGTATATTGACCCAAGATTGGTACAACTGTGAGACAATTTTCTTATAAAATCATCAGATCAAGACTGTTAAAAATCTTCAAATACTGGACTCTTACATGAACACTTGAGCATGAATTTGTTACCTAAATGAACCTTACTGTACATAGCTCAATAAACAAGCTATGGAAGCTCCTGATCAAGATCATGGTAGTATAATTGAATTGAAGAATACTACACTGTTCCTTGTAAGCCAAAAAATAATTATTGCTCCAGAGAACAATTAGCTAGACTTTGAGCATCAAGCTAAAGAAAAAAAAATGAAAGTCAGACACTGTCCAAATTCCAGTGAACCTAAGATTCCAAAGCTCTAGTTTTCAATCCTCAGAATTGAGATTTGAGAGATATTTTCTGAAATCATAATTTTCTTCACAAGAATGAAACCTTACCCTGACATAACTATTTTCAAGACCAATCTGTAAATACAAAATGTACTCTGCCTCATACTGAGACTGATAGATAGAGTAATTTCAACAGGTACAAAATCTACAGCCCCAAAAGAAGAATTGATAGAATCTGACATAGTCAGGGAACTGCGGAAAAACAAGCAAACAACACAAAATCATGTTCTTAAAGGGGTGGAAGCAAATGTGTATGCTACCTTACTGAATTGATCCATGTAACTGTCTCATAAAGGCAGTTTCAAATTAGACTTTAAACTTTTGTGTAAAATATCAAATGGACAAATACTACATTTTAGAAAAAACTTCAAAAAGACTTACAGGAAATCCTCATAGTAATAAAAGATAGTTGATGACAATAACATAAACAACAATATTTTGTTTTGTGGTATGAAGTAAACACTCAGTTGTAAATCGACTTTCTTTAAACCACACCCTGGTTAGCTGTGTGTATATGTATCACTTTGTGTATGGCTACTTGCCAAAAGATGTTGATGGGGTTAATGGAAACAGACTGGGTAACAAAATACAAGCATGCAAATAAAAGCATTAGCCTTAAAGATACAGTAAACAGAACTGAGGTGGCGTAGAAAAAATATTGCAGGCACGTAAATATTCTCAAATTATTGCAGATACAAAGAGAGAGATTATAATAGTCATCTCGTAAGAGTGATCAATAAGCAAGTTCTCTTTACATTCTCGGTGCAATGTCAATATAATTATATTGAAATCTAATCTCGAATTGTTCTAATAAAGGTGGATAAAGTTTTTAAATTTCTAAAACTGGAAGGACTGAATACATTGGTGAGTTCTATAATTGACACGTAAGTACTTCTCAACCTCAACTACATTGCATCAATTACTTTCAATTACTTTGCATGTACACTGTAGATTGGCACTTTTTTCTTTCACTACTTTCAGTAGTGAACATGATCTTCACTTTATAGGTGCAAGTTGACTTGCCTTTCTGCTCACAGCTCATTCCAGTATTTGAAGTACAACGGCAGTAAGTCTTCGTAGACACAACTGTCTATCTTCTACAAAACAACGCGACATAAGGTGGAAACTTCATGTGATGTGTTCTGACACGTTTAAAAACAACAAATTGTTAACACTGCACTTATAAAATTGGTTAAAACTTCTTGGTCAATTGACGGGTCTGAAGTTAAAGCTGTGTGACCATCAGTCCAACGGCACTAAACGCAATTAAAAATGAATCTATTGACCAGATGGAAATGTAAAAGAAAAAATGTTTTTGTTGATTATTAATAAAATCTACGAGAAAGAATTATGCATCATGTAATTAGGGTGAAAGTGCCTTTATAAGTGAGCGAGCAGCATCCTGGGGCGAACTGTGGTCACATGGTGTGAGTGACAAGCATGGCGTCTGTTCCCCACTTCAACGAAAGAGGATTTGTGAGAGATCTCCAATCTTTGGCCGAAGTTATCCTCCTAGATCACTCTTACGCTAAACCTTGGTCTGCCCATCCGGATGCCTCGAAAGTTCGCCCCGTTAAGACTCTGTTTTTGCCCAAAGAAGACGTGGAAAACTTAGCTGCCATACCGGGAAAACGCGACGATGAAGAAATCGATGTTTGTGAGCCGGTTTTGACGTCTTATTCCGCAAGTATTATGTACGATACTGCCAAAGCCAAAACAGTTATGGCAGAGTGCGAGAAATATGTCAGCACTGTGTCAAGCAAGAAGACTCCAGATACATGGGAAGAACAGATATCAAGGTTAGCGCCCGTTAAGGGATCCTTGTGTGTGTGCGGTTTTTTTTCAAATTCATGCTTTAGCAAATATATTTGTTTTTTAAAATGCTTTCCTATCATATCTGCAACGAGG
Source organism: Ricordea florida (assembly GCA_949710005.1). Taxonomy (NCBI): domain Eukaryota; kingdom Metazoa; phylum Cnidaria; class Anthozoa; order Corallimorpharia; family Ricordeidae; genus Ricordea; species Ricordea florida. The sequence continues at coordinate 304,931 of OX453287.1, read as the reverse complement.
GCTATCCCATTTGGAAATTTAATGGCCAAGTCTTTTCAATGTTTACTTTGGTTATTCGCTCGCCAGCTATTAGACAACTTGTTTTTATCAGAAGTCCTCCTGCACATAGCAAACCCATTAACTTAAATTCTCTGCTTACAGTTACTTTACGATTAACCATTGTGTATCGAAGCTTAAATGTTTACCATTGTTCTCGGGAACTTACATACTTGTGTCGCGGTATTTTTATATGTTATCTTGTAACTATAGTTCGCTCTTTTTAGGCTACACCTCTGTAAGGTGCACACAAGATGAATTAAATTTTTGCGACCACTACTGTGTACATAGGTTGACTATTGTTTTATCCTCTCCGACGAAGGGCCAACGCTCGAAACGTCAGCATGGTAACCCCTTTGCAGGACTATAAATTTTTGAATAAAGGTTGAATAAAGGAAAGCACCTCCCCTTTACCTTACGGTGGTATAACTTACTTAATCAACTCGTTTGATTTATTCAGTTTCTGTTGTTTTATCCAGTTTGGCTCAGGATATAAACTAAAAAATAGAAGTTGCAGTCGACCAATATTCTCCCAGTACAGAACATACAACCTAGTACTGTAATGTAAGAAATGATGGTGGTTTTTTTTTTGAGCCTAATGAATAAGTGAATAGAATAATGTATTTTTTTTTCAGCATGTCGCAGGCAAATGTTGTAAAGAGAAATCTGAGTTCTCCCTGTACCTGTTATAGTTGAACCTATTAACTAAGTATAATGGCTTTATTCCCACAAGTCTGGCTCAGTGGTGGAGCAACCAAACTTGTTATTGTAGGGTCATAGGTTCCACTTTTATTGGGAGAACTCAAATTTTGTTTTTGAAACAAAAAATACATTTATTCACCAGCCCTAGTTATTTTTCTAATGGTCCTTTTTGCAAACTTGCCGAAATCCCTAGTAAGCGCATACCAGACCTCAGTACCTACGGCTTTGAACGTTATCTTGCCTGTCATTTATCTGTCATAACAGGAATGGCTGGGGAAGCAAGCAAAGTACTTTATTTGACAAAGTCATAAAAGTTCTGTCAAACTTGAGATTGTCAAGACTAACATATGAATCGGTAAGGCTTTATAAGATGCCATCCACATTAATATGTTTTCACTTGAAAATGCATACTTTTTGATACGTTTTCGCCTATCATCCACTCTAAAATGCCTGAAAGTGCAGACGAAAACAGAGACTTAAGAAAACAGTTTCGAAAGTGGAGACACTTGAAAATGCATCATTTTGAAAATGTTCCGATTCTATTGTGGAGAGGTGAAAACAGAGACTTTTTAAAACGGTAACACACAAAGCGTCACGTACAATTGGTTTCAGTCGAAATCAAGCATTTATCGAGCACCATGGGTGCTGAACTTCAACGTATGTGCAGTCCCAGGCTCCAGTTGTTTTTAGTTGTTTTCATTGTTTTTGAGTGTTTTATTGTGGAGATGAAAAGGAGGCTTTTGAAAACGCATTAGTGTGGATAGGCCCTAATTTTACACACAATTGGACACAGGGAATCTACAAGCAATTTGCTACAGGAAAGAAAGATTACTCACTAGCATACACATAGAGCACATGATGTATTAACTAACTGGTGTACAATGTTTTGTATCTTCCTGAACATTGATCACAAGCGAATGATCCAGCAAAATCTTGTGTGCAAATACGTGGAGGTAAACAGCTGATTTTTCTTTAGTAACAGCAACATACTGGTAATAATTATTGCAATGCGAATGCCAAACTTGAGTGGTAATTCTGAGATAGAACTTTTCCGTGTCACAATTGTTTACGCTAATTACATATGACTCAATGCTTTATTACTGGCTGAGGCACAGTCATGCAACAAAATGAAAAACCATCATTAAATAAATAAATTATAACCGCTTACTAACCGAGCGCGAGGGCCAATATTCCCCAGTACGGCTCGAGCAAGCTCGGTTAGTAAGTTGTTTATTATATGGCACTCTATTTCTGATAGTAAAATGCAATTCTGGTGGCTTGCACTTAAAGGGCTTCCGCTGTGACGTAGTCGAGATGACGCAAGCAGCTCAGACAAAAGCAAGCTACCACAAGTTCAAAAAACAAATTTATTGAATGTGAAATCAATCACAGTTTTTTTTTTTGCTGTTTTGTTGCAAATTTTGAATTTGCCAGCTTAACTCCAAACAAAAATACACGGGTTGGACCATTTAAAATGGTCCGTACTGCAAAATCCTGACGGAGAAAGAACCAATCAGAGCACAGGGATTTGCCGAAGACTGGTGTTGCCATATATTAAATAGCTTTATTTAACAAGAGAAACACTTTACATTCCTAGACTGAGAAACCTGTGGCCCTTACCAAAATTACAACAACAATAACGTTAAAAAATTCTTACGGTAATAATTATGATAATAAAAATTAACCTAACTATATAATGCAATAAAAGAATAAAGGTTAAACTAGTAAGAGATTGGAAAATGGTCAATATTGGCATACCCCTCCTTTACGCACTCGATATATGGATTTTGTTTTATTTGTGTTAAGCTTAAACCAGTTGTTTTGCGACCATTCTTTGAGTTCTAGAGTACTTTGACATAATCTAAAACATAGTTCAAAGGTATCCATAAAGCGATATAAGGCGAGTACAAGTTCAGAGTTATGTCACTTGCGAAGATGTCCACAGTAGTGGGCTGTGATACTGCTTCAAGGAGGTCATGTATATGCACTAGGAAAAGAAGTGGGGAAAGGACAGATCCTTTTGGTACTCCGTGCGGCAGCGTTTGGGGCGAGGATTGTGCACTCCGAATGACTGTGCACTACCTACAGTTCTGAAGGAATGAACACATGAGGTCCAGACTGTTGTCATCTAAACCATAAAAGCGCAGTTTCTCAATGAGTATGTTGTGGTTAACAAGGTTGAAGGTCTTCTGGAAATGGGCATAAAGTAAGCCATTTATACAGTTGTCTCCATAATGTCATCAATCAGGTCATCTCAGTTGATGACCTGATTGATGACATTATGGAGAGAGGTAAAGGCACGGTCATGGCTAAATTTGATGTTGAGTGTGCCTATGGGAACATGGCAATGCATCCTGAGGATCGGTACCTACTAGGAATGAAATGGAGAGATGCTTACTTTGCTGACCTTGTCCTCCTGTTCGGGCTTCGATCTGCTCCATTCATTTTCACTGCAGTGGCAGACCTAGTACAATGGACCTTGATCCACAACCATTGTGTAGATTTTCTCAGACACTACTTGGATGACTTTATCACTTTGGGTCATCCTGGTTCCCCAGTTTGCCTACATGATTTGCGGTCTTGTATTCAGCTATGTTCTGAGCCTGCCCTGCCACTTCACCCCAACAAGCTGGAGGGCCCCTGTACATGCTTTATGGTCTTACTGCGCTAACTCTCCCTACTGACTGTTCGCTACTCCTTCTCCTTCACCTCATCCCCTGTGCGTGTCAAGGCTAACCCAATATCTGATGCCCTTTCCCGTTTTAATTTTCAGCGCTTTAGGCATTTGGCTCCTTATGCAGACCCACCAGCCACCCTGGTCCCCCCCACACTCCTGGCTGACCTTCAGGTAGTCTGACAGAGAAATGCTAAAGGTAATTTGTTTTATGGTTTGGCAGTGCAGTGTCTATTTATAGCCTTTTATAGGCAAGATGGCTGCTTGGGTCTTCAGGACTCCCTTCCTCCAGCAGACAAGCAAACACTTATGTGTTTTTGCACCTTATTGGCAGACAATCTGAATCATGGGTCAGTAAAAGTTTATCTGTCAGCCGTGAGTTCTCTGTATATCAAGAAGGGATTGCCAGACCCGCTTTCCAACTGCCTTCAACTGCAGCATCTCTTTGGGATATCAAACGAGTACAAACGTCTTTCAAGTCAGTTCGCATGCCAATCACAATTGATGTCATGCAAATTATCTACCAGGTCTTGGATTTTAGTGACCGGAACCATGTTTAGATTTGGGCAGTGTGTTGTCTTGGTTTTTTCGGTTTTCACAGTCAACTCAGGCTTCAATCCAGCTACTCATATGGTTGTCAGTGGTCTTCAAGTATATGCGTTAGTAGACCCTACATGCCTAAAAGTCCACATAAAATGCTCTAAGGCCAATCCCTTCTGCAAGGGCTGTGATATCTACCTGGGGAGGGGGACTCCATGATTTGCCTTTTGGTCGCAGTCTGTCAGTATCTTAATATCCGGGGGTCCACCAGTGGTCCATTGTTATTGTTTCACAATGGCCATCCTCTCTTGCCATCTGAGTTGTCTTCACTGGTCCAGTCCATTCAGCTGGTTTGTTGGGGTTGTACTCTCATGGACACAGCTTTTGGATTGGTGTGGCTACTTGCAGACCAGCAGATTTTGATTCCAGGGATTGATTTGGAACTTACTTCATTGGCTTTTTGCTTTACGCTAGTTTGTTTATCGAACAACGTTGACTTTGTCATCTTCAGGATTTGAAAACTATGCGAAAATGTTTTGCTTTCAAGTTATACCGATGCTAAAAATACACCAACTAGAAATCTTTCTTTGTTATGCATTTTCTTGATGGATCAGTCAACGCTGAGTTTGTGAAAAATAGTGGCATTGTTAAGATAAATATAATAAGCGCATGGTTTATATGCTTTCAATTTAGAAATGTGCATATATTTCAAGCATGATGTTTGTACGTCCACAAGGACCCCTTCTTAGTATTTTAGAGGGTCCAAATGCAAAATATTGTGTCCCAGGACGCAATGACGCGCTCTGGATGTAACACTGCACAATGTCGTAAAATCATACTGCGATCCTATCAAAAGTACAAAGTTGGTTCTGTTGTCTTCTATTACACATGTAAAATACTTCCAGTCTTCAAATTTTTTTACACATAAATTGCATGTAAATTTTTACACGGAATTTTTGCGCGGTTGATGTGTGCGTAAATTGTGTACAATATGGCAGTTCTACACTCATCCTATGCAAGTGTAATGCTGCAATATCCATGCCCTAGCCTGTACTCTATATGCCCATTAAACCTTTCATTCTGTGAAGTGACCAATGTGCAACTTCTCTTTACATAATCATTCTAGCCAACATTTTATGAGAACAATCAACTTAAGGACAATTAGTGTATCTAATACCAAACTCTCCAACTCACATCCAAATAAATATACAGCTTACTGAGATGAATATTTTGGGATTGGAAGTGTTTCTCCTTCTGCCTTTAGTTACCCAGTTGAGTTGCTTACTTTCAAGGGAGGTTGTCAGGCTTCGGTCATTTGTAAGGTGGATTATGATATCAACCGGGTCTCTATAAATGGCTACCCATTGGATAAGAAAAAAAGTGATGTTAACTTTTTCTCAGTGGGTCATTCTGAATTACTTGTCAGATGTTGGTGTTAAAAGAGTCATTACTCTTAGTTAATGTTGAGTGTGGGTATTTCTCTAGCTTCCAAATGAGCCAGTCATGAGACGCATAACAACAGACAAGGCAACCAAACGACTCAGGCAGATCCTAAGTGATACTGAATGGGTGAGTTGTAACTTTATCTCAGCACTTCTGTTCACTTCTTAATTGGTGAGGTAAAATAATATGCTCAGAACAGAGTCTCTTTAGAACTGGTCAGTGGGACCCTTACCATAATATTGTAGGATCCATAGCAGGACTTACAATACTCATTTATCAACAAGGCAATAGAACATACTTAGACAAGCAACACAAACAATGTTCCCAACCCTGGAATTAAAATTGCATTAAAGGTCTTAAAAAAGTGCATGGTATCTTCTATTTTGGCCCTTGTTCTGGCTATGAATACATGTATCTTGATTCAATAACACTCTCCTGCTTCTGTTCAAACAAAGCTACAGTTGTCGTTCCACTAAAAATAATCCTTATTAGCAAGATTTTCTAGCTGATGTTGCTTTAAATTACCAGTAACAACTGTAAAATGTAGTTAAGATTACTCTTGACATTAAATTCTGCCTTTTGGTCCAACAAGTTGTAAGACAAGTGCATTGTTTTAAAAGGAAGCCAAGAAAACTAAATTTCTCTGACATGTGCTTGAGTACTTTGATGCATCTTTATACTGTACATTTCGTCAATGAGATGTGGGAATTACGAGTTGTTGGTTGTAGTCTTAGTTAATCTCTCAACTGTTGCTTTTTTTTTGCAGGATCCAAAGCTAGTATCCTGGCTCCACAGTACATTAGTAGATGGGCTGAGCATACCATTGTTGGCCTGTTACTTAGATGTGCTGCAAACTCTCAGAGCAAAAGTATGTTCTGTAGCCTAAAGTACTCTCCTTAAATACCCTCCAAGGACATGAAATAACATCCCAACCACATTACGTTGATTTTTGTTTGACTCCATCCAGTTATACTGGTTTCTAAGTGTTTTTGCATAATGTTTTTTGTAGGTGCCTACATTAGTGGACAGAATAATGATCCAGCCATCTGGTCTGCGCCGTGGTATGGCTGCCAGTACAGAAGCTCTGAGCTTGCTTCTTAAAAGACCATGGGATCCTGCTCATGGACTTGTTACTCAGCACAAACAGGTAATCAATATAATCTAGTGTGTGGATTTTGACAACCTGTCACATGAGATGTTTTTTACCCAGAGAACTGTCTGAAAAACAGGTGTGAAATTTTTTAGCAACTTCCCAAAGTCCCATTCTGATAAGAGATACATTTATGTAGCAACTCGATCAGGAGCTTAAAAACTATTATTTTCTTGCAACAAAAAACAAAAGCTATCAGTCTTTTGTGAGCAGGCAATATTGCTGTTTTGATTTGAGGTAGCTTTCAATACATACTTTACTTCAAATCATGCGAACATGGCATTCTTCAAAAACATCTTTAGATCATTCTTTTTATTGTTGTGTCCCAAAAGATGCAAGCCATGAATTGCTTTGTGTCATTGAGAATTTTTATGTGTCAGGGACCCAGGACCCAGGCGTAACAAAATCACTGTAGAAGGTAAAAAGCATCCATCATGGTTCCAGAAAATGTTGCATAATGGGAAAAATTGTCCTTTCTTTAAAACTGGTCATTACTAAGGCATTTGTTAATGACTGGTTTGCTTAATTAGTACCCAGGATATAAAACATATGTAAAAGTAGGATTTAGTAGATCCTAATTAAACACACAATCCTGTACTGAGGCAAAGTGTAATTTCCTCTATAAGCGCAAGCTTCCAGGGACTCCTCTTTTGTTGGTTGTGCCATGTGGTCCTACTACCAGCATTGGTTCTGGTACATCTTCAAAGCGCACTCGCTTCTGGCATAACCAGCTGTCTGTGTTGGGTAAAGTTGTCCCTGTTACTATGCACACAAGTAATGGAGGAAGTGGGGTATCCATTAGTCAGTGTTTGGATCATATTATTGGTGCTGTGAGGATCAAGGTGTTAGAGGTATGTATGTGCTAGTATTTCATTTCAGATTGATAGAGTCAAAACAGAGACAAAGGAAATCTCACCTTTTTAACTTGTGGATACGCGAAGCGTATTTGCGAGTTTTTGTGGGGACTCCGATATGCAAATTGTCACTCACTCACTCACTCACTCACTCACTCACTCCAGTGTAGACATCTTCGTAATTAGTCGGATAGAACTCGGGGGCACCGATATGAAGACGACAATTGTCGTGACCGAAGTCACGGAAGTCTGTTGATGAAAGTTCATGCTGAAAGTGTATCGTACTGTTGCCAGAGTTTGTAATGATTTTGTAGCTTAAGAGGACGATTAGCGAGGCCCTGTTAGCGGTAAATTTCGAAAAGCGACATGGCCTTGAAACGGCGACATAAAGGACCTGAAATGGCGACGAACGACGAGCCACTCACGGGAAATTACGACAGCTACCTTCGACCTTCCGAAATTGCGACGTGAAAAGGTTTGAAACTCAGACGCGCGACATAAAGAACCTCACTAACAGGGCCTCATTAGCGGTCTTACTAAAATCAAAAGGAGTTTAAATGTTTCCAGTTAGGACAATAACCAACTTGGAGACTGAATTTCATGAGCCTTTTACTCGGCCAGGCGCTAAACGTGAACAGATGATAACTATTCGCTTTTCCGACATCGACCGCCATCGACCGCCCCCAAGATTACAAGCAGTATATGAATTTCAGTTGGCTCGAAAGTGATCTGAAGATGAGAAAATCTCTTGCTAATGTAGTAAGCTTTGATGAGAACTCATAGAGTGTAATTAGCACTTGAATGAGAACTTATATGAGCGAAATGAGTACTCGTTATTGAACGAAACTACTACTGAAAACAGAATAAATTGACGAATCCATGATGTGAAACCGAGGAACTTCTGTGGCCAACCTGGATAAGAAACATCGCATGGAGGACGTTTCTACTGATTTAAGTGTTAGTACGAACAGGAATGGAGTTGGAGAAGTATTGGGACGGTCAAGAAGTATGTCAACGCTTACCATTTAATATGGAGGCGCATGCCATGGCGGAGAACCATGAAGATTACAATGTAAGAAAGTCATTAAAGGGTTCGAAAAGAGTAAGTCATGTAGAGAATGTATTAAGCGTTATATTATATACAATACACCACAAGCTGTTACAATGAAAAGTTTTCTGTCTATTGATTTCCGAATTTACCTTGAAGTGAACTAGATTGTGTTGAAGTAGACATGTTGGAAAAATAAGCATACCTGTTTTGCTTACTGTTGTATGACTCATCATATTTACATTGTAAAAACAAGAAGTTATAAGGATAAAAACAAAGATGTATTGCTGTATTAATGATGGAAAGTGTGATTTTTTTTAAGTGCAACCCTGAATATATATACCACTGATAACCTAAAATGAGATGGTAATGCAAATAAACTAATTCAACTTGATAAAGGATTGAGGGTCTTAAGGATTTTAAGATCATCACTAACATACGTTGCAAAAATGCAAGAAAGACTTGTTTGGTATGATTCGTCAGCTGGGCTGTCCTACATGGTTTTGTTCATTATCAGCTGCAGAATCAAGGTGGATATTTCTGTTGAATACATTGAATAGACTTGTAGACAACAAAAACTATAATGATGATAAAATTGACAATGTCATGGCAACAAAATTCAGACCTTATTCAGAAGGACCCTGTTACATGTGTTAGAAACTTCGAACTCACAGACAGTGAGCAGCAGGATACCAGAACTACTTAAAAGCAAACCCAGACAAGTTCCAGTCGCTAATTATTAATCCAAGGAAACTCGATAAGAACAAGAGTGACACAGTCCTCAATATTGACGACACAGACATTATAAAAACAGAAAAAATCAAACTATTGGGAGTTTACATCGATGATAAACTTGAGTTCACCGAGCATATCCGCGAGTTATGCATTAAGGCCAGCCAGAAAGTCAGAGTACTTTCTCGCCTTCGCAATTTAATACCTTGCAAGGCTAAGTTATTATTGTATAAGACATTCATTTTGCCTTACCTAACATACTGCCATTTAATATGGCAATTTTGTAGGTCATCGGACAAAAGGAAACTCGAGCGAATTCAGGAACGCGCACTAAGAGCTATATATAAATCACACTCCGAAACCTACAAAGAGCTCTTGGGACGTGCAGATTTGCCCACATTATATGATAGGCGTTTACAGGATACAGCAATACTTATGTACAAGGTCAAGAATGGGCTTGCACCAGAAAACGTCTCTGCCCTTTTCGTCCGCAAACGCTCTACACACTCGCTTAGAAACAGTGATTTTGTCTTACCGCGTTTCGACACTAAACGTTACGGGAAACATTGTATTAGATATCTTGGACCATTACTATGGACAAAATTAAGTAAAGACTTGAAAAACTCGCCTACAGTAGCTACTTTTAGAACTAAAATTAGAAAACTCACTCTTTCGGACTATATAGAAAACAACAGCAACTGCTGTAAGCTCTGCAGTGCGTAGGAAATACTGCAAATACCAGTCTATTTCTTTTTAAGTATTTTAAATGATATCAGGCTAATAGAAAATACTGTAAGTACTAGTTGTTAATAGTTTCAATAGTTAGGCATTTTAAATGATTTTAGGTTAAGTATTCTAATTAGTGTCCCCAATTAGCCCACAAGGGCTAAATCCATAGACACTGAAATAAAGTTTTTACTTACTTACTTACTTGGTTTCGGTGCCATTTAATCCTGTACCCTTATGTTAAGTTATCAAATTTTTTAACAACTGTATGCTTGCCACCTGCCTTATAACTGATGCCTAGTGTAGTCAAATGATTGGCGTCATGTACTCACTGTATGTTTATTTCAAAAAGCTACTCAGCTCCCTGGTCACTTTTATGTTGTGATTATAGATTATTAAAATTATCTTCAAGTTCATTCAATCACAACTCTGAAAAAACACCTCGTTAATATTTTTAAATTATTTCTTTTTTCTCTGTTTTGTAAACATATCCACGAGTTCACCATAGTCCTTCTTTGATTGGTTTTAGTGAAGGAAGGAAAACCAAATTGTTGGGGAAAAATGCTAGGAATGCAACATACTGTATTTCTTGTGTTGTATATGTGTACATGTGCTGTGAAGAAGTCATTTGGTGGTTTTAAGTTTAATTGTGTAATGTTTATATGGGATGCCTTTGACAGACCACGTTTAAAATTCAGTAAGATCTTGTTTTCTTCTCCTTGACAAAATGACAAGTTTTTTAACATTTTTGTAATGTTTTGCATTGTTGTGTCTGCGATGGGTTTTCATTGGCTCAGATGTGCAATCACATGAAATCTCATGCCTAACGCGACAAAGGTGAAATTGATTTGGAATTTTATCGATTTCATTGGGTCCGACGGCCAATCACATGAAAGATCATGCTTATATCAATATATGATAAAGGTGAAATTGATGTGGAATTTTACCGCAGCTGTGCAACATAATGCTGCTCACAATATTATTCTTTAGTGCAACTGGACAAAATACCACACAAACTTGTCACAAAAGTGGTCCTCCCATGTAAAAGCTGACAGGCATCTTGTTCTTGTCTTAGTGTGGCTCAAGGTGTTTGCTTTCAATTGTGTTAATTTTTTACTGCCAAATTTAGCCTTCTTCTTTCTTTGTAGTTGAGGAGCCACTTTCCTAACAGGCCAATTATTCTACTGGGTTGGTCTGTTGGTGCACTTGTATCGTGTCAGGTATGATACAACAAGTTCTTTATGTAGTAATACCATGTCTGATGTGGGTTATTGATAACTTGAGGATATCAATCTGATCCCACTCTACAGAACTAATATATAAGGAAGTGCAGGGTATTTAGAGCCCGTAGGAGGTCTGTTCTTTCTAAATTGTAATTATGAAGTTTCTGATTACACAATATCTTCTCAATTTTACAGCAAACTTTTGTTATGGTGGTCGTCATTCCGCGAATCTTTTGCTTCGGAAAGTGATTGGAAAAATATTGTTTGGAATAATAAAGAGATTTGAATAGACAATAACCCGGTTTATTATAACAATTACTTTAAGTCGGGAATCATTTACATACGCAATCTTCTATTTAACTTCAATACAATAGACTCCTATAATTATATTTCGAACAAAATTGACAAAAGCAATTTTCTACAATGGGCAGGCCCCCATCATTCTATACCTTCACATTTAAGAGAAATCAGCCTAGATATACCAAGCATATCTCCATCACTTATAATTGAAAATAAAATGTTTGATATCAAAGACAAAAATCAAAAGATTATTATTCGTTGCTGGTTTCAAGAAAAGCTCAACCTCCTAATATTATCCACAAATTGAAGAGTGATTTTAATTTCACAACCCAACAATTTAAAGAAATCTTCTTGTTACCACATTTAGTTGCACTGGAGTCATATGTCAAGGCCTTCCAATACAAAGCAATTAATTCTATTCTTTACACTAACAGCAAACTATGCAAAATTGGATTTAGAATTAATGATGCATGTACTTTTTGTAATGAAGAACCGGAGAATTTATATCACCTTTTCTGTGAATGCCCTCAATCCAAAACGTTCTGGACTGATTTTGCATCGTACTGGTACCATCTATCGGATCAGCCAATCCATCTTTCCACACAAAACGTTTTATTTGGAGTTTTATCCAAACAATGCCCTTTATCAAATTTATTAAACTTTTCCATTCTAATTGGAAAATTATTTTTGTGGGACTGCAGAAGAAGCCAGACACTTCCTCAAATTCAAGGACTGCAATCAAAACTTAAGATCAAATATGAAACTGAAAAAAATATCAACAAGAAAAACTTATTGGAAAAGAAATGCATGCTCACTCAAATATAATTATATGTCTATCTTATTTTATCACCTTTTAATTTTAATATAAATGTATCTTTTATTTTGTTGCTCACTGCTTTAATATGAATGTAAGTAGCATCAGTAATCATAGTAATCATATTATATCCGTGCGGGAGGTCGCGGGTTCAAAACCCCGGCCGGACCAACACTCATGGTCTTAAAATAATTGAGTAGAAAGTGCTGCCTTTGTAATGGCATCTGCAAATGGTTAGACTTTCTAGTCTTCTCGGATAAGGACGATAAACCGTAGGCCCCGTCTCACAACTCCATCTGTAATGTGGGACGTAAAAGAACCCATGGCACTGTTCGAAAAGAGTAGGGCGTGTTCCCGGTGTCATGGTCTATTGGTCTGATTGTAATGCGCATATGATTATTCATATAGAATATGCGCAATATAAATGGAGTATATTATTATTATTATTATTATTATTATTACTTTGTAAGTAGTGTAAGAAGTGGTATCGTAAGTTAAATAAGTAATCATATTGTTTTGTAGAGTAAGTTATGCAAATTGTATTATTGTAAGTAGCACCTCTAATTGCAAATCGAGTTGTAAGTAGTGCGTAAGTAAATAAAAAGTGTGTGGTATTTGCAAAGGGTAATAGTTACTAAAACTTAGAACAGGGAAGTGAACGGGTTAATCTGTGGATTGAATAGTGTTAAACTGGCATTGTTAAGTTTGTTGTTAATTTAGAATGACCTAGATAATTCATTATACCGTTGAAGGTACTGTAAGAACAGATTAGACAGTGGGCCTAGCCATACTTCACATTTGTTGGTAGGTTGCTTTAATGGAGTCAGTGTGCGCTGTTGTTTGTCTTGGTTTTCCTATTACGGGGCTAAGTGGAGTCAGAGTGGTAAGTACCAAGTGGTTTGTACTCGGAATTTTGTTTGCTTATCAGTTGATTCACTGTTGTAGAATTATTAGATGTTATGTCTAGAAACACTTGAATAATTTAAAGCATTGTAATCAGGACTTTGTGAAATCATTCTGATATACATTGACATCAGTTTGATTAAAGTATTATATTGCTGTTTGCTCATGAAAGCTGAAAACCAAAGGAAGGGTCTAAATTGAAACCACTGAAAGTTTCTGCAGCCTTGTTTGGAAATTGTCATGTAGGGAATGCGAAAAATATACATGTATCTACAGTCTGCACATATTTTTTCTACCTCCCGGGCTTGTTAAAACTGAATAGCGAAACCATTTACTATAAGACCTGAGTAGCTTTACGTACTGTCACTATTTAAAGCAGATGTTGTACTAATGCCTGTTAATTTTGTTTCAGGGTGTTGAGGATCCTCTATTGGAGCTGAAGACCCCAACATTGTTCATTATTGGGTCGCATTCAACGCTGACATCACAAGAAGATGTCGAGGTAGTTTTTGCGTAGAAGCATTTTCTGAGTACACTACTGGAAAAGACTGACTTAATGCATCTAATAACCCCCTTCCTCACTCAGTTTAATAGCAGCTCTCCTTAGTTGGTGGGATACACTACCACTACCCAGGAGATTTGTTGTTTGGTTGATCCAATATTTGTACCACATTTCAAATGGTTAATGTCATTAACTTATTTCCATTGTCCATGTAGGAGATGCGTGAGAAAATGAAGACAGACACAAGCCTGTTGGTGGTTGGAGGAGCTGATGAGCAGGTGAGTTTGCTTGAACACCACCTAGTGAACTAGGAACTTAACAAGAAGAAGGGGAGGTTGGTGAGGTCCTGTTGGCCTTTTTAAGACATGGGAAGTGGGGGGGGGGGGGGGGTGAAAGACCCACTGGAGTAATGGAAGGCCACCAAACCAAGAAATGGGGCTCACTGTAATAATGTCAGTATTACAATGAGCTGTGTAATGATGTATTTGTCCTTAAGATTAAGTGCTAACTGATGCGACCTCCTGTAGAGAAGTGGCTTACTTTCTCTCCACTTTGGACCTAGTACCATCAGCCTTTAAACCAGGTTAAGAAAAAAAATTATAAGCCACTGTAGAATGATATGGGAAATGCTTTGTCACGTGGTCCTGCTCAGTATTCTGCAACTGTCCAAAATGACGTCGAAATTGGCGAATCTTCACTATTTGAAGGTAGAAACACTGTCTACTTTGGACTAGGTCATGGAACCACATCTAATGGTGCTGTAAAACTACGTAAAAATGTTAGTTTTGTGGAAAAAATCAGAGATCACTAATCGTGTGTTGCTGCAGCTGTTTTAACCTTTTAACTGGCACTGTGCATGAAGAGCAAGGTGTACTCCTTTTCAAAATACTGACTTTTTCATTACGAATTGTAGCGAAACATGATTATATAACACTTCCGCTATTGTAGTTTCGTGTAAATGTTTTTATTGTGTATTGTTGGATCTAAGTTCTTTTAGTGGCTCATGTAAAAGGTATTTTGACATAAATGGGCAGTGCATGTTTGAGCCTATCTTAAGTATGCTTTGCCAAACTCATGGATATTTTCCGGAATATAGCGGCCCTACCATGGTAACATTTCTTTAGGGAAAATGCATCGGGCTTAGGTCTTTCCACTCGCACTGATGGGCCATACATTTTGGCGTGACAGTGATTTATATATCCTCGTGAGTCCACGCCTATTACCGGTATTCATCAATCAAAGAGGAATACAAAGTCTCCTTAACTACAATTCTTCACAGCTGTATTTATTTTGTTGGTGATCAGTGTAACCAGAACATCCTGAGAGCACAGCAAGTTGTCCCCCTACTCCTTTTATGGTTGGCACAAGGAATCTGTTTGGAGCCCATATAAGACCTCTTATGAATTTCCTCTCGTGTTTATTAACACGCTTCAGCAATTGGAGGAAAGTTGATGCAGTTTCTTTCCAAGAGCATTTAGAGACTCGGACCCCTTACCAGATAACTGCATTGACTAGGGAACTGTAGAGGCTTTAATAAAGGCTGTCATGTTAAATATCAATAGACGTTGACCTTGGCACTTTCCTCATTACTAAGTTGTTTGTTACCGTCCGCACCTGCACATTTGTGACAATGGGCCACGCCCTTTGCAGTTCAGCAAATAAGAATTCTTGTGTACTTTTCCAGCTGCGTCTGACTCGAGCCAAGAAGAAGCAGGATGGTTTAACACAGAACATGGTTGATCGGTTAATTATGGTATGTATGGCAAAAGATGCAGCCGCCGGTTTCCAGAATGTTTGCCTGTCTTTAAGTAGTCTGCATTTACAGGTAGCTGGTGCCATTGAGGCTCCGCGTGTATGACATTTCTTAAATCGTTGTAACGAAGAGCCAACGCTTGAAACATCAGTCTTATTCAGTATCAGTTCTCTTAGACACTAACGCTATTCTCCAAACGGAACGTCAGTCGAGCAGATCGAAACATACCCGTTTGCACTAAGAAAAGCTTATTCATTGTTTTAAGCCGGTACAGTCAGCACCATTTGCAGCTCGTTGGATAGTCATTTGTTCCTTTGCTTCACTTTTCCACTGATCGGCGGAAAGCCAGTTTTTTTAGAAACCAACCCAATTATCCAAGTGGAACTACAGTTGAACTGATCGAAAAGAGATCCAACTCTAATCGACTTACTACCATTTGCGTTCAATCCTGAAACGTGACGGCATTTTCGTGCAAGTTTACTTTTCAAACGTAACGGTTTCCTGGACAACTGTCTCGCGTAGTCCAATGAAAGTGTCTCGTTTGGAGCGCGAAAGTACTCACCTTCCAATGTAAATACTTGCATGTTTTGCTCTCGCTATGTGCAGGTTTTGATAACATATCAGAGAGTTTGCGGGTTTCAGCGAGATGTGTTGAAGTTAAAAAGGCGATGTCTTTAGTGTAGATACTGTAAAAGCACTTTATGTTTCGAAAGGTCACGACGGAGCAAGGATTTCTGGAATACACGTAAATACACAGAAGTGCAGGCCGCCCGTTAATGTCCTAGACATAAGTGACAACTTCTACAAATGTTTCCATCTCGTGGATCAGATTTTACCCGCTACAGTTTAGCCGAGATCAAGTTCACTCTCTGCTTAAGTTGATCACTGCGATCCTGCATGTGAATGGTCTGTTCTTCGGTTTTGGCGACATATTGCTTGAGAGGGGTTTGCTGCTTGCTATCGCCGGCTTTGTGAGTTGCACGGGCCACTATCCTTTCAGGAGATTTTTCGAACTCTCACAATTCCCTATCGCACAGATCGCCACACTTGGAGTTTTTTTGAAGAGGTAGAGATCTTCTGGCTTTAAAACATTCTGGAAAAGAATGCTTTGGCCGAGTAGACTTGGCTTCGCGTTTGTCAGGCTCTTGGCTGTGCACTGTTATCGGTATCCACTGGTTGAACGGATGGACTGTGAAATGAGAACGCTTGTGTCGTGAGATTTCGCTGCTTTCCAAGCATCTTTTTCATTTGCAAATTGAAATGTAGAAGAATTAGGTCGATCTCTAGGTCTTCGTCATTCATGGTTAGTCTGACTAGGTGAGGCACCTCTCTTAAAATTCGCGCTTTGAAGGAATCAAAGTCGAATTCCAAAATTTCTTCTTCTGTAATAAAGGTGTTGTCCTTTTTGAACCATGGTAATTATAAACTACTCTTATCTGCTCCAAAGACATCACGCCTTTGACTCCTTAACTTCCCGGTGAAACTCGCAAACTTTCTGAAATATTTTAAAAACTTACACATAACGAGAGAAAAACATCCAAGTCTTTACACTGGGAGGTGAGCACTCCAAACGAGGCACTTTCATTGGACTCGGCGAGACAGTTGTCTAGGAAACCGTTACGCTTGAAAAGTAAACTTGCACGAAAAAACCGTCACGCTTCAGGGTTAAACGCAAATGGTAGTAACCCTTGATGCTTGTTTTAAGGCGGTACACCTTACATTGTTACCAACTCGTTTGGTAAAGTCAAATCTCCCTGTGTTTCGATTTCATCTGGGCGAAGAACCATTTTCTTTAGAAACTAACCCCAATTATCCAAGTGGCTCATTCCAGAGTTAATTCCAAGAGTTAAGTGTATTTTCTGGGTCTTCCCGCAGGATGAAATAGGCGATTTTTTGGGAAATGTTCTAACATCCATGAACACTAGCTCCCATCACAGGAATGACTCCTCCGACATAGATGAAGTGGACGTCCGAAAAAAAAAACGTAAGCGATCAGTATCACGTGACCTAAGCACGGATATGGAACGCTCGTTGACGAAACAGGTCACCTCATCACACTCAACCCCAAAGAGGCAAGCAACTCAAAAAAGCACTTTCCAAGATTCGGACAAAACGTTGTTGAAGCTTCCTTTAGGCAATACAATGGGAGCTTTGAGCAGTTTGCGGAGTCTGAGCCAACCAAGCCCAGCCAAGCGACCAAGGACGTCTAAGCCCAAATCTAAAGCAACCAGTCCTTCAGCTAACGTGATTCATGTAACAGGAGCAGCACCCAATGGTGGGTCAGTTAGCGGTGTTGTTCAAGCGGTTCCTGCACATCCGGGTGCAGCACAAGGTCTCCCTCTTCATGCCACCGCTGTTCCACGTCAGGTGCCTTTTTCAAGTTCTTCTCCATCTCTGGCGTCTGTCGGCCGCGGACAGACATTCATTTCGTTGACTCCGAAAAGCAGTGATGGAGGAGCACGGGTGACACAAACATTTATCACCATTCCCCGGGGAAGCTCTCCCACTGTGATATCTTCCACCCCTGGAGGAGGTCATACTGTTCAATACATTATTAAACCTCAAAGTCAGCGTCAACCCTCAGGTTCCCTGGGGGCTGTAGGAGCAACACTGGCTGCTCAGAGTGGCGTTGGTGGTTCCAGTTGTCAGATGCCGGTCCGAACCATTGTGTCTGGCGCAGTGAGGCATACTCCTATTTCCCAGTCGTCAAGCTCGTCTTTCACCTCTGTACTCGGCCTGAAGGGAAACGCAGTTACAGCGACTTCATCGTCACTTCAGCCAGGGTCTTTAGTTTCATCCAGTGTAAAATTCACTGCAACGTCTGGATCCCCCACTTCTGGAAGGCCACCTTTTTCCCGAATCACCACAGATGTGTCTCAGCCATCCACAATCAGTTTACTGACAAAGGATGGTAACGCGCTTGTTGTGTCACAGCCAATTTCATCTGCACCACTTAAAGGCTCTTACAAGCTAGTTACTGGCTCTGAATTGGGCGGTGCAACCTTGCAAGCTGTAGGTGGCGGTACAACACCTCTGATCAACCAGCCACAGATTGTGGTGGGCCATCCTACTGCCATTAGCGCGCAGTCTGTAGTTGGTCAAAGGACCACAGGTGGACAAGGCTTGAAGTTTTCTACACCAACGGGAACCGCTGTGTCATTGCCCGTCAGCCTAGCTGCTATGGCTGGGAAGTTGCCTAACAGCTCTAGCACAATAGTCTCACCTGTTGGTGGCGCAACCCTCGGCCGTAGCAGTCAAATCACGTCCCAACCGTGGACCGCTCCTAGCCAAATTGTTACAACATTACAGAGGCCGGCGGCAAGCAGCCCCACGAAGACTACGGTTCCTGTTGCGAGCACATCCACGACATTAACGCTTACTGAAGGCGGTATAACTTTTGTGACAAGAAGTGTTCCTACCGGAACACAGGCAGCTGTTGCCCAAACAGGAGCAAGCCAGGTGGCAGGAAAACTGGTCGGTAACACTGTGGTTTGTGTGCAGTCCGTTCCTAAAGTGGTGCCCACCTATGTTGTGGCCAAAACGTCCGTTTCTGAGACGACAACTGTGGCATCGTCACAACCGTCAAAAGTATTATCAACTGTTAAACCCGTCACTGTCTCCACGGAGAGACAGACAGGAAAACAAGCTTTCTCTAGTATTGCTACCACTGGTCCTAGCGTACCTCCAGCAGTCCCTGTTACTTCTACAACTGGTCCAAGCTTGCCATCAGTTGTGTCCATTACCTCTGGGTCTACCTGTCGCTTATCTGTTTCCGGTGCTTCTACCACCGGTGCAAGCGTACCTTCTGTTGAGTCCACTACGTCTATCACAGGTGCAAGCTTACTTTCAGCATCTCATCCCTCTGCTAAAATAAGTCAAGAACTTGCTACTTATAACGCGGGTCGCCAGACAGTAGGAGCAGCCCCTTTGGAACAGACTAAAACTTCCACAGAGTGCCCGACCAATGGACGGTCACTACTCGCAGTGCAGGCGGCTTCTGCCCGTAAAGGTGAAGATTCTTTAACTAAAAAAGAATCTCTTCAATGATGTTCATTCATGTTGTATCGGCGTCTTAGGTCTTTGAGTTTGCCGAAAAAGCAAAACAAACACGCGTTGTGAAAAAGCTCAGTGTGTTTTTAATGAGAAAACTTTGATAACCGCGCATTTGATATGATCACTTGTCTCTTACAATAAAAAAAAACTAATTAAAAACAAGTCAGAATAAACTCCTGTCTTTGTCACTCGTGTGTCCTTCTTTGATGTGTCCCTTGGTAGACGGAAACGTAACAACCTTGAAATGACGGAAGAGTAATAGCCCTGCTGAGTTTCATTTGTAAAAGTTGTAATATTGTCAGATTGCTCAAAATGCCAAGGTTGCTGCCAAGTTGTAATATTATGGAACACGAATTTTTTTTTATTTGCTGGTTAGGTGAAGCAAAAGAGCTACAAATTATTTAACAAAAGACCGGAAACGAGGACGCAATGTAATTCCCCTCTCTATAAATTTGAGACACTGTTTTATACACTTTAGAGAACATGGTGTTAAAAATTGTACCGAGTCTCTGCAATCTCGGACATCTCTCGTACGGCCACAAATAGACTCAATATTAAGATGCTCAGTCAGTAATGTAATACAGTCATTGCTGTCGATCGCAGGAGGAGACGAAATCTTCTTTGCCTTCCGTGTTTACTCTGCTGTTGATAATGAAAACAAAACCATTGACGTAGGTAATTCCAATGGTGGCAAAGTGCCTCTTTTCTTGTTTTTCAAACGTCTCTACAAATCTTTTCCGCACCACCTACTCAACGGATGTACGTCCCCATTTAACAGAAATGTAGAACTTTCCTTCCTTTTTTCAACAGAAAATGAATACCTGGAGTCACGCCAGGCTGAAATGATTGCATGATAATAAATAAAAGGATAACCAAAAAATTTTAAACCTAATCCTATTTGCTATAGGCTAAAAATAATGATTTGAAGCGGTGCAAAAACTTTCAATTACGCACGGGGAATTTTGCCAAATGAGGGGACGGACGGTATAATTTTATGGGTTTCTTGTGGTTTTTTTCTTGGTTTGTTTGGGGAGAGTAATGTTATACCAGAGGTGTTACTTCAGGGTGAATACTTTCGTAGGAATTTGATTTATGAGTTAAAAAGAAACAACAGGCTTCAAAAGCCTTCACTGGGTTGCCTTTGTGAACCCTTAGTACGCAAACGGCTCAATTTTTTGAAACTGTTTTGTCAATCCATTTTAGTTTGCAGTGTCAGTTGTGTTCAATAAGAGAAGTGTACAAGGAGTTAATCAAAGGCTTCTATGAACAAACTCATGAATGCATTCGGTGACATATGAGGAGAATTTTAGATTTCAGAACTCATTCAAATAATTTAATCAAGAAAGGCCTGTAGGGCTCTGCCATCTCGTGTTCCATTTACCAATTTAAAAAATATGCAGCCAAGGCCTGCATACAGCTTCACATTCTATATAGACAATGGTATCTTTGAAAAAAAGAAAAGAAAATCGATTCAGTTTAAAAAAAGAACAAAAAGAGTAGTCAAGAATACTTCACTAGGGATTGAACTCGGACTATGCTGCTCCGCAGTCCGGAGTGCTATCCATTAGACCGTCCAGAATCACGTGGTTATCTAGGGTATATCTTATATTGTATATGTTATAGATCTTTCGCTCGTACACTCTACTGAGTGAAGCTCTAAAAATTATATCTCATTACTCGGGCTACTACCACAGGTAGCCCGAGTCTAGGTTTACCTTTTCGACAACGTCGCAAATCGGACTACCCGCAGAGGCCTTTGGGTATTGCTATTATGAAAACAAAGCTGCGCACGGGGTCATCAAGTTATTGCACCGTCGATGTTGGATGCGAAAGATGTGTGCCCTGCTTTTGTTCGGGTTTCTCCTTGGAATGCTCACATCGCTTTTACAAACGCAGACGCCGTTCGCGGTAGACCTACCCAAAACTACAACATGAGCACTTTTCGGCCACGTCGTTCCGCGAACTCAAAGATAACTAAATGATAGCCATGAAAGCAAACTATGAAGCTGCGATAAACTCTGAACTATATTTGAAAGCCAATGTTATGCACGTGAGTACTACTAACTGCTGTATTGTCAGCTACTGTTGTCATTGGAATCCAAAAGCTGAAGTTAATACACGAATTTTTACAGCGACAGGACAGACGCGTCGTTGGATGCCTCGAGTGAACAATTTGTTCAAGACAACATTAGGCGAATAAAGGAGGTTATATAAAGGATTTTTTTCATCTAATTTAAATTTTGGTAACATTTTTGGATGAAGTTTTCTCAATTACGGTCTGTCTCATGCGTGGTCGCGTGGAAAGTAGTTGTAAGACAAAGACTTGACAACAAAAGCTTGATAACGCTCAAAGTTAGATTACGCTTGCAGGTGAAACGGTTGACGTTACAAAGGATTGCTAGACACAATGTTATTTAAGGCTGTTTCTAAAATCTATTTAACTTGTTGTTTGTTTATAATAAAGTTCTTGGTAATTATGACCGCAAAACGGCTAACAAAGCTATTAACTCGGAGACTATCTTTGTCAGCCCGAATTCCCTCGGGCCTCTTTTCAAAACCATGTCTGGATTCTTTTCTTATCCAAACTCAACCTTTTTTCTTGCCTGCGTGTTCGTGTGGAAAGACATTAGCGGGAACAGGGCCAAAAAGGCTAAATCGGAAGAATAGTATATCCGATTGAGGTATAATATTGTTGTTTTTCCCACATATCGCTTTTTCACCTTCGATAACTGGCATCAGGTTTCACAATTGTTTTTCTACCGTGGGAACCAAGAAAGCTGATTGCTCAACATTAATCGGATAAGTAAACAAACACAATTATTACTGAAATTTCTGTAAAACCTTAGACATCTTTCCGATAAAATCGCTCAGGTTAAACACGACGTCGACAAGAATTGCGGTGCGATATACAGTCTAGTTGGTTTTTTGCGGTCCTGGAACCAGCCATATAGTATACAATATATACAAAACTTAGGCGTAAACTAACATTCACGTTTAGCCGTATTATAAAATGTAGCCCGAGTGAACGCTCCCGAAAGCGTCTAGTTTTTCAACGTTCATGAAAGGTCAGTAATCCGTCATTCCCGAGGCTTTATCTGCAAACCGATATTTAAAATGGAGATGCCGTTGTAGAATTGACAAATTTGTGGTAAACATTGACGAACGTGTTTTATTTTATGGGGAAAGTGAAACCTGAAACGTGACACGACAGCACAAACCCATACTTGGCATCTTCCCTTCCTCTGACCCGTTTTGGAGGTTCAACACTTTATTTGAAAGCGTGAAGTTCACCAGAAATAGATAAGTTCCTTAAATTGGTAGGTATGTGCCGGTTTCGGTGTTGTCGCAAATAATGATTTTGAAATTCAATGAAGCTGCATACCACCGGACTGTTTTTACTCCAGTTAATTATATATCGGGTTTTGTAGTTTTTGTACAGTATAGAGGATCCAACGCTATAAATATAAATGAACACTTTATGAGAATGCTTCCCCCGATGTTTTCGATTTGATCGCTTTTAGAAGTCAAGTTAAGACGAAGTATCGTATTTTGACGTGCGTAACCCGCTTGTTATCTCGGATTCAAAATAATACCGTGATGTCACAGCGAGCCACACTCTTGCTTTCCAAACTTCACGCGTGGATCGACTCATGAACTCGATGGACGTGGTCTGCTAAGCGTGAACCAATTCTTAAAAATAAGCTCTACATTTCCAACGGTACCTTTCCAACAGAAAAGATGTGAATCCTTTCACCGAGGGAATCGCTAACACCACAGACCTCAACGTTTAAAGAACAAAACACTCTCCCGCATGAAAACACATCCAGGAATAGCAAACATAGACACTAATAAAGTCATTTAATGAATAAATCGAGTTAACAGCTCGAAAAGAGAGCAGCTCTACACAAGAAAAACACTTAGGCGAATGGAGTCCTCATGAAACTTTTCACGTTCTCTTCACCGTCGTGCTTACTTCAATCAGGTTGTTATGGCGATGTCCATGCCGAGCCAATCACACAGCGGCGGCGTCTTTGCTAAGCCTTATATAGGCAATAATGCGCAAGAATTGCAATTTCTCACGGAGAAAAAAATACGAACCTCATTTTAATACTGGATTGCCATTGCCATGGCAACCCAGTAATAAAGAAAAAGTAAGCCCTACGAACTCCGTAACAAGTTTTCCAATAACACATCGAGTGTAGTCCGTTAATGCTGCTGTCTGATTTAAGTTACATTTTTACTGATTTCATCTATCGTCCAATCATCAACTTGGTGATTTGTCACTGTTAACGAGAGTGTGACCGAGCGGCTTTTGTGTCTCTGGAATCCATCGGTGAATCCAAAGGCGTAGGGGCAATTTTTTGCCGGGGGGTGGGGGGGGGGGTGAACCATTTTCCCAAAAATCCTCGCAAGTTGCCCAGATTTTTACGCAACAGTCGAAAAGCAACGAGGGTAATATGATGCAGCAACATAGGCCTACATATGAAGTGAAAATATTCTTACATATGATACTATCATATGAGCTCATAAAAAACGTTAAAAGAAATAGCTGTCTCTGCCATTTGGACGGCCAAATATATTGATCATACGATCTATATCATTGTTGACTACAGAGTTGGCATATTCCCTTTCAGTGTTAATAAGTCCTATGTTATTGACGCGTTGTTGCCCCATGGTGCTGCTGAGATAAGTTTTCAATTTGCGCAGCCCACTAAATGATCGTTTTGCAGAACATGATGTAGAAGGTGTCACTGCAAGGATCTGTACCACCTTAGAAAACTCTGGCGACATATCAAATAGATCATTCTCGTGCAATATGATTCTCTACCTCCCCGGTGAATCTCGGCACCCATGAAACAAAAAATTCTTTGTTTCATTGGTTATCTTCTTTGTAGGAGTCCAACTTTTGGACTAGACACTAACCTTACTATCTCGCATTCTAAATGGTCGAGCTACTAAGAGTTTACGATAGCCGGTAATAATTGACTGAAAAGCGTGTTGAAAGAAAGGTCTGAGTTGGAGCTAGCAGCTAGCGGCGCGAGATGCCGAGTTCCAGATCCTGTTTCTTTTTTCTTGATGATTTTCATCAGGAAAGGTACAAACGCCTCGCGTATGAAGCTACTTTCGTTCAGACAGGGGAATGAATTTTGAAATAATTCGAAAGCAGGTTTATGGGTTCTCAAATTGCTTGCTCTGCATACGCGATATTCTGTTTCTTTCATTAGATGAAGGCACGTTTTAATTTATTCATTTCCATTCACACACTACTATGGTTCCACCAATAGCATGGCTCCAAACTTCTCTATATAAATTGTGCGTAACCCACAATCCCCTCTCATTCGCTCCGACGAAGGGCTAACGCTCGAAACGTCAGCACCTTCCTTTACCTTACGGTGGTATAACTTTCTTAATCAACTCGTTTGATTTACCCAATTTCTTGGGTAAGCGTGCTTAGTTTCTTCATTGTTAAAGATCTTGTCGTGCAGATGCCATAAACCAACTGATTTAGCCGGGCACTAAACAAATTTTCCCTTTATTAGAACTGCGAATCAAACGTCCTTTTTTGACAGGAAATGTCACTTGAGGAAAGGTAAAGATGTTTTAAAATAAAAGTAAAAATTCGCCCATGTTGGTTGAGTTAAACAGACAAGGCGAACTTTTAGCAACCTTAATTCATTTCCTTAATTATAATAACACGAAAAAGTGATAAAAATGTTGACACCACTGAGTCAAACTTAACATTAAAACTGTAACTATGTTATACAAATATTCTTTTTAGAAAAAAAAAAATTCTTGTGTTTCAGGTTCGTTTGGAGTCTTAGTTAGCAAAAGTGCTGTAGGTAGGAGATTTCCATAAAATGTTTGTATAAATATGATATTTGCAGTATCTACAACATGTAAAATAAGGATTTACAAAGTCAGTTATAAAGTTACTAAATCAGTAGCGGTAACCATTAGACTAAGAGTCCCGATTTACTGTCAGTCAATAGCTTACAAGACACGTGGTGCCAAGTTGACTATTAAATTAAAGAGAACGAGTCGCTGTTTAGTTGAATGCCAATAGTGCACTACCTCCGATTTAACCCTTTGAATGCCACAGGTAACCCATGTATAAATTCTCCTTATAATTCCAATACGCTACCGCACAAACAGATCCTAAGAATTGAGAACATGATCAAATCAAGGATGCTAAATCGATCAACCGCCAAATTCTCCTAACTAGAACATAAGGAACTGTAAAGCCCTTGCTCAGAAGAATTTATAGTCGGTCTTGGCAATGAAAGGGTTAAATTAATGTTGCTGTGCATTGATATTAAAACTTTATGATTCAGACCTCCGGCCACTCGCTGTCCATCACTAAACAGATAGCAAATACGTAAGCCAATCAAACTATAGGGTTCGGGATCATACGCGAATTGATTTCTATCGATAAAGATTCGCTTATCTTGGTTTGATCAAGTTCAGACTGTTTTGCTTTGTACTATTCACTTAAGGAGAAATTACATGCATGTATTATAATATTTCGATATTTTTACATAGTAAGAACTTGTTATTTTGGACAAACATAAATAACAATTATGCAGGAATTTGAGCTTAACTGAAGCACTAGTTGTCGTTTGTATCGTTTACAAAGCAGCGTTATTTACTTTCTCAAAGTATTAAGTTCATAATATTAGAGTTTTCTTGTCTATTATGGAATGCTTTAATAGTATTTGGCAAACGTAATGAAAGGGGCACTGTCAACGCCTCTAGTAAAGCTTAAAGATGTGTTCAAATTTTCAGAGAACTCGAAAGGTTGCACAGTTTGAAACAACTATGCCTTGTTTTTACTGTTATTTACCAGTACCTTCTGGGCAATCTAATGAAAATAACATGGCATAGAGCGTTTTCACTCACGTGGCCAGCAGCCATCCAAATGGTTTGGAACAAAAGAAAGTTTTTACATAAGAAAGGAGCTCAACTCCCAGAGGATTAGTTTGGAACACCAACATGGCCGCCGTTTCATTGTTTTGGAACACCAATATGGCTGCTGTGACGTCATGTGAAAACGCTCTATAATTCTACTTTCAAGACGTGCGCTGACGTTTCTCTTTGGATCAGTATATCACCGCCTAAAGTGGTATCTATTAGGACCAAATACAAACGTAGACAGTACCCCTTGAAAGGTGGAGTCGCGAGCTAAAATTCTCCGAACCATAAATGATCAGAACAATTCTCTTGATAGACTTGCTTCATGTTATGTACTATTGTGGTTAAATACAACCTCGTCACACCTCGTGAGAGAAAGAAATACCCATAATTTATAAAGATACTTATTAAAATTCTGGTGAAATTTTGAGCCACCAGTCTAACTTAGGCCTTAGTCAAAATCTTGTCATTTTTCTCATTCTTCGTTCGCGCAAAAGGTTGCGATGGTTGGTTCCAACGATATAATATTATACATTCTGATATTCTTTGTTTTACGATATATTATACATTCTGATATTCTTTGTTTTACGCATACGTATGCGCATGTCGAGACTCTAGATAAATATACTGTACATCAGGTGAACAACGGGCAATAAGCAATTCAAGTAGTGAATGGTTGGTTTCAACTGTAGGGAAAACTAGAAAAGCGTCCGAACTGCGAGTGTGATTGAATGCCTTGACCGTCTGTCGGCACTGAATAGATGTATCTACATTTTTTTGCTGTTCTCTTTGATTAAGAAACAGAGTTAAAACTTTTTTGTACAAATGAAGACGAATATCTTGGTTACTGGTGTTAGAACGAGTGAAAAAAGTATACGTAATGATTCCTCGTAAGTTAAGAGGTAGGTATGAGTTTGTCATGGGGCTAGAATACAGAATGCCCGGTCACCTCATTAACATACTGATGAATAAAAATTGTAATACGCCTTGTTCTTCAAAAGTCTTCGACACATGTAAATGAGTGGCCGGGTATTCTGTAATCGCTCCGCACTGTCCAATTAGGTAATAACAGTTTAAAGCAAATACCTGTGGTCAGTAACAAGAGCGAGAAATGGCTTGCGAACTTGAAGTTTTAAATCTCATTGGTTTAGAAAGAGGCGCAAGGTTTCTCAGCCATTCACTGAATTCTCTTTTGAGAATTAAACGAGACTAAAGAATTCAAGCCAATGACGTGAAAGCGTTAAACATGACATATATTCTTCCAGTGGAATCTAATTAAATATGGACCATCTGCATGGTTTGCAACGCTATTCCACAAGTAAAAGTACTCATCTTTGAAGAAGTATGTCTCATCGTCATAGTACCAGCGGAAGGCGCTGTCAATGTTGTTCGGAACTCCAGGAAATTTTGTGGAAATCGGATATGTTTGTTCTACTAGATCATTTATATTGTTATACTGGTAGACTTGATCGTCCTTGAAGAAGTAGCTTATGCCGTCACTAAAAGTAAAAGCAGCATCAATGTTGTCCGGCACCCCTGGCCAACCGACAGAAATGTATCGTGGGTAGGTCTGCTGTACCTCGTCATGAAGCTCGTCATATTTATAGTACTGATTTCCTTTAAAGAAATATATATTCCAGTTATGTCCCCAGAGGAACACTTCGTCAATGTCATCGGGGACACCCGACCACTGAGTCGACACTCTCTGTGGATAGTCATGGTCTGCTTGCATTTTGTGGTCATTTAATCGCCAGAAAATATTAGAGTCGAACAAGTACGTTTTTCCATCTGCCATATAGGACTCGATGGCCTTTACTGTTGTTGTGCACAAGCCTTGAATAAAGAGAAATGAGAATTCAGACGAAAACGGGCTTGGACAGTAGAGCAAGTGTATGCGTCCGGGAACATGCGTCATTTTGGCGGGAAAGATATGACGGGCGTCACATTTGTACAACTTTACCCCTACTCAGTCATTAAGGTGCTTAACTCCGAGGGACAATGTGCGCTGAAATATGTAGTGTAGTGAAATGCAGGATATACTGTTTTATAATAGTCGTAATTGTTTCTGAATGAAGTACCTAATGGTTCACTGTACCTGACTACGGACCGAAAAACAAATGATTGGAACTTTAATTGATGTGTAACACTTAAATTCTTAATACTCTGTGTAGACTAGGAATGGTATTGGCATCCAGGTTCGTTGGTTTGAGTCGTCAGAAACATACGTTCAAATATCCGTTTGCGTAATGACTGTTTTATCGAGCAGGGTGCACAGTGAATAGCTGGCCGCAATGTTAACCAATTATTGCGCGTGTAGTAACTTAGAGGTATAATGCACCTATCAATGTTAAGCCGGTGGGGGGTGGGGGGGGGGGTCGTCAGGGCACGGGGTGGGGACTTGCCGCCATTCTTACCGTATTTGTCTTGTATGCCTTTAATATCATCGTCCCCGAGTATAACATTGGAATTCTGTACACTGTAAAATGACAGCATGATGGAACCAAAAGCTGTAGAATGCTTCAGTCCCAAACTATGGCCAATTTCATGTACAGCTACACTCAGAAAGCTCTTAGAAGCAGGAGGAGGAGGATCGCTCACTGTCCAAGATTCGGCGTCATCAAAATGAATGTCTCCGCCGTCGTTTGGGAAGAAGGCGTGTGCTAAGCTCATGCCCGGGCCATCAAAAGGCCATGAGTCCCCGTGATAGCCTGGAAAACAAACAGAATGTTAATTTTTGGGGACATCGTAGATCATAGCTTAGTAGCACTATTGAGTGTTTACTATCACGTACGGGATCAGAAGAGACTTTTGACGCTGAAATGTGTGTGAATATTTGTCCAAAAACATTTGTTTCGAGAAGCCTACACCTTCCCGAGAGCGAAGCTCTAGTAGAACTGAGAGCTTCTTCTCAGAGTTTGTTTAACGGACCCAGATGTTGACTTTGAAAGGGTTGAACCGAGACCGCTTAGTAGCCAAGTCCTGCTTTGGTGGCCAGAAAAACTTAGGGAAATGGAGACAAAAAATCAACCTTGAGAAAATGTACTGACAACGAATTCAACTTAAACCACATTTAAGAGTTCGAAGGGCATTTCGTCCATTTTTAACTCGTGAATGCGAAGCAATGAACGAGTTGTATCGGTGAGGAAGAAATTCCACTTGGCCCCTCGATTGCTGTTAAGGTTTTGGGAGTCTGCTGTTCGGAAATGTGACCGCAGACTCACAGAATTCCGGAACACCTATTTCACATAGAGAAACGATGGAGAAATGCTGTTTTGTAACCGAAGTTGTTCTGGAGCACCACTTCGGAAACAACGGGTTTTTTGTGGCGATGGTTTTTATTTTGGAGGGATATGTTCAGATGTCTGGCATTCCGTTTACCTTGGAAGTACTCTCGCTGGTTTGGCGTCGTAAACTACTCGGCGAATGGACTTCTATCTTGTCTTGTAATTAAGTCTTCACGAATCCTCGTGAAATACGAACAAATGTACGCTACGTAGGAACAAATGTACTCCAAATACTGTGCGAACACGAACGAGTTTATAGGCAGGACCAACTCCAGTTATGTACAAATATTCGCCAAGTGCAAGAAATGCGAACGAGACGGACAAATCCAACCAAATCAACCCCAAAGGTAAACAAATCTACGGCAAATCCAAACAAATTTACAGTGAGCAGGAAAAAAATCTGTGGCGAACGCGAGCAGACATGTGAGAATAATTCTGTGAATGAAGAGCTTGCATCAAACGGAAATGAATTTACCGACCAGGGATCACCACATAACACACCAATTGATAATTTAACAAGCCCTGATGAGTTGCATTCAAATGAAATGAAATGTAGGAGATCGCGGGTAAGGTATGTTTCTACCTTGCATTCCAGAGGAAGACGTGAAAGAGAACCTTCCAGAATTCCGTACATGAAAATAATCAGACTATTTAGAAAGACAAAAATAATTCGAGATGCTGCCAAATCATATCTGAAGAAGTGTATTCCAAATTCATCGAAGCTTAAGTTTATGCAAGAAACTGGGTAAATCAAACGTATTAAGTAAGTTGTACCACCGTAGGGTAAAAGGGAGGTGCTGACGTTTCGAGCGTTAGCCCTTCGTTCATTCGCTCCGACGAAGGGCTAACACTCGAAACGTCAGAACCTCCCTTTTACCTTGTGGTGGTATAACTTACTTTAATCAACTCGTTTGATTTAGCCAATTTCTTGTGTTTCAATTCCCCACCGACGCAGCACCAGTTTCTTTAGAAACTATCCTCACAATACTTAAGTTTATGCAGTTCAAGTACAATCGTTAACATTTCATGGAAAGCAGGTGCGGAAGACAAAAGGTTGTTTTCTCAAAAAATTACATCACATAGAAATTGTATGCGTGTCCATGAGAATTGGAGTGAATTTGCTTTAAACTGTGACACATCCAGTACTGATTTTCAAACTGATCGAAACAACAGGTGATTTCCAAAACGAAATTTCTACCACCAATGTTAATAATGCAGGCAGAGAAAATGATGATAGTGATGGTTGGTGTGAAGATGAGGAACGCCCTTCAGGAGTTAGATACATTTCTGCAGGAATCAGGTGTAACGAGAAATGGAGACCAAATTATTAGTTTTGCGCCAGGAGAGGAAAACAAACCATTAGGAATATTCATGGATAAAGATTCTTAGTATTTGTCATTCTCCACAATATTTTGTGGCAAGTGAAGATCATAAAACAATGAAAGAAAGGTCCCTGTATCATACAGTACAGTAGCCAAGTGGGAGTTAAGATGTCGGGATAGAAGAACTGCAATGTCAGTTCCAAATATATTTTATAAACTTAAAAAATTGCAAATCAAGCAAATTCATGATAGTGCTTGCATGTCTCTCAGAAAGTGCAAAACAAAAGGAAAAACATATATACTGCTGGTGAGTTGAAATCAGAGGATTATCTTAATAGGCTAGTGCATCTTGATGATGGCAGGCCATATGGCTAAAGGGGTTTCTAGGTTATAGCACCTCTGAACTGACAAAGTTACAGCAATCCACAACACTTTTTTGGGATTGCTGCATGCACTTTGACACTCATTCTTTATCCCGACAACCTGTTGAAACTGCTGTATACCTATTGCAAAACACTTTGCATTGGATCACTCAAAAACCTGTGTGCATGTCACATCTTCTCATTCCTCAACTATAAGCCCCACCACTTTAAAACCCCTAATCATTCTTTATGAACGTTTCTACACCTACATCCACAACTTTGACCACAGCTTCTCTATCTCACCATTCACGAGTTGTCTCACAGCAGGCTTTGATCTATTTCATAGTCAGCCCAACTTTGTTTATGTTATGGTTCAGTTTTTATCCTTGGTTTCAATTTTATTTTCCTTTGTTTCAAACTCATAACAATACATTACCATACCAAAAAAAAAACATGGAAAAATAAAATTTATAGCAAGGAAAAAAATTGAACCACAACATATGCATGTAGTTTTCAGAGCGACTAGGTAAGATGCTTAATAATAATAATAATAACAATAAATAATAATAGTAATAGTAGCAATAGCAACAGCAATAGTAATAATAATAATAATCAAATACATCTTTTAAGAGACCACCATCACTAAAAGTGGTTCTCAGGCAGGTCCTCTATAAAATTAAAATGCAAAAGGTAAAATAACACCAAAGTCCATAAATGAAATATTAAAAGTAACTGGAGCAAGTTAAGAACTAAAATTGTATATATAATAAATATAATAATAATATATATATGTAAGACGGTATTCTGGAATATCTCCCTTGATCGCATTCTGAACTATGAGACAGTGATGTCCAAAGCGCCTCGCATGAAGTGGGATCCGTTTCAATGATTCCAAGGCCTCGGCTGAGGACAATTTGCCACCTGCGATCTTCATGGCAAACCGATTTTGAAAATCCTATAGTTACTGCATTTCTGATGTTAAGGTAGGCTGATCTCCCCAAATGGCGTCCGCATAATCCAAGTGCGGAAGCACCAAGCTATTAAGATAAGCCAGGCGAGTTCGTTTATCTGACATATGTAGAACACGGTTAAACACCGAGACCAGAAGGCCCAAGGTTCCTTGATAGGCTGCTAATACATAGTTCCAGTTTCATTTTTGGTCCAGGAGAACACCGAGGTATTTAAAAGAAGAAATACAATCAATTTTCGCTCCCTCTAAAGAAAAATCAAAGTCCTCAAATTTTGATAGCATTGATTTGCTCCCTACAAACATTATCTTCGTCTTTTTAACATTAAAATTCACGCTGTAACACCTTGTTTAACTCGAGTGGTGTAGTTGTAGAATAAACCAACACAGCATCATGCGCATATAAGATCATGCGACTCTTTTCGACCGCTGTTGGTAAGCTGTTGATATTGTTGGTAAATGTTAAATAACAGGAGTTCTAAAATACTCCTCTTGGTGACAGCAAGAACAATTTGCTGTCTGTCCGTAAGGTAAGATTTAAACCACCTCAGAAATTTTCCAGACATTCCTAGGAGCTACGTTTTTCCAGTAGCATGGTGTCCATGGTCAATATTGTCGAAAGCCTTTGATATATCAACAAATAACAAGCCACTTAGTTTGCCCCCATCCATGGCTTCAAGTACCCAGTTGTTCAATTGTCCTACATTTTTTTGCTGTATTTTGTCCACGCCTAAAGCCATACTGATGTCTATACAAGAACCCTGGTCGATCAAGATAAGCATTTATTTGTTTGTGTACCACCCTTTCCATAGTTTTACTTTTAAAATCGGCAACACGGAAATGGGTCGATAATTCTCAACTAGTAGCTTATCAGCTTCAACATTATGTAATGAATTAGTTGATATTTGCGTCGAAAACAACGCTTGACTGTATCGTAGCTGGCTTGATTTTGAGGTTGCAGGTAGTGAGAAATAATAACAGTGCTGTTACCGCCTGAAAACGAAATATCAGTTCGTAATAAAGAAGGGTTTATAGCAACTTACAGGGAAAAACACAGACAAAGCATTTAACCCAAAATATAATTGTACATAATTGTTATAGGATATCACGACAATTTTTTTAACTATTTGTTCGTCCGTTGACTTTATGTCTTTGTCTCTAGATGAATCAGATGGGAAAGGATTTTAACATGCAGTAATCAGTAAAGGCTTTTAAGTCAACTTGTCTTGGATAAATAACCAAAGGTAACCTATGGTCTGATATCCTTTTGTGAACAACGTTGTTGCGCGGACGAGATTCTTGTACGAACAGAGGCGCGCTCAGGTTTGAAACAGTATGGGCCTAAAGCCAAGCAAATTCACAGGTATGATGAAGAAAACAGTTCCAACGAAGGTCAAATGTAACGAAGGAAGGTTGCATTTAAAATAGTTACAGAAAAATTTAAAGATGATTTTAAAATGGTGGCACTATGCCACTATTCTGAACCGCAAGAACATTTATAATCGTTCCAACATTGCAAAATATGTCATAGGTAACTCCGTTAGACAGAGCGGATGTGCACTGCGACTAAGACCTCTTGTGTTAAGCTTCCGATACAACCTGAATTATTACACTGGCACTGTTTCAGTCTTTCATCAGACGTAAGGCGGAAAAAGAGAAACAATTCTGAACATAGTCCAACATTGCTTTGGCGACTCAGTTAATCATGGAATTGCATAATAATCAGCACTTGAAATATTTTCTGTATTCATAGGGTCATTACATCCTAATGTAAACTGCTTACCTCAAATCTGTTGATGTTTCGTACTACTGATGCGTAATCAGGGACCGCGATAAATTCTGGTTGTTTTCTTGAATGGACCTGCATGTTTTTCGCCTGTTTATTTCCGCTCAGGTTCACAAAGCCGGAACTAAACCCACATAAACAGTGCCATCAATCGTGCGACTCTAAATGAATATCTTATCTCATGATAATTTCGACGATCTCTGAGTCTATGTTTGAGACAAATCACTTGGGACAATCGTCCGAAGTACGTTCCCAAATGATTTCGTTGTAAAATCAACTTAAAGAGATGCTTCTTTTGTGGAAACCTTCTGAAAACAGATTTCTATAAATTACGCACTGGACTGTTTTTGCGTAAGGGCAAAGAAAGTATGACGTAGAGGTAACTTGTGACGTGTCCTCCTAGAGGTGTAGCACCGACAGTTTTTTCCCAAATAGTAAGAAATCAAATGTCCCAAATTAAAGAGGTTTAAAATAGTGATAGCACTGATCAGTGTAGCCTAAAGTTCAAAGTACGCGTCACTGAGAGTTCAGAGGTTTTAGAAATCCTGTTTATTTCCGGTACACCTTCCGGCCTTATCTAATCTTAATTGACTGCAAGAAAACATCTCGCACAGAATATAACGATGCAGTAACTTAGGTTCTGTTTACCTATCTTGTATAGAAGTTGGAATATCCGGTAGACAGATGATAATTTCAGCAAAACGTACTTGCTTTCTTTGCTTTCTAAGAACAACTTGCGAAACGCCGTGTACAGATAGAAACTTTTATTCGGTATAAATCGCTTTATAATCCTACTTCGAGCCTCTTCCAACACCGATCCGCTTAAGGGCTTCAGTTAAAGATCCCTTGTTTCTCAGTCTTCATGTGGAGCGGTACACTGAGAAAGTGGCTCTAATTGATTCATAGTTATGGAATGCAGCATTTCTATTCTTCCAGTGTTTTTATTTTTACAAATGAAAACTTAGATCATATTGCACGTACGGCTAAATTAAAACGGATGCATTTGTTCACGTAAGATTTTGGCCTTAATTCTTTAAGATTGCGTCAAAGAGGATTTCGAGGTTTAACCCCGGAATATTCAGTGCCAAAACAAAAATACTTCAAATTTTTATCAGAGGTGTTTGTACTGAAGTTATTATTCATAACCTGAATTATTTTAGAAGGCTTAGCTTTTGCTTGGCCTCAGACAAAGTGAGAAGACTTTATTTTGCATGTACGGATACGGAGCTGCGCACGGAATCCTGAGTGCAAAGATACGTTCCAGATACAATAGAGGTGTTACCAATTTCGCTATCACACGTGACCGGTTTAATAAGACCCTAAGGTGTTGAAGAAAGAGCAAGGACTTTCATTAAAACAGTTCAACACATATATACAGAATAACTCAAAACTTGATGAAAGGCCTTAAAGTAGTCAATACGATTTGCAGAGGTCTTTAATACACAAACCAGTAAAATATCTTAATTCTAGAAATGGGCGGACGATACGAGTTGCTTTAACTCGAACGCCTCTGCGGATAACAATTTGTTGCCACCGGCAGTCTTGAACGGAAATGTAGGATTTCACAGCTATGCAATAAGAGTAGGATCTGTGTGTCACTGGTGCGGTGCGGTTACGCGGCGGGAAAAGGAAACCACTTTAGTTCATTCATCATCATGAGAATGGACCACTATAAACAAAGATTTGTAACAAATGCCTACTCTTCAGTTTGAACTGAGAATAGGCCAGTTTTAAAATATTCTAATTAACGACATTTTTTTACACAAATTGACGTACACCTGAGAATGTTGACGATTTATGCTTCCAACCCTCTTTGTTTGCAATTCCTGACTGCGTCAAATGCACGTCTTTAGAGCGGAACGTATTTCTTATATTCGTTAGCGCATTAGCAGACCATGGAATGTTATAATCACGAATCGAATATTTCGCAGCCATAAATACGGTATAAATATCGTTAAGTAAATAAGTTGATATATTTCTCACCTGTGGCAAATTTAATAGTTATGTCAGCTTGGGCTGGTGGATCGACCCAACGAAACACTGGTGGTATGACTGCAGACCAGGTCCTGAACGCCTTACTTAAAGTGTCATTTACCTGTGAATTGTTGAGCTTACTACTCCACCCATTGTGAGGAATATTCCATGTTATAGGGCTTTGTGGCCATTTTGACCAGTGGAGAGCAAATCTGCGGCGCCGCACACGGTGTAAAAACACCCTGGCTGTGTTCGCATGATCTGTGACCTTCTCTGTGTTTTGAAAGTTGGTGACGGTTTGTTTTCTTGCGCGACGGTTGCTTTTCGGAAAGGTGAAAAAGTCTGTTCGCAAATTTCCAAGTTTCCGAAGTCTTCTCATGACCTCCGTCGTTGTGAACCAGCTGCCAACCTCCCGCGACAAGTGTCCTTTCAGAGAATTTTGTCCAGGTTTTCTGTATTCTTGTCGTACATCGACAATTCGTGGTTCTTCCTGAAAATAGAAAGCAGTTTATAGTCTTTATTTTGACGTGTTGTCAATACTTATGACAGTTGCGTTAGACCATAAGCCAGCTACTCTTCAGTATTTACAGTTGGTAATATTTAGTGTTAAACCATACTCACTCCGGCGGATTTTTTCACTCCTGTTATTGAGGTTCGTCTAAGGGAGAGCGATTTGGCGTTACATTCGCTCAGTAAAGCCGTCGTCAGTAATATTGCTACTTGATAAAGTCCAAGCTCCATACTCAGTAGAGTTGTCGTTTTCTTGTTACTTAGTGCAGCTTCGAGTGCCGCCTGTCTGTGTGCATAAAGATTTCTGCAAGCAATCAATTACTCGCGTCATTTAAAGTATAACTTGTCACAAGATCCGGAAATGCCTGATAATGTAAGTCGCTGCGCCATTTGTAACTTAATTTCAATCATGCTCGCCAGCATTCGTAAAAATCGCCGGGGAAAACCTAGCCAGCTAATTATTGTAAACAAAACATTTTCATTGACTGTTAGGGGTGTTAGATTCCCGCCGGCGGGAAAGTGCAATGACTAACATTTACTACTTCGATATATCTTATTATTTCTAGAGCCCACCCACTCAACAACAACAACAACCGAGAAGTACTTTTATTCGTGTGAAAATGTTAAATATTTCCAAAAGTGAACTTCGGAGAAATTGCAAACACCTGGGAAAAGCGTTGCTACCAGCTCGCACCTTAAATAACTAGTACTCTATTTCAGATTGGACTGTGGTTTATTCTTGCATAGCTGCATGCATTCACGTGTCACTGTTGCCACCCCGACGAGATTCCCGTCGGACTTAGTATGGCTTTACAAAAACTGTTTGTAAATAAATACCCGTGATTTTCGCGACATCTCTCACGATCATTCGACCACCTCAGAGTCAGTGATCGGCCCGGCAGTTATTTCATAGGCGGCAAATCATTCCATCCATTTAGTAGTTACGCAACTCAACTTGTCTTGTTGATAAATCACATTCCATAACCTGGTTTTCCAAGAGGCGGGAAGATTAGGCGTTGTATGAAAAGTTCGTATCTTTTGACTGCAATTTTTTTCTCTGCTTCTGTGAAGTCGGACACATTAAGTTACTACTGTTTCATTTTCATATCGTTGGTTTGAAAACAGCTGAAAACAAACCAGCCATGTCGCGGTTTTCTCGGAACCTAGAATTTCCCAGTCAGTGGTAATGTTATCGATAAAACGGATGTTTTACTGAAAGTTTAAAGTTTGAGAAAAATGATAACAGTACTTGAGAGGTGGGGTGTTTTATATCCGTAGGAGAGAACTAGCACTTCCTCTTTTTTTCATAAACTGTTGACCGTTAAGCAAAAAACAAGCAGGAGGATATAAAGTACCATGGAAAATCTGTGTGTTTTCTCTTCTGTTTTTTTTTCCCGCAACGGTCGACGGTCAACGAAGAGGGGCGTGTATTCAAGGTACGTATTGAATTCCTTTTTTCGCGGCTTGTCCGTGATGTAACCTCCTTGGGAAAAGGGGTGGTGAGTACTTTAAAGGGTGAGGTAGGGTGGGGGGACCCCAAAACACGTAAAACCAAAGACCAACTCCTCTACAATTTTTCGGTAGCATGTTGCATGCTAGATAATACTAATCTAAGACTGTCTACGGGCCACATCATTTCGGCATAAATGGCACCCTACTCTGAACCAAAACAGTGTGTTTTGTATACTTTATCCCAGACGAAACTGCATGAATAACCAACCTTCACAGCGATACAGACCCGTACACATAGCTTATATAAGACTGTAACCTCATCCCCTGTGCTTAGACTTCACTTAATGGAACCTAATTGACCGCTTCATCTGCAGTCAGGTGATGGATAAGGCAACGTTAACACATGTTTTGTGAAACCACTGCATGTGAACACCTCACCACATCAAGATGTTTCGCCCACGGCAGCTTTCCCAGACGGGCATGCCTGACATTAGTGCATCACGGCTCGGGCTTGTCGTTCATTTGGTCCATTGATTAGGTACCAACTCGTAGCGACGTAGCCATAGTTTTAAGGAGACAATTCTGAATGATACGATAGTGTTTGGAGACACCAATTTAAAAACGTGTACCACGTTTCGCAGCTTTATTTAGCTGTATTTGTTATATCGAACTTCATAAATGGAAGAGAGAACTCAGCCAGGCACACATCCTTTAGAGCTTCTTTACAAACATCCTCACCATCACCCCCACAAGTGTTAAACGTGGGTTCTCCAATCCCACCCAGGAGCGATCTGCAACCCAAACACATTTCAAGGGTCGAAAATGGACCACCACTTAGGAGGAGAGAAATGATGCAAAAATCCCAAGTTAGTCAAAGTAGTAATACCCTGTTGTGTTAAAAACGGTTCACCTGAGTTGTACTTGTTCCTTACCGAACGCTCTCTCCTGAAACACGTGAATTGTTACTTTAACATCATTCTTCCCCCGTAAATGGAATCAAATCGTTGAAGGGGGCCAGTTTGTTTACGAGAAAGTCTGGAAAGATAGACAAAATTCAACAAAGATGCCTTAATAAAAACGAAGTAAACATCGGTCAAATTTGCTTAAAATTGCACTACAAACAAAGTTGTCAAAGAAAGGTCTTAGTGGTAATTATTTTATGAGCGATGAAAGGCGGTGACCCAGTATTTAACATGACCACCCCACAGCGGCGGGCCTAGTGTTTCATTACAATCATTCTGTTTCGAGCGAAAGAGGTGATTAGTATAAAGAAAGTTTTGCACCAGTACAGCCTTCCTGTATTATGAAAGAAAATTGTTGTGCTGGTCAGAATATCTCGTGGGTTTAAGAAATAAAGTAGATGAGTGCCGGAAGGTGAATTGCAACTTTTTAAGTTACAGTCATTATTTCAAACCAGCGTAGCATCAACCTTTGTCTGCCGAATAGAAAGATAGATGGCCAGCTGAAATGAAAGTTGAGATATAACACATTAACTACAGCCATTGATTAATCACAAACGCGTCTTCAGAGCTTACTTCCCAGCTTATTTATATATATATATATATATTTTATTCATAAGCTAAAGATGATTCTATCTTCTGATCAGGTGATCTTTGCCTGTAAAAGGCTTCACACTTTTAGGGCAGGTGGCCAGTACTGACTGCTGAGAAGGAAAAGGAGGAAAAGAAATTCTATACTTTGTTTTATGGGGAGTTGTTTTGTCGCTAGGAACCTGTAGCGCTTGGTCATCTCAGTTGAAATTCAGCTGCGATTTTGCTCCTATAGTCTTATTAAAAACTCACGCCAAAAATTCGTACCCCATCAAGCTGCCTGTAAATCATTAATGACTGAACTGCGTGAGTGTACTCTGTTGTGTTAGAGATACCCATGAAACCCATGCATGACAACCCCCATGCTACACATACCGGTATCTTACATACCCTGCAACAAACCTATGCATTGTAACTAGAAAAGAGGCAGCATGTGAACGTCTCAGAAATAAGCTGAGGTTTTAAGTTACGAAAGCAATTTCAACGATTCAGTTTATGTAAGGAAATTTTCAAGGTTTTTGATTACGCGATTTCCGTTATCGATAGGGGGCATGCAGTTTGATTAGCGTAGAACCCGAATGAACTTCATAAGTTTGCTTTGATTTGTTAAGTGGGTAATCCTAAACAATCGCCTTTTCTCTTTCTAAATTTAGCTACGATATCGTAGTTTTTGTCTTATGACCGAACGGTGGTCCGAAATTGCGGTTGACTTTTGGAAAGGCTCGGGTCTTTGAGAAAGTGACGAACGTGCAAGTTTAGCCGGAATAATCACTTCAGAACAAGTGGTCAGGTGATGTCGTGATAAAATGTGCTTGTGATGCGGCACGCATCTCCACCTTTCATCACGAGATTTATGCTTGCAATCTTAGGATGTGGTTCCTTGGTCGGAGCGCGAGCTATTTCCGACCAAACTGTAAGAGATCGGCTAGTTCGGCCTTTAATTAAACATTAGACGCAACAAGCTCCAATATAGAAACGCCGAATTGTTATGCTTGCCACAAAGACTGATAAACAGGAAATAATGAACATTTCCAGGGACGTATGCGCACGCGACGTGCGGTGAGATTCGTGAAAGTTGTGTTTACAAACACAACAAGATCCGCCATCCACGCGCGTTTTTTAGTGAGTGTGAGAGTGAGTAAGTCCAGTGTTTTCTTTGTAACCCGGTAATTGAGAGTAGTTTAAAGTGCGCTGAGTGATACCGGGTATCACCTGCGCGGGTGAGTCAAATTGTGTGGTAATAACGAGTGATTGAGAGCCGCCAGTATGACTTGCGTTTTTACAAGACGTGAATATTTTGCCCCCTAGAGTTCACAGTGGACCGTTATATAGTGGTGTTGGTTTTCACTCCTACATCAGGTCGCTCAGTCTTTCAGAGTAACCAATCACTAGATTTTTCTCTAGTTCAAGTTGATGAATTCGAACTGTACTTCAGTGTAGCAATTTGGGACACCTTTGGCGGCAAATTAAGCGTGCTGGCGTATCATACGTGCTTCATTACTTGCACTTATTGCTTGCTGCCGTAAGAGGTTATCGAACACATCAGTCATCCTCTCTTGAGAGACCCTTGTCATTCGTTTGGTCACCTTTTAGTGTGGTGTCAATGTTTCAGTTTCCGACCAGGTATTCAACAGAGTGCCACTACGGCTGAAGGGTACTGGAGGGGGGGGGGGGGGGGGGGTGGGATGGGTACTCCCTTATATGGGCTGTATAGCTATGTGCGGCCCCAAAGGGTATGGTTTTTCAGCCGTTTTGGTAATAAATAGGGTATCGATTTTTTGCGCTCGCGTTATAGTGTGAAATTCTGAGCTCGAAACGTTGTAGATGCAGTCTTGTAACCTACCAAATAAAAGCAGGTAAACATCGACTTCAACGTTGGTCTGAACTAGGGTAATAATTATAAGGCAGGTCTGAAACAGGGTATATATGGGTTAGGTCATAAATACGGTTGGGAAAATCGCAGATTTAGTCATAAACAGGGTAAAGGTTTTGGGAAGCGAGACACATCCCCCTACCCAATATTTCTGGGAGTACCCAACCTCGTTCCCAGGGCTTTTCCCTAGAAAGAGTAATGGCGGACGTTTTTCTTTCTAGGGAAAAGCCCTGGGAACGAGGTTGGGGAGTACCCTCGGGGAGGGTACTTAACTGTTTCTTTTTCTAACGTGATGAAACCTTAGACCGTCTCCCACTCCTTTCTCACCCTTTCATCAAAGTGACCAGGTTCGTTTCACTGTATGGCCTGCTTCTGACATACGAAAGACCTGCCAATCAACACAAGTCCTTTGTGGAGTTAATATTCGAGTAATTTGAGTTCCTTGGGAACTATTGTGGGTAGATAAAAGGCAGTTTCGTATCCAAGGAAACAACGTCTGGTTAGTTTCTTCAATTCGTTTCATTCTTTCTTCTTTATTGTGTTATCTAGTTTTCATATATTATAATTTTTACTTTACTCATTTAAAAATTGTTGACTTTCCTTAGTAAGCCTGAGTCTTAATTCCAAATCCGGCTCGCATTTTCCCGCCTCGAATAGCTTTGCTAATTGCGGGTTATGCTTCTCTAATGTTATTTGTTCAAATAAAGTTTTTTTATTTGTTGTTTGTTGTTTGCAAAACGGCGATTTAGCTCGAAAGACATGGCGCATAGTTTTCGAAAACAGGTCTTCCTCGTAATATCACTATGTCTTTGTTATATTGGTTTTCACCAACCTATGCTGAATGATCAGAACTTCACTCGCGAAAAATGTCGTTCGTGCCGAATCAGCAGCACGAATGACGCATGTTTGTACGGATTCTATTCGCGCAATTTTCGTGCGTGAATGTCGGTAGCTATGGAAGAAATAGCTCGTCTACCGGATTTCCTTAAGTGGCCATAATGTTCTTGCTTCTCAAGTACCAATTGAATCGCCGTGATATGCGGTTGCCACACAAGTTTTAGTCGTGGAAGTGCTTAATTTAGACGAGTCTATCGTTTCCGATTTTCGTGAGCTTCTTGTTTTGAATGAGCTGGAATCGAAGTTTGCAGTTCATCTACGGAAAGCAAAAAAAGCTAAAAATCAATAAACCAATTGTGATCGCCTGTCTGGTCACTTTTAATAAAATGTACAGGGACCACTAGCGAGAATTTCTATTCTTACCGAGCGTAGGGCTGAAAGGGTGATTTCAACCGCAAACATATCCTATCCACTATTAGTATAAATCTACCAGCGTTCTATCACAAATGCCGCGCTCTGATTGGCTACGCTACCCACTATCTATTCTGTGATAGATAGTGAGTAGCGTAATGGCGGCCGCTTCTTCACGTTTTCGAAGTGTCCGTGAAGAAGATTTAGACAGTTTACTGGTCGAGGCTGTTCCAGAAAAGGCAAAGTCTTGAACGACTAGTAGATTTATACTAAAACAATTAGATTATTCGCTCTCGATTTCTATCGCGTGATAGTTGACTCGGGCTGCGCCCTCGTCAACTATCACGCGATAGAAATCTCGAGCTCATAATCTAATTGTTTAATATACGACGCCTTAACCCGAAACGGGCGAAACACATCAATGAAACAGATAAACACAATCAGTATAGTATACAATAGTACAAGAAAGATAAAAAGTTAATTTAAAGAGATCACTTCTTTGGTGCTGCCTTCTTTCTGTTTTATTTCTTCTCTCATAGGCTTTAATTCTTTTTTAATTGAAATTGCTGCAAGTTCTGCGAATTGAAGCTCTCCATAAAGGACGGTCTAAAACAGTCGTTTGCCATTCTTCCATATCCTCCCCGCATTTTAATGCACTTTGCA
Source organism: Ricordea florida (assembly GCA_949710005.1). Taxonomy (NCBI): domain Eukaryota; kingdom Metazoa; phylum Cnidaria; class Anthozoa; order Corallimorpharia; family Ricordeidae; genus Ricordea; species Ricordea florida. The sequence goes on along the minus strand of OX453287.1, from coordinate 261,578 downwards.
GATATCCTTAAATCTAAGCATGGGGCGTCCGGTGCGGCGTGTCCCTTATAATTCACCATAGAGAAGGGCTTTGACTGGCCTCTCACTTGGCATCCTGGTTGCATGGCCCAGCCAACGCAGTCTGCTTCTTACTAATATGATTTCGATGTCTTCAACACCTGAACGAGTTAAGACTCCTTCATTACTAATGTACTCGACCCATTTAATTTTCAAAATCCTTCTAAGATGACGCTGTTGAACGGTGCGCAGTTGTCTAATTTGATGATGATAGAGTGTCCAGGTTTCGCAACCGTCGAGTAGAAGGGGCATCAGACAGTGATTGTAAACTTTGATTTTCGTTGAAGAAGTGAGTTCATGAGAATCAAAAACTCTGCTTCCAAGTCTACCATAGGCACAAGAAACTGCTTGGATGCGTGATGTCAGTTCTTCTTCCATCGAACAATCTACAGTTACAAAACTACCGAGATACTTGAAACGTTTTACGTTCTTCAGTTTCTCACCGTCCATGAAAAAGTCGACCAAGGGTCCAATGTACATGGTTTCAGTTTTAGTGATGTTAATTGAGAGGCCCATCTTTTTGGCCATTTCGTTGTATGCAGAGAGCAGAAGTTGCAGACCAATTGCGGAATCACTGAAGATTGCTATATCATCGGCGTACTGCGCCTCTCTGATATATTCCGTGAAGACTTTGGACTTGCTTTTCAGCCTCCTGAGATCAAACAAGTTGCCATCGTATCTAAACCTGATTTTGATACTGTATTGGTGGCCTATGGATTTGTAGGCGAGCCATAATAAAACTGCTGCGTAGATACCATAGAGGGTAGGTGCTAGTTTACAATCTTGTTTTACACCACTATTATATTCAAACGGGTCAGTCAATTCTCCGTCAACGATTAGTCTAGCATGAACATTTGAGTAAAGTTTCTTGATCATCCGAATGAATTTTGGCGGACAGCCAAGTTTACCTAAAATTTTGTAAAGCAGATCCCGATTTACCGTATCGAACGCTTTGGTAAAGTCGACAAAAGCGATTCCATTAATTGCCTGAGGGTGAAAATACCATCAAAATTACTTCTCCCATCTCGATAACCATATTGAGATTGAGAATATACTCTCTCAGCTATCCTTTTCAGTCTCTGTAGAAAGATGTCAGGAAACACCTTTCCAACAACACTAAGGAGGGATATGCCTCTATAATTTTCACATTGACTTTTGTCGCCTTTTTTGAATAATTTCGTTATGTTTGGATCAGTCACTCCCATATCCAAAGGAATGTCTTCTGAGGTTCAGAATAAGGTTAGGATAGTGAACAGGAAAGCTTTCAAGCGAGCACCACCGTGTACCAGGACCACAGGTAAAACGCCATCAGGTGCAGGACTTTTACCACGTTTAGTGTTCTTGAGCGCTTGATCCAGCTCTGCCTCTGTGATTGGTTCATCTAAAGATCCCATCTAATGGGTGCTGTGGAATTTCTTCCAGAATAGACATATCAACTTAAGAGGGCTGGTTCAAAAGTTCACAAAAGTGTTTTACCCATCTGTCTTTGACTTCGTCAAAGGAGGTGAGAAGAACGCCACCTTTTGATCTAACTGCATGTGAACTGCTGGATCTTGGACCATAAACTTCGTTTAATGTTGCATAGAATTCTTGATGGTTCTTTTCCTGAGCAAAGTGTTCTGCTTTCTGCTGGAACCAATTGTTCTTAAGCGTTCTAATTCGTTCCCTGAGAGCAGTGCTGTTGAGTTTCTTGTCCCTCAACAGTTGCTGTATCTCTTCGTCCTGTTCATCAAACCAGTCGCTTGAAGCTTTCTTTTTCTTGCCAAAGGTGTATTCGGCTGCCTCTTGCAAAAGAGCTTTGAATTCTTCCCATTCCTCGCTGCATTCAGGCAGCTTTTCTTCGAGAAACTGCTCGAGCTTATCCTTCCTTTCCCTCGTCATGCTTCTTCGGGGGTTTCACACCTTTTTTCTTGCGCTTCAGTGTGAATTTATATTTACAGACAAGTAGTCTGTGGTCGGTAAAAGAATCAGCCAATAAGTTTGTTTTAGTTATGGTGATATGCTGTCTTGCGTCTTTGTTGGCTATGATATGGTCAAGTTGGCAGTCAGGCTATCCACTAAGTTAGTTCGGAAAGGGCGTCAAAGAGTAGGGTGAACAAAGTTTGTCAAATGGTGGGCGCGTGACTGGTCTTTCCTGTTGTAATGGGAAAGAGGAAGCATCCCTGGATCTCAGTTCCAAAACTTATTAAATGTTAGTTGCGTTGAAACTGAAACTGCCAAAACAACTGTCCATATTGTCGGGCCTTCAGCGCATTGTAGAGTTTCACGAATGAGGCTCGCAACCTCCCATCCTACCTCTACTTCCCCACCCCCCACCCCCCCCCCCTCTCTCCTTCCTGCAAAGTGAGTAAACATGTCATTTACAGTTCAGTTAGCTTTAGTCCAAGAAATATAATTCATTGCGACACAGTTCCTTCAAGATGTAGCTTTGAGTACAGATATGCTTTGCTCCTGCTGGTTTCTACGAAATAAGAACTCGAACCAAATCTTACCATTCTTACTGTCTTCATTGAAATGCGAGAAGCATACAAAATAAGCTGTACGGATTAAACTTGAGGACTGTTTCTGCAAGGATTACAGCTTGTCTGTCACTCTCAGTGTTTTTTTCCTTCAACGACTTACCTTCTAACTGATTCCATCGGTAATGAAACTTGTCCTCTAAACAAGTCGTTCCACTTTCGAATCCGCAATCATCTGTGAGAGATGCTTCAAAGCTTATTATCATTGAGAATTTTATTGCACTTCAGTAGAATAATTGAGTTATCAACCCATGCAGTAAAGTCAATGTTTGAGTACTGAAAATAGAATTGACCAATGAAGATTTTGCCGCCGTCGTAAAATTCATAATAATTGACGCGTATTTGAAAATTTAATTCCTTGGCCTCTTAGGACTGAAATCCTACAGAGAAAAAAGAATTTGCATATGATGACGTTTATAATTTATCTTGTCATTCCGTGTGAATATAGTTCAGTATCCATGTGAATATAGTTCAGTATCCATGTGAATATAGTTCAGTATTGCTACAAGCTCATCATGTTGTAACTTTAAAAGCGATGATCTCTTAAAAATGAGGTCATTACAATTTTACGAGCTTCTTTTGTCGTGCTAGACCTAATGAGTTCAGGCGTGGTTCTTAGGCGTAATAGAGCGCTGCTTCAATGAAAAATTGAATCAAGATATTGGGTTAATCAACCGAGGTATGTTGTACCACCAGAAAATCTTACGTTTGGAGCGTTAGGCCTTTGTTAATATCCACTCAGAAAATTCAGTTTCTCTCTTATCTTACGGCGGTAAAAACCTTCTTTATCGACCCGTTCGAGGAACCCATTTTTTCACTGTACGTATGATTGACTCTGAAGAACCAAAGACAACAAAAAAACTCATGCTAATCAAATGATACAAGGTAAACAGTCACGAAGATGCAGGGGCCCACGCCGCCAAAGCGTATCCTTGTTTCTAAGAATTAAGCAATACGAATATTGTCACCTCCCACTCCGACCCAACTCCTTCCCCTTCCCTGAATGGAATGCGTAACTAGTCCATTGCAGGTCTACAAAAATATGGTTATGAAACACGTTAATAAAGTATTTTGAATCACTGTAAAATGACAGACGCGTAGGCTGATGTTTCGGGTGTTTGTTCATTGTCATTCGCTGCTTCAGTCTCGGCAGGAGCTTGATGGGCTCCTGGTCTCGGTTATTACTGCAGTAATTACACTTATCATTATCATCGTCGTTATTATTAATGTCATCATCTTCATTACTATCATTATTTGTACTATTATTGCTGTTTAAAACGAAAGTTTCAGAAGACTGGTTTCACACTTTACGAACTACGAACACAGGTCTGCCTGCTGAATACTTCCTGTGGACACGAATACTCCAAAATGATCGACTTTGACTTTTCCCATCATATGGCATTGTTTATTTCTGGTTTTCTCCAAAAATATTAGATACAAAAGAATAATATGCTTATGGGAAGAATCAGGGAATGTGTTTCTTTAAGTATACTAAATATCTGCCAATGTTAGTGTTCCTGTGAAGATTGTTTCTTCAAAAGTTTTATATCTGTTTCGTGACCTTTCTCCACGTTGTGCCACCAGAAAATGTAGACTGATTCTACAGTTGTGTGCTTAGTGCCCTGGCCTTTGAATAGAAGTGAGGCTTATTTTGTTACAAACCTTCCAGTTATTCATATGTAAATAATATGATTTGCACATGAAAGGCGGGAAGGTTTGTATCCCAGCAAGGTCACAGGCAGCCTCGCTTCTATTCAAAGGCTGAGTTTCTAAGGACAAGTACACTAAATGGATAAAACAAAAGGAAACTGAAAGGAACATAATCACAGCCGAATTTTTCTGTTCTCCCCTTAGATTCTCTTGTGCCAATAGAAATCCACGTTTTCGTTAAGATGATGGTTAAGGGCGATCTATGCCCTGGTTAGCAAGCAGTGATTATTTTGCAGGTCATGCGGGGATCAGTACTGCTTTATAAAGCCGGCTACTAGCTGCTTCGAATTTTTCCACTTGTTAGATGACAGCACGAATGCACGAGACGTCGGTTGGGACAGAATATATAGAATGCGGAGACCAGATAAGATGCGAAGGAAAGTCTTCTGCAGTAGCATCATTCAGTTCACAGGAACCACGCTCCTGGCCTACGTGTGACTTGTAATTCAGTGTCTTGCATAATGGACTGTTTGTACATAGCAGAGCACAGTGCAACGCAGATGGCGTTACTTGCTTCAAGATCACGTGTTGAACCAAGGCTTTGTTGACGTAAATGGCGTAGAACTTTTCTTTTGCGACTATAAAAACAAGAAGCACAATGTTGGTTGTTATTGAGTGTCTACCTCTCTCTAGGCTTACTCTCCATTTTTACCCTTATCGCATACGTTGAAACGCGCATCTGCAGGAAGCGACTGTATTGTAATGGAAATAAATACACTTTTAGATTTGGCCCTCAGAGTACCAACAGACCTCAACAGGACTCGAGCTCGGACTGTTGACCTTTGCGTCATATCTGCGTGACTCTATTGTTGAGTTATGACAGAACGCCTCTGGTTATGAGCCCTTGGTTATGAAGCCATTATCATTGGGAGTAGTCCAAGTGTGGGTGCACGTGGAACATGTCTTTGTGAAGAATTATATTGCATTTAAAGTGCGGAGGCTAAATCCATATTATGGGGCGCCAAATGTACAAAAATTATTTTACGCAATCATATCAAAATTATTTAAAAATTATTTACACAAATGTAATTATTTCATACCATGCTTTTATCTTTTGTATCCTTTGTTTTAAACACTAACTTCCCCTTTATGGGGCGCCAAATGTACATTAAAATCCTTGCTGTCGTATCCGCTGTTCAACTATAAATCTATTTCATGCGTTCAAAATACCAGAATCAGAAACATGGTAAAAAACATGGTGAATGAATCAGAAACATGGTAAAATGAATGAATCAGAAACGTGGTAAAAGTGGCGAACACTTTACCTGTCAGTTTACACACGTATTGGTACCACATGTCACATGGTGTGTCATTCCATTTGCCGTCTGCTCTATCCATAATCACACAGTCCTCCATATCCGCATCGTTATCAGGCTGACTATCCTGCCAGTTTTCATAGCTTGACGAACTGCCGTCCGACCACACGAATAATCCTTCACTTTCAACATCGTTGTAGCCGATGAAGATTTCTTCATTTCCTACCAACGAGCGAACAAAGGCGTTTTCTTGGGGGCTCCCAATCGACACAAGATGCGCCCCTTCTCCCCTGCACATGTTTGTTGCAACGTTCACTTCTTGCATTTGGGTGAAAAATTTATAACAGGCGTTATTCCATTGTGTCCATCCAAGTTTACAAGGTGATGCCCGAGAGGAAGGAACGATTTGGCCTTCTGGGAGACAAGGGTTATATAAAAGACGTTGGTATATCGTTCAATACCGAAGTGTACTAAAACGGCCATCTGAAATATTTACAAAGCGATTGCAACACAGAGGCTCCCATATGCTCCTTTGAAAATTAAGTGACTGGTCAAAAGATGGGCGCGGTACTCATGATGAGGAAAAGTAGATTTTGCAGCGGGATCTGGCGCAGTGATACCTTTGAAGAGTCTAGTGGTAGCTAGTTTTCTCGGTAGTCGATTGGTTAAAACTTAGCCTGCGAGCATGTTTGGCAGACATTAAAGCACCTTAGAGAGAGAGAGAGGTAGTACAAAAAAGATTGGACTAAAATGACGTATGCACTTAAAACTTCAGGCAGTCAGGAGCCAAGGAGGCAGTTTACAGCCACCAGTTTTGCCACTAGCTGATTTCAAACAAACATCACGGTGCTAGTCAGAAAGACAGGACCACAGGGTTAACTGAGAGAAACGTTTCGAAATCTATGAATCCCTGTTTCATTTACTCGCATTATGCACTAAGGGATTTACATTGTGAACAATATTTTCAAATAAACTTAATTTTGTTCCTAGAACGTGGCGTGATTACTGAATTGTTGAGCGTTTTGTAACGTAGATGATGTTGGTTTCAACTGCTTCAAAACTTTCAGAATAATAAGCTAAGTTATGTAATTGAGATGGCGAAATCTGAAATGGTATGCGTGCCATGAAATTTAATGTCATTTCCGGCTACTTGATTGTGGATGTCTTGCGGTACTCGCTTGATCTGCTTCGTAGGTTGTAACATTAGCCAAAAAATTATTTTACTACCTAATTTAGGTAGAGTCGTTTGCCATTTCCTCTGGTAAAACGATACAAATCCACAGCTAAACTATTTGCATGATTGTGGGAATTGTCAGAAAATCTGACCAGAAGAAGCTGGATAATTATGCACAATAATTTATGAGCAGGTGAATGTCTTCAACTTCCAGAGTAGTGTTTCCGGTCCACGGATACAAGGTCCATTACAGCGCCGGGTAAAATTGGCACTTTTTTCAACAGGGGCAGCTCGATCACTGAAGCGTTTTTTATTCATGTTTAATCCTGTTTCTATGCATAATACCTGAATCACCTAACGCGAGGAGAAGAAGGATTTTGAAAACTGCAAAACGTCGGTTTTGAATTTTGATGCAAGTTTTTTCCATAATTCAGAGAAAATTGCACAATCTTTGCTTTCTCTTTTTCGTTTACAGTATTATGTAAACGATTGCTAATTGTTTTCCTTTTGGCAGATGTGAAATATCATAAAGATTATATTTCAGGTTTTTACAGTCTAAGCCGTTGACTATGGTCTTAGGGAATTGGATAAATCAAACGAGTTGATTAAGTAAGTTATACCACCGTAAGGTGAATGGGAGGTGCTGACGTTTCGAGCGTTAGCCCTTCGTCGGAGGGAAACTATCCCCACAATACTTATGGTCTTAGGGGACGAATTATGTAAAATTGAGCCCGGCATTTCCCAAGAACACGGAACGTAACCTTAATTATTTCAAACCCATAGTGTTGCAATTCAAATTCCGTTTCAAACGAAAAAGACTTAACTTACCCTGTTGCGGCCCACATCCCTCTATAACTAAAACTATGCAGCACTCTCCCCTGCCCCGGTTATGCTTTTGAGGGGTACAACATCGTTTCTGAGGTAAAGCAATAACCTCTATACTATTCTATAGTACTTAAAACCCTAGCCGGAATAATTTTGCTTACTCTGAATAAGTCTGGATTAAATGTTCCAGTCGAACAAAATGTCAGGTACTACTGCTGTGGTGATGTTTGCCTTCTTTACGTGATAAGTTGAAATTGTAATAAGGCGTGTCAAGTTTTCTGATTTTTGACTTTACCATGATTTTGTACTTTATCATGTCACAGTTTGCTTCAAATCAACAGTCGTTGTTTTCAGTGATAATGGCATCAACTTTGGAATGTCCACAATCAAAGCAGAATTCCATCCCAGAATCCACGAAAGACTCGAGTCCTAAAACACAAATGTAACTTTACCAAATGCTTTGGCAGGTGTTGTTCTAAAGCTGATTATGGTTTTCGCTTCTCTGTTTTTTAGCCATCTGCCCCTTTACAACAAGGGGTGATAAACTTTCTGCCAGTCTTATTTACCATACTTTTGTTCTCTTGAAAAAAATGTTTCGGGGCGGCGGTTTTACTCGAATTCACGAGAAATCTCTTTCCCGGTTAACCAGTTAAATAGGGTTGTTTTTAAGGTGCTTGAGTTTGTTAATTAAATCATAGCAACTCTTTCATTTTCATTGATATGTTGAATAGAACTTCTCTTCGAGAGAGAATAGCCAGAATTTTTTATCAGCATGTTTCAAATTCAGGTTAGAGGAAATATTTAATTATACATATATGAAAAGATGGCATTTTTCAAGATGGAATTTATCCTGTCGCAAAATCGCAGAACAAGAGTTCACTTACCTAAAAGAGCAAATATAAAAAGCACCTCAAAAAACGAACGACGATACATGGCTCGTTGAAGGATTGCTCCAAAAGTAGAGACACCGCTCCTCATTTTAAAAAGATTTTTTTCCTTAAAGTGATCAGTTTGTTGACTCATCAAAAATTCATAAAAGAACCGCTTTTACTTTTTAGAAACGTCACGCGTATTAGTTAAGTACGAGCTGTCAAAGTATATTATTAGACGCTTCTCGCAAATATTAAGTAAAACCATTTGAGTGCGTTCCATCTTAGGTGGCTTTTAAGAGTTTATTCTCTGTGATCTATTGGCTTTCCAAGTTCGGATGTGTGTTTTAAATCCTTTTACCATGAATAGCCACAACAGAGAGAAAAGTTTAATATGGATTGAGCAAGGAGGCATTTGTCCATCAGAAGTCAGAGATCACGTCTTATGACATTTTCAATATCTTGGTAACAGTCGCATCTGATAGTTGTTAATCGGCGGTGTAATTTGTGTCGTCAAGATGAAACGAAATAGGCGGTGTCAGTAATGGGCTCCTGGCGGCGTCTAGGCGGTAACCCGCCACCGAAAAGGACTACGATTCATTTGACATCATACTTGCGTAGCTGGAATAGAACAGACTCGAGGACAAACAGGGCGTGCATGAAAGATTGCAATTTTTACCACAATTGCTACTAATCTCGCAATTCGATTGGCTAATTTATCTTTGTCGATAAGAGTCTAGACAACGCTGCTCCCGTCAAAGTGTCACGCAAAGCAATACCCAATCAGAAACGCTCATTTTGGAGAATAAACCAATCAGATTGCGAGAAAGTTATAGACAACGAGCTTGCTCTTTTTTTGTGTCACGATCTCGGTCACGCTCTGAAAAAAAAACATTTGAAAAAAAGTTTTTTGTTGACTCACTCGGCTGCGCCTCGTGAATCCACAACATTTTGACCACTGTGATGACGCGTATTCGTTGTCGATAAGAATACAGACAACGCTAAACCCCATTCGATTTGTTAAATACAGTACTGGGAAAAAAGTGACGGATTGCTAAACAGAATTAAATCCAGGAACCATTAGCCATTGTTGAATCACAGTTGCGATCACAAGGTGGTGCTTTTTATATCTATTGAAATCTCATTTCACAAGCACGATAAACAACAGAAATTATGTAAAGCTATTGCTTTTCCAGAATTATCAGTTACTCCGATCGTAGCCTACGTGTAGCCGCACCCTTCCCCCGAAGGAGAAAACGTTTTTTCCTTCGGGGGGAGGGTGCGGCTACACGTAGACTACTCAGATCGTTGCTGCAGTGGAGCACAAGCGTATTTGAGGTGCAGGACCCCCACCCACTCTACCCTAAGAAATTCAAATGACTCTGAATACGTAAGTGTAGCTTGTCTATCCCTGCCACGCATGCAAACTCGTTGCTGTAAAAGTTGAGTCAGTGGGTAAAGCTGAACAGTTGAAAAACTACGTGTACATGAATCGCGTGACTTGATTTTTCACATGCTCCTGTGAGTGGTTTTTAGCACGCAAAGCCACAGCAAGAGTGCGTGGAATACAAATATTTTGTTGTCATTTCCTCGTTGCGAGAACCTTTATCTTTCGTAACGTAAAAGGGGAAGGTGAAAATGAATTATTCCTTACAGGGTCTTACTTTTCATACTTTACATAGACAGATATAAGAGTATAAAACAGAATATGTACCCTACACGGAGCAGTAAAATTTAAAAGCGAAGCACCGCTTTCCAGTAAATAAATATGGCGACCTCGTTTGGTTGGAAACGCAAAGTGCCACAACATTTGACCAAGAAAAGACCAGCGTTATTCGACGAACGTAATCAGAAACCCGACAGTGAGGAAGATGAACCAAGTGAGATGGAATGGCGCGTCCTTCTGATTAAGAGAGGACCCTTAAAAAGTATAGAGGATAGCGTCGCGAAAAGTAAACGTCTCACTGAAGAAGGAATAGCGCTAGCTGAGCAAGAAAGGTAAGCGCTTGGGTAGAGCATAGTTTGAAAACGGTGGGACTTTTAACATTGTGATATACCTCGTTCTTCAAAAGCCCCCAACACATGTAAATGAAGTGGACGGGTATTCTGAAGTTGCTCCGAGATTGAAAGCCTTGTATTGACAGTACAGTTGCTTAGCCAAGATATAGGAATGGAATTTGGCGTAAAGAAATGTGGTGTTGTGGTGCTGAAGCGGGGGAGGTTGTGTACAACTGAGGGTATTAAATTGATAAATGGACAGATGACAAAGGACGTTGATGAAGAAGGTTACACGTATCTGGGCATTCTAGAGTTGGACAAGTTTAAGTAGAGGGGAATGAAAGAAATATTTCAACAGAGTACTTAAGGTGGTTTAAACTTGTCATGAAATCTCAGCTCAGTGGTAAGACCAAGATCAAAGCAGTAACTACTTGGGCTGTGTCGCTCATGAGGTATAGAGCAGGAACAATTAAGTGGAATGAGGAGGAACTTCAGGAAATAGATAGGAAGTCTAGAAAAATCATGACAATTAATAAGGAACTACACCCTAGAAGTGATGTTGCCAGAATATACGTACCCAGAAAGAAGGGAGGAAGAGGCTTGATCAGTTGTAAGTGCTGCGTCAGAAAGGAAGAGAACAACTTGAGTTGGTATGTAAGAAATAGTGAAGAGGTAATACTCAGGAAAGTTGGAGATAGTAATGTAGTCAACATCTCAAAATCTGTGGACCCAAAGAAGTACAAAGTGAATGAAGTAAAGAAGACAGAGAATGATCGATACTAAGGAAAGTACCAACCTTGTAAGAAAAACAAAAAGAGAGTCCTGGGACCGGTGGTGACTTGTTGTAACGGCACTCCAAAGGACTATTATATATCAGTTTAGCCTGCGTCTACAAGGAATGGACATAATAATATAATGATGATAATAATAATAATAATAATAATAATAATAATAATAATCACAATAATAATAATAGTAAAGACTTTATTTCAAAGAGGGTAACACCAAACAGCAAAGCTAATAAACTGGTGGCCCTTCCTAAAATACAAATATAAAGATATTAAACTATATTATAAACACTATGTACACTAAAATATATATATATATATATATATATATAAATATCAAAATAAAAGAGAATATACTCATGTAAAATGTTGCTAAACAAAAAAGAAATGTAAAAAGTAGAATGCAGATAATCTTATATTCTGAAATGATGTAAAAATTGCTGCTCTGAGAAAACCCTATCTCTGAGACAATGTTTAAAGGGTCTAGACTGTTTGATTCGTCTTGTGGTGATAGGGAGAGTGTTCCAGAGGCCGGTAACAGAAACTTAGAAAGCACGCCTGCCTTCAGTCTCCCTTATGTATTTCGGGCAGCGTATATTAAAATCAGCACAGCGCATGCTACTTTTGTTTACATGACTATTAAGAATTAGTTGCTCGCTCAAGAAGGAAGGTACATTTCCATGGATACATTTATACGCTATAGCACATTTGTTGATTTTATATTTTTCATATACTGGAATCCATCCAAGTCTATTAAAAAGTTCCACTAAGGGTGCTTGCTGGTCTGCAAAAAGAATAGCTCTGGCTCCATGTTTCTGTAATTTTAGAATTCTATTTGTAACAGATTCTTTGTTGCACACAGACCATACTGCACTACCATAGTTCGTGATTGGGAGAATTAAGGCATTATTGTATTGTTTACGTTATGCTATCAGAAAAATGATCACAAAAATGATCTTATTTTTCTTAAAATCGCCATACCTTTTTGCACATTTTTTCTGCATTTTCAGAAAACGAGTGTCTGTACTGTGTATTTCAAGTAGTAGTTCATGATCCACCGTATCGAATGCCTTCATGTAGTTGACAAGAAGCATACCTGACACCCTGTTATTGTCGAGATTAAACAGAAGTTAGTCAATTATCTTGATGAGAGCTATTTCTGTACTATATTGTTTCCGGAAACCAGCATGCGTGGAGTGGAGAAGATTGTTGTCATTCAAATAAGTATACAGAGAGTCATGCACATGCTGCTCAACAACTTTAAATAAGACTGGAAGCATCAAGATGGGACATTGGTTGTTTGGATCAGTTCAATCAACTTTCTTGAATAAAGTTTTACAGAAATATTGAAATGAGCTTTGCTTTGGGCCAGTGACTAGTGGCATAATTGGAGGGGGGGTAATTGGATGTGTTGTGGTTCAATTTTTTCCTTGTTTTGTGGTATGGTATTGTATGATAATAAGTTTGAAACAAAGGAAAATAAAATTTAAACCAAGGATAAAATTGAACAACAACAGATACACGCACTTTGGGGAAGGGGTACAATTTTGGATCTTCCTAAGTTGGTTAAAAAATCACAGTCCTCCCCTAATCATAAATAACAAATGGTCCCTAATTCATTACTATCATTATCATGTTATTATTATTATTATATTGTAACTGAAAATCCCCTTTGGGGAGTTGCAAATAAAGTATGTATGTATGTATTATAAAATTTTTTATTATTCTGCTTAACCCAAAAGATTAAAGTCTTAGTTTGTGATCAATATTCAATTTCTCTTAGTTATATCAATACATAGCAATGAAAATAGGTAATGAGAATAACAGTTGAGGGAGTGATCACCAACAATGAACTGATGTGATATTTTTTTATTATTTTGCTTAACCCTTAAGATTAAAGTCTTAGTTTGTGATCAATACTCAATTTCTCTTAGTTATATCAATACATAGCAATGGAAACAGGTAATGAGAATAACAATTGAGGGAGTGATCACCAATAATGAACTGATGTGATATTTTTGTACATTCCCCTCACACTTACAGTACTATTTTAGAAATGTAAGGGAACCACTAAGGGGAATTTGTACCTAGCAATTTAGACAACAGGTTTCAGTTTACAGTAGTGATTCTCCTTAGAAAGTGTCTGACATTTCCTTGCATAATAATAAATTATGGTTTTTAGAATGCATTATGCATTGCCTCAATGCATGGTAATTTGAAGAATATGATGATCATGATCTCTAAGTAGCTAACTTTCTAAATTCATGTTATCTGTGTACTTGAGATTGTATCAGGTACAGTATGTGAGGAGAAGTTGTACATTGGTCAATTCTGGCTGTGAAGGTATAACTAGACATGACACAACATGAGCAGGTTAAGACGTACGTGAGCCACAGGAGGCCCAGTCATGGCTGGAGCTTATACCAGATTCAGTAGCATGAAGCACCTGGGAATATTATTACTCCCTCCTGGATGGGATGCTAGTCCAACACACAGTTACCCCCAAAAATAAATTGCTGTTACCCATTTATACACCTGGGCAGAGAGAGACAGTGTGGAGTTAAGTTTCTTGTCTAAGGAAACAACACAGTGCCATCACCAGGGCTCGAGCTCCACACCTCCTGCTCGGAAGTCCGACAGACTACCTGCACTACAGTACTGTGTCTCCACATCATGAGTATGGCATGATCTTATTTCTAGCAATATAATGAGCTTATTTTAACTTAATTTTCTTTTTCTATTTGAGATACTGGGAAGCTATTTCTCGATGGAATGAAGCAATTGCCTTAGTACCAAATAATGAAAAACTCCATGAAATGAAAGCACAGGTGAGTAAAAAAGAGAGCATCTTGATTTCTGATTATTGTAAATGGTGGAATTAAAATTAGCAAGGTTTTCTGCAGCTTCTCTCGCCTTTTAGTAGAAATGTTTAGGTGCCATATGTTTTGTGGTCAATCATAGAATAGCAATTTTGTAATTCAAATCCGTGAGTAGTCTTTGTGAACAAATTAATAGTCATGCCTGCATATAGATAACACTGAGGCAACCAGTGTTCTAGCCAATAGTTAAATAACTCATAAAATTAAAAGTAAGTTGCAGAATGAAAGTTGCTTAATGTAAATAAGCACAAAATAGCACTAATTGCTTATGCAAGCAGGTTAATGAGTATCTTTTGTTTTGGTGTCAATCACTAATGACTGTTATATTGTGGATATCAGTGAGTCAGTGGATGTCAATGAGCAAGTTGCAGTAGCCAGACATCAAACATCACTATATATGTTTTGGAACAATTTTTGGCTTACTTGAAGGTTCTCTTGGAATTACATGAATTGTTTCCAGCCGTACAAGAAGCAGAAATGGCAGTCCTTTTGAAACCTTGCTGGTTTGTGGCTCATCAGACACTTGGACGTTCACAGATGGGATTTGGTGAAGTTGAAATGGTAAATATTAGAATGTTTCTAATCAGTGTTTTCTCATGACTTAAGCAAATGTTTCCATGAAAGCAGATCTTTAATCAGTTGGGTATCAATGTGACACTATTTTGAACAAGGCACTGTTATACTCCAAAGCTTAGCATAATGGTATTACACCCCTGTTTATAGTCTGTTGGCTGGTTCAAAATATTGGACACATAAAAAACCCTTTTTTGTTCACTTGCGTGACGTTTTCCACAATAATATTGGGTGTTATAGTAGATACCCAGCGAGTCACATATAATTGTGTTATATAGCTTACAGATGAGTTGTCAATTCTCAAAATCTGTTTTGTTGAAAGTGTGCTGAAAGTATTAGGAGAAGTTGCTCATCAATCACTCCCGAAAGTGAACTAGTCAACCGTTGATTTGTCATGCTAATGCAGTACATACAATTTATAGAACTTGTTTACTGAGACTGCTTCATAATGACAGCCTTGCATTGACAGTTGCAATACAGGTGTCTTGACTGAAAAAGTCTAGAATGAAAGAAGTCTACTTTGGGAATGATAATTATATAGTGTTAATATTATGCTTATTACTGTGTTGGAAGTAAGTGTAAGATATGATCATTTCAAAAATTAAGCAATATTCTCCTTGTTGAGTTGAATATTGCTGATGTTTATAATCTTGTAGTGTTTCAGTTATACTGTATTGAATATCTAGTGTTTCTCATCTTTCAGGGGGTCAAAAGTTTTTCAAAGGCTGTTCACCTACAACCTGATGATCTAGAGGTGAGATAATCTTACTGAAGTTAAGAAAGTTTGAATATTAATGTTCTGTCAGTCATTCTGTTTTGCAAATTGTTGCAGATGTGGACAGAAGATTTACACTGGGCATGGAGATTACGAGACCAAGACCGCAAAATACAAGCTGAAAAAAGGAGACAGGAAACAACATCTAATCAGGCAGAGGAGGACACAGCAAGTGAGGATTTACTCACTGTAAGGACAATTAAGGCTGAAGTTACATAAGTTATCAATATGTAATTATTATGTCACTTTGTTAGCTCAATTGAGGTATCAAAATTAATATTTAACTGTGAACAACTCTTCCCATTGTCATTTTCCCTGCACTCATGCAACATAATTTTATTTCATTGAGATTTAGTAAACATCATAAACAAAACATCTTTAACTTGGTGATTCCTTTGGCCCTATAACTTCCAAGATCTTCAGTATTTGGTAATTCTTGCTAAACCACTCTTTTATAGTGTTCTTTTAAGTGTTTCACAAATATTTGGTTTTGGGTGTACAATAGGTTGAATTGTTGATTCTTTTTTTCTCATGAACTGACAGATGACATTAACAACTGATACCGACTGTTAGGACCAACATAGAGGAAAATAATGTTGTTATAATTTGTTGGCTATAATGGTCTCAAGAAAGTGTCTAGTGTCTTCTTCTCTCTCACTTGTCACAAAATGAGTCACAGATGAGGGTTAGCAGAACTTTGGAACCAAGAAAGTTATATTCTTGATTTTTGAGGGACTATTATAAATAGCAACAAGGGAGGAAACAGTTGTTATAAGTACTGGTATAATACAGCAACTTGGGATTTTCAGTAATCTGATTGGCTCACTATCTTGAAATATTCAAAACTATTCATCTCTGAGAGGGTCAGTTTTGCTGGGGGTTCTTGGTAAATTTTATGCTAGTGAGTTTTGCTAATTAACATTTTATTCTCAAATTGAGGTGCATAGTGGCAGAACATTTACTAAGCTGAAAAGCTGCGAGGCAAATATATTGCTAAAGCCACTATTCACTGAGATTGAAGAGAATAATTGTTCTAGTGTATACCAAGGAAGCAACCTAAGTAGGGAGCTTAAGCAAACACAGCGACAATGCCGAGGACAACACGACCGTGAAAAAAAATTCAATTGTTTGAAGCATGAATCGATGGCAGCCATATTTGGCTAACTTGGACGCCATTTTGTTTTTTTTGTTTTTGTTTTTTCCAAACGGTCACTGGTACAAGGATTACCCAGAAGTCCCTACATTCTTCACCTCCTAAGAAGCAGATTGTTATCAGTTAGGGTCAATTGCCCATGAGGCGCAGCCAAAGTGACTATTGACCGTGACCATTGAGGGCGAAGGGTCTAATCGTTTTAAGATCACCCAACTAGTCAGACAGAAAAGGCAATAATAAAGTTAGCAAATGCCAGTTGAAGAAATATATATTTGGAAATAAAACAAAAGAATTGCAAATTTCACTACTCAAGGACTATTACTAATAGTCCTTTATTAGCATGGCCAATCTGATTGTGGCATTTGCATTAGTCCACTAGTTGGGTAGGTAGGCAGGTAGGTAAAACTTTATTTATGCAGGGTGGCCCATTCAGCACAGTGGCTGGTATCCAGATGGGCCCTGCTAAATACAATTTCTAAAAATATAAAACGTCTAATAGTTTAAAAAAGTTAAAAATAGAGTTAAGAAAATTGAAACGAGTTACAAGCATGAACTGGTAGGGAAAAAAATAGATATCATAAATTACCGTATTTACTCGTGTATAAGTCGGACTCTTGTATAAGTCGACCCCCCATTCTCAAGGTCAAAAATCGGATTTTTCATCATTTCTGGTTAAAGTAGTGAAATTCAGTCCAATAGAAATTTCCCAAGAAAGTTAATCTTTTCTTCCTAAGAATATACTGAAAACACGGGGCGTTTTCCATTTACCGAAAAATTCCGGAAATTTCATTGGGAAATTTCCATCGGTGAGGAACGTGTTCCATTTGACACAAGTTCCATTCATTCCCATGGGACTGTAGAAGAATCTGTCATTTCTCTTTACTGAAGATGTGGTCGTGAAGAATCACCGGCGTGAAAGGTCTGGAACTGGTGAAACCTCATGAAACTCGTAAATGGAACACGCATTTTCCATCGGAAGGTTTCCAACGGGGAAACGGGACTACCTTTTCAGACGCTCCGTTTATTCCGGAAATTTTCCAGTGGAACGTACCAAAAAAGTGCGTTCCATTTACATCCCAACCGGAATTTCCGGAATCTCTTGCTAAATGGAAAACGCCCACGGTAAATTAAAAAAGGCAGAGCGAAATGTAATCATGTGCTTTGAAGTTTATTAGGACTTGTTTATATCATCACGATTTAAGCACACTCGAGCACTTCGATTTTCTAGAGAATTCTTTTACAATATTTGGAAGTACCTGTAAATCACATTGCTTTTAACTAGCCTTTATCTGAATGTTGAGTTTGAAAGGAGATTAAGAAGACCAGAATGCTGAAGAACTTCGAAGGATCGCTTAATGAAAACACCGCCATCTTGGAAAAGATGGCGGTGTTTGCCAGCATTTGCCAGGTCACTAAGTTACTGTAATCGTTCGATGAAAACGAAAGTTCAGCACCGTAAACACCAGCGGAGCTTTAAGAAAAATGTCTGTTCTACAGATCAAAAGACACAATAGAAATCATCTCCAGTAGGTCTGCGTTTAAGCCACTTAACATTTAGAGTTTCACACTTTTTTGTTGACGAAAAATGTGCCGAAAACTGGAAAAACTCGAGCACAATTAGAACTGGTTTTGTAAACTCGGTTTTCGTAACGGACTTCGGGCAATTGTTATGCTAATTTCTTGGATTGCTTGGTCAGGTCTTTGTGTGTGACTCGTGTATAAGTCGAGGGCAATTTTTTGGGATGATTTTTTGGTCATAAAAGGTCGACTTATACACGAGTAAATACGGTAGGTGCTATAAATAAAATGGGCTTTGACAAGGTTTTTAAAGGAGGAGAGTGATACAGCTTGTTGGATTTTACAAGGTAGTGAATTAAAAAGGGCTGTGCCAGAAAATCTTAAAGTACGTTTGCCAAGGCAAAGTTTGGGTTTGGGTAGATGGAGGTCAGCCTTCCTTCGAGTAACTTGTAACCATGTACATTGTAGTTCCTATAATGAAATAGTTACTTAAATACTGAGGAACTAAGTTATGCAAACATTTATAAACTAAAACACATTTGTGGATTTTACAGTTCGTTTCTAAGTCAGTCCACCCTAAAATATTAAAAGTATCTCCAGAAGAGTCACACTTGAGAAAGATACGGGCAGCACGGTTTTGCAACCGCTGCAGACTTTTGCTGGAGCCAACAGACAGTTCACCCCAAGCAGTGTCAGTATAACGTAAGATTGGCTCAATAAGGGTATTGTAGACACACTTCGCTGCTTTAAGAGTGAGGCAAGATCGTATGCATGCTAGAAGTCCTAGACGCTTATTAACTTTTTTACAAGTAGTGTCTATATGCTCTTTCCAGTGAAGCTGTTATCGAGCATAGTCCCAAGGTCAGTGAACTTTGTCACTCTCTCTATGTCCTTGCTTTGAATCTGCAGGACAAAGTCTGAGGTGGTTTGCAGCAGTTGTCTTGTTCCAAAGAGTAACCCTTTGGTTTTGCTCTGGTTTAGTATTAGCTTACTGTTCACCAACCACTGCTCAACACAGTTGAGGTCTTCTTGTAAATTTTCCCTGATGTTGCTAACCTCAGATCCAGAATAATAGATAACAGTGTCATCCACATACATGCTAATCGACCGTGTGACACTAATGTTGAATATCCTGAGGTGGAAAGTCAGTCAGATCGCTCAAAATACCAAGGTTGCCAACTTGGTATATACTTATGTGTAACAGCATATTTTGGTTTCACTGTCATTTTTATGTGACTGAGGTTACCTCGTTGTTGGATACTAAAACAATTATTATTAGTCTCAGTGAATAGTTAACCCTACGATATACTTACCTCACTGCTTTGCAGCCCTGTAAAATTAATATTCAGCTACAAGTCACCTCAAGTTTAGAAAATAATTATTGAAAATAACTTTTGTGAAGTATGCCAAACCATATCCTGTACGTTAGAATATGTAACAAGGAGATCAAGAGTGAAAATTTGAACACTGACAGAGGCCCCCATTTGAGGAAGAGGTCACAATCTCCTTAGTACTTCAAACAAACTTCAGTTGTGGATATGTTTGATAGAGTAATAGCCTGAATATACAAGTTGCAAATTTTAAAAAAGGCATTAGCAAAAGGCTTGGGCCAGTGAAAAACTTGGAATTTTTGGCTCAAATTTGCCAACTTTTTACAGTGAAACGAAGAATTTTCATACAAATTTTGAACGTCTTGTTTTCATGCTGAATAACAGATTTGAGGCAAGCTTCTAGCAAGATGGTTCCTTTTCAATTTTGAAATATTTTGTACAGTTATAGAGCATTATAAGCGACCTATAAAGTATCTGTAGAGACTATTGTTTAGATACTCAATTGTGATTGCATAATTTGTATCAAAAATTTGTTTTGGTGTCCTTGGTTCAAGTGTTTGCACTGTAAAAGGTGGGAATCCTGATTTGTTTGGTATACTGGTATTTAATTATTTGCTTCTTTCCTTTGACTTGAAAGCTGAAAATATTTTTTTCATAATCCATCTTCTGAAAGAGTTACTTTGACCTGTACTATTGAAGTTTTCAGTGGAACTCTTGAGTCTTATAACAAATGCAATATTCTTTGGCACTTTATTCATTCATTAAACATTACATTCAATTTTGTTTTTTTAGAGACTCCATCCAATATTGTGATGGGTACTCCAAGCTAAAAACAGAGAAAAAAAGAAATTAAAAAGTTACTGGAAGGGTTAGAACATATCCATGTCACTGTTCTCTATTTTATTAGTCTCATCTCCTGAGCCCAGAATTCATTTAGCAAGAGTGGGCTTAATCCTGACACTGAGAATAAGGTTGCATCCTTTTGGCTAACTATATGTTGACATTTTAAGACATTTCTAGCCAATACATACTTATATTACTTATTGTGAATAGAATTCCCTACCATATTTTTTTGCATAACTGTACCGTATGATGAATACCTCTTTGCCACCCTGTTTGAATTTCATGGCCAAGTTTTGTTCCTTGGTTTTTGCCTTTATATAAACCCCAGCTGGGTTAATTGTTAACTCAAACTTTCAAAAAAAATCTAAGCAATTGCATGAACATCTAAGCAATTACAAAACAAATCACACAAGCTTGTATTACAAGCATTGTTCTTCTGACAGCTGACACAAAACACACATCTGCATTTTATAACATAACAAGCTTAAAAACTTCAGCCCCAACAGTAGAATGTCTTGACTAAGACACAGCTTTCACTTCAAGTTATTGAATTGCATCTTCACCTTACACTATCAATAAATCACTTTGCAGACAAGTGAAATTGAGAAAACTGATGACAAATTTCTCAAAGCGTAAGAAAGTTTAAGACATTTGCTTGCACTTGAAAATTACTAACAAGATCTTGGGAGTCTAAACATGACACATCCAAAAATACAGCTCCAAGCTGATCTGACATTATCCTGGAAAGTTACATGAAAAAAGTGTGACCTCAGTGTCTGTTGGAGCTGCAGGTTTAGTAGTGAACACAGCACTCCTACAGTTATATTCCATCCATTTTCCCAACCCAAAAGTAAATTTGGTGTTATATTGTAATGACAATGGTTACAATTTATAGAATTTGTCTCCAAAGTTAACATGTAACCATATCACTTAGTAAGGGACTTGCTGAAAAAAATCTTCAATAGGAATTTGAAAAAATCAACTCAAAGATATAACTGAAAGATGAATAGAATTAAGTGAATGGTACTCAAAAGGAGATTTACCACTTAGATCTTGGAAGTCAAAGGGTTAAAGTCTACAACCACAGTTAGATTAGGCCTTCCATAAGAGCAGACACTTGCAACTCAAGATAAATATTTAAAAAAAATGCAAGAGATCTGTTTCTGGTTACTGCTTACAGAAATGATTGACTAAAAGAGGATTTAACTTGGGCTGGTCATTAATTGGGTGGTGTAAAACCAAACCAAAGCAGTTTGAAAATAACTTTCAATGCTCAGTAGATATCCACTCTATCCCACCTGGAAGGACTTTATGAATGTACCCAAATTGCATCACCTACCATGCTAATAATAGAAAATAGGATGGAATAGATTACCATATATGGTACTTGTAAAACCATGAGTTCCTGCCTAACTGATTTCTCACAAATTACTGCCAAATTAATTATGCATGTATTGTTAAAAATAGTAATAACAATGTTTGAGATTATCCACCCAGCTTATTCCTTTTGATAGTAGCCAGTTATAACGCTTTGAGAAATAAACAAAGACCCTTGACAATCAATAAGGAAAACATTTCCTGTTCTTGCATTCTAGTGCAATAAAAACCAACATGCAACAGAAACACTCTTCTAGCATTATACTATACAGAAAAACACGCCCAACAGACTTCAAATAAAATGTTAAAATAACGACAGTAATGAAAGTTAAAACTAACAAGAGTTCCTTTGGAAAAAGAACACTCAAGCTTGAAATAGTTAAAATAATGTCACTGTAGTAAAGTAAGATTCTGCTAGAAATAATGAAAGACATAAAACTTCATTCAATGCTGGCCTCTGCTGTAACGGAAAGATGTAAGCCTTAGTTATTAAGATCTAATCCACACTTTGTTGTTATAAGAAAAATAAAACCTGTTCTGCATCAATACTTGATTTCTTCCTCTCAACAAACAAAACGAAGACAATGAAAAACTGCCTTTTTATGGAGCTTAGAATTCTTGAATGCATAGACAGCCAGGCTTTTATAATCACTTCCCTGCATGCCAAAAGTCTTCCTTCTAACTGACATTTTATACATTTGAAACAGGCAGATAATAATCATAATGTGCTGGCTGCTTCGCTCTGCCAGTCACAAACTCAATCTTACTCTGCTTTCTCTGTAGCTTTTTCTCCATCACTCTTTTCATACTTGGCTGGTCGTTCACCTTTCTTGCTGAACTTCTTTACCAAAGCATCTTTAAAGCTCTTCTTCTTCTTGACTTTGGTCCCCTTCTTTTTTGTAGGGCTCTCAGGCTCAGGTGAATCAGCACTTGGCACCATTAGCTCCCCGTCAGCACCATCATCTTTTACATCTTCATCACCTTCCCCTGCACTTTTGTCATCACCGTTCACTTCAGCTGGCTGCTCCTCTCCATCAACAACTGTCACCTTGTTGTCTGAGCTTGTCACAGTCCTTGTCACCACAACTCTTGTCTCTTTGTACTCTCTCTTGAATTCGTTTGTTTCATCATCATTGAATCCTTTTTCATTTGGTGAAGACTCTGTTACAACAACTCTAGTTGTCTTCACCACCTCCTCATTACGATTATTCTCAGGAATCTATCGAGAGTAGACAGCAGGTGACTCGTTATTTACATGTGTATAATGTGTTGAGTAAATGTTATCCTTGTTTCAGTTCTAAATTTCTTCATTTTCCTGCATAACAGTAAAGTAATCCTTTTCCTTTCAGAAGCGATCAGCATGCAACTCTGCCTTGCAGTTTCTGTTGACTTACAAGCACATAAAGGATGACAACTGGGAAACTAACAACTTACTGATTTTTAGTTGAAAGTGTATGGCTCTCCATCAGGAGAATTACTACTCAGAACTTGGGATCTGTAGGGTTCTAACACAAACCTGACCAAGATACAACCTTGCCTTGGGGGGTGGGGAGGGGCACGTGGTTGAAACCATCTCTATATTCCATATCCAATTTAAAAGCGCTGGTTCATACAGTGTAGATAGAGGAGAACATACCCAAAGAACAACCCTGTCTGGGAATGTAACCACACAAATGGAAGGTGACGAAAGCATTTAACCAACAAAGTAAAAGTGAGGTATTCCATGGAATGTCACAAGAAAACATTGCATGCTAACTATTACCTTCATATCATTGAGAAAAGTGTAACAGTGAATTTACCTGTTCAAGATCTTTGTCAACTCTTTCTGGTATCAAGTCCTTGATGGTGACAGGTTCATCACTCTCCAGTTCCACTTTCTCTTTGTCTTTCTTGTACTCTGTTGACTTGACTGGGGTGTTGAGCCATTTCACACGGTTTCGGTAAGTGTTGGCACGGCCAGTGGAGTGAGCTCTCCTAATTGGAGTGCGTTCTATTTCAGGAGTGTAAAACATCTTTGCACGGGTGGATGACACTGTTGAAGGTGTGGTCACTTCTCTCTCAGGAGGTTTTTCTCCATGGAAAATTCCTGGATTCCTGTACACATAGCCTGTTTTGTAGCCCTAAGTAAAAAAAGGAAGATTAGACACTCAGCAGGGAGATATTAGTGGTCCCAAATATGCACAGCTGTTAACTTTGTAGCTATAGCAATGACCTTATAAAATGAAGGAATGCTACAAAGGTTTTAAAAAGTGAGAGGATTACAGAAGACTACTGGCTCAATTCTGTCTGAATTCAACCAAGCATTTTAAACAATAATGATGCCAAAAAGGGACAGGATACATTTTGCCAAGTGTAATAATATGGTATGGAACAAAAGCCTAGGTATACAAATGCTGGATAGGTTTCTTTTTCCTAGTACTGTATACCACTGCCATTTGCTGTTTCATCTCTGAAAACCACATATGTTTATTGGGCGAAAGACAAACTTAAGCCAACCAAAAGAGTGAATATGTTGTGGTTCAATTTTTTCCTTGGTTTAAATTTTATTTTCCTTTTTCGTTTTTTGGGATGGTAATGTAGATAATGAGATTGAAACAAAGGAAAATAAAATTTAAACCAAGGATAAAACTGAACCACAACAAATATACAAGAGAGAATACCAATTTCACCTCACAATCCTCATAAATGAAGACACTTGTGTGAGCCTTACCATGGTATCAAGTTTCAAAACATGTTTATTGGGAGCCAACCAATTTAATATAGCAACAGCAGGGGCAAATGTACAACATGATATACCAAATCCAGTTCACAGTATTCATAAAGGAATAACTCATCTACGGGTGAGTCTTACCATGGAATCAAGTAATCTCATCCAGGCCTCAAATTCCATTTCTCCAACTTTCCACTTCATTTGATCTGAAGCCACTCCACCACCTCCAGTCTTCACCACTTCTTTCACTTGTTCTCTTGCACTTTCTTCACATATCACTAGGTTATCAACTCCAGCCGAAACAGCCATAACCTAAAAAAGTATCATAAACAGATATCAATCAGTATTGTGTCATAAGCTATAAATATTATAACTTAAACCATCACAAGCCCATAAGAAAACTTTCGTTATTAGTTCCATTTAAAAAGAAACGTGCTCAGATATGTGTAACATGTAACAGAAGAATGAGCTATGCAAATGAGTAAAGGTAGAGTTACAGTTGTTACACAGTAACTACATCAGTTTCTTCAGGGGATAGAATGATCCGATCAATGTAAGTATCTGGGCAAATGTGCACCTACCCCTCCCCTAACCCAAAAAGTTATAATACTTAACATGTTAGCATAAGTGTTCACCAAAATAAAATTGAGCATTTCTGACTTGTTTTAACATCGCATGGAAACTTTGACAAATTTTGTAAGGGTTTCAAACCAGTATGGATTCACTTTAACATATCCTTATGACGGTACACTATCAGCCACCTGTCATACTATACAAGTACTTAGTAGTTTTCAAGAACTTTTCTAGCAGAAACAAACGCAAACAAATATTCATGCACTATACTGTTATGGCTGCTTCTCAAAATATATATAGATGCTGCTGTAAACAACAAATGGGTAGTCTTGCTTATTATAGGAAAGAAATTGCACATTCTCCTCAGCGCCCCCATGAAAGCTGCCCGATATTTGCAGAGACATGTATTGTATGTACTGAGCATGTGTTCTGATTCCTAGGCTGTTCCTAACAACTTAGTTCATTGAAAGGTGTGGACACCAATGCAAGCAATGGAATGAAAGCCCAATAGACTGGTTAGTCTCTCAAGAAGTGACAAAAGCATGTGGATGGTTTCAAAGGTACTGTTCTGTCTTCAATTGCTATTTCCAATATTACTTATATATAATAATAATAATAACAATAATAATAATAATAATAATAATACTTTATTCATACAGCATAGCACATAATAACCATTGGCTAATAAACTTGTGGCGCTGATTAAATGAACTTAAATTTGAAGGTTGACCACAACACCGGGGTATACGTCCCCTACTCTTTTTGGACAGTGTTCACAGTCTCCAACGTCCCACAAGAACAGTGCTGTGAGATGGGGCCTACAGTTTTTTGTCCTTATCTGAGAAGACTGGAATATCTAACCATTTGCAGATGTCATAAAAAAGGCAGCATGTTCTCCTCAGTTATTTTAAGACCTTGAGTGTTGGTCCGGCTGAGGTTTGTGAATGTATGACAGCTCTGAAATACTGTCTTTCCATAAACAATTACAGATATGTTACTGGAGTATTCTCACTATCATGGAAGGGAGAATCTTTCACTGGCCATCAGTAAAGTTAATGACTTCAAATCAGATAACTAAGTAAACAAATTTCCTCTTTGCCATACAAATGTTTTGCCATCAAGGTCATGTATTATTAATTTGATACCTTTTTATCTGTTGCTAAGAAAGATATTTCCTGTTTCTTCTACAAACAGTCACAACGCTTTTGTCTGCAAAGTTAAATGACCTATCCTGTATCAAAATTTTGACAACAAACAGCCATCCTTTTTGCCGTGCCCATTTAATTAATACAACTGGTTTTTAACAATAGAAATGACCATAACAGTCAAGTTTAATGAGTCTGCGTCTGTTTAATAGAGGTGTCCATTGAATACAAGTTTTCCTTAAAGTAAATATGGGGAAAAAGAATAGGTAAGGACTTAGGCTGCTGTCTGCTTAACCCTTTCACTGCGTTGAGGACGTACTGAGTACGTCCTCTATCAGATTACGCATATGCTAATAGGACGTACTCAGTACGTCCTAAATTGTAGTGCCTGTATGAATACTACCGCACACAGCAAAAACAATTAAACTGCATACAAATAAACTTATGAGAGCCTGGTAAACACTAGTACATTTGGTGACAGATACATGATTGAAAAACCTACAATCTTTGCTTGTTTGTTGCCAAGGGAAATTGTCCGCCATCTTGGATTTTCCACGTGTGTTTTTTGGTGACCTCTGTGATACCTTCTACGTTTTTTTTGCACGCATCATTCAAACATTGAGTAAGAACACTGTCAGAGATGTTCTGGACAGAGTTTGGAATGATTCTGGCGATGAAAGTCCCGAGAAAAGCGATAAAGATTACAACAACGAGTGTAACACATACACAGTACGATTATTAACTGATTCCTTTTATTGACAAATAATGCACAAATAGAATGTATTGTGACACGGTATAATTATACATTTGATTCCACTTGCCAAGAACTGCTTAAAACATTAGAGAGAATGTATATTACAACATTTGTAAAAATCACCCGAATTTGGTCCGCACAGGGGTGAAAAAGTGGCACGCAGCGAAAGGGTTAATAGAAGGTGTCTGCTTCATATGGGGTCTGTTTAATACAGGTTTGACAGTATCTAAAATTTAGGGTCATATTGGGTTTTCAGGTTTACGAATGGGTACCAGCGATACAATGCTGGAGGTAACCCTGCATTGGACTAGCATCCCATCCAGGGGGGGAGTAACAATACTCCCGGGTGCTTCATGCTACAGAAACCGGGATAATCTCCGACTGTGTGGGCCATAAGGCCAGTGTGCACCTTTACTTAATATTGGGTTTGCAAAATCTCACAACCCTGCTTACATGAAAAGTTACTAATAATCAATTAGACATATGTGATTGCTGGATATTTCAAGAATCTGTGCCTGTAACCCTTCTCTGCTATTGGTACTTCACAGGGCACCCCCTTCTAAATATAAATGACAATAATATTGTTAATAATCACTATTGCTATTACATATCTAATTTATTACCTGGTATTCACAAGCCTTAACAGCCTTAAATGCAAGGAAAACAGCCTCTTCAACTGTTTCTCCACAAATGACTATACCATGGTTCTTCAAAATCATGACCTTGCTTTCCTCTCCCAAGTCCTTAATTATGGACTCTTTCTCTTCATCATCAGAGAAGATTCCTCTGTAGTCATGATATTTCACTTCACCCAACTAGAAATAAACATAATGCAGTCACAGTGGTCAGGAGCAGGAAGGAAAAGACAGTGCAGTTATATGAATTTATAGGGCAGGTACCTAGGTTTCTGATGTTATAAACCTTACAATTCTTAACAATACATTCACAACAGTAAAGCTAATAACAGTTCCCACTCAATTAAAAGCCAAAACAAAATGACCAGGTACCAGGTGATTGAAAACAAATCCCTCCATAATTGATTGTTTGGGACTGATGAATGTCACCATTTTTTAGTGACTAATGTAAATCATTTCACATTCATTCTCCTCAAGGAGTACCTCGCACCCAATTATGAAGTAGTTACAAGAATTTGGTTTCAGATCAGTTTAATTTCTGTTTTGCAAAATTTTCTTAATTCTCATAACATACTTGCCTACAATGTATCAATAATGTAGGGAGAAGTTGAAGATTGATTGTAACTAGGAATGATGGGATTACTCACAGAAAGAGCTGTTTGAGTGATGGGTAAAAGTCCACACTTCATAGTGGCTACCTGAAAGCAAAGAAAACATATCTTTTCAAACAATTGCAAAATTTGATGTATTTTCATCATTGTATATCAGAAGAATCTCTGACTCCCCTTGAAGCCAATAGTAATATCAACCAATGCAATTTTCAAACTTAAGGTTGTGTGTGATAAAGGACAAATTCACAATTACTGTACGAATGCCTTTTATTTGACTAGATTCAACTTTGACCATGCCATTAATTATTAAGAGGGTGTCTAGACAAAACAACTCAAACGAGAAATCTCACATTTCTCCAAAATAATAATAAGTTAATGCTGTATCTTCAATGTATCAGGACTTTTTTGCCAGGATGATTTGTATCACAAGGTTATCTCTGATGGGGTCAAATTATATGGACCATAATCACTGCCGATACACCCCAAAACAGCAAAAGCTACTTCTACAAGACATTTGCACCTTGAATGGAAAAACTTTAAAGCAACATATTTGTATAACATTCATGTTCATGCCTGCTGAATCACTTCAGTTATAGATTGCTTCACAAGGAGTGAATACTGCAATTACCAGTATTCAAAGGAAAGATAAACAGGAAAATGTAACCTTACTTGTAGCAACAAGTTACAAACTTCAGTATGCAGCACTTCATTCATGTGCAAAAAGTCAGGTGTTGTAGTCATATTAAAGAGTTGCTAATTAGCTAATGTTTCTGGAAGAGGACAGGCCTGCACTGTTTAAAGAATTACATGGGTGATAATAAGATAATCGAGAGATTGTCAAAGAGCTAACCCTACGACGAAAGGAATGCCAAATGCTGGTAGTGAAGTTCAGTTTACTCTTTTTGGTCAATATAATCTCTCTAGAAAAAAAATTCCTACTGTCAACACTCACACTTTCTGAAACCTTCAGGTCATGCCCTTGAATGGTAAACAAATTCAACTGGGAACAGATTTGTTCAATATATAATTTCACACCTGCTGGAGCTACAAACTGCCACGCCTGATGAAGGGGTAACCCTTGAAATGCTAGCTTTACTTTTATCAGTTCCCTTAATAAACCATACCATTGTGGCAACAGTTCTTGAGAAGCTACCTTGAGAAACTACCATTATCATTCATGTAGTCTTTTTTTGCTTCTTGGCTGACTCAAGCTACTTTGTTTTTACTTAACTATTTATATATTTCAAGGAAACTACTACATGGCAGCAAGTTTAAGAAAGAACCCTTAAGAATTTTACAGTGAAGTATATTTGTCAGTTTTGTGTATTTGTAAAAGAAACCAGCCACAAAACAAAGTTCTGAACAACACATGTTCCACACTCAGGAAATACACCTTCACATGTACATCTCAGTGACTACCAATCGTACACCTCAGTAACAGGAAAGCAAGCAATCTTTGTTGTCCATATGCACTAAAATCAGTCTAACTTGTTGTTAAGAAACACAGAAAGTGGCATAGTTCCAAAACATTATTGCTGAAAGGAAACATGGCATAATTACCAGGTTTTTAATATGCAATTCATAAACAAATTGTTAACATCTAGTTAATGAACAATTCTACAATCGAGCTTGGTCCTCATTTCATCAGTCATACCAGATAATAAATAGCTTGATAAAGAGATTGAATTGAACTCCTACTGAAGCAGTTGTGCGTGACCTTGAATGCACTACTCACACAGAAATCAATGAAAGAGGCCCCTACAACTAGCACAGTGAAAACACAACATAAACAAAAGAAATGCAAAAGAAAAGGTTAACACAATACAGAAATCCACTCCATGTTATATATTGTATCTCTTTCAAGATCTTCAATGGAAATAGGTGCAAAAAGCACTACTGCTTTACCTTTTAGCTTCACACTCCATGGAATCAATTAAGATGTTTAATTTATGCCCTTTCTAGAACTTGTCTATGGCTGATATATTTAAATTGAGTAGTGCTGGGCAGGTGCTGTGGGGTAAACAGAGACCGGTACAAAAGGGTAGTGGTGACTTGATCTACTGTATGCAGTTGAGTTCAAACAGCCACAGTTATTTTAACTAATACGGGCACTAATGAGCCCTCCCGGCAAGCAAAATGAGATATTTTAATACAGAGAAAGATGTTAGACTCAGTAGCATCTCCCCTTACATATCAGTTATACAAACCACAGAATGTTCAAAAGCGTTCCTTGACAGAAGTGGATTGTTGCAGTCATTAAAATTTTATTTTTTCTTTTCCTGCGGGAAATATACTTCTATTTCCTTATTTTTAGTTCGGATAAACATAGGAACAATCGCAAAACATCCAGTCGTATCAGAAATCTACAAATGTAACGTATTACTGTCTAAATGCAACGAAGGAGATAAAGAAGAGGCCGAATAAGGTGTTCTTATACCAAGTCGCACATTGCGACCAATTCAGGTTTTGATTTAAACACTTGCGCTATCACGAATATGAGTACTTGCAGAATATAGAAAGCAAAGAATGAAGTTAGTACTGTTTTTTTCAAAGATCGTTAGTGAATAGTAGATTTTCATTTAACTATTAATTTTGTAAAAAATCCAACAAGACTCGACCCCTGCAGCTGAGCAGACGGTAAGTCACGCGAGAAAGAGAAACGCCAAGCTATGCTTTGTCGCTGTTTTCAACATATGTGTAGAAAGAAAAACATACAAAATGAACAACGCTAATTTTATACTGACAGGCGGGCTTCGCGGAAGGAAATTTGACAGAAAATATGCGGCTTAGAAATAGTTAACACGGTTCAAATATTAATAAAAAGCGAAACAGCATTTGAACGAGTTACAAGAACCTTGAAAAACATAGATCAGGCGAGACTCAATGATGGGTAAGTCATTTACAGAAACAAACTTACGGCGACAACAGCATCTTGGTGTAGATGAATGATTGCCCTGACATCTTTTCGAGCTCCGTGAATGGCGGAGTGAAGAAGTAAACCAGCCTTGTTGATTCCAAGATTAGTGCTTCCATGATCGACGACACTTCCATCGAAATTTACTTTAAGCAGGCTGGAGGCAGTTATCTCATGAAACAGGAGCCCAAGCGGGTGAATCAAGAAGCTTTCTTGGTCTAACGAGGGACGAACCTAAATGAAATTGACATCAATTGTGACTGTAGCGAATTACATGAAACCGGCTCGAATAGTTGATCAACTTCATAGAGTATATCCATTAAACACCACGAAATCCACGTTCTTCAAACAAATGAAGTCACTAGGGAACTTCCGATACAATAAAACGACAGAAAACGTTAAAAAGTAATAGCAAATCTGTATGTCACGTAGTACGTGTGGCTTCTGAACAGCGTTATTGAGATCGACGGGCGGAATCTCGCGCGAGACGTCTTTGCCTAATACCGTGCAACTCAACATAACAAGAACATTTAGAACACTTACCGAAGAAAACGAATGAAGTCCGGCATTCCAACCAAAAAGATCGATTAGACGATAAGTTGCCGCCAACTTACAACGCAACAACCTCTCCTGCTTGGAGTAATTCAATGTATCGGAGCCTCTGATGTCTGCAATTGGACTGACAGAAGCAGAAACTCCTCCGCCATAATACGTACTCGATGGAACCAGAAAATCCTGATAAGTACGAATGCCTTCTGCATTGGATTTGGGACCGTTGTGGACATAGTTCTGAACAAGATCTTCTAACTCCTCTCGAAGAACTTTGTCATTCAGAACAAGCGAGACACGCTGTCGAAGTTTCAGGCCACGAACGTCGCGTACAACATCTTCTGGTCTTCGAACAGGTCTTCCACGCGAAGGAGCGCTATAGCGCCGTGCTTTACTATCCATGAGCATTTTACCAGATTTCCCTGTCGACATATTGTTAATTTCAGCTTAGGCTGTAAGGCGAAATCGACAAAGAAATCGTTTTCGCAGCGGCGATCACACCTTCATGAAACGCCCAAAGCACGCGCAGAAAAGACAAGAATATTCTTCGCTCATGCGTCGCGCTCGAAATGTACGACGTCAACTAGGCTCCTATTGGTCTAATAGTGTCACGTGCTATGTCACTGATCACCAGAAAATAGTTTTAGGGAGTCACTTGGAAAATATTAAAGGCATACTGACAAGGAAGGGCCGTTTTCTACCTGGCAGTTTTCAAGTTAAAGTCATAATGAAATGATACAAGGTACATACATCCATATTTATTAACAACTCCGCATAGAGGTTTTTCAGTGACAATAACTAACAATCCTAGATTTATGTTTTGTAAAACTAGAAAGAAGTCGTGTAAATCAAAGGGAAACAATGCGGTAATGAATAATATTTTGTTGTTGTCTTGTTGAAGTATTTCTGGAGCGGTTAATGTTTGTACTCGCCAAATTACAAGTCTCTTTTTTAGTTTCCTATTAAAAAGAACGTGGCTAAAAATTTGAGAATATTTGACAAGGTTCTAGATTTTCTGAGAATACATACTGTAAAAATTTTTCAATATTCGAGCACTTCTGCTATTTAAATATTGTTGCCTGTGTTTGTGTTTGACAGGTTGTTTTTCCCTTTTTTCTGGCACCATCAGGCGGCCTGATGATAAATTTCGATTCAAAAACGCACTTCACGTGCACTTTCTTGACATTTGGTGGACTGAATGCTTCAAATCAAGTTAGAACACGATACTGTGTGTGATTAGTCCAGCCATGTTATCGCCCCCTGTAATCAATATTGTTTGGTGTACTATTTCATGTTTTGCATTCTGTTCTTCATTTAGAATTCCGTAAAGAAGAGCCAGAACAGCTTTACCCAGCTAACTGAATAACATACTCTCCCCAGTAACAACATATCGGTGCGGAGGCCGCAGCAAATGGGTAAAATACACTGAATACTGGGGAATTTCGTTCAAATATAAACTTTGGGAGAATTGAAAAGTTGTATTTTTATTTGATCTGGAACTGAAAATTTCCCGTCCAGTTCAGAACATCTACGTCAACACCAAGGAACACCTAGTGTGAGTGAGGCTGTTTTACCTTGTGTTAGTATCGTTTGAAACCGTTTGCCTTGCACATAGGTTGGTCAGACTACAAAATATTGGACTAGTTGGAGTCAACTCGCTTATTATGGCTATCTTGATATATCCTACTGGCCCATCTGTTTTTGTTTGTTTTGTGCAAAAGATCGCGGAATGTGACCAACATGGCATTCACTATGTTTAAACCCGCGAAGTGTCTGTCACGCAAATTGATTTCTGAACCCGTTTTTGAAATGGTACCAGCAATGATATCCATTCGTGTTTCTCGAGTGATCTCTTTGCGAAGCTTCGCCATTGAAGAAATGAAATTATTGTCAGCAGATTGCCGACATAGCCCAACCTTTCCACATTTTATGTGAGCATTAAACCCAGCAAGCGGTCTTCAA
This sequence comes from Ricordea florida, assembly GCA_949710005.1. Taxonomy (NCBI): domain Eukaryota; kingdom Metazoa; phylum Cnidaria; class Anthozoa; order Corallimorpharia; family Ricordeidae; genus Ricordea; species Ricordea florida. The sequence goes on along the minus strand of OX453287.1, from coordinate 228,080 downwards.
GTCTGTGAAGTCTTCACCTCGCACCCAACCGTGACCAGACTGTTATGAACACAAAGACTTCTTATTTCATAGAGTTAGCCTCCCACGCAGACGTTCTTACGGATTCGTCACTCGTTAACGAGTGACGAATCCGTAAGAACGTCTGCGTGGGAGGTTAGAACACCGCCAAACGTGGTTCAGGTTGGATTAACTTTCCAACGGTCTTTCTTTTCGCTTTTTTCTTTATCCTTGGAATGGGAGTACAAGAAGAAATCATCCCGTTTGGTTTGCTCGCCGCACGACTACTCCGATTCTTTTATTTCGTCTGTGTCGAGAATTCCCTGCAAGCAGAGGTCTCTCACGGCGAAAGAAGGAGAGAGACTCCGTTCGCCGTGAGGGAATGTTGAGAACTGTAACTCATGTCACGTGTTTTCTTACTTGATCGCGCTACACAGACAAAGCACAAACTACAGCCAATAAGATGGCAAAGGTTTCCCTCCAGGGTTCCCCTGAGGTCAATCGAGCAATATTGCAATAATTGTTTTTGTTATGATGTCACCACTGCCGTTCATCTGTACAGAAGGTAGGTCGCTAAATTATTGCCTTTTTAGGTTCCCTCTATTTCTATTGACTTTTTATTTTTTCACAAAAGGTTTGTTTCTTCGTGTTTCGTGACTGAACCGTTACCATCGCAAGACAAAAGACCGCGTGTTATGCCACGTGGTGTCCATTCTCTGGGAGGTCTCTATTCCGCACATGTCCTTATGCTCCTTGGAATCGAAAACTACCTTTATTGCCTATCAAACGTATTTTTCCAGGTTATGTATCATCATTTACAGTTTGAAAATGCAAAATTTTGACCTACATTTCAAGAATCTCATCCTACTGCGATTTTCATAATTCTGCGAACTCCCGCGTTCAATTTCCAACCGCCAACTGGCGTCTTTGCTTCCGTCAATCAAACTTCCGAACATTTTCCGAGTCCAGGTCGACCATCCTCCATTGAAAGAAAATGCCACGTAAGTTCGGCTCTTCTCTTCGATGGCGAATTATTCGCCTGAATATTACCCACCGTGTCTCTCCTAGTGATATTTGCGATATTTTATCCCTGGGCAAAACATTTGTACACAAAGTGCTTAGAATTTACCGGGAAACAGGAGGAGTTGAAGACGCCCGTGCGAGAGAAACGAGGGGAAAACCAAGAAATCGCAATCCGATGCGACAAGACAACAGTCGAGATCTTTTCACTTTTACTTCAACTTACAATATCAATTTTTAATTTCTTACCTGGTCATCAGTTTGATCTATGATTTGTGTATCTTCTATGTGTGGTACTTCAATCGCTACATCATTGTAGTGCATGGATCACGTGTGCAGTTGCATTATCTAAACCCCCCTCTAAGCGTAGGTGTCGTTGTTGACCACGAGGTCGGAGATTGTACATATACTGTTCATGCCGTAATATACATTTGTTCCTTTGGAGTTATATTAAAGATTAACAAGACTCACTACATGGTGTCAGGAGTGGCGTCTCAAGCAAGAACTTGAACGCGAACCTCGTCGAACCGGATTTGTTTTGAAGAGAATCGAGTGACGTGCTTTCAGGCAAGAACTTGAAGTACATTTCGTCGAAACGGCGCTTGATGAACAGTAGAGTTGTGTTTCAAGCAAGAACTTGAAGGTACAGCTCGTCAGTCTGACAGTTGTTATTATTGAGCAGTCCAGTTGCGTTTCAAACAAGAATTTGAACGTGAATCTCGTTGAACTGCCGTAACATTAAGAGAGTTCGGAAAGCAGTGTTGTGTGGCAAATTCGAGCAAGAATTCGACCACAAACCTGAGTTGTTTAGCCGATTCATTGTTAGCGGGCAGTTTGGATAGTTGTGTGGTGTTTGAAGGTAGAATTTTTTTTTTCGTACCTGCCTTCAAAGTACCTTGTGAACTTCGAAAGCTTGTACAACGCCTACTAACCGCACCAGTGGACCTGGACCCCTGGAATTGAAGCGTAACCATGAGTGATGAAGAGGGCCCGTTCTCAGGTACAGCCCCTCATGTTCCTGTCCCAACGATACCCATGATGGTTTGCAGTCAGTTACCTCCTCCTGCTCCAATGAGCCTAAAAGGTAATTTAGCAGAGAACTGGAGCTTCTTTAAAGAAACCTGGAAAAGCTATATGATAGCCACTGAACTTGAAAAGAAGCCGAAACCAGTCATTCTGGAAACCTTAAAGATTGTAGTTGGCAGAGAAACCATTCAAATAGCAAAGAACCTTCCAGTGGCTGATTGCACAGACCCAGATAGCCTGTTAACTGCTTTGACGCAGCATTTTGAACCACAAAGAAACATCATCTTTGAGCGTTATCTTTTCAATAGTGCCAACCAAGGTGATGATACCATTGACCAGTACCTGAACAGACTACGAAAGTTGGCATCCACTTGTGCTTATGGAATGCTAAGTGATGAGCTCATTCGCGACAGACTTGTCATTGGAATCAAGAGTCATGAGGTCAGGAAAAGACTGCTTCGTGAAAAAGGACTAACTCTAAGTAAAGCCTTAGATGTCATTAGAGCAGCAGAAACTTCAAATGATCAACTGAAGAAGATTGATGGCGAAGTGGAAGCACAAGTAAATCTTCTGAAGAACAACCCAAAGAAGACGGATTCTAAACAGAAGGCAGTGAAGAATTGCAAGTATTGTGGAACAGTTCATAAGCCTCGTCAGTGTCCAGCATATGGAAAAAAATGCAGCAAATGCCGTAAGAAGAATCATTTTGCTAAAGTGTGCACCGCACCTTCTCATAGAAGTCAAGATAAAGAACACCAAGGGAGATCAATGACATCTGTCAAACCTACTCCCAGGAAGCCTACCCAAAGCGTTCATCAAGTCAAGGAATCGGGTTCATCATCAGACGATGAGTTGTACTACATGTTTACAGTAAGTGACGATGGACGATCCAAGTATATGGTAGAACCACTGCTCAGATTTGAGGAGAAATGCAAGTGGGCTCAAGTTCCTATGCAGATGGACAGTGGATCAGAAGTCAATTGTCTTAAAATGAGTGACTTCCTGAAGGTTGATAACAGACCAAATCTGGAGAAGTCTTCTGCCGTACTGAAAACATACAATGGAGAACGCCTGCTGCCTAGAGGTCAGATTCACCTGGATATTCAGATTGGTGGTAAGAAGACCAGAGCAAAATTCCTAGTTGTCGATGATGCTCCTAGTTCTTTGTTGTCAGGGAAAACATGTGAAGACTTGGAACTTCTGACTGTGAAGAGAGAACTTCTGATAAACACAGTCTCTGACGCGAAAACCTTGACAAGAGAAGCTGTACTATCAGACAACAAAGATGTGTTCACAGGACTTGGGTACATTGGAAATTACAAGATTGAGCTGAAAGAAGAAGCAATTCCGAAACAAGATCCTCCAAGGACAGTACCCATAGCTCTCAGAGATGACGTAAAGAAGGCACTGAAAGACATGGAGAAGAAAGGCCACATAACTGGAGTTGAGGAGCCTACAGACTGGGTAAACAGTGCTGTGTACGTGAAGAAGCGCAATGGCAACATTCGTGTTTGCTTGGATCCCAGGGAACTGAACAAGTATGTGAAAATACCAAAGCTTCGCCTCCCCACCATTGATGACGTGACATCAAGACTAGGCAAAGTTCAAGTATTTTCAGTCTTGGATGCAAAAGATGGGTTCTTACAGGTCAAACTAGATGAAGACTCAAGCAAGCTCACGACATTTCACACCCCATTTGGGAGATACAAATGGCTCAGAATGCCCTTTGGCATATGCAGCGCACCAGAGGAGTTTCAGAGGCATGTGAATGAAATCATTGAAGACATGGAGGGAGTCTCAGCCATTGCCGATGATATCCTGGTAACTGGTGTTGGAGAAACGCATGAAGAAGCCATAGTGGACCATGACAGAAATCTGACTGCCTTGTTGGAGAAGTGCAGAGCCCGAAATTTCAAGCTGAATAAAGAGAAATTCGTGTTCAAGCAGAATAAATTGAAGTACTGTGGACATATTTTGACTTCGGAAGGCATTCTTCCAGATCCGGCCAAAGTTGAAGCAATTACACAGATGCCACGACCACACAACAAAACGGATGTACGAAGACTACTTGGCATGATAAATTACCTCGGTAAATTCTTGCCTCAATTGTCTGATGTATCAGAACCTCTCAGGAACCTTACGAAAGCTGAGACCCAGTTCATTTGGTCTCAAGTTCACGAAGATGCTTTCAGCAAACTAATGAAGATGATCTCGGAACCACCACTGCTTCGGTACTATGACTTAGAGGAAGAGGTCACAGTGGAGACAGACGCTAGTGACTACGGACTCGGAGCCGTGTTGTTTCAAGCCGGTAGACCAGTGGCATTTGCAAGCCGGACGATGACGCAAACAGAAAGACGATACTCTCAGATTGAAAAGGAGTGTCTAGCACTAGTGTTTGGCTGTACCCGATTTGACCATTACCTTCATGGACGAGACATGATCACAGCCCGTACAGATCACAAACCTCTGGAGACCATTTTGGCCAAGAGCATTAACAGTGCACCCAAGAGGTTACAGCGGATGATGCTGCGACTTCAGAACTGAAATACCATCTGAATGTTGTGTACAAGAAAGGAACACAGATGTACGTCAGTGATCATCTGTCCAGATCTGCCCTCCCAAACAGTCAAGCACAGAGGGAGAGAGAAGACTATGAAGTCTTTGCATTGAATACCGAAGAGCTTCTAATGAAAGAGATTGAAGCCACAGATCCAAATATCTTTCATAACTTGACAGATGCCACACTTCAGAAAGTTGCGATAGCAACATCAAAAGATGGAAATCTCATTGAACTAGCAAACATAATTGCTATTGGTTGGCCCGAAGACAAGACTCAAGTACCTCCCAGTATTCGTGAATATTGGCCCTATAGAGATGAACTAGCTGTCCAGGATGGAATAATTTACAGAGGAACCAGAGTGCTCATTCCCACAGTAATGCGTCCACAGATGCTACAGAAGATACACTCAGCTCACATCGGAGCAGAGGGCTGCATTAGGCATGCAAGAGATACTATGTACTGGCCGTCCATGCATAATGATATCAAGTACCTGTGTGACAATTGTTCTGTCTGCCTAGAAGCCAAACCTGAGCAGCCTAGAGAAACCATGCGGAGTCAGCCAATTCCCAAGAGAAGGTGGCAAATAGTAAGCAGCGACCTGTTTACTGTAAAGAAAGACACCTACCTGATTGTCACAGATAATCTTACAAAGTATTGGGATATAGAGCATTTGACTGATAGTGATGCCGAGACCACGATCCTGCAGATGAAGAAGATATTCGCCAGACAAGGTATTCCCGAGGTCGTCATATCAGATAATGGACCTCAATATGCAAGCAAAGAGTTCAAGCAGTTCTCAGAGAGCTGGAACTTTCATCATTACACCTCATCACCTCACCATCCTAAAGGAAATGGCACCGCAGAAGCAGCCGTCAAGAAAGCAAAGAGAATACTTAAGGGAAGTCAAGATCCCTGGATGGCCATACTTGAGCACAGAAATACTCCAGATGATCTTGCATCACCTAATGAAAAGCTGAACTCAAGGCGAACAAGAACAGCCACGCCTATCAAGTCAGATCTCCTGGAGCCACATCTTATACCAGCCTCAAGTATCATCAGAGAGTTAGTGAAGAAAAAGCAACAGAACAAAAGGTACTATGACCAAAAGGCAAACCCCCTACCACCTCTTGTTGTAGGAGAGTGCATTCGTGGAAAGATCAAGCCTCAGTCGTCTGCCCATTGGACACAAGGAACTGTAGTTAGAAAGGAAAATGACAGATCCTACATTATAAGAGTAGATGGCCGCGAATACAGGAGGAATCGTCATCACATCCGCAAGTCAAAGGAAGTGAGAGCACCCATAGTTAATGGATCAGATTCAGCAGTGCAAACTTGTATTGAGCCAATGACACACTCAGAGCGATTGCTTCCATCACCCCTGCCAGATAAGTCATCAGTGGCTCCCCAAGTCAGCAATGAAGCAGCCGTGACTGACCCAGTTGTTTCAAAACCAGAAACACACAGTAAACCTGCTAAGAGTGACCTGATGCAAGAGAGTGTTAGAAGATCACACAGATCAGCCAAGCCAAATCCTAAATACAAAGACTATGTTTTATACAAATGAACTCTGAGACACTGCGTTGATATCTTCAGCATAAAGTTAATAGGACGGTCTTTTGCGAAACTCAATAGTTCAGTTTGTATTGTTTATGTTTCAGAGTACTGTTCTTGTTTTTAAAGGAAGGAAGATGTAGTGCATGGATCACGTGTGCAGTTGCATTATCTAAACCCCCCTCTAAGCGTAGGTGTCGTTGTTGACCACGAGGTCGGAGATTGTACATATACTGTTCATGCCGTTATATACATTTGTTCCTTTGGAGTTATATTAAAGATTAACAAGACTCACTACAATCATCAAAAGACTCTGAATCGGCCAAACTAGAACTGACATCAAGAGAATCCGCCATCTTCGCCGTCACACGTGTGTTGATCCAGCTGGGCGGAGTCAGTGCTTCGGAAACTGTTCGACTGCCATTCGAGCGACATCCGAAGTTTGATTGACGGAAGCAAAGACGCCAGTTGGCGGTTGGAAATTGAACGCGGGAGTTCGCAGAATTATGAAAATCGCAGAAAACTTTCGAACTTGCATTCCGTTTTCATTTTTGCATTTTGCAGCCCAAACCAAAGGCAAGGTTTTTGACTCAAGTGTTCAATTACTTCACAACAACTCTGGTCATGACTTCTTGTTCATCACTGACGCAAATGGTTTGTTTTGTTCCTTTCGTCCGACCTCCCATCAACCACCTGTTGGATTCCACTGCCTCACTGTGTGATGACGTGAGAGTTCTCTTTTGAGTTCCAGAAAGAAAGCTGCTTTTACATAGTTAACGGAAATCACTAAGGCTATGATCCAGTGATAAACCTAAAGTGGAAAAGAATAACAAAGTAACTACTTATAATTTTCCAGCAATGAAATGTTTATCCATAACGGTGCAATCTTCACTTTATTTAAATTTAGTTTTGAATGGTCATTGAATGCGATAGGGGTGCTCAGACTATCTGCTAAAGGCCCCCGCCCCGTCCCCCCCACACCACACACACACCAAATGTTAAAATCATCCCTTTGTTTTCTCTAAAATAGAATCCATGATTCCGCTTCCGCTTTGAAAAATGAGGAGGCTTACATAATCTATCCTCCCTTGGTGATCTTCTTGTGAGCTCTGCTTGGACGAACGATCATCATCATCATCATGACTTTATTAAAGTGTCAACATATAGTATTTAGCAGAGGAGAAAAACGTCTAGTAATTTGGGACACTGAAATAAAACTAATTCTTAGATAACAATTATACAATAAAAATGATATAGTAATTCATAATTATATGATATGGTTATTTACAATAAGATGATACAATTATTCACATTAACTAGAAAGTTCAATAAACGATAAAACAATTAGGTCAGCTTGTGTGTCAATTGCTACATAATACGCAGTTCTCACAATCAGACTTTAACTTAAGCGAAAGATTGACAAGACGGAGCTGTAGCTTAAATGATTGTAGCGATGGTAAATTTCTAAGATTACTAGGCAGGTTATTCCACAATTTTGGTCCCAGATAACTCAATGAATGTTTCCCATATGCTACCGAATGAAATCTGGGTATGTGAAAATCAGCATCTCTAAAGTTGTAGCCAGTGACCTTTTCTGAGAACAAATCCCTGACACTCTGAGGGCACATGCCATGCTTCACTTTATAGCGGAGCTCCACAGCGGCTCGAAGAGCCGCAGAGCGGAGCCCCATAACTACCGTGCGAGGATAGAAATTGAGAAAACCATGCGTTTGAGTTTTCATGGTCATCGTGGCTAGCGGCATTGCTCGCGGGCGCGTGCGCCTAGCGACGACGACGATGTTGCCCCAACATGGCGGCCATAGTCATCCGGGATATTTAGAAGGTCTTAAACCGAAACGAGGCTTTGTTTTTCGCGCGCTTTTCGCGGCTTGCCGCGGCTACACAACCTACAGCCAGCAGTCTACAATGTTTTGCTGAAGAAACGGATTATTCATAGCGGTTTTGGAGGAAAAATTTTCTTCCTACAAGTTTTCAAGCGTTTTTGGAGGGACATAAGCATAAAGCTGAGTTCTTTCTACAAGTTTTCAAGCATTTTTGGAGGGTCTGTGTGAGGAGCTCCGCTTTTAGGTTTGCCTAAATCTATTTAATACATCAAGCATGCTATATCTTGAAGCCTCCTTTCATACAGTGTAATTAATTTAGCCTTGTTCAGCAGCTGCTCATATGTGGATTTATTGTCCCTAAAGACTGCGCGCAAACCCCCCTCCTGAATATGTTCGAGTTTTCTCTTATCACTCGCTCGGCAGAAATGCCAAGTAAGATGGCAGTAGGGACACAGCGGCAAAATGACTGCGCATGATCCAAGTCGCTTGGGTGATTTTTACGCGAGAAGGAATGGGCACCATAATATTTCCATATTTATACTACTACATGAGAAATTTCTGTAATTTGATTGGCTAAGAGCAGTGGTATTTCTGCTTAATTTGAAATACCTACATGTGAAAATTACAAACCTTTTGCGAGTAGTAGTATAAACAAATAATAGCATGATTTGTACGTGATATTTGGCATAAATACCACTCGAGATATTTCAAAATTGTCTCAAATTTCACTCGCCTAACGGCTCTTGAAATTACGTACAACAATTTTGAAATATCCCTCGTGGTATTTATACCAAACATCACTACAAACAATGCTATTACCTATACAAACAAACCGCATCATAATGGCGGCAATTTAAAATTCCCGGCAAATGTTTTGTTTTCGCGGAGGTTAAGGTCGTCACAAGCCAGCTAAGGTTGTAACGTTGAAAAGAGTTTCTCTACTAGTTTCTCTTTACCATATCTTTTGTAACAAAAAAACGGTTGTGGTAACAGTATTGAATTTCGTGTTCGAAGTCGGACATGAAGTTCTTGTTTATCGTAGCAGCGTTACTACTATCGTTCGTATTTTCTAAAGAGAAATCACCTGTTGAGAAAATTTGTTTGAGGGGAAAAACACGGAAAAAGTATGCTTGCCGGGGACAAATGATCACCATCAACGCAGAAATGGCCAGGGTTGCGAACGTCGAGCGTGGATATTTCGTTTGCGAACATCACTGGCATATGTTTAGGAACGCGAACAAAATTTGCTCCTGCCCCTTTGCCCAGGCATTCCGAAGCGATGAGCTCTACTCCAATATCTGCAAGGTTATTTCAAGTCTTCGACGAAGTGGGGAAAAGTATGCCTTCGTATCGACCCGGAACTCGTTGGTGCACCAGTTGCCGGCGAAACGCTGACAAGAAATTTTCCTTCATGGCTAAATATAAAAAGCCAAGCAAGAGGAAAAAGGTAGGTACAGTCATTGCAATACTGAAGACATACAATGTCTGTTCAAGTTGGTTAAAAAAAATAGTGGAAATATTTTCTTATCCTCTGCTGTTGCACGTAGAACAGAAAAATTAAACGAGTTAAATGCATTTGTATGTTTTTTTTTTCTTCGAGACCAAACCTAGGAATGAGTTAAGACAAAATGCATATCAAATTCAAACTATCAGGAACCTGTTTTTCGAGAGGTTATGGTAACCTGTTTACCAGGCTAAAATGTATCAAGGCAGGGTAGGAGGGATACTTAAACTGCCATATGGCTGTAAAAGTTTAATTATTATTACAATGTGAATGCTATTCAATAATTACACATACTGTGACTGTGTTTTTTTTTAACAAAATTATAGACCAGCCTAGAAACTACAGCCACTTGTGCTTCACCAGCCAGAACAAATGAGTTATGTATTGCAATCAAATGGGTAGCTAGGCAATTAAACAACAGGTCAGGTTAAAAAGATAATCAAAACAGTAAAAACACAAGCTTATTTCAAACCCACTCTTGCAGGGTAAATCATCTGCAAGACCTAACTACTGCACAATCAATGGAAGTGAAAAACAGTCAGGTAATATGCTTAAATTTTTAACAAAACTATTCACATGATACATGTTCAGCTGTACATGTAATGAAGCACCTGCAAGCTAAGAATTGTACAATTGGAAAACAAGGAAAAACAATAATTATTTTATTATTACTATTACAGTATTATTATTATCCCAGATTTCAGCTGATCTAAGAAACCATGAATAACTTAAAAGCTTAAAATGAAAACAAGATATTCGATGATGTAAATTGTTACCTTTATTTTAAATTTTTGACATTCTTTTTAATGAGTTATCTTCCGTAAATTACTTCGTATATTATACATGTTGGAATTAAAATGAAAATTATTATTATTATTATTATTATTACAATTATTATTTATTTGTTTGTTTTGCTTCTCTTCCTTATTTTAGTATGTTTTGCACAGCAAGTGGAAAATTTTCAGTTAGCTCTGTACCGGCACTACAACAATGGAGGCCAAGCTTTGTACAAACCAGAAGATATGAGACACTTTTGCCAAACCCACTCGCCACATCTCTATGACACTCTGTTAAGTTCTATTACTCGACAAGACGGACGTGCCACCAGCAAGAACCATACAACTTTACAAGAACAAAGAATAGTTGGACTCCTTCACACATTGGCTTACTTTAGGTATTTGAGTCAAATTCATGCAAAAACTAAAGTGCACTGCCTACCTGATTAATAATTGACTAGCTATTACATTCTAGGTTTCACTTTACTTCTATTGAAAATACTAGTTTCCCCAACTTGCCTGTGTCACGAAAATTACACACTTCATGTTTATGGCTACATTTTGTTTTTTTTTAGGTCTCAGAAAACATCATACCTTCAAAAACAAGCAGGAATACTTCTTTCAATGCATGGTTTGGCAAGGTCAGCGCAGACTTTAGGAAGAGTGCTTGGTTTCAGCCAAGGAACAAGGATGAATGACATTTTTAAACAGCAGCAGGCAAAACAGCACAGGGAGCTCATGGACAAGACAGTCGAAACAGCTTGCAAGGTAATTTAAATATTTATATATACATAGTATGTAGATTTTTGACTGAGTTTGAAAATAAAATTATATTAAAAAACTATAATTTAATTTCTATTTTGGTATTTTAGAACCAAAAGCTTATAATCCATCTTCTGGATGACTTTCACGTTGTCAACGTTTTTCTTCATCCAACTGAAAAAGCCAGTAAAGCAATCCACATGGCATCCAGCTGGCCGCTGCTGCAGTGCCACGTCCATCAAATGCCACAACAATACACAGCACCACATGTTAGAAAAATGGAAAGGACATTCTTTGTCGAGGAGGGATTGTGAAGTCTTTCAGTTTGGCAGAAATGACAGAACTCCTACTAAATTATAACAACACATATATCAAGACACTGCCAGTTGAATTTCTTTATGTCAAGCCTGAAAGGGTCCAACAGCAGTTGAAGGAGTTGAGGTAGATCATAACTGAACCTGTCACAAGAAAAATAAAAACATAGAATAATGTGTACTGTGACACAGTAACCTTCTGTACTTAAAATAATAAACAAAGCTTGTTTATTATTCACTACCCACAGTAAAATGTACTTTTTTTCAATAATGTTATCATTAAAGTAAGAGCAGAAGCTGGAAAGAGTAAGGTTTGGCAGACAGCACACTAATTAATGAGACAGCTTGACAAATATCTAACGATCCATTTGCTAACAAATAAAACCTATTTTACTGTCCAAAGGGTCTACAGTCAGTCATACCACAAGGAACTGCACACAATTGAGAACTGTTCACATTGTGGGCGACCTGGTCACTGCAGATCTCGTGGTTGTCACATTACATGTCCCATCCTATTGCAATCAAGCTGTCAATCTTCTCAACAAACAACACAATCATCAGCAGAACCATTATCTCACAATCTGCAATCTTACAATACACCAATACCTTTGTCAACACAAGCCTCCACACTTCATGTCCCTCCTTCCACTACAGACTTTGTTACTTCCTGGGAGCTACCTGTTTCCTTGTCACAGTCAACGATAGGAGGACGCCATGGGACCAATGCATGCACAGTTATTTCCCTGTTACTGGCCAAGACCTATCTTACAAATAAACAATTGCTCCAAATTAATAGCAGTCAACCTCTTAGTCACAACTGGATTGTAGCCTTTGTTTCTTGTATGTTGGGAGGGAATCAAGCATATGACACATTCATTTCCTCCAATAATCCAGTTTATCTTGGAGTAGTGGAGGCCATACCTCTTATAAGAAACAGTCTGGGCAGTTTAAATTATGAAGAAGAATTGACAGTGTGTTTCATAAAAGAGGCTTGTGCTACTGATGAATCTGCCTTAAGCTATCAGCTGAGAAGAAGACTAGGAAATGCAAATGCTGCATTTACAATCATAAATGGAATGACAATAACATTTCTAGCCGACTCGAATGGTAGTGTTCTTGTGTTGGATAGCCATCTTCACCTCCCAAAGGGTGCCATGCTCGCCAAATGCAAAAGAGATGACATCGAGAGCCTCTTAAATTGGTTGAAAACTAAGTTGTTAATTGCCATAAATTTGTGTACAGTCACCTTCACTAACTTCAACTGACAGTGTTTTGCCTAGGGCCAGTACAAGAAAAAAATTAAGGAATTCTATTTTGACGTTGCGTACACGTAAACTTGTTTGAAAAGTCAGGAAAAGTTCGTTCAATCGAACACACAGAATGTCGTAAACACAAGCTTTCTTATGAAAGTTAAATGAAACGAACACTTCTAAGCTTCAAAGTACTAAATTAAAGAAACGTGCCAGGCAATAAAACATTGCAGCCAGAGAGTAACGTAAAGATTTTAGCTAAAATTCAATTTGCAATTGGAAGTCCATGCCAGAACAAGACATGAAATTTTTGATGTTATTTACACAATTAAAAGGCTACTCACCGTGTGCAGCTTTCCATAAATCACTCCTGAAGCGTCTCCCTCGAAGTCGCAATGTCTTTATCAATAATAAAACTTATTTCCGCTCACTGATGGCTTAAAATTCGGAGAAAAAGATGCTTCGTTCTCTTTATCAAGAACTGCACGGGAAAACACCCGCGAAAAAAAGCCGAGCATGCGCAGTCATTTTGCCGCTGTGTCGGCAGTAGGTAAGGTAAGGAAGTATTGCAGTTTTAAAAAGTTGTAGTTCCGCAGCTACGGGCACCAAGTTTTTTTAGTCTCATCAGTACGCCAATCCTCTGACTCGCTTTTTTACACGTAATATTTATGTGTTCACTAAAAATTAGCTTGTTATCCATGGTTACACCTAATAACTTAAAACTATTCAGACATTCAACATCAGTTCCTTAAACCCTTACGTTAAACTCACTGCCTATTTGTTCATTAGTGATTAGCGTAGTATGGTATTTAGAAAGATTCCCCTTGACTAAATTAGATTTATATCATAATGAGGCTTTAATGGCGTTCACATTAAGGTTATGGTTCTCTGTGGACACATTTTCATTGATTTCGCAAAGCTGATGATCATCAGCGTACATGCGTTTCAGGGTCCGAAATTAACTTTTTTAGGCAGGCGCCAACTGGCGACTGAAATTTTTTTTTCAGTCGCCATCTGGAAAAATGTGGTCGCCAAAAAGCGACAATAAAACTTTTCCTTTGCAGCGAAACGCAAGCCACAATTTTTGGTCGCCAATTTTTCTTTTAAGAATCAGAACGAAGAGAACGTGTTTGGGGCCGCAATGGCGATTTTTCCGTTAACGAATAAGATTAAATACAAACACGCTGATCATTTATACACCTACCACTGAAAAACCACCACGAACGAATCAAATGCCGGCCATATACGCCGTTTCGTGCGACTGCCAAATGTTTCAAGTCAACTTTATACCTTCTCGTCTCTACGTTTTGGAGAAGAAATGTACGCGACTGAAAAACTGCCGTTTGGTTCTTTGCTCTATGTTCAAAACGATCTTTCCTTTCGCGTTCTGTCAAGACGATCGACACATCGCTATGAAATAGTTAATCGCCCGCTGGCGACCGGTTGTGAAATTCTGGTCGCCAGTGCAAAATTTTTAGTCGCATTGGCGACCAGGAAAGCGCTATTTCGGACCCTGCGTTTTGATCAATTTCACAAGCTGAATCATTTTGAAAACTGTTCCACAACACCGGTCCCAACGCTGAACCTTGGGGACAGCCACGATTAACTCTTCTCCAAGAATCTTTTTGAGATGCCAGCTTCACTCTGTTATAACGGTCGCATAAGTAGCTACGCAGCAGTCTTATTTGGCTGAAAACAATACGGTCTGAGTTTGCTCAGCAACAGAGTGTAGTCTCACAGCTGTGGGTTTTGCGGTAGGCTGTTAAAGTCTGTTTCAGAGAGTATGACCAACTGTCGTGGGTCGTGGTTGTGGGTGTAGGTAAAAGTCGTGGCAGGAGTATGGGCTCTTGGTCGTGGGTATTAAAAATTCCCCCCCCCCCCCAAAAAAAAAGAATAAATATAAATAAATAATTAGTTAAAAATTATTTAAAAAACAGCACCAGTTGCCTATATCATGTGCGATTTGCATTTTAACCCTGTAGGCCCCGAGGGGTCTCCCAGTGACGAGTAAAATCGTCTGGCGTTAGCCAGAGTAAAATCGTCTGGCGTTAGCCAGGGTAAAATCTGTAAAGACACTATTGGGGCTTAAAGGGTTAAGGAAATAGTTTAAGGAAACATTAATAGGAGCAAAAAACACCACATAGATTATGGCACGCAAACTTCAGACACACCTCAATGGCAACTCCGCTGACAACTGCGCCACCCAACCAGCATCACAGGCTCAAATCTAGCTTTGCCCCTCCCTAATCCTTTCCCAGCATGCCCCTATCCCCTCGCAATCGAATTAGCTCCTCCTCTCCGTTTATGCAGTCAGCAGTATCCAGTCCTGTTAATTCTTGGACGATGTCCTACCCGGACAACGGGATGCGACATTGGGTGAATGTCGCAATGACGGACTAAAATTCGTTTATGTCATCGCTTGATTTACATTGAACATGTATAATGCGAGCTATGTTTTATTCGTTTCATTTCCTAATCTGTCAATTTATCGGTCGCCAAATTTATACAACTCACTAGTCCACTTCAATAAAGCAACCTGATGAAGGTCCGGAAAGCGCTAGAAAATAGTCGTAATAGAATGTGGTCGTCCCGGGGGGGGGGTACTCCCATATATGGGCTATATAGGAACGTGCCGCGGAATAGGGTATGGTTGTTGAGGTTCTCGGTCCTTAAATAGGGTATCTTTTTTTACCCTGTTGTTTCTGTGTCCCTGGTGTGGTCCTTAGATAGGGTAGCTTAATTGTATTATCTAATAATGGAGTGTGAAAACGCCCGCCTATAAATAAAACGAACGATTTTTTTTTAAACTTGATGTATCCGTTTAAGTATTATTAACAAAGTGATTTTGCAACAGAGGTTTACTAGCCGTTGAGCGGTTTTTTCCTTGAATAGGGTGTCATTTTTCGGCTTTGGGCCTTAAAAAGGTATCAGTTTTCGCTTTCTTAGTCCTTAATAGGGTTAGGGTTTACGAACCTTCGCGGCACACCCCTATCCAAAATTTGCGGGAGTACCCCCCCCTCCCGGGGTGGTCGTGCAACGATGTCACGCAGGGTAGGATATCGTAAACATAAACATAAACGCAGAAGAGGATAACAGGATTCGATTGCGAGGGAAGAGGGGCGTATGGGGAAAGGATTATGGAGGGGCAAAGTTAGACTTGAGGTTATGATGCTAGATGGGTGGTGCAGTTGTCAGTGCAATTGAATTGCCTTTGAGGTGCGTCTGAAGTTTGCGTGCCATAGTCTATTTGAAATTTTTTGCTCGTTTCAATGTTTCCTCCCGTCATTAAAATGCAAATCGCAAATGATATAGGCAACTTGAGTTGTTTTTACTTATTGTTTATTCATTTATTTATGTGTGGTTTTGTTTTTATTTATTTATTTATTTATTTATATTTATTCCTTTCTTTTTTTGGGGGGGGGGGCGGGGATATTTTGATACCCACGACTTTTACCCACACCCACGACCCACGACCCACGACCCACGACAGTTAGTCATACTCGTTTCAGATGATGGTCAAACATTCCCACAAGCTGTTTAGCTACAATCTGCTCAAAGACTTAAAAAGATAAAAAGTAAAACTTCCTGCTTTGTTTTACAATAAGCTGAAATATACACAGACTGAGGTGGATGTCAGTTTAAGCTATGAAAATTCGGTTAAATTACCATTTCTTTCAATACTGCTGTCATTCAGTTAACAAATATCTCATTCATGTCAACGAGAAAGGGGAGATATAAAACTGATATCGTGACTCGTTACAAGAAATTACTGTGATAAAAGGCACTCATTTGTTTTCTACAATCATATTGTTTCAATCTCTGCCTGCTACTACACTTAAATTGCAAATGAAAAAAAAAAACAGGCAGCAGGGAATCCCATGGAGGGGTTACCTTCAGGGAACGTATTGTACTGTTACCATAGAGAAAAAGTGAAAGTTACCTGTGAGGCAATTTATTTGTGGAATGGCAAGAACACTGTATTTCCTGATCATTTCTCCACAAAAAGTCTCCATCTGTTTTTTTTCTGTTAAACTGACTGGTTTTAAGTGATAATTGTCTTGCACACCACTTTGTGTCTCACTGGTGGAGTCCACATTGAAAAAAGAACCCCAGTGATTAGACAACAGAACATCTCTTTCATTTCCTGTCTGAATATCCTGTGTAGAAAACAAAACAGAACACGACATATAATAATTGTTAATACAATTGGTGGGCCTCACTCCACTATAAAATCATTTTGATAATATAAATATAATATTTTGTAGGCCTCACATAGCCATCTCCTTCAAGATATTTTCATCACCACCGTCCATCTGCTTTGTGATGGGGTTTTTATTACAATACTTGATTACCTGCCCAGTTGTAGCTGACAACATATGAGAAAGACAGCACTTTAAACAGCACTTACAGTACCTGAGATCAGTGGAATGAATGGCTTAACTACATAGGGATGTATATAATGTCTAATAATTAAGCCACAACTAAGTGAATTAATAAATACCCTTTCTGTAGTACCAGCTGGAAGATTTTTTATTATTCCTTCTGCCTCCATTTCCTCTACTATTGCCACTACATCCCAACTGGCAAATGTTGTGCATGAGTACAAGTCAGACTTAAGACTGTCACCAAAATACAACACCTGAAATAAAGCAGAAATTACAGCCAGTACTGTATTTAATACGACCTTCCCGTAGTGTGAATATTTTTGATAGTAGAAACAATAATAATTATTCTTTGATATTAAACTATTATAATATGCCTCTACTAAGGACTACCATAGTTACATGAAGAAGAACTGCAACAATTAATCAAATTTCTAATTTGCAAGTTCTCATTTGGAGACAACAACATAGTTGTGAGAAACTGTCAAGCATTTACTGAGGAAAATTGATCAATATTAGGTGTCAAAGAGTAAAAATGCAAACTCGTCAATGTTGTAATTAACAATTGTTGCAGTTGAAACTTATTGACCTGTTAACTCAGAGAAGTGATTAAGAAGCAAGCTCTGAATGGTTTGGTTGATTACAAGGAGGTTCACATACCTTACAGACCATTGTTCAATAGAGCAATCACAAAACAACATTGATTTTAAAAATTGACTTGAAAACCACCGTAAAGAATGCAGGAATTTACTTACAGCTGGATTTTCTTTCGCAGTACATTTTTGTAAAAATACAGAGAAGTCCTTAACATTTCCGCGGCTGTAAGTCTTGCATTCTTGAAGTTCTTTTACAGCACCCACATCCTTTTCACCAACTACAAGAATTATGACTCCATTGAACATTACAATACATCAATTTACACGAATGTATATTTAATTTCTAAATCAAAATACCTAGCAATTAAAATATGTTATTCTTTACAGGTGACACTTCTAAAATAATTTTGGGCAAGCAAACTTGCATTCCCTCAATTCACATGCAACAAATAATACCTTCTTCAAAGCAGCATAAACTTTCCAAGACATTTAATTGTGAACCTGAGTCAATTAAGTTGCTGTTGAACAGTTAGCACTGGGAGATTGTGAGCTAATAACATTTTATAAGTTAAAGTGTAATTGACTCAGGCCGGGAAGAAGTGCAGAATTCTTAGAAAATATGTGTACTTAAACAGAAGATGATTAATCATCTTCTTTTTAAGTACACGGTAGAAATGCAAAATAAAAGCACCTTTTATTTTTTGTAATCAACAAATTGTACAATACATCATGTGCACCTCACATACATGTATGCCTCCACCTTTCCCGTACATAATTAATGAAAGCCAGTTTCCAAACCTACCTAGTTCACGAAATTGGCTCAAGTTCCCCTCAGTGAAAAAGCCTAAAAAAAACAGTAATTTTTTTTATTTTATTTTCAGTGTAATGTGACTAGACTAACAAGATCAAGTAGAATCAACTTCATGTTAAAGTCAATCCCTACAGCTGAAGTTCAGGATCAAATGGACCATCCCTGCAGAATAACACAAAATGTTCAAAGAGCAAAAAGAACTACAAGTGACAGTTGAGTCCTTTCACTGCATTTTATGGTGTTGGTATGGGCTACAGCATAGTAGACCATTTTTTACTGAAAATGTAATTCAATGGAGAATGAACCAAACAAAACAGAAATTGTACAACTCTTTATTCAAGTCATTTCCAAGCTCACAAATTTTCCTCTGCCTATTTTTAAAGCTAGTTAACTGCTCCATTCCAAGGACATTCTAAAATGGTAAACATTTAGTTGCTGCAGAGTGAGCGCAGTGAGCAGTGCAGTAATTCATAATCAAAATTTAAAAGAAAGGTAGGCAAAATCAAGATTTTTTTATTTGCTTTGAGGCTTTGTTGTTTTATACTTGTGCAGCAGTTGCCATGTGCTTTAGATCTCTCTGAAAATTTTTTGTATTGGATTCTTCACACCTTGATGACCTGGACGTGATTTTGTGTATTAGTCAGCATGGTAAACTGAACCAGCATTTTGACAGCTATAAGCTTTACTGTTACGGGCTTCACACATTCACAAAGTATTCCAGGGTAACTTTTTTCATACAAATCTCTTAAATTTGAATGAATCACAAACCTGCAGCCTTTTAACCAAAGGAACTGGAAATTCTAATATTTGTAGCATACTATTCTATATTATTATATTCAATTATTAGTGTCACGATTAGCGTTTTCAGAAACTTGACTGAACAAAAATAAATTAATGACAACCTTTTCTGTACAAGGTCAATACAATCCAATTTGCAAACTATATCCAAAATGTCTGCAGCACTTTCATAGCCCTGGCTACACTAGTTTTACTTAATAAGGTTTTGCTATCAAAGAATATAATACTTATAGTGTCCACCGGTCCACCATGCACTGATAGTTTTAGGTCATGTGATTAATTTAAACCAACCAGATACACTATGGAGAAGTGAACAGTGAACTATCAGAAAAAGGTTAGGTTTCAGGGATGTTTAAATGTTTTAATTATAAAAATGACGTTGATTAAGTGGTGAACAACCATTTTTGTTTCACCTGAGATCCTTTTGGTATCTGTATTTTTCCTAACGGAAGTCACCTTGATCTGTAGGAGACTCTATAAACCAACCAGATAACTCTACAAACCTAACTCTTATAAGAAGTAGCAGGGAAGTGCAAATTATTATACATACACCTGCAGCAACAAACCTGGTTTTCCAGCCAAGCATACCACAACATCAAACATTTCTGCCCAATCAGCCCTGAAAATAAATAAGAAATTTGGGAAGTCCTGCTCACACAGGATGCAGTTACTTGTACTCTAAAGACTTGTGTCCCATTCACACCAACTAAACATGTTTAGTTGAATCAGGATTTGAAATGTGAAAATTAGTAACCAAACACTGCAAAACATGCTTTTATACAAGATTCAAATAAACTTTAACATGTTCTTTCTATTAGTGCTAAATTTGAAGTTAACAATGTCAGCAAGCAGGTTTTATAAAGCAAACAATTTTAAACAGTGTTAAACTATACAGCATTTAGACATGATTAAGCTTTGGTGTGAAGAGGGTATTAGAATAATGGAACACCACCTACTTGTGTTAATCAGTGTCATAATTCAGCACTATTCTCATACTTTGGCATCTGAAAGGTTGTGCTTACATAATATTACTGAGATAAGACCTAATTTTGTCATACATTTTGGTCAACAAGAACTTTTGACTACCTTACTTTCACTGTTTTCAATACATTCAGGATTTGATAATCTTGTCCTTTTGGTGTTGTAACTCTCTCACTCCCAAGACTTGGGTAGTGATTCCCCTTAGTGGATTCCATAGACTGCCTTATATATTGATAGTGAGAACTTGATGTCACTTTGATTTGATTAACTTGTAATATTCTCAACTTCAAATATGTTGTTGCTTGCAAATGCACGTCAATTCAGTATAAGAGGAAATGAAATTTTGGTCACTTCTGAAATCCAAAATGAAAGTTTATGTCTAGATACATACCCAACTGCAAATTTTAAAAGCATATTTGA
Source organism: Ricordea florida (assembly GCA_949710005.1). Classification (NCBI taxonomy): domain Eukaryota; kingdom Metazoa; phylum Cnidaria; class Anthozoa; order Corallimorpharia; family Ricordeidae; genus Ricordea; species Ricordea florida. The sequence continues at coordinate 207,485 of OX453287.1, read as the reverse complement.
GTAGTCAATGTTGGAGTTGGTTAGAAGGAAAATTTTTTTCCCTCTACTTCGTAGATTTTTTATCCATTCCAAAGTTTCCTTGCTGCATGGTTTTACATACTGGGAGGGTTTTTTAGTAATGCTAGGGAAAAACTTTCCTTTTTGATCTGCAAATGGTAAAAAGGAAAGTGGAATTTCATTAGTTGAATTCATATGTGATCTTTGTTTTGTATGAGCATTGTTTAAGATTTTTTTGCCCTTCAAAATTAGCATAAGTTTCAAATCCCAATTCTGGAATGGCTCAACATACACGTGTCATCTTCAATCATCATTTCAAAGTGTTGACTAACAGATACAGTGCTTCTAGTAGAGAGTGAAGACATGCATACCAGAAAAAGATGAAGGGCCAAACACTTTAAGCAGTGTAGTAAGAACATCTGGCCAAAAGGTATACTTTTCAAGTTTTCCTCTCTGAAGAGTGAATAGATCAGTAGTTAACTATAGTTTTTTCAAGTATTATGGTTAACAAGATACATAGGGAAAGAGCACATGTACGTGTACAGTATATGGAAGCGTCATCATCATCTCCATAAGTGGAGTGATATGTGGGACTGAAAGATTCTTCACATGCACTGGCTCTTCACAGAACTACTGAGAACAATTTGAAGAAATTCTTACCCATTACATTATCTGCCTCCCAGAGGGGTCTGAACTATGGTTATCAACACCTAAGATTGCATCTGTGTCCCTGTATCATATGGCAAAGTCTGTGATGGCATGTGACTGTGCTGCAGACTTTTCCCAACTCAAACCCAAAACAGTTAGCATGTGTAATTTACTTATGAAATTCGGAGTTCGCTCTGGTAGTTTCCATTGCTGCAACATGTTCCTCAATAATTTGAACCTCAGATAGTAGCTTTTAGTTCAGCTGCCTAGCAAAATCATAGTATGTAGTAGTTCTGCTATCGTCAATATCCTTGTAAGAGTCTTTATACTAAAAGTGTGAATCCTCAGTCTATTACTGACATTATATAAATGACCTACAGTGAATAGTTACATTTGTAAGTACAGTGTCATTGTATGGTTGACTTTTACCTGTTCATCTATGACATCAACAATGTGAGCACACACTGCACCAACAGGAAGGTCAAAGTAGTTTTCAAACAATCTGAAAACAGTGGCTGAAATGAAAGGAGACCATTTCAAAGACCAGAATATGCTAAAAATACCATTACTCTTGACTACTGTCCCTTACACTAAGCATTTATAAATAAATAATAATAATGAACTTTATTTGAGTGTCAACTGTATCTAGCACTGACGTACTAATTGGGGACACTGTAAAGCACAAATTAAATTGCAATTAATTAAATTAAATCAAATCAAATTTTGGTTTCTGTGGAGAGGGGAAAACTGGGGTACCCGAAAAAAACCTCTTGGAGCAAAATAGAGAACCAACAAACTCAGCCCTCATATGACGCCAGAGCCAGGAATCGAACCTGAGCCACACTGGTGGAAGGCGAGTGCTCTCACCACTGCACCAACCCTGCTCCCCCATGTCTCTATGACTTTCCCATAGTTAGTTCAGTAGATTAGTAATTGCTCAAGCCCAGGGAATAAACTATTATGTGATCACAAAGCTGTTTGAAGTTTTGGAAAGTGACTGTGGGTTGATAGACCACAGCATTAATCTGAGGGTGTTAGCTACTTAATGGTTTGTTATGCTACAGCTAGACCAAGCCTACCTCATTGTGTTTGCTTAAACCCTTAAATACACTGTACACATAAAAATCTACTGTATTTGTGATACTATTTCAATGAGAGATTGTGATATGGTTAGACATACAAAATTCAGTGGGATTATCTTTCAGACTGGAGAATTCTGGGTATATGCTTGCATCTCCGTACTGGTTTCTAATTTCCTTTCTGCTCATATGTCTAGTTCCATGGGATGCTCTGTCAGTCAGAAACAAAATGCCAATGACAGTCATTAAATGGAAATACTGTAACTGAAAAAGTGGACACAAATTACAGATGAGATGGATCTTGCATTTCGTGTTTTCAAGGAAAATGCATTTAAAAATTGCAATTTCGCAGCAATGCCTGTTGCCAATCACAACGTATACATACAGCCACAATGGACCAAGAAAAATGCAAAACAGTTATCACTATGTGTCATCAGAATCAAATGCATATTTTCTCAGCATAAGACAAATAACCTTACTTTATAACGTTTATTTAATCATAACTGCATTATTGGCTTTTCCTCATGACACCATATTGTCTTATTAACTTAAGCTGACACACACAGATGTACTCCTACATATTTCTCCTAACATTGACTGAAAAAGAAAGTTCACTAATGGAAATTGTGTAATTACACTTAAAAATAGAGGCCTGAATGTTAATCAAATGGCCAACTGGGTAAAGGTTAATAAGTAAGCTTGTAAAAACTTCTACATGTATTGAGAAATTTGTAATCTGAGGTGACATTTATTATAATTTTGTTTGTATGAGAACACATGCTGCCAGGGAGAATGTCAAGGCATAAAGAGCACTCACTAACCTTGATATGAAACCATCACTTCTGAGTTTTAAGAAGTTTCCTTTTTCAATGTCCAATACCAGGCCCTTTAGACTGGAACAAAGTGGAGAGATAAATGTAACAAGTAATGCAGTTTAAGGTGAGACAACTCAAGAAGACCTTTACCTAAAGAATGAAACATCAGCCCGTACACAAGGATCCAAACAAAGAAAAGGTACAATTCTACAGTACTATTAGATTGCAGTTTTCTGTTGAAAATGTTCACTGTAATAACGCACTTTATTATATGGCTACAATAATATGCACGCTCCGATTGGCAACACTCGGGGTCCTTAACCCTTTCACTCCCAAGAGTGACTTTATAGATTTTACTCTGTCTAACGCCAGACGATTTTACTCGTCAAATGGAGACCCCTTGGGAGTGAAAGGGTTAAAAACTATCTCCCTTAACCCTTTCACTCCCAAGAGTGACTTTATAGATTTTACTCTGTCTAACGCCAGACGATTTTACTCGTCAAATGGAGACCCCTTGGGAGTGAAAGGGTTAAAAACTATCTCCCTTAACCCTTTCACTCCCAAGAGTGACTTTATAGATTTTACTCTGTCTAACGCCAGACGATTTTACTCGTCAAATGGAGACCCCTTGGGAGTGAAAGGGTTAAATAACTGAGGAGAAAGTGCTGCCTTTGTAATGACACCTACAAATGGTTACACTTTCTAGTCTTCTCAGATAAGGACAATCGCTAATTATTAATCCAAGGAAACTCGATAAGAACAAGAGTGACACAGTCCTCAACATTGACAGATACAGACATTATAAAAACAGAAAAAATCAAACTATTGGGAGTTTACATCGACAATAAACTTGAGTTCACCGAGCATATCCACGAGTTATGCATTAAGGCCAGCCAGAAAGTCGGAGTACTTTCTCACCTTCACAATTTAATACCTTGCAAGGCTAAGTTATTATTGTATAAGACATTCATTTTGCCTTACCTAACATACTGCCATTTAACATGGCAATTTTGTAGGTCATCGGACAAAAGGAAACTCGAGCGAATTCAGGAACGCGCACTAAGAGCTATATATAAATCACATTCCGAAACCTACAAAGAGCTCTTGGGACGTGCAGATTTGCCCACATTATATAATAGGCGTTTACAGGATACAGCAATACTTATGTACAAGGTCAAGAATGGGCTTGCACCAGAAAACGTCTCTGCCCTTTTCGTCCGCAAACGCTCTACACACTCGCTTAGAAACAGTGATTTTGTCTTACCGCATTTCAACACTAAACGTTACGGGAAACATTGTATTAGATATCTTGGACCATTACTATGGACAAAATTAAGTAAAGACTTGAAAAACTCGCCTACAGTAGCTACTTTTAGAACTAAAATTAGAAAACTCACTCTTTCGGACTACATAGAAAACAACAGCAACTGCTGTAAGCTCTGCAGTGCGTAGGAAATACTGCAAATACTAGTCTATTTCTTTTTAAGTATTTTAAATGATATCAGGCTAATAGAAAACACTGCAAGTACTAGTTGTTAATAGTTTCAATAGTTAGGCATTTTAAATGATTTTAGGTTAAGTATTCTAATTAGTGTCCCCAATTAGCCCACAAGGGCTAAATCCATAGACACTGAAATAAAGTTTTTACTTACTTACTTTAATAAACCATAGGTTCCATCTTACAACCCTTGCTCATGATAACTTAGTGGGAAGTTAAAGAACCCACACACTGATCGTAAAGAGCTGGGGACTTAGTTCCCAGTGTTGCGGTCTGGCCTTAGGGTTGGCGCTTCACAGAGGGTAGCCTCAATGTGCCTTTCCCCCTCAAACAGAATTATCCAAGAAAATCAAGTATGTTCTATGTTCTAGGTAATTTATGGCAAGAATTGCACCCATATATACCTCTTACTAACCGAGTTCGAGGTCCGTACTGTAAGTTACGGACAGAGTTTTTCCGCTAGGATTTATGGCCCAAGTGGAAAGCGCACGGACCATGAATCCAAGCGGACAAAACGGAGATCCATAACTTACAGTACGGACCAAGCAAATGAGGTTTGTATACCTCTTATTAATCGAGTTAGAGGTCCGTACTGTAAAATACGGACCGAGTTTTTTCCCGTCGATTTATGGCCCAAGCGTGAAGCGCGCGGGCCATAAATTGACGGGAAAAAACGAGGATCCGTATTTTACAGTACAGACTGAGAAAACGAGGTTAATAAGATATTTATTATATCTCTGGAGTCATTTTGGCGACCAAAACAAACTTTAGCGGGCCGTACAGTGAAGTACGGCCCGCTAAATTGACCAATCACAGCGCGTGTACTAACTGAGAGATATGATATTTTATCTCAAAACAAAATTTTGAATTTCGCAGGCTGTACAGTAAAGTACGGCCCGCTAAATTGACCAATCACAGCACGTGTACTAACTGGGAGATATAATGAAAATGAATATTTACCAGTATATCTTAAGACAGTAGTTGTAAATACTGGGTCACTTGCTTCAACAAGGTGTTGCACTAGGGGTGGTTAATACAAATTTCTCTTTCTCATATGACCATGTTTGTTTGTTTGTTGGGTTGAAATTAAGTATCAGATTAAGGAATCAAAAATAATGATACAATTATTGCATAATATTTGACTCACCAGAAGTCCGTGATATCCTCAAAGTCATCTTTCAAGAGGCAAGCATCATATCCTTCTTCTGCCACTAATATTTCCATAAATGAGCTGTACACTAGCTACAAAATTGGATGAAATAATTCTCAATCCACTGAGATCCACTGGAAAATCCATGTCCACTATGTTTAGGTTGATGGTTATTTATACTAATCTAAGGCTGAACCTTCTATATGGACTGAATTAGGCATTTATTTAGTAAATGAATAAGCCAGCTGAAATTAAAGGGGTCTCAAGACAAAATAGGTGGAATGATGTAGAGGCACATTTACACTACCTGTATAATTACTGCATGCACTTGGTTTATTGTGATGATTTGGTTGACATGGAATAAAGGGCATCACATATGTACAGACTGTACATACACAAACACATACATACATACAGTACACTTATCTACACACATACATACACTTAATTGAGCATCCCCAAAAAAGGCTTTTCAGTATCAATATTAAAACTAGAAGGGCACTCGGTAGAGCGCATACCTCCGCGCCGCCACATATGTACACCTGATGTTACACTCATCTGGATCTGAGATCCGGAGTTTAATCCGGATAAATCCCAAATTTTAATTGATTGATCCTGGGTATATTTGCGACCTTTCCACCAAATTTGGTGCAAATCCGTTCATTAGTTACTGCGTAAAATGATTAACAGACAGACAAACAAACAGACAGGCGTGAAAACATAACCTCCTTGGCGGAGGTAATAAATTAAACGGATGAATGATTAATAATCATTTAATTACCATATACAACAATAACTAAATAGTAACTATGTAACAATCAGAGTAAACTTCTCTGTCCTATGTCAACACAACAGCGTTTAGTTGTAACCCCCTTTCGACAAAGCGTTGAATTGTATCCGATGGAATCATTTGATTCATGTCGGATATAGTGATGATCGGTATATGTGCTAGTTGGCATTTAACCTGCCTACAGGACACTGAGATCCTTGGCTCGCGCGATCGCAAAATTAATTTTGTTCAATTGTTGATAAACTATATCTACATGCAACAGCAGGCTAGTATGGAAGTCACTTGTGCATTACAAAACGCAAGTGCCAGTACAATATGGCAACGTACGAAACAGATTTCAAAGCGGCGGTGTTCAATTCAAACCTTTACATTTACATTACAGGACGTGTGTTGCTCAGTACTTACGTTGAACAGACTGTCAAGGCGGTACTGAATTAAAGTATGGTCGAGGTCGAATCCAATACAGTCATAATTAGATAGCTGAAATGTAGCCATAGAGTAGCGATGAAGATCGACGGAACCGTAAAATACTAGTTTCTAAGGATGAGCCAAATATTCGATACCGACGATATTACGAGGTCAGCTTAGTCTCCCGCGCAGCCGTCATTAGGATCGTCACGCAACGCTTCTCCCCCACTAAGTTAGTGGGGGAGAAGCGTTGCGTGACGATCCTAATAACGGCTGTGGAGGAGACTAAGGTCAGCAGGTCGGAAAATATCGAAACCAGAGAAAAGTTTCGATGACTTCGATACCGCGCTTTATCTTACGCCGGCGTCCGAGGGACCGAAATCAATCTTGGTTCGAGACTGGGTAATGAGTGAAATCGTCTGCAGTGTAGCGTGATGTTTTTGTAAATAAATGAGGGTCTCCCAGGGGTTTGGGGAACAAGGGAACATTGGCAAACTATCGAAGGGAACAAGGGAACATTAGTCAATTTTTGGGAACAGGGAACAAACTTCGAAAAATTACAGTACGAAAACATTCTGATATAAATGTGTGAGAACATGGGAACATTGGGCAATTTTGGAAGGGAACAAGGGAACAAGGACCCCCCCTGGGAGACCCGCATAAATTGATTGTGTTGTTGATGCATCAAGCACAAAACGTACCATTACTACCAGGCATCCACCCATCTCATGATTGTGGGAACTTAAGTCTAGTTGTCGAGAGCTACTCGAATGTTTTGCCGACTGCCTGGTTACCTGGCCGTGACTGCCTGGCAACCGACCGATAGGTTTACACTCGAGTTTCATCGCAAATCGCAGTCACGTGCAATGGCGCAACCTTTCTACGATGTTGAAATTAAGTCGATGGCGAATATGTCGAAAACAAATGGTGTCATCTTTTCTACGCTCAAACATACAGACCCACACACCGTTTGCGGTAGACCCACTCCAGGACCTTGGTACCCTTAGCATTTCTTTTTTGGTACCCTTAGCATTTCTTTTTTGGACCACTCCGCACCATAAGTGGTCAACACTCATAACAGCACGTCTATGGCGGTCCATTTCCGCCAAAATTCGATCTTTGTATTTTATACTCGACTTGCTGTATTTTATGCTACCTTACACAATGCGACATCCAACTATGTCTATTGTACATTGTACTTTTTGTTTTTCAAATTCAATATCACCTATTTGTGTTGCCAAATTGACGATTTTCTTCTGTTTTTTATGAAATGTAAACAATGCAAGTTTCCACTTTCGATGTTTTGTATTCAACATCCAAGTTCATGTATTCGGCTTCGTTCGACATCCTTCCGCAATCCATTGAGAGAGGACATCGCAGGCGCAGCTAACCTCCACCCCCATCCCCACGGTAACTGTGGCAAAAAGTCCTCCAGTAGAGTGGAGTGGAGAGAATGATCCTACCCCATGACGGTCGCATGTTTGTCTTTTCATTATGGCGGTTCCTAGACTGTGGAACGAACGCAACGCAACATTACAGTGAAATGGTAACGGAATGAAGTAAGTAACTATTTTTATTGTCATACATTGTGCTTACCTGCATTGAAATGTTCATAAATAAATTAGATATTTTGATTACTTCCGAGATATTATCATGTTTAATTCGAAAATGAAGTGATTGATTTATTTGAGTACTAGTAGGAGGTAGCAAGGCGTGACAGATTTTAAGAAAGACATAAGGACAGTCAAAGAGACAGCAGAGCAAGGTTTCATCCGCGCTCTAACAAGATTTCACTACCGCCGTCTAGAAAAACAAAAAATTAAGCTTATAACAAAGACAAAGCTAAGGCCCATCGTTCAAGTGAAAGCGGTTCAGAAACCAAACGTTACAAATCCAGAGCTACCCCGCCAACGGCGGTTAGTCGCAGTGATAAACTTAAAAAGCTTGAAAAACTAAAAGCTGAAGTAGACCAAATGATGTTAGAATTGAATAAAGATTGTAAAGAGTACTCATATGTGTCTGGTAAATGTGTCAACACCGCCAAGGGTGGGGAAAACCCTAGTAAAGAGTCAAATAACTACACGAAAACCCAAACACGAAAAAGCGAAAAGAACGCAGAAACAAACCTACAAACTTAGCCTCACACCAAACAAATAAGGATGACCTCTCAAATAAAAACCTCACTTATTTCCATACTATTAAAAATGATCTCCACGGGATTGAAATTTATACCGGTGAACAAACCCATCACAAACACCAGTAGAGATTGTGCGGCCTGTCACGCCTTGCTACCTCCTACCGCTCATTTTAAAAAGACAAACATGCGACCGTCGTAGGGTAGGATCATTCTCTCCACTCCACTCTACTGGAGGGCTTTTTGCCACAGTTACCGTGGGGATGGGGGTGGAGGTTAGCTGCGCCTGCGATGTCCTCTCTCAATGGATTGCGGAAGGATGTCGAACGAAGCCGAATACATGAACTTGGATGTTGAATACAAAACATCGAAAGTGGAAACTTGCATTGTTTACATTTTCATAAAAAACAGAAGAAAATCGTCAATTTGGCAACACAAATAGGTGATATTGAATTTGAAAAACAAAAAGTACAATGTACAATAGACACAGTTGGATGTCACATTGTGTAAGGTAGCATAAAATACAGCAAGTCGAGTATAAAATACAAAGATCGAATTTTGGCGGAAATGGACCGCCATACACGTCTACCTGTTGCCCGACTTACGATCTTAGATATCGTCTTGTTTAAGTAAGTTCCCTCCTCCCTGCTACTAGGCAGGAGCTTGAATTTTAAGAGTAATTACGTTCTCTTTATTTGCTCTGCCTTTTGTACATCAGGAACGGTCCATTTACAGTTAAACAATGTTATAGACATCCACTGAAACTGAAAGAAGTGAATCCCTCGATAGACTGTAGCCGAGTGGAGATGGAGATGAAGAGAAAAGTATTGGAACTAAGTAAAAAGGTAAACGAGAATAATTTGCACTGAGTATGAATTATTCTAGTTTTTAACTCTTTTAGGAGCCCTTAAAGAATACTGGGCCACTTCCTTTATATGTGTCATAGGCTTTTGATGAACGAGGCATATTAAAATCACGCTGTTGTTGTTTTTTTTTATTGATGCAAACAAAAGGACATTACATACATACTGACAAAAGGGGTGCTTACACTAACAAAATTCAATTTTACGCTTACACAGAAATGATTTACATTGAAAGAAACACTACATATAAATTAATTACATTGTTTTTGTAAAAAAGAGTAATAATAATGATAAAAATAAAAATAAATAAAAAACTATTTGAAAGATATACACTACATTAACAAACTACGATATGACTCACTAACAATACACTACAAAAACTATTTACAAGAAATTCTCTATCAGATATTACTCAAAACCTTATATTCCCAGTAAACGCACTTGGTATGTCTTGAAAAAGAAGAAGAAGCGGTTGTGAAGCGATTGTACATCCAATTAATGCCGGAGAAACATGAGCAGTGGATCAGGATATACTGATGTGTTCAGAATCAGAGGGTTGCTGAAAAAAAAGGCCCCTATTTTTTCCCACTTTTTTGGTAGAGTAGTACCTGCGTTTGTCTCAGTTTCGTAAAATGATTTGAGGTATTGAAGGAAAAGTACTAACTTTGGCGCGGTTTCATTTCTTTTGCTGATCCAGATATAATTTCTGGCCAGAAGGTAGAGAAAATTAATTTGCTGACTATTTATAGATGAATCTGGCTTCAAACCAAGTGCAACAAGTATATCTAACGTGTAATGTTCGGGTGTAATGTGAAGCAAAGTTAGCTTTGCGGTTAAGCTATGCCAGAAAGAGGCTACTTTAGGACAGGACCAAAAGAGATGAAGCAGTTTCTCCGGTTCACGGTTACAGAAAGAGCAATTCGGGTTGTCTTTTATCCCAATTTTTGTTAAGAAATCGTTAGTTGAAATTCTTCTATGCAAAAATTTGTATTGGAATTCAATAATCCTTGTGCTTTTAGTGTGTTTAGAGGCCAGCTGGTAGGCTTCCGACCAGTTGATTTCATCAGCGACAGCATCATCATTTTGGTTGCAATCTTTTAGCCATTTTTGTTGATTATAGGTTGATGGCATGCACTTTGTGGAAAGCAGCTTGGTATATACGAGTTTGCTCGCACTTTGGCACGCTGTTGTTACTCAAGTGAAGTTAATGAAGTTGTTATGCTCTATACGACTTCACCGTAGAGCGGCATGTACAAGGTGGTTGTAGGTCGATTAGCCCCCAAGTCGATTAGCCCCTGGTCGATTAGTCCCCAAACTAAAAGTCGATTAGGCGTCAAATAACTTATCTATTGTCGAACAAACTCGCGATATAACTTATCTACTCGTGACGCTGACATCGGCATTCTAACAAACCTGCACGAACTAAACTTTTTTATGTTGATGAAATTGTTGTTTCCTCATGTGCTTTACGTTTCCAGTATGAGGAAATATCCCAACAAGACAACTTTTCCTACAAGTGAAATTTATTCGGCGTCCTAACGGTTTTCTACCAGATCACACTTCATCATGAATAATTATTTTTTAGCACGATCTTTAGCTGATTGAATATAAACAAAGAATGGTCCGTATTGGGAATAACCATCTATACAATCATTGGCTAATTACACATGCAATAGCGTATTGCAACAATTGTAGACTGTTGCGGTCGAGAAAAATCAGTTGATCTGATCGATTAAAACTGTATCTTGCAAATGTTCTTTACTTCATAAACATTCACAACTAAAATCTCGTTCTAAAGATCTTAAACCAACCAAAAGTCATGAAGTTTTTACACGTAAACTTAAGCAAATGTTCGATATTTAGATTGACCTTGAAAAAATAAAGATTAAAGAAAGGAAACCCGGTCACCCTCAACGGACGAACGAAGGAACAAACGACTTCAATTCCAAGCATTAGTAAAACAACGAAAAACCCAAAGAAGAGTAACCTAGTAAGTTGAAAACAAATGTTCGTTAGGAGCTCATCGACTTTTACTTGGGGGCTAATCGACTTAGTGGGGGCTAATCGACTGGGGGTTAATCGACTGTTAAAAAGCCTTACGGCTGCTACCATTCCATTTGTTCACAAGCTCCTTCCGATAGTCTTTTTAGGCTCCATTTGAGGCCTTTTACATTCGGATTCCTTTTAGTCAACAACTCTCTTTTTTCGTTTTGGAAGCAGAGAGTCACGTCCGTAGGAAGAATGGGGGGATGGGGGGAATTGGTTCGAAAGGTAAGTTTCTTAAGAAGAGGAAACAAAACTTTTAGCTGAAATAACAAATTCTTTAACAGTCATTTCCTACCGCTCAAAGTTACTAGCGCGACTCTAAATTCATACAGGTAGATTCCTGAACCAATTCTTGCAACAGGTTAACATACACATACGCTGCTTTTCTCCGTACTGGTGGAACAGGAACAAGCAGCCCAAGCTCCGTTAGAATTGCAGGTCTCCCAATTTCAACTTTGATCGATGAGAGTTTGCTTTGACCAACTCACGCAAATTATTTTGAGCACAGACTATGGGATGAGCCAATTTTCATTCTACCCAACTCTTGTTTCCTGGCGGCTGCACGCTACAGGATATTAGAAAGTCGTTCAACTTTGACGTTTGCTGGTCTGCGTCATCCGTTTTACTAACAGAAGAGGCTGTGCTAATGGTTTCTGAACTAGCCATGTAAGTGATATCGTGACTATCTAACGTTAGATATTGAAACTTTTCAGCGGTATCATCTGAGGTGCTACTGTTATCGCTTTCCCTGTGAAAGAACGAGGGAAACAAAACAATCAGACTACATGTACACTGAGTTTTGTATCCAGTATCATGAATAACTGTCATGTACTTACTTTCGGACATTTAGAGAAAGAGGGGATCGGATACCGCTTCCCACTCCAGATTAATGTCAAAAAGGTTTTCTTTTTAGCCAAGAAAGGTGGGTGCATCTTTTTCTCTTATCACTGTCACTTGCATCAGTCATGAATAACAAAGTCGGTAAACATGACTAATATCACATATCTTTTCCAAGGAAATGGTCTTCTCTTTGCCGGGTTTGATAGCTCCGGCACACATGTCGTGGTTAAGACAATATCCGTGAAATCCATCGGGCCTGAGCTTGATCTTTTGATTGTCTTTCTCCCCCAAAAGAACAAGTCGGCTGCTTTTCCATCTCCAGGCGCGGATCCACACCGGTTTCCACCGTTTTACGGGAATCGGTCAGATTTTCCATAATGAATAATATATTTTTAATAAAAAGAAAAACTTTCCAAGTTGAAATCTGGGAGAATGGAACTGGCCAATATCTTGTCTGAATGACTCAGAAACCTAGGAAACGGGACTTAAGGGAGTTAAATCCAAAAAATTTTACCGGGTGAGCATGCCCCCGGACCCTCCTAGAAACTTGCGCCTTCGGCGCTCGTTTAGGAAATCGGTTACCATTTAGTCTAGATCCGCGCCTGTTCTCGTTCAGAATTTGCGAAATGTGCTACTTCATCGTCTGCAGATGGCTAGAAAAAAGGCTTCCAGTTAGTTCAAAAATAAACAATGAATTTATCACAATCATTCTGGTATGAGTACCTAATAAACGTGAACAGGCATTTCTTATCGTGAACGGAGCAAAATCGAATTCACTGGTGGTTTTTTAGAGCATTCAAGTTAATTGAACTAGCGCATAGGGATTTACTCATATCATAAGACAGCTTCCTTTTCGCCATATGTTTTGAAATTGCAATCTTTTGCTGCCACGTTACACCAATTGACTTTTGCTGGCACCTGTCTTGCGTGAATAGATAGAAGGAAGCGAAGGAGCGTCCCAACTTAGAGAGAATTACCTGTCGGTACGCTATCAGTATACAGAGGCTAGCCTGTTCAGAGCCTTTATTTTCTAATATGTCGTTGGTTTAATCATTGGCTTGCTGCTACCTAACATTACCTTCTTTGCGGGCTAGTATTTTCTGCAATTCAACACCCTAAGTGCCTACACGAAACTAAAAATAAGAATTCTTTCGTTTTGTAATACACGGTCTCGGGACGTGTGCTAGTAGCCGGCTTTTCTCTCTCCCGCCCTCGCAAGCGGCCTTGAAAATGGGCGCTAGAAAGAACCGGGGAAAGAGAAGCGAAAGAAATCTCTCGGGCCTCTCTCTTTTTCTCGCTTTCCGTCAAGCAAAAACTAGCACCTGTCTCGCAGACTAGACACCCCCCTCCCCTCCCCCTGAAAAACAACGATGTATTTTGTACTTACGACTTCCAATGGTGATGATATGAAATGGGGGCTTCTGGCACATTTGTATTTCGATTTTATTTTAATTGAAATTTAGTGCAGTGCTGGCACATTCTTGGTTGACTGGATACAAAGACTATGTGAAATTTGATGAATCCTAGCACATTTTTATTACATAATCAAAGATTTAACAAAGTACATGTCGGATGATCGGGTGGGCGGGGGGGGAACCTCTGTGAAATTGTTAAGTTTCTGATAATATCAATAAAGAGTGTAGGTAGATTGTTACTAAGTTGATACAAAGCTTATGTAAATTTGATGCACAAAGTTGATACCAAGCCTATATGAAATTTGATGAATCCTAGCACATTTTTATTACATAATCAAAGATTTAACAAAGTACATGTCGGATGATCGGGTGGGTGGGGGGGAACCTCTGTGAAATTGTTAAGTTTCTGATAATATCAATAAAGAGTGTAGGTAGATTGTTACTAAGTCGATACCAAGCCTATGAGAAATTTTAGCGGGTAGGCACTCAGAACATTTTTATTACATAATCAAAGATTTAACAAAGTACATGTCGGATGATCGGGTGGGTGGGGGGGAACCTCTGTGAAATTGTTAAGTTTCTGATAATATCAATAAAGAGTGTAGGTAGATTGTTACTAAGTCGATACCAAGCCTATGAGAAATTTTAGCGGGTAGGCACTCAGAACATTTTTATTACATAATCAAAGATTTAACAAAGTACATGTCGGATGATCGGGTGGGTGGGGGGGAACCTCTGTGAAATTGTTAAGTTTCTGATAATATCAATAAAGAGCGTAGGCAGATTGTTACTAAGTCGATATAAAGCTTATGTAAATTTGATGCACAAAGTTGATACAAAGCCTATGTGAAATCTTAGCGGCAGGCGCCCAGCACATTTTCCATAAAATTTTGATAAAGGACCTGGCACATTGAAATAAAATTGAAATAAATGTTAATTTAAAAAGAAGATTTAATATACAAAATGGAACAACAATTACGAAGATTAGTTAATAAATATAAGTGTATACATGGGAAAATAAAGTACCAATGTAAGGAATGTGGAGGAACACAAATATGTGAACATGGTAAGCAAAAGGCACATTGTAAGGAATGTGGAGGTTCTGAAATATGTATACACAATAAAAATAAATCAGTTTGTAAAGAGTGTGGAGGGGCGCGAATATGCAAACATGGCAAGCAAAAACAACAATGCAAAGAGTGTGGAGGAACACAAATATGTGGACATGGTAAATATAAATCTTATTGCAAGGAATGTGGGGGAGCACAAATATGTATACACAATAAACATAAATCAGTTTGTAAAGAGTGTGGAGGAACACAAATATGTGAACACAATAAACAAAAACAACAATGTAAAGAATGCGGAGGATCACAAATATGTATACATAATAAACAAAAGTATCATTGTAAAGAGTGTTGAAAATTATGTTATTAAACTCTTATTTAGGTTTCATAACAATTAAAAAAATGAATTATAATTTAAAAATATAAATTATAAAATAAAAAGATGAATATAAAATTATTAACTATTAAATACGATAATAAAGAAAGAAAATGTTTAAAAGATTTTTTTGATGAAGTAAGTAAAGATTTTTCAATTTGTATAGAAGAGAACGAAAATTTAATGATTATTGCAACAAATATTAAACCAAATAATTTTGCGTCAGATAAGTGTGTATTTTTTGGTTTTAAAATTTGTTATCTATTGGGTGATAGACCACCAGTAATGGGAGACGGCAAATTGTATGCTAGGGAATTTACAACAAAAGGAGTAAAGTTGCATAAAATTGAGGAAGATATTAATTTTGATAAAGAGTATTTTGAAAAAGCAATTAAGATTAATAATGAAAGAGAAATTAATAGTAATTTAGAAATATTTATTAATTCATTTGAGATTAGTTTTAATATAGTAATTAGAGATAAAAATAAGTTTTACGAAAAAATACAAAAACATGTAAATGAAGGCATATCTTCTTGTTTTTCTATCTCCCCACCCAATAGAAATATGTTTGAAGGTATGAAAGTAGTATCTTTAAATAATTAGTAATACAAAGTTTAATTTTATGTTATATAACCCAATAAATGGTTACATAACAAAAATTTATTTAAATCTTAAACTAAAAGTTACAGATTCTCCTTTTAGATCAAACTTTTTCCAATCAGGGTCTAAAATGGTTAAATCAAAGTGATTAATCAAACCATCATATTTTCTAATTGGAATAGATGGATAATCTTTTGATGGAATGTTTGCTAGCAATTGGGATGGTTGTATTTTTACAAGGTCTCCATTTTTACCTTTATTCGTGTATGACATTCTATTATCAACTATGCTGCATAAAAGTCTCAAAGGTTCTTTTATAGTTATATCTATTTGACTTATTTTAAATAAAACCCTTGGCAGACCTAAAGAATCTTGCAAACCCTGGCTAAATTTAATGTTAATTGTTTTATTGTTGATTATGTAAACAAAATTATCTCCGATAATCATTGTTATATCTTTACCCTTTTCGTTGAGCTCAATTAATATTTTTATATCATTTATGGAATATATTCCTGGATTAAATACTACTAAAGGTTTATCTTGTTCATCAGCTATTTTTTCTCGATTCCTTAAAGTTACTAGTCTTTTTGTTTTAATATTACAATCTAAAAGTTGTAATTCACTAACGTTTTTCATTGGAGGGTCTAAATAAACCCGCGTTTCAGAATCATACATTGTAATGCTGAACATATTTTTGATTAAATTATATTAGTTTTTAGATTATTTATTAAAAATTAAGAAAATGGAAACTAATATACTTCAGAGGCGTATATATCTTGAACCTAAATATTTGGATAAAAATATTATGAATCATCTTTTAAAAACAATTAATAAAGCAATGTTTGGCGAATTTGATAAAGAATATGGATATATTATTTCAGCAAATCGTATAATAAAAATTGTAGATAATGAAAATACTTTTTTTGTTTTAAAATTTGAAGCAAAAACATATAAACCAAAAATTAAACAAAAAGTTAGTGGTGTTGTATGTGGGGTTTATGAAGAAGGTATTTTTATTAATGTTTTTGAAAAAATGAAGATTTTAATTCCACATATTTATTTGAAAGATTATAAGTTTGATAATGTTTTTAATACATATGAAAATAAAAATAACAAAATTGGAATGGGAGATAAAATTAATGTTGAAATAAAAGCAGTTAAATATGATAAAAATGGATTTTGTTGCGTTGGGTTTTTAGTTTAAATATTTTTGTTTTGATTACATCTTTAGATTTCTATAATCAAAACATTAACGAAATAAAAACCATGATAATAATCCTCCAGCAAATATTAAAACAATAAGAGTATTTTGATGTTCTATATTACTAACTTTATCTGTTTTGTTTGATTCATCGCTATTGTTTAATTTAGGATTTATATTTTTCTTTAGTCGAGGATTAGTATTTAATAAAACCTTTGATGTTCCTAAACTATGAGTTATTCCAACCGTTTTTGTTGCAACATTTATTGAATTATTTATTCCAAATTTCATATCTTTTGTTACTTTTTCCAAAGCATTATTATATCCAACCACACTTTCTGTATTTATTATTAAATTGCTTGGCATTAACCAAACACCAGGAGCTACAGCTAAATCAAGACGAGATTTTGAATCTTGAACCGCTGTTTGGTAGTTTTGAATAGATTTGGAAATATCATTTTCAACCACAGAGTCTTCAAATTTTGATATAAATTGATCCTGAGTTTCAGATGCTCCTCCTCCGTTTCCAATAATTGGACTTCTAGTATCAACTTGAGATCCTAAGACGCAATAAACAAAAGCTTCAATTGATCTATTTATTCTTCCCAATCCAGCTTTTGTTAATCCATATCCAGATTCTGGTATAAACCATGAATATTGAAAATCTACAAAATAATCATTTCGAAGCATAGATATTAAATTTCCATCTATTTTTTTACCCCCATCATCGGAAAATCTATTTGCTCTGCTTGGCCAAATATTTGCATCAGTATCGTAGTTCCTTATAATTCTAACATTTTGATTTCCGCCACCTTTTGCTTGCGCACTAAAGCTTCCAGGAACGCTTCCAGGGTCTACGTATCCTTTCCCATAGTTAATGAATACATCCCCAACTCCATGGTTTGCACCCCCTTTCCATCTAAAATCGGCCAAAGGCATATTTAATCCTTTAAAATCTTGATTATTGCTTAAGCCAAATTCTGCGCACAATCTATTATATGCATTTTTGTTGTATGGATTATTTTTTAAAGAAAAAGTTTTTTCACCCGGTAATGGCAATCCCATTTCATACAATATTCTTCTTATAGTAAAATAAACGTGAAATATAAAAAAGCTTCTAATAATTCTTGGATAATTTAAACTTTCAACTAAACTAACACCACAGCCAGATGTTGCACACCAAACTGCCATGTTTAATTGTTGTGGCCAGTGATTAATATTTGGTTTATTTAACCAAGCTCTAGCTTCTTTACCGCTATTAAGTCCTACAGTTTGATTTGTAAATACATTTGACATTGACGCAGTGAAATGATCTTTTTCTGAAACATATATATCTAAATTAATTAACATTAATGTTACATTTTTTGCAGATTCATCGAATTTAACTCCAGGTATTGGATATGTTTTGTTTGTAAATGATAAAGATTTTGGGAATGAACCAACTTTGGGTTTATTTTCTATTCCTAAATCTTTCCATAATAGAGTTTTCATATTAGAAGATAAATTATTAATTAATGTTTCATCGTTTGGATTTTTATTTGTAATAATTTTTGTATCATTGAATTTCCACGCAATATATCCTCCATTTGAATCATTAACAAATGTAAATCTATAAAGGTTAGCGTTTGGATATTTTGTTTTGAAATTATGCCACAAACCATGACCCGCTTTGAAATCTGATAATATATCATCAAACATCTTATTCTTTGTGTTTCAAATAATGTGATCTTTAGATCTAGAATAAGATGTAAATTCAATTAATCTCTCTTCTAATTCCTGCAAAACAATTAAAACCAACATCTGTTTTTTCAAATGAAATCTTTAATGTCCTTTCCCCCCAGTAAGTTCTTTTAATAGACCTTCGCGAACTTCTCTCCTTATCACAGACATATCCAAGTTTTTTTCTGCTTCTTTTCTAAATTTTTGTCGTATTTCAAGTTTTAGTTTTTGAAACTTTTCCAACTCTGATAAAATTATAGAAAATTCTTGATCGGATATAACATTATCTTTCAAAGCCTTTGAAACTAAATCGTTAATTGTGTTTAATTTTGATTTCGCAATTGCAGCGGTTTGTTCGTGTTTACTAACTTTATTTGAAAGTTTTTTAGAAGCAAAACCAAATCCAACCGACAATCCACCAAAAACCCCACCTACAACACCCAAAGGTATGCCAACAATAGCGCCAAAACCAGTAAGAGAAGTTCCTAAACCGCTTGCAGATAGAATAACTGAAATCATACCACCAGAAACACTAATTTTTGTACATATAGTTCTTGCCCTATTATATTTTTTCCTTACTTCTTCGTAATGTTTAATTTCTTTCTCAAGATTTTGTAATACTTCACTCGATTTTTGCAGTCTGAAATTAATAGGATCTGGATTATTAGGTAATACAGGGTAAATTCTATTGTATTCATCCATATTGTATTTTACTACTCAACATGATATCTTTAGATTAACTTTGTTACTTTCTCTTATTTTTTATACTTTCCACAAAATATAGAACCACAGCCATTATCAAAAGCCAAGCATTCTTACCTAAAAATCCAATAACCTCACCAGCTGTTTTGAAAAGAAAGCTAACTATTGCACCAACCATTCCCGGTAATATTTCACCTAATTTTTTACCTATAGTTTTCAATCCTTTTCCCAACCCCCTACCCAATGTTGATAAACCTTTTGAAAGATTAGAAATTATAACACTAATTACTAAAGCAACAGCAGCAGCAACCGCAAATGCTGTAAATCCATGTTTTTTGAATATATCTTTCACGCGTTCTCTCAAAGACATTGTTTCTTGGATTCTTTCTCTTTCAGCAACATCGTTTGCTATATCTTCATTGCTATTTATAACTTCTGTATTTAAATTTTCAAGTTCTGTGGCTTCTTCTGTAGTTTTATTGGTTTTATTATCAAGAACTTTTTTTCTTTCAAGCCTTTCATTTTGTTTTTCTTTTTTATTCGCAATTTCTGAATCGAGTTGTTCAACTATTTCTCCTCTACTTGGGCCCAAAGCATCTTTTAATTTTCCAGGTCCAATTTTTTCTTTTATTTTCCCTGTTTTTTTATCATATCTTCTAAACTCATCATCACCTGTATGAACATATATTCCACCCAACGGCCCTTTAATTGCTGGTAATTCTATACCACCACGAACGCGTTGAAAAAATGAAAGAAATTGTTTTAATTTTGCTCTTGGTCGTGCTTTTTTTACAGCTTCTTCTGCGCTTTCTAATTCTTTATTTTTATTTACTATTAAAGGGGTTTTTTCATTTAATGAAGTTTCTTGCCCCTCCTCATTATCATTATTTTGATAACTTGTTGATGTATTTGTATACATTTCCGCAGTTTCGTTATTTGTATAATCATCTTCATCTTCATCTTCATCTTCATCTTCATCTTCATCTTCAGCATTATCTCTTGGTAAATCTTCTAATGGTATATATTCTGTCATGATTTTTACTCATCAGTAAGAAATCTTTAAACGAACTATAAAAATTTACTGATCGCGTAACCTAAAGCCAACATTCCTCCCCCTACATATACCATTTCTCCTGTTTTTTGATCATCGCTTGGTTTATAATAATCTGAGAAATTAGGTTCATGCATTTGAGCATACAATTCAAAAGCTTGGTTTGTGGCTGAAATATTTTTTGATGCTTGATATTTTTCTTCTTTTTTCTTCATTTTCCAATCAAGCATTTCTTGTCTTTTTTTCTGATATTCTGCGTAATCTCTTTGATATTTTTCCAATGCTTTATCATGTCGTATTTTTTCTTTATCCACATTATGTCCCGATAAATATTTTGCAAGATAATTTCCGCCAACAAATGCTGTTGCATTCAATATAGCTCCACCAATCATCATCGCTATTGATGCCATGTTTAATTATTTTGGTAAAATCTTTTGATCCTCTAAATATGTTTTAAGATACATACTTCCTGATAATACAGCAACCCATTTTGCATAATTTGTAATGCTTGAGGATGGGTCATTCAAAAATGATTCTTTCATTACCTTTTTAGCTACATATCCAACTCCAGCCCCTAATCCTATAAGTACCGCTGAATCAGTAACAGTTTTCACAAGCTTGTTTTCGTTTGACATAATTTTTACTAAATCAGTAAGAAACCTTTAGATAACTTTAGAGATTATTCCATTCCTAAAGATTTTGGAGTTATAGATAATGGTATCTTTGTTGGCTGTGGTATTTGAGGAACTTGTGATAAATCTGGTATCCTATTTTTATATTCAGTGTATCCATCTCTAGCTTTTTCCCGGTATCTCATAAAAAGATCAAATGCTGTAAACCCTAATCCAACAACGGATAAAACAGTAGTAAAAGATAACTCTGGAAGCCACGATTTAGCTTCACTATATGTATTTTCATTTTGCTCTTCTTCTTGTTTATTTTTTTGCTCGCGTTTCATTTCCCTAGCTAATGCTTCTTTTGCTTTTTTATTATATTCAGCTAATTTTTTACCAGCTGCGACTTTTTTAGGATCTTTCTCCCTCTTTTTAGTATCTTTATTTTCAGGTTTGGGATCTGCTGTAATTTGCTCAACTTCTACTTCAGATTGTTCAGACATTTTTTATTTATATGCTAAAATAAGTTTTTAGATCTGTTTAATATACAGTATCAACACCTTCAGTAGATTGCTTAGTTTCCTGATCAGTTGTGTTAGAATTTGCTGGTTCTTGTTGATTTTTGTTGAATTTAATGTGTTTAGCAACCTGAAATAACCCGCTAGCAAGTGCAGCCAGCCTTCCTGCTTTCAATGCTAAGAGCCCAACAATGTTTGTTAGTTCGCGATTAACTAAATCATCCTTCTTCAAATCATTGCAAAGAGATTCTATATCATCAACTGGAACTAAATATGAAATAAGTTTGGAAACTAATTGTAGTGATGAATCTACCAACCCACCGTTAATTTTTTTACCCATTACCGCCTGATATCGATTAAAATATTTTTCTACATCGCGTTCTGATAATTTTTTTATATCACCCAAACTCATTTCAACCCCTAAATATTCCTTTGTTGTTCCGAGCGCGGTGAGAATGGCAAGTGATTCTTGTTTTATTTCAATTTCATCATCATCTTTTACCAACGGTTGGTCTGTCTTTTCTTCAATATAATCTTCAACGTTTGTCATCTTTTTTAAATCACTTCGGGAATCTCTAAATAGCAATTAAATGGGTGGCGTAAAGATAAACAAAGTCTAGAATATTTTTCAGTTTTCAGGAGTTGAACAAACTTTTTACCTAATTCATAATCCAAATCACCCCCGTAATCTTCGAAAAACATTTTCATACCTTTCTGCGACGGATTATGAAAAGTAACAACGCAGGCTACATTTTCTCGGAATGGTTTTGCTATTGATGTTAATTGCTGGGTTAAAACCCACATTGATAAACCATGATGCCTTCCGGAGAATGCTAAATCTATAAATTTATTAGATCTTTTCTTCAGATCGGTGGATACAGCGCAATCATCCAAAATTATTAGTGTATTTAGTCCGGAAAATAAAGTTTGGCAATCATTTAACAATTCATTAATCTCATCTACATTACTTGCATCTGGTGATAATACAAAGAATCTCTTGTCCCCGCGAGCGAAATTATGATATGTTTTATTTTTAGAATAAGTTGGGCAAATTAAAACAATATATTCAAAAACTTTTCGGAAAGGGCCTCGTAGCTGTTCAATTAGGTACTTTGTTTTCCCACAATTTGTTGGTCCAGTTATGATACAATGGAATGGTATTTTATCTCGTAAATCTTCCATGATTTTTGTATCATAACATTATGTTTTTAGATTCTCAGTACTTAATTGATCTCAAGCTTGAATTCATTATTTCCATCATTGCATCAGCCACAACAAACATATAGCAAGTTACTGTTTCTGCGGTATTTTTTGTCTTCCTTTTAATTTCTATTTTTACACCATCATGTGTATTATTTAGAGCTAGTCCTCCTCCATGAATACCATTATCTGGGTGAGTTCTAGTATCAACCCAAAGAGCAAACTTATCCGCGTAAAAATCTTCTTCTTTTAATGAAATTTGTAAACCATCATCTCTATTGAAACGTTTTTTCGCGGATTCCCAAAGATCTGATGGAATCATACCCCTAGAGTATATTCTATTTGGAACACCATCAACATCAATATTAATAGAAGTTATACCAGGATTATAAAATTTTTCAGAATCTCTTGATCCACCGACATGTGGTAGAGTAAACAAAAATAATATTCCAGTCATTGATCTTCTTGGTAAATTAATATGTTGATTAATAACTCCATCGGTGGCTACTCTAAATGTAAAGGTTTTATGTAAAGTAATATTTTCATAAAAGAATCCTTTACCAACTTGATATGTTGATAGTGCTTCACGCGCCAAGTATTCGCTTGAAATTGAAGAATATTCTAACTCTAAGTTTTTGATTGAATATGATGGTGTTTTAGTTGTATCAGAATAAACAACAATATCACTAACTGGGGCTAGTGTAATCTCAAATATTAAATGATTTTCTAATGCTTTTGGATAAAAAACCCCATGATCTTTTAAAACTGGGTGATCTATTGGTATTCTATACTTTGTATTATGAACTACAGCAAGGGCTACTTCTTTTGCTTCTGTGTCTACCTTATCACCTGCATTTGTTCTAAGTTTTCTCATATTTAGTAAAGAAATACCTTGTTTTAATCTATCTTCACGCTCTTCTTTAGTTAAAAATAAATCATGATATGTTTTAAACAGATCATATCTTTGTGTATCCTGTAATGTTTCGCCCCCCAAAAGAACTTTTAATCTAGATACAAGATTCCTTCCCACATTATTAACAAGTGTATTATTTGCATGACCCACAACATCTAAATCAAATAGAAGAGATACACTTCCGGGTACAACCACCAAATTCTCAGAAAGTTTTGGAATATTTATATATAATGTTTCGCCGGGGCTGGCTGATGATGGATTTAGAGTAATTCTATTTAATGTTGATTCTGCCTTCAAACCAAAGGGTTCTCTTGGAATTCTGTTTGGATTAATTTTTTCAGACGTCATACTTGATTTATAAGATACTTTGGCTAATCTTTAAACCCCTTTGCACTATTATTCTTTAATTTTTCAATATGTTTTAATAAACCTTCTCTCGCTTCGGGAATTAAAATCATAATATTAAAAATTTTATCACCATCTTCCATATATAGAATTTTTTTTCTAATAATTTTTTTCATAAGATTAATTTGATATTCACTAAATTTTGTTTCTTCCACCATTTTAATTTATAAAATACTTTGTTAATTTTTAAATGATGTCAAAAATATATTATTCAGCTGAAGGGTATTGGAAAGGATATTCGGCGATTCCTAAATTAGCTGAGAAAGCGAAAGTAAATGAAAATGAGGCAAAACAATGGTTACAAAAACAGGCAATATGGCAAATATATTTACCCACCCCAAAGTATATACCTAGACCGCATTGGATTGTAAATAAACCAAATCATATTCACCAAGCAGATTTATTATTTTTACCGCATGATAGAGTTGGAAGAAAAACATATAAATATGCATTAGTTGTGGTTGATATCGCCTCGAGATATAAAGATGCGGAGCCATTAACTTCAAAAGAAAGTCGAGAGATATCAGAAGCTTTTACAAAAATATATTCTAGAAGGTTAAAATACCCTAAAACATTAATGGTTGATCCAGGGAAAGAATTTATGGGTGAGGTTACAAAACTCATGAATTACCATAATGTTAAAATACAAAGAAGTGAAGCTGGTAATCATAGAGCCCAAGCATTTGTGGAAAACGCAAACAGAATATTGGGAGAAAAATTATTTAGTCATCAATATGCGCAAGAAATGATTAGTGATACTCAATCTAGAGTATGGGTGAAAAGATTACCAACCATTCTAAAAACTTTGAATAATACACCAACTAGAATAACTGGTAAAGAGCCTAATGAGGCTATAAAAATGAAAGAGATTGATATTGAAACTAAAAATTATCACCGAGTTGATGGTCTTGATGAGGTTAGATTGTCTCCTTATGTTAACGTTAGATATTTATTATTTCCCGGCGAACTTGAAGGTGGTGAAAGAAGAAGAGCCACAGATCCTATTTGGAGTATAAAAGTTTATAATATTTATAAAAGTATAATTTCACCTAATCAACCGGTTTTATATTATTTAGCTGATGGCCCGAGGCGAGGCTTTGTAAGGGAAGAATTACAAGTTATACCTTATGATACCGAGTTACCTCCTAATTCTGTTTTAGAAAGATCCAACTCAACCTGATAATGACCATATGGAAGAGTATGTTTTCCATCTTTATAAATAATTCTCTTATCATCATCAGCAGATAGTGCAACTTTATTAACGGTTTCAGTATAAACAAAATGTTTATAACTTCTTATTACTTGCATCTCCCTCATCTGCTTTACTTTATTTTCTAAACATTCCTTGTAATCATCAAATCTTATACTATTTTCTACAACTGATTTTTTAATTCCTTTATCCTTTTTTGTCTCTTCACCATCATCCATCCTGAAAGCATATAGCTTAGCTCGTAGTCCAACAAATTCAGTTATTATTTTTCCACCGGTTTCATCTTTAAACTTGCCAATTATTTTTTTATTTACACCCGCCTTAATTCCCGATTTATGATTTTTTGGATAATTGCTAGTATCAAACATTTCTATAACATCAGGGCTTATATCCTTATAGAAATCCTCAGTTTCTATATCATATACAAGACTATCTGTATCTGTCATAAGTAATTTAGCTTTTTCACTGTATTTTGGTTTAATATAATTATAATGAAAGTCATACATCATTGACTTGCTTATATCTAAAATACACATTCCTAAGTAAATGGGTTTATTGTATTTTATATGTGTTTTATTCATATGTACAGCCATAAGATTTTCAGAAAAAATAGTTCGGCGATTATAGTTAGCTTTTGATATTAATTTTCTTGCTTCTTTCTCATTAGTTACTAATCTTATATCAACCCTTTTTCTAAGATTTTCCATTGTTTTACCAAATACAGAATTATTCATAAGTTTGAAAAAATCTTTTTCAAAATCGTTTTTCGCTTGTGCTCTCAATTTAGTATTCAAATCAATATAAGGTTTTAACCATTCAGACTCTTTAAATTTAATTCCTCTATGAATCTTTGTTACTTCTAATCCCAAGCTTTCATATTTTTTTAGAGTTTCATGTTGAACTACATAATTCTTTTTATCATTTAGGTTTGGTATTAATTTCTCAACTCCATTAACCTTAATTCTTTCGGGGGCAAGCGGGTAATCACTATGTAAATCATGAAGGTGTCGCGAATATTTTAAATCAACCTCCACTATACATGGAATATTTCTCCAATTTTCAATCTCTTTTTCACTCATCCATTTTAAATCATGAGTTGGGAGTGGTTTACTCATTGCTCCACCATATAAGTTGTTTGCGTCAAGATATTCTATATAATTTTTAACTTTGTTAGGATCATATTCTTTCATATATGGATTGTTAGCTTTAGCATATCTGTGTGATATTTGGGATATGCCCCCTCTAACACCTTTCTCAATCATAATTAGCATATCAATGTCATTTATCATCTCCAATTCAATTTTGGTTAACTTTAACATTGCATCCCAAGCAAGACCCGGCGCTGTATAATACCAAGCGGGGTCCAAACCATAATTTGTTTGACAAACATCTCTAAAGTTTTCAAAAACGTCGGCCAATAATAACACATCAGACTGGAGATATAGATTAAGGTAATCTCGCATTGTTTTCATATTAAAGGTTTTCCATACATTTTTAGCATGTTTGTAATCATCTTCTGAAATATCTTTACCGCTAAGTTTTGAGTAAAACGCTTCCTTTGGTGGAAGTTGGGTTTCATTTAATTTCTCAAAATCATCAAGCCAATCATATGGGAATACTCCCTTTCTCAATAATAACTTTAATTCTTCACCTTCAAAATACTTTGTAATTTCATGCAAGTTTTTATCTGTTGGATTAAGACACCTACTTCCTTTTATTACACCTTTACAAACATCACACTTTCCACATTTAGTAAGATTACTAGACAAACTATCAAGACTAGATGACATAAATTTTAATGAGTCTATAAACTTGATATCTCTCTTAACATCTATCATCTCACCACTTTCTTTATCTTTGTAGGTATCAACCACAATCTCTTTTGAGAAAGAAATATACTTTTCCTCGTTATTAGGTATTAGTTTTATTTTACCTTCTGTTTTAGCAAGGCTATTAATAAATAGATGTGCATCATATCCTGATAAATTGTGAATAATTACAGGAAAGAATTTTGGAATCTTATAATTTAAATTGCATTCCTTATGCGCCGCACCTCTATACTTTCCTGTAAGATGACAATGATCTATTACCTTATCTTCACCCAATTCTTTCTCGCAAATATGGCAATTAGTTGCATTTTCATAATTTATTTCATCAACGTCTGTCATCATTTTCTTATTAAATTTTTTGAATCTTTTTTTATTATAACTTATGCAATTTTTATAAATTTTCTTAAATTCTTCTTCTAGATATTCCACAAATTTCTGTGTCACATCATCTTCAGACGATTTAGCAGTATATCTATAAAATCTGGATTTACATATTTTTTCATTAAAACTCTTAATATAACATCCGAATGAAACCGGTTTGTGAAACTGATATTTATTAGTGTAACTTTTATTTTTATCTAGCTGGTCTGTTTGTTTTATTTTATTCAAAATACACTCAAAGTCGGCATATGCTACAAAAGGTATTTTCATTTTTTTAACAAAATTTCTAAAAGAAAGAAAACATGGGCTGCCATCTTTATTTTTTAACACATCAATTCTTGCTTCATTGTACAAATAACAATATCCTTCATGCTTTTCTAATGATCTTTTTAAATGAAAATGATGCAAACAATTATCACAAAAATACAACTTACATTTGTGTTTAGTAACTTGCCTTCGTATAAGTGCACTAATATTCTTTATTAAAACAAAGTGTTTATTTGGTTCTTCATTTGTTTCTTCTGTTAATAAAAGTAATCTAATCAATTTAAACCCTCTTTTACTACTTCTTTTTATAGGATACACTCCTATTTTCTCATCATAACCATATATAGCAATATCATAATCATTTTGGTTTTCAAAATTAACAACATCTTGTATTGCGCTTGGAAAATTAATTCCATTCCAATTAAAATTCTTAGATTGTTCTATCAATTCTTTTGTTATTCTTTGTGGGTTTTTATCGGTTGGATAAACTGCTCGTGTTACACACCACTTGAAACATTCATCATCATAATTCTTAAGATTAATAAGAGCATTCCTGTTTAACAATTCTTTTGGTAATGGAATATAAGATCCACCCAAAAGTGGAACAAAACGATCTATGAAAATGTCAAAGAATAGTACGCGTTCAAATTCCCAACCAGATTCCTTTTTTAAAAATTTTTCAAATAATACAAGTTGTTGATTTGTTAATCTATCAAATAATTCTGATAAATCTGTTGCCTCAAGAACAATTTCTGATTTTTCAGAAGGAAAGGACGCGTCACTGTATTTATATGTGTCTAATTCTTCGAATAATTTTTTTTTAAATCTGCATGAAAATATAAATTTAGTCTTTAATGATTTTTGTGATTCAACTCTCTTTCTAAGTAAATCTATAACTTTTGGTTTTATTTTATGTAAGAATGTTTTTTCATCATTCTTTCCATTTCCTTCAATCCTATAGCTTATATAATTACCATTAATAGCCGATTCATATTCCCTTGGTGTAAAATCTTCCTCATTTCTTTTTAATAATTTGGGTCTTGCTCCTTCCTTCTCATAATCTCTTTTAGTTGGTGGTTTTATTTCTTTGGGTTTATTTACTTTTTTATATCTTTCTATAAAATTTTTAGCTACTTCTTCTACTTTATTTTTTGCTTTTTTAGGAATATATGGTTTTACAAAATTCCAAAACTTGTTTAATACATTTCCTAAAAAAGGAGTTTGTTTTGTTTTTGTATTTTTAATCGGTTTTGATTTCTTTTTTTCTTTTGGTATGGGTGGGGTTCCTGGTCTATATCTATCAGGCGAACCTGGTGGTGTCCCTGGAATTTGAATTGGTTGAGGAATAATTATAGGTTGTAAATTTGGATGGTTTTCCAGCCTTATTTGTGGTGGTTCAATATTCGGAATTGGAATTGGAAGAGGTAAATTTGGTTGGTCTCTTGGTCTCATTGGCCTATTACGTAGCTCACCAACAATTCCAACAATATTATCAACTATTTGTTGTACATTATTAATTATTTCGGGTATATTAATCAATGCACCAATAAGTTCTGCTTTATTAAATGC
This sequence comes from Ricordea florida, assembly GCA_949710005.1. Classification (NCBI taxonomy): domain Eukaryota; kingdom Metazoa; phylum Cnidaria; class Anthozoa; order Corallimorpharia; family Ricordeidae; genus Ricordea; species Ricordea florida. The sequence continues at coordinate 178,180 of OX453287.1, read as the reverse complement.
TGAACGCCCAGGAATGTTATACCATCTAACTAAACTTTTTAATTCTAATACATTTAATCTTCGTAATTGTTGTTCCATTTTGTATATTAAATCTTCTTTTTAAATTAACATTTATTTCAATTTTATTTCAATGTGCCAGGTCCTTTATCAAAATTTTATGAAAAATGTGCTGGGCGCCTGCCGCTAAGATTTCACATAGGCTTTGTATCAACTTTGTGCATCAAATTTACATAAGCTTTATATCGACTTAGTAACAATCTGCCTACGCTCTTTATTGATATTATCAGAAACTTAACAATTTCACAGAGGTTCCCCCCCACCCACCCGATCATCCGACATGTACTTTGTTAAATCTTTGATTATGTAATAAAAATGTTCTGAGTGCCTACCCGCTAAAATTTCTCATAGGCTTGGTATCGACTTAGTAACAATCTACCTACACTCTTTATTGATATTATCAGAAACTTAACAATTTCACAGAGGTTCCCCCCCACCCACCCGATCATCCGACATGTACTTTGTTAAATCTTTGATTATGTAATAAAAATGTTCTGAGTGCCTACCCGCTAAAATTTCTCATAGGCTTGGTATCGACTTAGTAACAATCTACCTACACTCTTTATTGATATTATCAGAAACTTAACAATTTCACAGAGGTTCCCCCCCACCCACCCGATCATCCGACATGTACTTTGTTAAATCTTTGATTATGTAATAAAAATGTGCTAGGATTCATCAAATTTCATATAGGCTTGGTATCAACTTTGTGCATCAAATTTACATAAGCTTTGTATCAACTTAGTAACAATCTACCTACACTCTTTATTGATATTATCAGAAACTTAACAATTTCACAGAGGTTCCCCCCCGCCCACCCGATCATCCGACATGTACTTTGTTAAATCTTTGATTATGTAATAAAAATGTGCTAGGATTCATCAAATTTCACATAGTCTTTGTATCCAGTCAACCAAGAATGTGCCAGCACTGCACTAAATTTCAATTAAAATAAAATCGAAATACAAATGTGCCAGAAGCCCCCATTTCATATCATCAAATGGAAACAAGTGTGCCAGATGTCTGAGATATCAGTGCTGACTGAGGAAAGTCGATACTTTTATCGCCCTTTACTGTCTTAGACTTGTGTACAGCCATTCCGGGCGGAACAGCACAGTGCCTTTTATTGCACCGCCAACGAAGACCATATGCATCGAGACGGCGTTGATCCGAGATCACACGGATCGTGGCTCATCAAAGAAACCAATGAATCCTTGCCCAGATTGGATTAATCGGTTCCTTTGATGCTTCATGATCCGTGTTATCTCGGATCACAAATCCAAATCCGAATTATGTCAAAGCAACGCACCTTCAGGGAAATTTCGATTAAGTTGTATTCAGTGTTACTCTCGTGTTGTTTACGTTTGACATGGATTTTGACCTTTCAATTGTTCCGGTTACAAATTTAGTGGTTGCTTTACCTGGAATTTTCAGCTGCAATGGATAAAAATATAATATATGAGAGATTCGTTAAGCCTTAGATTTCGCATTTGAGAAAGGGTTTTTTACATCTACAACCAAGATTTTATAAAACGTATCTAAAAACGTGTTTCCTTATGCTTGCGTGACAATTACAAATCCTTTTATGTAAACACATGAAAATTCACAATGCGTTTACCTCCAGTCTCAAGCGGTGGCCTTTGAATTGCCCAAGCCAGATTTTTTATATGTTTAAGTACAGCAATAGAGCTTTCATCTGATGTAAATTTTGTTATGAATTTCGATGTACCAGTACGCGATTTTTACTTTAAAATTTTCCTTAATTTTCAGCGTTTTCCTATGCGCTAAGACTAGGAATCTCGGCGCTTTAAACCCGATGTGTGAAAACTCAATATTTTCAAATAGTTTTACATTTTCGGGTTGATCTGGTGATACCTCACTCACCTGCAAAAGATTGATTTGAAAAAGGGCTAATTCGCACGAATTTTTGATGTCGGCTGTGACGTTCACACGGCATTTCACTTTTTGCCCACTTTCTCCAAAAGGGAAACTCTTTGGAAATTTTGATTCTAATTTTCATAAATGTTGTACCAAAGGGGTTTTTCTGACCAAATATGAAGGAATTCGAAATTTCAGTTTTGACGGCGAATTCTCGATATTTTACAGACGGACGCTCTTAAATGCAGATATGAGAGCTTAAAAAGCACATTCAATATAATTCTTTTTTAATACAATTTGATGATTGTATGCTCTAAAATAGGGAAAGTTATCGGAGAAAATGCTTTTGAACAAGAAGAAAAGAAATCCGGGTTAAAATTTAACCCTGGCTGAGCGCTAACTGGTATTCGAACTAACGGCCCCAGGTGACTATAGAGATTCTCGTGTTGTGATTGGTCGAGGCTTTAAAAAGTCATACCGCTCTTGTGAGCGCGCCGGCTTCAGATTTTGTTTACCGCCAAAAATGGCTGACTCCTGTTTAGTTGATGTCATGGACGAAAATCCTATCCCGAAAACTACAAAAGATGTCCTCGAGTTTGGATTAACACTTTTCAAAGGGAAGATATCAACTTTTTGCTGATAAGAATAAGTAAATTTGAGAAATTGTAATGGAAACCGGTCGCTTATCCCGATTCGAATAATCAAAACAGTCGAGACATGCTTTCTGTACAGAATTGTTTCAACAACAACACAAACTTACAACAGAATTCGAAAGCATGGAAGTAAACTTAAGAAATGTTTGTCATAGTCTTCCTTTTCCATGAGAAGTAAAGACGGCAGTTTTAACAAGAAAAGTAGCTTGTCGTTGCGAGCGGCTCCAAACTCAACGAGCGCCAGAACCTGCTTCTCTGTTCTTTGATGCGGAATCTCACTTCGGTTTTTTCATTGTAACAAGAGGCCGCAGTGTCCCTCACTTGGGCTTCCAAGTGGAAGCTAGATTTGCCGAGAGTGGAATTGAAGTAGTCAGCTGCCAACTAATTAGGTGTTTGAAAAACAGTGAAGTCAAATACAAAACCAAGATAATGAAAAAGTCGGTTTTCTATATTCTTGACTTTCCCGCTTAAGATCAAAGGCTCTGTGAGCCAACTCATTCATATTATTTGAGAGATGGGATTGAGTTTTTATGTGTAATTGCACTTCATGGTTTGCTTCAGTTTTGCCCTTTATTGAAATACATGAATGTGTGCAGTGTGATGCATTGCTAGGAGGTTCATATAAGTATGCTGTGTACATAGATCCTCATAATTGTGGACTGAAAATGAGTGAGCGTGGTTAATTAGTTAGGTGGAAGGATATGGTAATGCACACAGGGAATAAGCTCTGGTGCTTTGGAGTGATGCATTTCACTGAAAGTGAGCAGCAGTGTAACATACTACCATTTGTTTGCTTTCCCTGCAGTTTTACAAATTCTTGTGCCACCCACTTCTTTAAAACAGTTACTCATTTTAGACCAAAATATGTGATTTTCCCTACCCAATCTCGGAGCAGACTCTTAAAAGTGGCATCTATACCCTATTCTGAGGCGGATCTAGGGGTGGTTCAGTCGAATCCCCTCAACTGAATGTAAAAATGTATAACAAACGCGTGGTTAAAAGAAAGTGAACCAACTCAGCCAATAAATATATCTTTTGAAAATGACATTTCTTTGTGTCTTTGTACGCGAAAACAGCAATAAAAACAAGGCAAATTTGTGCCTAGTTGAAAATGGCCTCTAGTACGTCCGCTTGAGCTATAAAATTACTGCTTATTAACGCTTATACGTCCCACCAAATCCAAAATCCACTTCAAATTGCCCCTGAAAACCCTGGAAATCGCATTTCAGAGGCCCTAAAATTAAAAGTTTTCAGGGGGGGGGCATACCCCCGGACCCCCCTAGGGGCTACCATCTTCGGCGGGCGTTTATCTGAACCCCCCTTCGTCAAATCCTGGATCCACCCCAGCTATTTCAGACAAGCAGGGAAAAAATACCCAATTTTAGACCAAAATGTCCAAAATCCATATGCGTTTTTTGACCAAAATGGCTCAAAAACCATATTGTTTGGGGCACCACACCTATGTAGCTTATAGAACGGAGTACCCCCCGGGAGGGGGCATTATTAAATCATAGCAACAGCAACCGTGAAGGTGACAAAGTATAATTTGTTTTTTATCTTTACTAACTTAATTTCTTTGTTGTCTTTGATCGCAAGAATAACTTAAAATCAACAATTACAACTTACGATCAACAACAATAATATTCTCAGGAATAGAGAAGTCTTGTGAGGGTCAGAAAACCTGCATACTTCTTTGCTTCAAGTGGCATTACTAAATTATTATAACAGGAACAGTGAGGATTACAAAGTATATTTAGTTCTTCATTTATATAGTTTTTGTCCTCTTTGATTGTTAGAACAACTTATATGATCAACAACAACAACAAGTTGTGATCAACAACAACGTTTTTAGGAATAGAGAAGTGTTGTGAGTATCAGAAAACCCACATACTTCTTTGCCTTAAGTGGCATTATTAAATTATAGCAAAAGCAACAGTGAGGATGACAAATGACATTTAGTTGTTTACCTTCATTCTCTTAATTTCTTTGTCCTCTTTGATTGCAAGAATAACTTGTAATCAACAACAACAACAATAAGTTGCTATCAACAACAATAACATTCTGAGGAATATAAAAGTCTTGTGAGGACCAAAAAGGCTACAAACTTCTTTGCCTGTCACCATAATTATCAGAATCTTCAGAGTTTGTCATCAAGTCTGGACTTGTGTCTCGTGTTGAGATTCATTCGACTTTGCATGTCCCTGTGATTGACAAATGAACCAGTGAAGCTTACCAGCAATGAAGTGCAAATTGGACTTCATGTACTTTGTAATGTTGTCTATAAATGAAAAAAAAAAAATGTGACTGATACCCATTTATGAAGAAGGCTTTATTTCGTATTTTGATGTTGTATTGTTTCATAGTTTGATAGCGGTTTTTATGGCAATTGAACGCAGCGACCGTCAAATCTGATTGAATTGGGAGCTCTATAAAGTGTGACTGCAGGCCGCTATGATTGTGTGCGCTGTATGCTTTAGAGCTCAGGTATTTAAAGCACAATAAAGCAATTGTTACTCACCCAAAAAGACAGCAAAGTAGCTGGAAGCAGAACTTCTCCAAAACATGGCTGCCACGAGAGAACGTGGATCCAGTATGCATTGTGAGCCAGAAGGAATTTGATTTCCGCCTACGCAATTAAATGTTCACGCAATTACGTAATTGTCCAACCTCGTTTGCAGGGAGAGAGGACCCTGAAAACGAGGTTGTTAATTGTCCACAAATTTGGTCCCCACAACAACTCATTCACTGCGCTGCGCGCATATGAATGCATTAAAAAAGGGAAGACTTGATGCATACATTTTACATTGAAGGAAATGAGGCCATCATTCTGGGAATTATAGAACAGTTTATTCATAGCTACGAGTGTCTCCTCAAAATTTGAAAAACATGTCTGAAGTGTAATCCAATTCATTAAGGTAGTTAATCATGTCTTTATCAAATGATTTAGTTCCACATATGAGAACCATAACGTCGGATGATGGTGGCGGCATCTCACGTGACACAACATTCTTGTCTATTCTACCAAAGTGCACTCGATCTCCATATTTTATTCTTGATGTGCTGGATTCACTCATCTGAAATAAATACATAAAAACAATGAAGGACAAGAGATTTGTTTATTACTGCAAACAAATGCACTGGAGGAGAATGGAGGTCTACAAAGTCTTTTGTTCCTTTGGCTAGATTACAGAATAGGTGGCTACTTCATTTACAGTTTCAGTTTTTCATTTTTAGTCATGAAATATTGTTACAGAAATATGCACTTTACATACATTATTTACATACTAAACAGAGTCCATTGTAATATGACTAGTTCTTCAAAAGCCACAACACATGTAAATGAAGTTGCCGGGTATTCTGTAATCACTCCAGTAGAGGCTTGGCACCAAAAACATGAGATCAGCCAATAAGGACTCTGAGTGCAATTAACTACAGCTTTAGACGATGTCATGACACACATAAGGACATAAATTCAGAGTCTGCAATATTGTTGGTAAATAATTATTCATCAAACAGCATATAAGCAATATTATCCAATATTTGTTACTAATCAAAATCTACTAAATTCTCCTTTGGTATTCCCATCATTTAATTTTTTATTCAATCGTATTGCAATATTATCACATCAAATCAAATTGTTTCCCTCATAGCAGAGACACAGCATACTAAATATTGGCATCTGACCATTACCCGATAACTGATACCTTCTGGAAACTGCAGCTTCATCTTAATCAACTTGTAGGAAACTAGGCAAGACAAGTCAACTTTGTGTAGTAGGGTTTATGAACAGCTACCTTAGTTACTACAAATAGAACAGAAAAGTTCCAGTAAGCAGTCATTTCACTCAGCAAATCCCTCATCAGGATGTCATCATATGTTTTAGAAGAATAAACCAAATGGATAAAAGTTTCATCTTGCTCATTGTTAAGAATCTCCTGAATGACTTGTAGCATGGGTGCAATTCCTGTTCCTGCAGCCAGCATACCAAGGTGACGAAACTAAAACAAAAAAAAACAGATGCCAAGGTGGTCAGTTATTATCAGATGAAGTCTTTTCCCTATGAAATGAAAATTCTTATCACAAAATGCACTCCACACCTCCTTTGCAGAAAACGTTAACCCTTTCACTCCCACTCTCACTCCTTCATTTGACGAGTAAAATCGTCTGGAGTTAGACCGAGTAAAATGAACATTCTTATCACAAAAAATGAACATTCTTATCACAAAATGTATTCTACACCTCCTTTTCAGAAAACTTTAATAAAACTCATCATTAGGGCAAGGAAACGAAAAGTAGAGGTTGATGAAAGCTGTTTTGGTGGTTTGCTGATTTTGATTGCCTGGATGAAAGTAGTTCTGATGATGTTGATGGTCGTTTCAACAACCTGAGTGGAAGTGATCATCAAGTGATCTATGTGTTGTCAGGTGGTAGTATTCATGTTTTGGTTCAATGTTGTGATTGGTTGATTAAGCCATAATGTTATTGGCTGTTTGTTGGTTAGGCCTTGGCCTTATTGACATTATTTAACTTAAGGTAAACTGTACTGCAAATCTTTGTAAGTCCCAACTATGGACAGTTTTTACTATATGTAATTATTATAGCTTGATTACTTGATTTGGTCTGTAGGAAAAGTTCCCAAATGGTCCCATCCATTCAACTGTGTCCCCAACCTTCCAACCTTTGATAAAACTGGACATTTTCCCAAGTGAATATACCTACACCATGAATGAATAGCACATTGCAGTTAGAAAACAACAACTAGTGACCAGAGAAATTTCCACTTTCATGTTAAATATTAAATGCACTTCAATTCAAAGACTTCTTCAATGTACGTAATCCACCACCTATTAACCTTTCCAAGGGCATAGTGTCCATATACACAGATATACCTATGCATACAGCTGAGGTCTTAAAAAGAATATTTATTCCCTAAAAGCATTTTTATCATTAGGATGTCTGATAAATTTTTCTCATTATATTGGTGTCTTAGTGTTAATATTTCCTTTATCCTTTCATTGCTCCATTAACAGACGGCAAATGAAATTTCATACTTTTCTGATGCATACACCTTCAAAATCTCGTGCTACACCTCTGCTTTTTGGAAACATGCTCAGCATTAATGTAACAATGCTGTGTTGAAGCTTACGAAAGTTATACATTTTGCACTTTTCTATTTCAAATGACAATCACTACCTTGATGAGAACATTGAAATAACCACAGCTGCTCAAATGACTGACAGGTGTGTACTGACGAGTCACAGTTGTTCCATCACATTTTCCCCTACAAAGTAATTCAACATATTTTAAGAATACACAGGGCTAAAAATAAACTCCAGTGCTTGGTGGCCAGTCGGGCTAGTTTCCTTGAATTCTTAGTGGCCCATCCCAAAATGAAGTAGCCCTCGAGTTTTTTTATTTGGGGAGTTGGGTGGCAATCACAAAATTAAAATGGCATCTATATGTTGTGAATGTAGCTCACTTGTGAAATCACTGTTAAAACGGCTCGAAATTTCCACTACAGAACTAAAATTTCACTAAAATGGATGATCTTAGAGTCCAGGCAAAGAAACGAAGAGAAAGGTAGTCCAATTAAACTACATATTGAGTTTTATTTTTAACTTTGTACTTCGCATAATTTACTTTGCAACTTTTCGAAATTCTGTAGCATAGTCGCACATCGGGCGTTCAAACCTTAACTTTTGGTAGCTGCTGGCCTTAAAGCTAGTTTTAAATTCAGACAGGGAGGGCTTTCAGAATATTCACCTTTTACTTTACACAATTCTCCTGCTACTACAATTCTTAATGGAAACCCTGCCTATGGGAAGATGAGAAACTGAAGTTATCAAAAAAGTTGATAGAGTAAGTTACCACCGCATGACAAAGAGGATGACATTTCCAATGTTTGCCCTGTCAACAAACCAGATCTTTTCCCTTCTTAGGGACAGCTTGTTAATTTTGGATTGTGGCCGGGGGGGGAATCCAGTGATTTTATAACCAACTAAGGCAGATTAAAAATGTACCCCTCCCCAAAAGTGCATGTATCCAAAAATTACCCCCCCCCCTTCCAGTTTATGCCACTGGCTCAAAACAAAGCTCAATTTAATATATCTACAAAACGGCAACAAAGGGTTGAAACAACGGATTCTAAAAGTTTACCACCCTCACTTTTCTTTTTCTTTAGTTCCTTGCCCCTGAGTGGGGGGTAGAGCCAGAGATCAATGCTTGCCATCTGTCCCTATTCTTGGCTACAGCTCAATTTTACTGTATTAATTTTAAAAAAAATCTCCCTTATTTCCGTTGGTTATGAGAACTTTACCCCCCCCCCCCCCCCCCATCCCTAAACACCCCCCAGCCATAAAGCCATAAATAATGAGCAGTCCTTTAAGTTTTACAAGGTGAAATGTTACTTGGATTTGAACCTTAATGGTAGTTCTTGAGTTGTTTGGACTAATATAAATTAAAGGACAAAGCTCTACCTGAGAATTAAATGTTGCCCAATTCTGAGATCAAGTTTCTCGTTGTCTGGAACGCTGAAGGTGTAAAGACATGAGTCTTCTGTTAATCTTTTTATAGAGTTCAAGGTGAACCCTTTAAACTCAGACGTGCTAAGAGCTTGTTCACTATCCTCCTTCTCTAAAACATGTTGTCGCTTCAGCCTATCACACTGTTTTCTCCATTTCTCCATCTCTGCATTGTAAATATCAAACACACAAGGGGTACATCCAGACCCACAACAGTCGGTGAGTAATGGCTCACTTGGTGGTTCCGGGATTAAAACATCAATGTTCTGTTCTGATGTCATGGTAATACTTCAAGGTCTCTTCGTCTTCAATTGTACTGATCCATCAGTGGCCCTAACTAACCCCAGTTCCTGGCTCTTACGCTGCAGAGAACCACGTTGTGAAATCTTAAAAAAAAGGAAAACAGCCTCGATGCCTTGTTTAGAACTGCTAGGACACCCGTGTCTTCTGAGATCGTTTCCAAAACGACGGTTTTCAATGTCGATATAAATGAACTGTCAGCAATCTTTTTGGCTGTGATCGTTCAAGACGACTGCTTTACTACGAATAACACGATTTCCACGTTTTCCTGGTTCAATTCCAAGCATCAAAGACGTCCACCACGAAAAGCCAGTGTCACACGAACGCTTAACACTGTCGCTTTCTGAATATTGTTTCCTTTTCCGAACAAATTGTCGAGAATGTTGGTTAACTTCCATTATTTAGTTACGACACAATCCTCCATTTTGAATTGACTCACCCCAGTACTTTTCTGTTTATAGGTTATCGGTTTTAGGTCCTAATAGTGTCTGTGCGGTCACATGACTATGACGTAGGTGAAAAGTTGGTTCCGCCATATTGGAGGAGTGAAATCTGTCACGCGACTCTTCGCGTCTTCTAGCGATGCCTTTGTTTTGCCTTATCGTTGGATGTTCCAACGATAAAAAGAGACGTCCAGACCTTAGTTCTTGTAGGGTGCCTAAAGTTATTACTAGTCAAGACGAGCAGACGGAAATTTTGTCGAATGAACGGCGAACTAGATGGTTAGCGGCCATAAGTCGTGATGACTTGACAGAAAGCAAGCTTGAGAACGACCGTGTTTGTGGAATTCATTTTCACTCTGAAAACGCAGCTTCTCTCTGGGATAAATCCAATCTAGACTGGGTGCCTAGCTTGCATTTGGGTCGCAGCAAGTTAAAGAGTTCAGACCAACAATGATAACAATGGGGTGACAGGCCTGCACGACTCTCATCCACGTGTAATAGCCGGTTATAGCTTTGCTCTAACGAGTATATCCTTGGTTTGTAGTCACTTCGTCCCCAAGCCATTTCGTCCCCTGCCATTTCGTCCCCAAGTTTGGATGACTCGTCCCCAAACTCAACTTTTTTGTCGCGGCAAACGGGCGAGTGGTTCGTGGCTTAGGCGTGATTCTTTGCAAATTATAAACTCAATTTTTTTTTGTTTCGCGGCAAACGCGCGAGCCGTTCGTGGCTTAGAGTTCTTTGCAAATTATAAACTCAATTGATGCTTTGGTTTTAAAACCTGAAGCGCGCGAGTGGTTCGTGACTTAGAATTCTTTGCGCAAGTGGTTTGTCGGCAAGCACGCGAGAGGTTCGTTTGGAAAGGTCATGAAACGTGAAACAATTGTCAGGTAAATTTAACTTTATTACATTTCAACAAATACGTTTATTGAACCAAACCTGGGGACGAGTCATCCAAACCTGGGGACGAAATGGTTTGGGGACGAGGTGACCAGTTACCATATCCTTTAGGGATATGCCCCTTTTGAGACAATAGGGGGATCCTTGAATATTCTTCTAAGCAATGGTTGTTGTTGGATTAAATGCCAGTTCTGCATAAGTATTTGCTTTAAGTTGGCACTGTTGGGCGATATTGTGTGACAAAAGGCAAGATTCGCGTGTCTTGTTTACGTTTCTGTCGAAGCCCTTTTTGACCACTAGTGGGTGGCAACTGTTCTGTTCTGAAGCTATAGACCTGTATCTAGTAAAGCCCTGAATTTGATACCATCAACCACTACAACCACCACTGGGTAAATGACAGGTCCTTCACCAGTTGCTAACATCATTTGATTGTTGCTATGCTGTTTATCACAAATGGATGTGTGATGCCTGTGACCACAAAGCTGGCAGTTGGTTTTGCTGCGGCAAACTTGCGCTTGGTGTTTTGCACCCGTGCCGTTGAAACACAACCTCTTGTCACTTAAGATCTTTTTACGCTGGTTCAAGTTAGGGACCTTTTTACACTCCGTGGGCTTGTGGTCCTCACTGTTAGAATAGATGCAGCCACGTCCCATTCTTCCAACCTCATCCTTAGTTTGGTAAACAGTGTTCTTCTTGGGCAGGGAATGACTTGATGGGTTTCGAAATGACGGTTTCCGGTTTGATAAATCATGATTCGACAAGTCACCCCTTGGGAGGTCTTGCTTTGGGTTGTCGCTGGGAATAGGGTTACGGTCACACCACCTCCTTAAGGATTCAATCAGTTCAGAAAAACCCCACTCTTGCCTCTTGTAATCTAGTCTTACTAAGTCTGCTCTGATCCTGGGTAGTTTGGCAAGGGTTGTGCGGGCAAATCCATGAATCTCCTTGATCTTGCCCATAGTCTCAAGAACCTGAATGTGGCTTGTTAGCTTCTCGTAAAACTCATGAATTGGAGCCGGACGTGTGCCAGTAATGGTGGACAAGCCAATAATTTCTTGCATGTGTGCATTTGCTACTTCACTAGACTTACCGTATTTGGTACTCAGCATAAATTTTGCTCGTTCATATCCCTCAGAATTATAGGGCAGACCATCAACCACGCTCTTGCACTGTTGGTATTAGTAGCTCCTTGAGGTACGAAAACTTCGTAGTTACTAAAACCCGGAACGACCCACAACGATCCACAGATTTAAAAAAGGTTGTGACAGGTCTACCCGACTCCCGCTGTTCGCAAGTGTAGTTTCTTAGCCTGTAGAGTTTGGATCTCACGAGTATGTCTTTGAGCGATTTTCCTCTTTTTTACGATATGATGGGTGGCTCTTTGTATATCTCAGTAAAGGTTGATCCTGTATTAGATGCCATTTGCTCAATACGATTTTCTTTAAATTAGGCACCGCTGGGTGGTGTTGTGTGGCAAAAGGAAGAATTCTATTGTGCGTTCCTTTATTTTGTTGAAGAGCCGACTTTCTCTCTTCAAATTTCACTTCTGAGAGGAATTTATTTACCAGATTATCTGGGTAACCTCTCGCGTAAAGGCGTGATTTGAATGCTACAATATTCTCTTCAAAAGTATTTTTTGAAGAGTTAGTTCGAAGCATCCTAAGTGCTTCGCCTTTGATGAAGCCTTTACTGACCCCTGGCGGGTGGCAGGAAGCGAAATATGTGTACTGATCGGAAATGTTTCTGTCTGCTCGTAATGACTCCGCACGTTAAGGATAGATCTTTGTCCAAATCTATCGTCTTTGTAAACGCAAGAATCCAAGAAAATGCTTTCTTTGGCTGATATTTCAGCCGTGAATCTAATCGCAATCTAATCTAATATATCTAATATATCTAATATATTAATTATAATATATATTAATGGAACATAAGAATTGAGGATATAAATGGGTTCATTGAACAGGCTAACAGACATCACCCAGCCATTAGATTCACGGCTGAAATATCAGCCAAAGAAAGCATTTTCTTGGATTCTTGCGTTTACAAAGACGATAGATTTGAACAAAGATCTATCCTTAACGTGCGGAGTCATTACGAGCAGACAGAAACATTTCCGATCAGTACACATATTTCGCTTCCTGCCACCCGCCAGGGGTCAGTAAAGGCTTCATCAAAGGCGAAGCACTTAGGATGCTTCGAACTAACTCTTCAAAAAATACTTTTGAAGAGAATATTGTAGCGTTCAGATCACGCCTTTACGCGAGAGTTTATCCAAATAATCTGGTAAGGCCTTTTTTTTTAATGACTTGGTTTACGGGACATTTCTGGAAAAAACTAATGTCGGAGGGGGGAATAAAAATAAAATAGTGTATTTATTTTTTCAGGCAACGTGTACAATTTTATATCGGAGGGAAAAATAAGATGTTTCGTAGCCAGTGTAACACAAACCTCGTACCTAGGGCTCAGTTTGGTACTCTAATACATTACAGTCCTGAGTGTAACTCGGCACTGGGTGCGAGGTTGTGTTGGTAGACTATTACATCTCACGAAAATGAATGAAAATAAAACACACCTTGGCCATTTGAATAGTTTTAATTCCGAAAATATGACAATATGAGGTTTTATTTTCTCCGCTTTTGAAAATAAAAAAGCACATTTGAAATATACGATCGGCGGGAAAAAAATAATACAAAATTTTCAATATTTTTTTTTTCTGAAATCGGGAAATTCAACGTCGGCGGTCCCGTAAACCAAGTGATTAAAAAAAAGGCCTAAATAAAGTTTTCTCAGAAGTGAAATTCGAAGAGAGAAAGTCGGCTCTTCAAGAAAATGAAAGAACGCACAATAGAATATTCTTCCCTTTTTCACACAATACCACCTAGCGGTGCCTAATCCAAAGAAAATCTTAATGAGCAAATGGCATTTAATACAGGATCAACCTTTAGTGAGTGAGATATACAAAAAGCCTTTCTCTCCTTGCGAACAGCGGTAGTTGTGTAGGCCTGTGACAACGTTTTTTTTAAATCAATGGCCCAAATGACCAAACTGGCCCAACTGATCCAAAAGAGCCAATCGGCCAAGATGACCCAGATAGCCTAACCATGAACCAATGCCGGCATTTCAATATCAAAGCATTTCTTATTCATCAAACTATCCGGCTGTCACGCTATCATTCGATAGGCCGATGTCACGCAATTTTGGTTAACCGGCACGCCAAGGCATATTTTGGTTAAGCACACCAGGAGATATTTTCGTTAACCGGTACACCAGGACTTAACCCCCTCATCGGTTCGTAATCTACTGGGTAGACCAAACGTGTTAACTGCCTCTAAGAAGCATGTTAAACGAGTATCTGCATTGTTGGTAACTGTGCACTTGAGCATGATTGGTAATCAAATAAAACCATCGATTCCGCTCACAATCACAAAATTCCACTTCACCAGCTTATGATTGGTATAAATATGCCACAAATGGTTAGGTCCTTTAACGTTGTATACCCTTGCAAGCGAGCGAGCTTTCTTTCTCATACTCCTTTCTCGTCAACACGATGAACACTATCTCTCAGTCTCATTCTCTGCACTATTATACCTCTTTCTGCAAGGAGGAACTCCCACATACTCTCCCCACAAAATGGAAAATCCTCAGATAACTGCCTCGCGTTACGATCGAGGTCGTCGTCAGCAATGTTGCTGAAATTTAATGATCTGAGTCCGTATTTTTCCATTCTTCGGTAAAAGGTTTTTTCGCTGACAGACAGCATAGAGGAAATATCCTTAATGGTGAAGCCCTCTTCTAGATTACCTTCAAGTACTGATTTAGTCATGTAAAATTCGGATCCACCGCATCCTGCACGTTTTCTCTTTGGTTTGTGTCCACCATATGTGCAACATTAGAGACGTAAATTCATCATGACTACCTTGTTGGTTATCCCCAACACATTCATTTCATGAGTAGATAGCATACAGATTATGCCCGGTGTTATTTTTTTCCGTTTGGAACCGATCAGTCAAATGACCAAGACTGAATTTCTTAAGAACCTTTGCCATGGAGCCCAGCGAAGCGTCCATTTTTCCCCGCTGATGACTCCTACCCAGGTTTCTTTGTGTTCTTGGCCTCGTTTCAAATCAAACAACGAGGTTCCGTGATGATAACGAGAAAAGCACCGCGTATAACGGCAAAGCTACCGAATATCATGCCTCCAGCACCGAATATATTACTTTAAGCACCGAACAGCGTGGTTTAAGAACCGAATATCATTATTTAAGCACCGAATATAATGACAAAAGCACCGAATAACATGATTTAAGTACCGCATATAATAAATAAAGTACTCAATACAATTAGCTAACCACCGAATGCAGTGACTAATGCTCCAAATATAATCATTTAAACACCAAATATAATGACCAAAGGCATCTTAAGGCAGTGATGGCGTTCCATACGGATCAAAGCGGCCAAGTTCCCGATTTATTTAGCAGTAGAAAACCGAAAAAGGCATTTACTCGACGAAATCGCTTTCGTATGACCTGAGAATCGGCAGGAGAACATAATATACCACACAGGAGCAAAGTAAGTCGATTTTATTAATTTATTTCCTTGAACTTAAAGACGAAACTGTTGGACATTAATACCTTTAATAACCTTTCAGATCCGGACCTTGGGCCGCCTGTGCTCTGATGATCGACTCCCTCTCGACGCTGGTTGCCAGTTGTAGTGGTAGAGTTTAATTTCTTCATTCAATGGCACGAGGCGCACTAATATGAAAAGTCTCTATTGAAATAGACAGATCAGTTCATTACGTCGTTAAATCGAAAAGAACACTGTTCATCCTGGAGTTGTATCATTCAGAAAACTATATAGGAATACATAAATGTAAGAATAATTTCTGAATCCTATCATTGTGAAGTATCCGGCGCTCTTTGTTACCAAGTATTTATACTGATGTATTCTGTAAGTTGACAGACTATACGAAGAGCGATCAGAGTTCAACAAGACATAACCCTGGTCAGTCTAGACTCCAAAAGAAAAACCATAAGCAGTCTTCGAGTATTCGTTATTGAAAAACTTCTGAACACGAAGGAGTGAATCAGCTGCTCGGAGTTTTCCTCTCGGTGTGGTTAGTCGTGCTTTGGGTTCGATCTGTGTTAGATTTCCTTTCAGCCGTCCATGTTTTGCAGACATTGAACCAGGTCTGTGAAGAGTTTTAATGAGGTTTTGTTGTTCGTCGTTTCTTTACGTTCATTAGCGATGTCTTGGTTTGAATAAGAAACCGACTGTCAGCCATTTTGTTTAGTTTGGCGCTTCCCTGGTGTTTCTATAACAAGTTTGTTATTGCACTCTAAAGCACTTGATAATTTACCAATCGTTGGCCAAGGAGAGACAACATATTTTGTTGAGTATATAAACTTAAGTGAAAGGAGAATGGTAATCGTGGTCAGTTGATTCCAGCATCGATAATAGCCATGTCGTCAGCATTGTCTCCATCTGCTGCTATTGTTGGCGTGGCCGGTGATGCTAGGAAACAAACTAGGGTTAATTAACGGTGATGATAAACAAAACATATACAATCTAACAGCACATTTTTCCTACAAAGTGATTAATATACACTTAATGTATGGTCCCGAGGGAAACAGTTAGTTTTGTTTTCCCTCGAGTCCTGATGTTCGTGTCGAGGGAAACATCAGGACTCGAGAGAAAATAAAACTAACTAGCTTCCCGAGAGACCATACATTAAATGCTTTGTTATATGTTTAGACTTTCCCTTAGCAAAAACAAAAACAAACAAAGATGATTCAACTTGCGCGCGGCCAACAAGTGAGCAATTGTATAACGGTCAGGATACATTTGAATTTGATCAGGGACACCTGACCAAAAACCAACCAATCACTGTGCTCGTTTTTTTGAGTGAAAGGCTAGGTATATAACAAGATCTCATGTAAACTGGCCTTACAGAAGCGGGTGCAGCGTGGCTTAACACAGGATACCAGCGAGGCCATAACACATGAGAAATGAAAATTCCTGTAAGTACACTCGTACATTTGTATTTTTAACGTTGTCGACCGGTGTGAAATACTATTGCCTCATGTTAAACAATGTCTTGTAATATTTATTACATATCACTTGTCCACATTCAAACCAAATGAACCAAACAGTGCCAACAAACTCAAAGAATGGGGCGAGCAGTTTCCAAATATGGTCCTTGGGATATATTGAATCTGGAAAAGCTGTGAACGCGAGTTACACGTT
The DNA here is from genome assembly GCA_949710005.1 of Ricordea florida. Classification (NCBI taxonomy): domain Eukaryota; kingdom Metazoa; phylum Cnidaria; class Anthozoa; order Corallimorpharia; family Ricordeidae; genus Ricordea; species Ricordea florida. The sequence continues at coordinate 161,185 of OX453287.1, read as the reverse complement.
TCAAGTCTTGCAGGTTTCTGGTTATATAAATGACTCTTAGAACATTGCACAATGTGGTGTATTGCAGTAATAACTAGAAATACGACTCCCGCAAAACCTCGCGAAGCTAGTTTTTGAAGAAGTCACAATGCCTTTAGCTATTATCCTATTCCCATTACTATATTCGTTATGCTTTGTTTGGTACACAATTATTGACACCCTGTGCAAATGACATGATCAGTATACCGCTCAACACAGTGCTTAAAAAGTTAACTTCATTTAGCTCTTTCACTGCCACTGAGATTGCACCAGAAGGAATAGAAGTAAAATTATCTGTTATCCTTACACAGAATACAGAGTTTATGAAGTATGACAATAATATTCACTTAAAACAAATTGAAAATTATTTCATTCCTAGGTAACCACAATTGAGAGCATTATGAATAGTGCACGTTTCAATGTGTTTACTCTCTTCAGTTGGAATGGTACTCCCAGTGGTAGATAGAAAAATTCCTCTTCCCTCAAAAGTGATGCCATATCAACAGAAGTTAGAGATACAATGTCATTACACAAAAAAATTGAGGGTAAAATAATTGGATTCTACAAAAACTTTGAATAAAGGTTTGGTAATAGAGAGTGCCTACTGTATAGTATGTGGCTGTGCTTTTTTTAGGTAATCATAAAACCAATGTAAGAAAGAGTTATTGAAATCTTCATGTGTTCAAAAAAATGGCTGCACTACATACTCCTGTAAAAAAATTAATGCAAAATCAAAATCAAGCAATCAATAGTATATACCACATGAAAGTTTAATTGTGCTGTTACAGAAACAGCCAAAATATCCATACCCAACAAAAGAATAGTATATGATTTTTAATATATGAAAATTTCAATGATAACAACTGCAGAAGAAAGATTTAATAGTATGGTATTTCATAGTCATTTCATAAGTCAAAGCAGCTTGAGGTATTGAACTGTAACCAATGACATATAGTAACGAGAAGCACTATTATTATATTATTATTAGTATTATTATTATTATTAATTACTGGTATTGATATTTTTATTATTATTGTTATATGTTTTTATGTTTTTCTTAATGTATATTGTTATGGAATGGAATGTATGTCCTTATCTGGGTAAAAGTATTGTTCCTCTACTACTACAAGCAATACAAAAATCTTCTTGATAGGCTTTCCATCAGAGGTGGTAGTAATCAAAACTGCTCTACACAATACATTTCTACTTTAAGGCTTAGAATGTAGTGCAGTCATTTGTCCATAAAGTTGGAGTGGAAAATCATGATTGAAAGTATAGGGCATTTATGAAACTTGTTCCAATTGTTACTATATACAGCACACTTGCAATGAATATATGAGAACGATCATAAACATTTTGACATTACAAAATTTATTTTCTTCTTCACAAGGTTTTTCCACTGTAAAAGGTCAACTGTATGTTGTGGCTGTTATGAAATATTGATATTTGACATCATAAAAATAAAGCAAACAGCAGAAAGTAACAAAGTTAATAATAGAGAAATACTACTCAGAAGTCAGTAATGACAAATGCTTTATTTACAAATACTTGCACTGATCACTGATAATACTGCAGAACCAGTCACTTATTGTTTGGTATGTTTTCTGTTGAAAATGCTGAGCATAACTGCTACATCAAACAAATCTACAATTTATTTTCACTGTTGCAATGATATCAGATCACATAATTATAAATAATTGCTATCACAACTGCAACCTCTGTATTGAGAATTTCTTTAAAATGGAAGGCAATCGTTTCACTACGAAAAATACCTACTTGCATTCTCATTGCAGTATAAATACTACGTGACTGTCATTTTTCATTTCTTTGCGGTTCGTTTCTGTTTCTTCGTTCGTCCTCTGATTCTGTCTGTACGCTGTTGCCATGATTTTCCTTAAATTCTGTTTTCATTACAGTTTGTCTTGTGATTATCATATTTTCCAGTGTATCTCAATCTTTTTGAAGTCGTTCCTACTCGGTTTCCGTTCTAAGTCTCTCATGTCCTGTATAGCTAAAACGAGTCTTTGTTACTATTTATAACAAATTCAATTTCCAATCTAACTTGATTGCATTCCTGGTCCTTTTCCTTGCTGTTTCCTTTCCCATTTTTGAGCGAGCAGTTGTTGTCTCTGCTGCGATGTCTCTTGTTATCGTCCCTGCAGTAGTTTCTTAATCTATTCTTTGAGTCGCCGCTTCCCGTACGTGCGCTGATTTTTGCGGCATTCAAATTTACTCGACGACGATCCCTCGCCGCTCGTTCTTGTATATCTCGGAGATCTTCTTGCTGAGATGTACTTCCAGGATTAGTGAAATCGGTTTCCACAAAATTCACATTATTTTCAAAACATCATTTACGGAATTCGAAATGGCGGAAATTCACATGAAGTAATGTTGCCAGGTAACCTGGCCTGCGAACGGACACCTTTAAAATATATATATATATATATATATATATATTTAGCAATTATTCCACGAAATCGAGTCGTACATGAGCTAATAGCCAACGAGGCGCGTAGCGCCAAGTTGGCTATAGCTCATATACGACGAGATTGAGTGGAATAATTGTTTTATTATATCTCTAAATCCTCGCTTATGAGACACTGGAATTAGTTTGTACGACAAGAATTGACTTTGTTATTGTTTTTGAACAGAACCATGTCAGTTGTCGAGCCGACATATTGTAGAGCCGATGTGTAAAAAAGTTTGAAACACGAGTCCGGCTCGTTTTTAAACATCTCTTTAATGTACTTGTCAATTTTTTTTCGAGTTAGCAAATTAGTTTAAGAATTTTAAAGTGGAAAAAGTAGGCAGAAATAAAATAAAACTCAGTTTACGGGCTTCACAGATCTTTCAAAATGGCGGCTGTTTGTAAGAGTTTCACTTTCGTTCGTAATAAACAATTTCGCAATATAATTTGCTCACTTACCGTCGAATAATTTCATCCCATAATTATTTGCTTCGGTAGTATTTCTTCGGTGTATGATTTTTAAGCTTGACTTGAATTTCTCCCTGTCTAATTCAAGAAATCATCCCTCCATGATAGCCGTTTTCCGTGCCAATGGTATATGAGCTGATATACTATGAGTAGGGAACCAATCAGAGGGCGCGTTTGCTCATATACAAGGGTTGCAGATATAATAAAAATATATATACATATATAAAAACTCTCGGCTCGATTTACTCGAGCTTGCGAGCCACGTGGTCTGACCGAAGGCGACACGATTAGTAACCTCGCTACGCTCGGCCTTCGGCCTCGCTTCGCGAGGAATAATGTGACATCCATTAACCATAGCGCTGCATCAGACATTGAGTGATAGTTTACTCACCTTGGTTGGTGGCGATTTCACACGGCGCAAACAAAAACAGGACAGCCGTAACGAATATGTTCCATGCTCCAACTATACCAGTAGATAAAGCACCTGTAGAAATAGAATTAATTACCAGAAACGCTTATTTTGTATGTGATAATCCAGAAGCAGCGGCAAAGAGAGAAACAAATAAAACGGTTCAGCCGGAGAATTCAGTGTTGTAAACTTCAAGCGACTAGCAAGATTCCGAATAACTCCAGATTCCATAAACAAACATCAAGCGACAAGCAAGATTGCGAATAACTCCTCCAGATTCTCACCTGAGACGTCAAAAGAACTGCGGTACTTCATGTAAGCCCAATGAATGTTTGAGATGCAAAAATACAGAACTGTGAGCCAAGCAACGACAATGTTTGCTATCACCGCGACAATCATGGCCTTCCTTATAGCACCCTTAATTAGAAGAATAAGTCAAAAAAGAAAAGTATATTAATTCCCAAATAGACGGACGTACTCTTAATATTCGTTATTTATGCCTTTGGTCATCTTGCGAAAGAATAGGTGATTAGAAAGTGTCTCAGTCTTTTGATTTTCTGGCAGCCAGTCATGCAAACCTCTAATACTACCATATTCTTATTTCTACAGGATAGACTGACTAGCGCAAACCACGAAGACTGATAAATTCATTACGTCTGTAAGAGAAGCAACGTGATTCTTTTAGTGAGTAGAGAACGTAGACCAAACATGGCATTGTAAGTTGACTCGTGTTTCTATTAGTGCAGAAAAATTTGGGAAAGAAAGAGGAAGAGAGTTTCTAGGCGGCCTGAAGCAGCATTCAGTAAGGAAAAACTAACAATATATCAATAACCTCAACTTTGAATAGATCGTCTTTTCACTAAGGAAATTACGATATTGAAACGTTGAAAAAAGTTCCAGCGGAACCGTATTACTGTGCAGAACAGAGTGATATAAACTCTTTCTTACCGTCTGCTTTTCTTTGATATCTCTTATAGCACACGCTGCATTTGAAGTTACATAAAGCATGTACAGACCCGTCCATGCGCCCACAGATATAACAAATGCCAACTAGCCTTATGTTAAGGGAACTTCACCTAAAATGTATTCACTTTAATTTTGAAAAAAAAAAAACTTATAAATCTTATTTCTTAAGTATATATCAAAAGATATTCAAAATCACCGAGACAAACGAATGGCTCGAAGTAAAAGAAGTAAAAGGACCTTTGTAAAATGCAGGCCAATGCAATACGTAACACTGGAGTACACTGGCTTTCTTGGGCAAACGTTTTCACTAGTGCATGAGATAGGTTAGTCATGTATGTAAGTATATATATATATATATATATATATATATAGATATATATATATATATATATATACTTACATACATGACTATATATATATATATATAGGCAATTGTGGAAAACGAGGACGGACAACTTCGAGCGAAAAAAAATATATACAGTAAAAAATCTAAAAAAAGTTTAAAAATTTAATAAAAATAGACGTTTCGGTCAAAGACCTTCATCAGTTGCAGTGCAAGTGAATAAGAAATTACAATATCCTTAAATAAGTTTACAGTATAAAAAATGACATAATATTACAAAGATGATTACACAACAGGGCGTGGTAACACATGAAAATGAATAAAATTAACCGTTGATAAACAATCGGTGATAAATATGCGAGAAACTGTGACAATGCGATACAAAACTCAAGAAACACAAACCAAATATGAATAAATAATCGGATATAATACAAATAAGATTAATGTCAAAAAAATATATAACGTAATTCGTCAAGTCAGCCGAAAGTGTGAAGGGACCCGCGTGTAAAATATTCAAGAAAGAGGAAGAGAGTTTCTAGGAGGAAGAGGAAGAGAGTTTCTTAATAGGAGTGGCCCTTTTCCCGAAGGCACCCTTTTAGTTTCTTGGGATGTTGTGTCAATGTTCCCTAACATAGATAATCAACTCGGTCTTACTGCAGTAAAGAAGGCACTGAATGCTAGAGAAAACCAGCTTCCATCCAGAAATTTGCTTGAAGAGCAATCACTCGGTTTTTAGGAAAACTTTTTCCTACAAATTCATGGCACAGCCATGGGCCCAAAGAACGCCTGTAGTTACGCGGATCTTGCCATGGGGGAAATAGATTATCAAGCTAAATTTTCTGTCCCCATAAAGCCGGCTTTATGGTAGCGATACCGTGACGATGTTTTTGATCTCTGGCAACAAGGCCTTCCTGCACTGCATGAGTTTACTGACTTTATAAATTCTCTATATCCTACCATTAAATTCGAATTTGTTTTTTTCTGAATGCGAGCGTCACGTGCTAGATTTAACTCTACATCTCATCGGGGGTTTCATTCAGACAGACGTTTATTCAAAGCCAACTGATTGCCACTTGTATCTTCCACCATCAAGTGCTCACCCCAAACACGTTTTCAAGGCTATCCCTTATGGCGTAGCAACTAGGTTACAGAGAAACTGCTCTGAACAAGTATTTCTTGCCGAGAGAACAACTGAATACAAGGGTTATCTAGTCAATCAGGGTTATCCCACAAAACTAGTGGAAGATCAATTTTCTAAAGCCTTAACTACATCTAGAACTGACTTACTTAGAACTCGTGCCAAAGCTGAGAAGAAATTGTTTCCATTTGTAACAACATTTAATCCAAATTTACCTGATGTTGGTCGCATCAGCAGAAAACACCTAGGTATTTTGGAATCCAACCCCAAATTAAAAGAATTTTTCCTGCCAAATTCCATCATAGCCTCCTTTCGAAGATCTAAAAACCTTAAGGAATTGTTAGCGCCATCTCGTTATGGCTCTAACACTGAAGTTGAAGAGGTTGTTGAGGTTAAGGGTTGCTTTAAATGCAAAAGAACAAGATGTGATCTCTGTTGCAATTACTTTGTCGAATCAAATTCTTTCCAAAGTTTTCAAACAGGCAAGAGCTATAAGATACGATCGAAACTTTCTTGTGATTCAAAAAATGTCATTTATTTGGCTTTGTGTAAGAAATGTAACTTACAATACATTGGCTCTACAACAACAGATTTTAGAGTTAGATTTCGCAACCACAAGTCTGCCATGCTGACCAAGAAAAAGACTTGTGAGGTAGCGGTGCATTTCAACAGAACACCGCACAACTTAAACGACTTTTCTTTCAGTGTATTGATCAAGTGCAGATAAATGCAAACGATACAAGTAACATCGAAAAGCTTTTAATCACTAAAGAGGCATATTGGAGTGCACAGTTGTTCTCTCTGGCACCTTTTGGCTTGAATAAACGTCAGGAATTCCACTCGAAAAAAAAGAATAAACTACAACTAGCGTAAAAATAACTTGCTAATTTGGCGGTTATCTTAGTTCAGGTGTTCAAAGGCCCTGACCTTGGATCTTGTTAGCTTTGTTAGTGCTAGGTTTTCTCAGGGGCCCCCATCGGGGAATTTATTACATTATTGTTGTCTAAGGGCCCTGTTCAGGGCGCCTGTTGTGCCTTGCCGCGGCATAGTTTCAAGGGCTTTGTTTGGGGACTTTATTACAAGTTCTTCCTAGAACGGCCTTTTATGAATATTGAATATTTTACACGCGGGTCCCTTCACACTTTCGGCTGACTTGACGAATCACGTTATTTTTTTTGACATTAATCTTATTTGTATTATATCCGATTATTTATTCATATTTGGTTTGTGTTTCTTGAGTTTTGTATCGCATTGTCATAGTTTCTCGCTTAGTAATCACCGATTGTTTATCATTGGTTAATTTTTTCATTTTCATGTGTTACCACGCCCTGTTATGTAATCATCTTTGTAATATTATGTCATTTTTTATACTGTAAACTTATTTAAGGATATTGTAATTTCTTATTCACTTGCACTGCAACTGATGAAGGTCTCTGACCGAAACGTCTATTTCTATTAAATTTTTAAACTTTTTTTAGATTTTTTACTGTATATATTTTTTTCGCTCGAAGTTGTCCGTCCTCGTTTTCCACAATTGCCTATATATATATATATTAAAAATATATATATATATATATATATATATATTATTATTATTTTTAATATATATATATATATATATTAAAAATATATATCCATTTTAATACTGATATTTAGAAATTCTTATGGTCGGCATGAGGTCGGTAACTGCAACTAAAAGAAGAACATTGTTCCAAAGTGATAAGGATACCAGCGCTTGGACGCCCTCTTCTCCCAGCACCATGCAGTAGAAATGATCGTCAAGGATTGTTGTTCTAAAAATGCAAAGATTGGTTGTAATTTGCTGTAAAATGATATGCAGGTTCTCTTCACCAAGTGCAAAAAGCAACAGTAACGTCAGTAACGGAACGATTATGCCATGTACATTACGTTACCTGTCAATTAGATGATAGAGAACCAAAAGAAATGTGACAATGGGGATGCCAACATCTGTAACATGAACTTTGAAAGTAAATCTAAAAATCTTAACATCCGACGGGGCTGGCTTTTCCTAAAAAGGGAAAGGAAGTAAATTGAGAATTTTGTTTTGAAAAAAGTCATTGACTTATGAAAAATCAGCACCGGTTGAATATCTGTTGCACCATTCTCTGATAATGTAAAGAGGCCTCCTCTGTAGGGGATAGGGAATAGGCGTGGTCTTAACCTCCCTTGCTTTCACTATTCGATCTTTAGAAACGGTGTTTGCAGCAATTAGTTACTGGTTGTGCCACTTTAAACCACTTTGAACTGTGCAACAAAGAAGGAAGTCAGTATTTTTGAATACAGCAATTTTAAAAGTTCACCAGTTTGTAGTTAGTTTCTTTACCCTCATTTGCTGTCCAATGAAATGATTGGTGAAGTAAAACAGCACGCCGTAAAATATAACAAGACGAATATCTACCAGTAACATCATGGGCGGTATGTCAAGCCACACGGTCAACAACTCAATGGGTACTGCAATTACAATCACACTTTGACATGTTAACTATTGGAATGTTAAAAAGAAACCTTTATTGACTTAGACTGCTCCTAGTATTATGTCAGATAAAAAAAGGAGCTGTTATGAAAATCAGCTCCATCACTAAAACTGACTAAATGTGAAACTGATACATTCATTCACTAATACCGTTCACACTAATATGCACAACTTACGATTGAAGAAAGCCAACGTCGCTCCCATAAAGACAATGGACCTGAAGAGAGAAGAATATTGACTTATTTTGCCACTCCTCGTCTTTCTACGTGAGAAAGCGAGACCTTTGCTATGTTGCTCTGTGGAAACAGCAATTTACACTCCAAGACGACTGTTTTATTTCCCGATATCATTTCGTTTTCTTTGAATTTGATAAATCATCTTTAAAGTTGATATTTACAACTTACTTTTCTAGAGTGCTCATCTGATTTCGATATTTCCTAGCCCTCCAGAGGTACAGTATCACGGCTAGCAGACTGACAGGACAGTAGATAAGTTTCAATGCAAAAGACGCCTGTGTGAACATTGTTCTCTGAATAGTAACCTATGAAAACATATGATTCATTACATCTTGCATTACGTATTTTACAGTTGAGATTCGACGTAAAAAACGTAAGACAGTAATAGTGAATTTTTCTGATGATTTTTGGTTTCACGAGTCTGTCGTCGAAGAATTTGTCAGAGGACAGCCAACCTTGAAGAAACATACGTGGTCAGCTAACATATCTCTTATAATCAGAGTAATTTAATGATCAGTAGTTTAGGAGAAGGGTTGCGTTAGGTGTTGCCAGTTGACGAAGTGCTAACTCTTGAAACGTCAGCTTATCTATTATCTTACCGTGGTACAACTTATCATCCTCTGCTTTTGTTACGTGTCATCTCACAACTTGCACAGTAATAGTATTGATTTTGCTTCGCACTTTCGAGGGACCGGGAATCTACTAATTCGCTTTTCTCGGCGTAACTGTCACTTAAGGATTTTTCCTTCCATGCGTTTTAATGTCTGATGAGGTCTGATCTTTTTATATTTATAGACAGAAATAAGTAACCATACCCTCGATTCAACTTGTTTTACCCATAACTGCAAATCCTGACTGTATGTTGGCATCAGGTCTACACTAAATCTCATATTAATCACATAGTAGCTGTGATGTACACTGTCAAGTTCAAAATATGGAACCATCGGGCACCAAAGCTCAGCTCCCTAAAAAAAAAAAGTAGCTCAGGGTAGCAATTCAATTGATACGGATTTGGTTTTTGTGTTGGATTGTATTCTTCCAAACACAGCAAATTCGCTGATTCAAAAGTGTTCTTTAAAGTTGTACCATCCGTGTCACTTACATGTATTTTGTGCTGTTTAAAAGTTCATGAGGTTATTTGTTTGTTTCCCTTATATAGGTTGTCAGTTCTCACATACGTATTCTGAACGAACTTCATGAACAGTTACCACTGGTACATATGCTCATAGCGGATTTGTTATTAGGCATATACCTCTCTTTTTAAGTCACAAATCAGTTGAACGGTTTTGTCCGATGAGATCATCTGAATCCATTCCTGTTTGCCCTGCCTAAGATTCCAATAACCGAGTCTTGTGTGCACACTGAGCTGAACATGTGGCTTCCTCTTATCTTTGACATCTAGAAAACACCCCAAAGATATTATTCACTGATTTTACTTCCGGAAAGTCATAAGCTTTTTGTTAGGTGTACAATATATTTTTTGATGATTGATTCCATTAAAGGAAAACTATCAATCGGTCAGGGAATCACCACAGCGCGGAAAGGAAATCTGAATGATGGCGGCAACTGAAGTAATAAGAAAATTTATTAGAGTTTGGTTCAGAGGAGACATGCCTGAAATTGAAAGATAACAAATTAATCTAATATCATAGCAAAAAGAAGAAAATCAAAGGCTCCTTCGAGCTACCTCATGGTATTTGGTAGTTATTCCATGAAGTGCTGTCCTTTCCCCAGACCATGAAGTGTTCATTCCGAATAGTTCGTTTTGTGCACTCTTGTTACGACTGATCGATTACTTGTCGTCCAAATTGGAGACATCGTCACTTTTAAGACTTTAAAACCCATTTCTTTCCCCGCGAGCATTCTTGAACACATTTCCTGTTCGTTCGCGAGATCTTCAAAAGTGTATTATGATCAAAGATAGAGCGAAAGGAACGAAAACCCGCCTTGACATCTTTGCGTCGGGCTCATCACAACAGACGCCATTTTGTAAACATGTGCTGCCGCTTTGTCTCACCCCCTTCCCCCACATGTGTGAACATAAAACAATTGCACGACTTTGTGGACAAAACTAAACCTAGTAGGGGAGAACCTGTTTAATTCACATTTAATGCGGATTTAATGCATAAATTAATTGTCTAACAGGAATGGAGTGACCAATCCAACCATCACTGTACCTCATGGTATGACATACATACCATGAGGCAAAAATGGAATAAGCTTACTTTTGCTTGCTTCTCTTGGATTAAGGGAATTTCCGCTAGTTCTGTAAATTTGTCGCACACTAAATAAAAATATCCTTCAGTTTCCTCATTCCAATCAGCTAAGACTGAGCTTGTTTTCAGTAATGATTTTGTTTCCATTTTGGTGGATAACACGGCCTCAAACTGCATAATTAGTTCTGTCACACTCGAAGTCAAGGAAGAATTGTTAAGTCCACAACCATTAATATTGAATCATGCAAATACTTACTCATGTTGGAGAAATTGAAGATACCCAGTTTAATACGGAGAGTTGTCAGAATGAATTGGTTCCATGTTAGAAGCCTGTCCCCATGTCTTGGTAAAGTTATATAAAACACGGGTCGATCTAATTGGTCGTTCCTGAAAGTCACATTATTAATGATCAGTGAGCAGTGATTGGAGTTAAACCAGTGTTCACTCCTGCCAGTGCTTCTGCACGGTTTGGCGACATGAGTGGTGATAACGGATGGAGTTGAACCTGTCAATAATTAGCAGAAACTTTTATAAATAAATCTTTGTTTCACAGTTCACACATAAGGTGATGGGATGGGCTCATGGTTCACAGATATGAAATTTTAATCTATTCACATTCACCTTTATTGCCTCTTGGAGTGGCAACGAACTTCGAATGCTGATCATTAGAGATCACATTATCACAAGCGAAAACATCCCCCTTCCATCATGCGAATTAGTTGTGGAACACCAACTCGATGATTAAACCAGGTGTGTTTTTTTTGTCCTGTAGTAAGACCATTCTTCCGCTGTACACGCAAGTGTAATAACCTTCTAACTATTTCACAGATCCATGACCGGCAGGGTTTACACTAATAGCTAACGGATCGGCAGTTCGATATTTGTCATAAATTTACACGAACCGGTAGCCATAGCAAGAAGCTAATGTATTTGTGACTTTGGATACTACAATCTTCCATGTTAAACTACAAAACAAAATGCCACACCAAAGTGCACTTACAATACAATCACAACGTGACACTGACATCTGGTTACGCTTCATGTCTTTTGTAGGCCTTTCATCTCTTTATGTACATATATCAATTGCGTGACAAGACTGTGGTCATGGACCGATGGGTAAGTGACTTGTCGTATGCTATGTCTGTATCTACTTCATTGTAGATCTGTGACATGTGGCAATAGCAATGACACTCGCTTGTCTTTAATACATTAAACTTTCAGGCAGGTAAAGGGATTTTTAGAACAGCTGAAACTTCTTCCTTACTGAAGTAAATTGTACTTTAGTGCCTCGAAGCTTTGGGATATTTATATTTCTTGGCAAGACAATACTTTACCTGCTCTTAATCAATGACCTCTCAATGTGCAAAGCTTCAGATATTGGAAAGGTCAAACTACAAATTCCTTTCAATTGGAACGGTAAATGTCCATTCTGTTATGATCAGTTCTATACCATACGTGAGGAAATTTTAATAACTGTATGTATGGAACAGCTAAAGTTCAGAAAACACTGGTTTGACTGGCGTTTACACTTTGTTGACAATTATTCACCCGCAGATAAAGATACATTTCAATCTACCTTGTTCGGTGAAGCGGTTGATTTTACCACTTTACATAGTTAAAAATACGAATGAAATGTACGTTAAGACCACTCTAGCCGGCAGTGTGTGTTTGTGTAGTGACTAAAGATTGTAATGGCAACAGCTAATCAGTTAGCTGCAAACAGAGCTCATCTCATGCATGAATAATTGTGTTGGTTGACGACTAGACGAGATCAGAATATTCATGGGATCGTTCATTGTAATTGCACTGGTCTTGTGCAAATTAGAGTGGCTTGTGTGGTACATACAGTAATAAGTTTAGTTATTATCTGAGCTTTCATGAAAATAGTACGGCACAAGGGCAGAGGACGCCGATCGATGTAGCTTCAAGTCTCGGTGCATTTAGCTAATTCCTGTAGGGTCTCTGCGTCAGGTACAAATGAAAAAATGCAATGCATTGTTTGGTGAAAAGGTTCAACAACTGTGTGCTAGCATTTTAGCTGGGTCCAATAGGTTATCATGCTAACAATGGACAAAATGGTGGGAAACCATTGGCTGAACATTTAAGACATGAGCGTAATTAAAGCAGGACGACGTACTTACCTGAAGTGACTAAGTCACCCACTACAAACAGTGCTACAAATAGCACACAACAAGCTGCAAGTAGAACTAACAGTCTCCGAGTAGAAAGAGTGTGAAGAAGGATATGTTCCATGGCTGAATAAACTGAGCCTGTTCTTAAGGAGACTGAGTTTGCCGGAGGAGCATGTAAATGATACAAATGGATGAATTGAAGTGTTGCGCATGCCCATTGTTGGTAAGGTGTGTTGCCATAAATGCAAGTAAAAAAAAAAAACTTACCACCAGTCCGGCAGGCAAAAAAACAATAGCGCTCGGCAATAGTGTCAGTCAATTTTGTGGTGCTAATTGGCGCATAGAGCAAAAGCCAAATTTGGGCGAGAGACAGAAAATATGGGTATGGGAAAGACAAGGTCTAAAAATGACGTGTTTTTAGCTCTAGAGCTATTGTGGTGGATAAGGAAATCACGAAGTCAGGCGTAAACAATAGAATATTCGGAACTCTTGCGATCTTTGTGTGTTCGGTTCGGGTTCGGAAATATGCAGCAGGACATGACACGTAGCCATCTTATTCCACGAGCTCACCACAGGATGCCTTTGATTTAATTCTTTCAATGGTTTTTTCGTTTTTTTTTTTTGGTATCAGCCAATTAGATGAGGCGATTTAATGCGTTTTGCCGTACGCCTACTTACCTTATAGCCGAACCAACAAAGTGTTCAATGTGTTTTACCTGTTATTTGGAGTGGCAGATACACGTAACAAGTGTTTATGCTAATTGACTTAGAAATTGCAACTGGGACCAGAGCTTATATGTTGCTTATGGGAAAGAAATTCGAACATTATCATTTAACTTGCAAGATTGATATGACATTTTATTCCATGTGTACTTTGCTTTTTTGTTATTCTCTCCCTGTGTTTACCATATCCATTTCAGAGTTCTACCACAAGTGGTACTGAAACACCATTTTGCAATGAATTTTTTGTAGGTAATAATAAAGAAATATCACTCATTATTATATGAATAAAAGTGTTTTACCGGAAACTGAAACACTCGCATTTTCCATATTTTCACTCAGTGAAGATATGAAATAAATATGTACCAAATGTCCCGGATGTACGCGCGCGTCCTAGCAAACTTATGTTTTATTTAGTTTGCTTCCGTTTTCCATGTAATATAAAGAACATCACACGGTGGCTTGAAGATATGAATTCTGTTTTCTCGTGTTAAAAACAACATTTTACTCGCTCGTAAAATATTGTTTTCACCACTTGAAAATAAAATTCATATCTTCGCGCCATCGTGTAATATCCTCTATTTATTCAACACGGGCAGAAAGTCCCCCATATTAGTACGAGGTGTGTCAGGCTTTTACTCGACGTTACCAAAACTAAGGAAACTGCATTAGAATATAAAATAACCTCAGTACCTCTGCTATTGGTGCACTACGAACCTGCCATTGGGATTGACTTGGGAAATGCGAAAACAACGTTCATTCCTTAAAACAATCCGTTTGACCTTCTACTTTCGTTTAACATAAGAGTTAGCCTGTTTGATAACACGGGTATCAAGGGTATCCTAAACTTATATAGTTGCTCCTTATTCTTAAGACTATTAGACAAAAAATTCCAGACGCTTAATTGCGAGAATAAAAACTGTACTTTCAGCTCTTTTTAGCAGACCAAAATTAAAAGCCTTGTTTCTGTATCTATGAAATGTCTCATTACTTATTAAGGCGCCTTGTGTATGAACTATGGAACTATGCAACAGAATCCCAGACAGCGGCGTTGCTTAACACGACAGCAGGTCCATCTTTGTCTCGCTTTCTTTTCGCCAGTTGAATTAGATCCTCGTGGAATTTTCGTTTAAGTTCTTTGTAAGAACGACTGAACGATTGATGAAAGTCTTCAATAAATGCATCCATGTCTTTCCTTAAGTTTACAGCCATCGGTACAACCGTGCTGTGGTTCACCCCTGTTGATAAAACACCTTAAATTAATGTCTTGTACAGTCTACAACTAACGCGGATTGCACTGTTTCAGGCTCTTGTCACTTGCTGTTGTTTGTGGTGAAATAGTTACGAAAGCAAACATCACGCAGGATGTTTTACGTTACCCTCGAATAATTGTAGTTCCAAAAAAATTTCGATGCATTCTTTCATTCATTCTTGATCCATTTGGTGCACGACGGAACTTTATTAGAAAACATGTGTGGGACTTCTTGATCCATTGAAACTGACTTTTTTATTTATGTGGAAGACCCTTGGCTTAAAATCAGAACAAAGTGAACGAAGTTCTAACTCTGCTAGACCCATTATTGAAACATTGTTTTGTCACTGAATCCGATGCTGCCATGTTGGACCCCCATTTCATTTCACTATGATTAGGTATAATTTCACCACCAAGGCTTATCAAAACTTTGATCGGTAGCGGTATCTTTTCTGTTGGTAGAAATTTACAGTTTGTCTCACTTACTATTTCCAGACAGTGGCCTGTTAAAGCACAACACGTGATATAAAAGCCCACAACATGCAAATGTAGCCAGCATTGAAACGGTGACATAGAGAGTGGTGAGGTAGTAAGGACTGCTGGGGTCAAAAAATGTCAAAGGCTCTCCATTGTCTGGTTCCTTGGAAAAAAAATAATTGGCAAGTTATTGAGCTTAACACAGACCACACTGCAACAATACTTCATTTATAAATATTAATACGAACATTACAATGAATGTGAAGATATATGAGATAAAGAAAAACATGACATTTAAAACAGAGTTTTTAGTAGCAGCATGCAGTCGCTTTTGGAAAAAACATAGACATCACAAGCAATTGCTAGAAAACACGATTTGGTGGTCGCTATTTGTTTTTTTTTTAGTTTGTTTTTTTTACGGTCCAGTTGACCAAGCCAATAAGGTATCGTAGCAATTTAAAACCAAAACTGCGCTGAAAATTATGCTCTGTGACCCGGATCGATGTATTATACCAATCACAGGTAGCCTCATAGTTAGATTTATTAGCGAGTGTACCGGTAAGTTATTATGGCAACCATTACAATCTTCAGTATACCTGTTGATTTGTTTCATCAACTTCGTTTCCTTCTTGTAAAAACGCCGTTTGTACATCTTTTATCTTGATTACTTTGCTTAATTCGTCAGCGATATTGACTGTATTTCCTTGTAGAACAATACCGTGATATATATCAACATCTATTACCATAATGACTTCCAACCAGGTTCCGTTAAACAGATCTCGTCTTTTTATAGGTGTGTAGATATCCACTAACACGTACTCTACCTCTCCACGCTTTAGGCCTTTGACGAGATGATCAACATCAGGATATGTGAGACCTGAAAAGCAGGAAGTGGCCTTTATAACATGGTTTGTTATGCAGCTACAATGAGCTGGTATCTATGTTGTGGTTTAATTATATCCTTGGTTCAAATTTTATTTTCCTTTGTTTCAAATCCATTATCATCATATTACAGTAGCCAAAACCAACTTTGAACCAAGGGTAAAATTGAACCACAACATATACCTATGTATCTATACATTTATCTTTATGGAGTTGCAAATAAGAATAGGCGTGGTAACTCAATCAGGAACATCGTCTGACAAACTCACCAGAAACCGGCATCACGTTGGGCCCAACTCCAGCAAAAAGGCTGTAAATAGCAGATGGAGGCTAAAAAGTAAATCTTTTGAAAATCGCGCAACAGTGGTCGTTATAAATTCGCTACAGGTGAAGTTATTCGTAACACACCTCTCTTTGAACCATGTTTTTATTATTCTCATGCTTTACTTTAAAATTCCATTTGTATTGTTTGGTTGTATTAGTAAAGCTTGTCCACAAAGTATTTGCTGGAAAAAAGGTTTCGGAAACAGCGGGGCGTACTTTGTAACAGAAAAGAAGACTGATTAACACACTTTCGTAATAGGAAGTAGATGGTCACTCGCTTAGCCTGGTACGATTGATCGATCAAGCAACCAAGCAACTAACCAATCAGTCAGTCAGTCAACCAATCAATCGACCAGCCAGTCAATCAATCAGTCAGTCAATCATTCAGCCAATCGCTTGATTGGATGATCAATCAATCAGCTGATTGATTGGCTGATTGCTTGTCTGGTTGATTGATTGATTGATAGGCTGTTTGTTTGATTAGTTGATTGAATGGCTGGTTGATTGGTTCGCTGACTGATTGATTGACCAACCGACCAACAATCAACCAGCCAACTAGTCAATTAATCAACCAACCAATCAATCAGCCAATCAATCGACCAATCAATCAGCCAATCAATCGACCAATCAATCAACAAATCAATATGCCAATCAACCAATCAATCAACCAAACAATCAATCAACCAAGTAATCAACCAATGAATGAATCACTGCTCCTATTTCACTAGCTGCTATCAATCAGATGGTCAAATGCACATCCACCATCTGAATAAGCGGGAATGATGGTCGCCCCTTACCGAGGTTAAGCTTGCTTCTAAGGTTGCTCAAAATGAGTCGGTGCTCGGGAGAATCAACAACAACAGCAACCTGCATCATAAACCAATTTTATAAGTTGGTATTGTTACAAATGCCACTCTTGGCTGTCATGGAAAGCTCATGTAACTCGATTACACTCGTTCAAGCCAACAGGGAAAGAAACTAAAACTTGAACAAATTCCAATAAATGTGCCAGTTTTGTGAAAATGATAAGAAGGGATTTTGTTACATACCGTTGTTGTAGCTGATGGAGTTGTTGAAGGTAGTGTTACTTTGACAGTAGTAGCTGTTAGTACAGATGCCAGAAAACCCATAAAAATGGAAAACAAAACAAGGCCCACTAATACCCAGATTATGGCAAACACTTTGGCTGCAATAGACCTGGGGCAGAGGTCACCATACCTAAATACATCAGAAACAATAGACATGACACCATACATTACATTGCCATACTTTACTGTATATTTAACCGTACTGGGAGGAATTAAAATAAAAAGGTACGTACGAGGAAAATAATTTCGTATTTGAATTTATTATTGTCTCATGATATTAAAAATTATCATGATTTACCCAACGGTTGTCATGGAAATGAATGCCCACCAAATTCCTTCACTGATTCCTTTGAAGAAAGGGCGTGGAAAGCTTTCAGGGTTGGCCGTCGAGTCCTGAAAATACAAAGAAATTTTAAAATGTGAGCCAGTTTGTCTAAATAGGGCAAAAATGAAGTTGATGTAGAGAAGTAGAGATGCAATATAGAAGCCAGTTATTTGAAATCTAAGCTAGTTCCCTGTTGCAGTACCACTTGTTTTAAACCAAGCTGTATTTTTCAAATTATAGTGTTTGGGTAGAGAACAGCTTACCAGAAGCCAGATAAGAATTCCTGCTAGAATGGCTGTCAGAATTGTGATCACAGAGGCCGGCCAGCAAAGGAAAACAGATCCACCAACAGCATTTATCAGGATTTTACTGATTTCTCTTTTTTGTCCGATAACTATCACTCCTGGTACTTTGACGACTGGAACAAATCTACTGTACTCGCTTTGCCCATATGACGTCTTCGATACCGGGAACAAAAGCTCATCTGTTGTGGAATCGTTGCTGTAAACTAACTTTGTTTCTGAATGTTCTTCACAATAACCACATGTCTCCTGGACCAGTTTAGAAATGAGGTCCGTCAATTCCTTTTTAATGACATCGATATCGTTTCCGACCGTAACATCTGTTCTTCTAACTGCAAGGGACTCTGAGCACGCGCAAGTTTCTGACAAATATATATTTCAAGTCAGTACGTTTGTATTCTCAGCTAACATCCTGGACTGAAATGTTACTGGAGCCAACGGAACGTAAGCTATGTAATTTAGCCCATAAGACTGGTTGGATTTAATTTCCCATTTTTAAAATGTATTTTTTTAATGTGTCGTTTTTTTAATATATTTAATTTTAAAGCTGTTTTATGAAACAATACAATAAAAAGAGCTGCCGTGGAGCAGATTTGACAAAGTAAAATGCACCTGCTTGATACAGGCTCGAGAACTATGCTGGGCTAACTGGGTACCCTTGGTCGGGTATTATCGCTCCACACTTACTATTCTTGTATTAAACTTAGGTAGCTTATTCTCCAATGAAATGATTCTGTCATGTACGATATCATGATGACAACCCCACTATATTGGTAATCGTAATATGATAACGATCTCCAAATTCGTTCCTCCTAGTTACCACTTTAATTCAATCTTATTCAAGCTATGCCCTGTCGCTGGGAATAAAAAATCAGAGTATCAGTGGATGAATGGAATCATACGTCACAGAACGCTCAAATTACCAGAGCCACCCATAATCATTGTCATCATCGTAATTATTCAGGGCCGGATACAATATCATGATCTTAGAATCATATTATTTTCTCTGACGTATTTTGTGAAATATGGTAGAACTAGTTTAAAAATAAATGCGCGCTCCAAGTTTTGGTTGTGTAATTGTGACACGTATAACAAGATTGTTTACCTCCATGCACTGGTTCACTTTCGATGCCTGCACCCAGCGGAGTTAGCAATGTAACACGAATATCATACTCTGAGAAAGGTGGTAAGTTTTTCAGCAGATGACCCGTCTGCTTTCTACACACAACAACTTTCTTTTGAATTGAATCCACAACCATTTGTCCATTCTGTTTTACAAGTTTGTAGACCAGCAGATAGCCCACGATGTCTTGATTGTCTACAGAAAGTAACTTTATATCCCAGGAGACTTGAATGGTTGTTGTGGTTCTCTTGGTGGACGCACTGATCCTCAGAACAGTAGGTGTGGCTATAAAAAATATATCATATTACTTTCCTACTCACTTAACCATTCAATCTTACACAAATAGCAGATAGGAGTTGATCTGCCAACATATGTACACGTGAATGTTAACTACTTAATAACCGAGAGTGAGTTCGTTACGGGAAAATCTCAAACTGAGGCCTCGCCGTATTGACCGAGCGATAGCGAGGTCAATACAGTAGGCCGAGGTTTGAGATTTTCCCGTAACGACCGAACGGTCGAGGTTTATTATATGGCAAATAAAGCAAAAAAGCCAAAGCCAGCGCAGCGGAAGTGATCACTTTACATCCGGTAGTGCGCGCGCTTCCCTGTTCATTCATCGTTTCCAACCACACAAATCAGGTGAACTAACGCGTCTTTCGATCTAAAATAATCCTTATTTTCGTCACACTTTATAACAGCTGTAAAAAGGTCATGTGGAATGTTATGGTCACGTTACAACAAGGAAATTTCGTCAATATTTTTGAGAATCAACGGCCAAAGTCAATAAGTACAGAAAAATGTCAACATCCTCGTAAAAATATACTCCAGGGAATGCACTGTTCAGAATGTTAAGTCTTCGTCATCACTTTCAATGAAGCCAAAATGGAGGGACAAAAGCCACCACATGGCTCTCTGCAGGGATTCGGGACTGGAAACACCAAACTGGCCACTTTTGGAGAGTTTGTCTTCTTCATCTGTCAACGAGCGGGTGGCGCTTGGCCTGTTGCCCTTGCCGGTTTTCAGAATTAAACTTTTCCGTTTGGCTGCGAGAACTTTACGTGACATCTCAAATTCCTTTTGCACAAGAAATTGAATGGAGATTTCCCATCGGAAAGGAATCTCTGAATGCTTCGTTGGAAACCCGATAGCTTGTCAGGCTCGTACTCGTCGCCATTAATTTTACGCAAGTCCTTGAAAACTTTGCAAGTAAATGGTCAAGGCCATCAGCCGGTAAGTCCAAAACTTCTACATCGCCCTTGTTTATTGATGACAAATAGCGTTGAAATGTTTTTATGTCGCTGACTGTTTTCTTTCTTGTGTTTTCACTTTTTTGCTCCTTAACGAAAGTTTCAATTTCTTCTTGACTATTTACTTCGTTTTCTCTCTCGCCAACTCGTTCTGTCAATCACTGTTGTCCTGAAATTGTAACTCGTCCGGATAATAACATTTACTCTCAGAGTGTTCCTCTTCGTCATTCATTCTCAACCACTACAATATTCAGACAAAAAGAAATCGATAATTTTTCATTCCTTTTTGTTTTGTTTTTGCAAGTCCGTAATCGGCCCGTGGGCATTACGGGAGAATAATGCCCTACAATTCAGTGACAGTTAGCCAATCAGAGCGCGCGTTATATCGCCTACTTAGCACAAGCCATATAATAAAAGGAGATAATGAGCAAGGGCACCCAACGACTATTTTTGGTAAAAATCTGTTCGGAAGCAAGGCGAGGTAGAATTTTCGAATATCGAACACACAGGTCCTCATATCTTCCAAAACATCACCTAAAAGATTCACAAAAGGGAAAATTAGTCCCTTCCGTTTTCGGAAAGGATATTTTTGCAATTGTTGGCAGTTAAAAAGGGGGTTGTGTCCTCGTGTACCGGTACACCAGAGCTGGTACAATACACGAAACAATACATTAGAGCAAAACAATGACTCCTGAACAAAGAAAATACAATGGTTATTCCCTGGTGTACCGGTATACGAGGAGAGAACCTAAAAAGGTCACCTAGTAATTTCGGATGGGCAAATTGTTCTTTGGGAAGTTTTGAAAACGTGCCGTAGACAGCTGGCAATTTCTGCCAAGGTATCCGAACAGATCGAACATGTCTTTGGACGGTCTTTAATCATTACAACAAGGCTAGAAATGTTAAGGAACGGGTTGTTGTTCATCGTGGAAAATGTGATGATAATATAAATTGTTCATTTGTCATACGATGTGGTCACTGGATGTTGATCGCGACGTTTCAACTGCTTACTGCTGGTCTTCTTCAGGCGATGGGGTCGACTGATTCCGGCTCACCATTAGGTAGCTGCGTGGTCTGCTCTGATTGGTGCATTTCGATCCTGCTATTGTTCCTGCTTGCTGTGTCTTTCTCAGGGGTCCGCTGGCTTGCCGCGTTTTTGTTGTTGTGTTTCTTGATCGTCGGCATCCACGCTTCTGGAATTTCAATTCCGTTGTCCCTGTTGATGTTATTAGGGAGCAGTCTTATGTGAATTGCCTCTTTCACCTTCCTCGTATACCAGTGGTTATCACGATCAATAAACTTGACTTCGTTCCAAAGCGGCTTTTGTCCGGTTTCATTGGCGTGTTCTGAAACGGCGGAGTTTTGAGTTCGAGCGAGGCGGATGTCTCTGTTGTGTTCTTTTATTCTTTCTTGCATAGGTCGTCCCGTTTCTCCGATATAGACTTTTCCGCATTCGCATGGTATTTTGTAGACTACGCCGTCTTGGACAGCTCTTCCACTGCGAGCTGTTATGGCTCTTAAGAAGGTCAGAGTATCGTCGTCGTCGAATGGATCTCGAACAAGAGGATATTGAATGCATCTGGATTGAGATATTGTTTCCTAAAACTAAAGGTTTTTTAATTGGAATTAATTACCGCCTTCCGGAATCTTCTAAACATCTCTGCTGGATTTCAATTGCAAATTTGAATCAATGCTTTCGACGATGTCAGCTGAAAACAAAGAATGTATTCTCTCAGGGGACATAAACTGTAACTTTTTGGTGTCCTCGGATCACAAAGAAATTGAACCCATTCTCACTTCCTTTGGGCTGAAACACCTTCTTACCAGCCCCACGGGAATCACGCGAGAGTCCAACACCCGAATTAATGTTATTTGCAGCAACGACCCTCACAACATCCAGTCGGTGAAAGTGATCCCAGCTGGTTTGAGCGATCATGAACTTATCGGATGTGTTCGCAAGCTGAACAATGTTAAGTTCAATCCGCGAATCATTACGTGCCGAAATTAACACCACTATATGTTGTAAGTACCTTGGCGTGCATCTGGATCCGACACTTAACTTTGACACAAAATTTACAAGAAGGCAGCAGTGAATCAATTGCGGCGCATCCGTTCTAGCATTGATACTTTTACTTTCAATTGACAACTTTTTGCAAAAGAAAACGTGCTGTTTTGTTTTTGACTGCCTTAAGGGAACCACGTGTTTCCCATTCACGAATTATTTTCAACGTTTTCACCATAATGCCTTTAACACTAGAAACAAGAGGAAAGTAGCAAAACTACCCAAGGTGAAACTGGATTTTGGGCGCCGTAGTTTATATTTTTCAGGCGCCTCGCTTTTGAATTCATTGCCATTACGTTAAAGAAACATTAATTCTAAAGTTTTATTTAGGAAAGTCTTGGACGATTTTTACTTGTAACTTTTTGTTGTAGCTTTTAACGGTTTTTAACCTAGTGTATGTTTTTTTAAACATATTTTTGTGTATTCTTATTTGTTAGATTTTTAGCGGGGCTCCCGCGCGCGAAGCGCGCGTGGAGCAGAGCCCCATACTCATGGAATATGGTCAACCTCTTTTCCAACGAACGTTTCTCATTCATTTAATCATTCATCTAATTTATTCACTTCCATTCACACAATGCTATGATTCCACCAATAGCATGGCTCCAAACTTCTCTATATAAATTGAACGTAACCCACAATCCTCTCATTCGCTCCGACGAAGGGCTAACGCTCGAAACGTCAGCACCTCCTTTTTACCTTACGGTGGTATAACTTACTTAATCAACTCGTTTGATTTACCCATTTTCTCTTTTCTTTTGGTTGTCACGTGACTGACCGAGCGTACGTCCGTACGTACGTACGTACGCGTCTACAGATTGTACGGGTAGGGTAGGGGAGACTATCAAAAGGAAGGGAGGGGTACCTCAGGCTTGTCTTGGCAAATCCACATCTTTTATATTGGACATTCACAATATGGTCAATTGACAGCTGTCAAAACGGGATAGCCACTGACCAGCATCACATGACCATATTGTGGGCTCATGTGTCAACTC
Organism: Ricordea florida; assembly: GCA_949710005.1. Lineage (NCBI taxonomy): Eukaryota > Metazoa > Cnidaria > Anthozoa > Corallimorpharia > Ricordeidae > Ricordea > Ricordea florida. The sequence continues at coordinate 137,501 of OX453287.1, read as the reverse complement.
ATCGAGGGGACGTGATTTATTTGGAAGCTGTTCTGGTAGCCCGCATATTTTTGTCGGGAAATTGCGTTGACGACTGAAAAAGAAATTTTCAGTTCATTGTCTTTTTGAGACACAATATTACTACTCTACACTGTTAAAGTTTTACTAAAGGATAAACGAAACAATTTCTATTGCTATGTCAACAAACAATAGCAGAGAAAATACAATTTGCAGAACACAGGGTTCAGGTGAAGAGCAACATGAAAGAGAGCAAGAATTAACTGAGGAAGAATGAGCGAAGTAGATCGCCAAAGAAGGCGCGCTCGGGAAAGAGAAAGGAGACGAAATTATAGCGAAGAACGCCGACAAGCAGAAAGAGTCCGGGCTCGAGAAAATAGACAAAATGTTAACGAAGAACGCCGAGAAGCGGAAAGATTCCGTGCTGTGGAAAAGAGACAAAATTGTAGCGAAGAATGCCGAGAAGCGGAAAGACTTCGTGCTGTGGAAAACAGACAAAATTTTAGCGAAGAAAGCCGAGAAGCGGAAAGACTCCGTGCTGTGGAAAACAGACAAAATTGTAGCGAAGAAAGCCGAGAAGCGGAAAGACTCCGTGCTGTAGAAAACAGAAAAAATTGTAGCGAAGAAAGCCGAGAAGTGGAAAGACTCCGTGCTATGGACCACAAATTTGCATAAGTTTTGTCTGCATAATATTTGCTCACTGATGCGTGACTCAGCACTCGCACTTTCCACTTTCCCTTAAACTTGACACTTGATTTGGAAAACCGACTTCTAAACAAACCTTCTTCAGAAAAATGATCTTCTGAATGCACTACTTTTGAATGAGAAGCAAACTGATGAAAGATTTCAATTTTTATGTCCTTTAATCATATAAACATCTCCCCTGTCGACGGCTAAGAAATACTCCCGCGGGAATTTTCTCTTGGCGGCAAATTGCAGAATGTAGCGCTTTCACTGGCAGCTTTTCGCGTTGTCGACGTTGTCATTTAGTGTGTCGATTGAGAACTTTGGTTTCAACGCCTTTGTTTTCGTAAAAAATGTTCTTCTAAATTGTAAAATGTCTCATCTGAAGCAATGGCGAGTGGACGTGTTTCTGAGGGCTCTGCGACTTCAATTGAACCGATGGACTCTGTACTACCTTTTAAAGGCATGTTACACTGGGATGAGAAACATGCTCTTTTTAAGTGGAAAGGAAGTCTAGAGGAGCTCCAAGAATTAAGTATTAATTTTTTGAAGTTGGAAGCCCCGACGGTGTGCACCACAGAAAGATCTACTTCTCTGAAGTCAAAGAGTGTTACACTAATACTATTTAACAGCACAGGGACTCTCCAAGTTCAAGGTTCAGAGGCAAAATCTGCTAAGGCTGAACTAAGAAGACTGCTTCAGTTGCCGGTGGAAGATGAAACGGTTACTGTTGTGAAAGGAGATGAAGGAGCCATATCGCCATGTTTTAGCGACGTAAAGTTGCGTGAAGAGCTGGATTTCTTGAAATCTGAAGTACAGAGTCTATGGACTCATTTGAAGGACAAACGATCCGAAGGAGAAATGGAGGATCTCAAATCTGAAAATGCCAGGCTTCGTGCTTTAATCTTATCTTTAAAGGAGGAAAACAAAAAAATTATTGAAGAACGAGACTCTCTAAGTTTTGCATTGCAAATTATTTCAAGGGAAGCGACTAATCAAGCTACTACATTTACTAGGCCACCTATCACCTCTAACAATGATGCTATTGTTTCAAATGTTGAAGGACAGCAATGGCAAACTGTTAGTACGACTAAACAAAAGAGCAAACAGAAAAAGAAAACCAAGAAAGCAGAATCTGATGACTCCACGGAGCGTATCGCAACAGAGCTGGAAAAACCACGCACCACCTTACTTATCGGTGATTCAATGGTAACAAATATCCAGGGAAAAGAGTTAGGACAAGTAGTTGGTCATCGGGTCGTGGTTAGGTCCTTTTCCGGTGCAACGACAAGGGCAATGAAAGATTATTTAAAACCAAACTTAGAGCACGAGCCAAGCGAAGTGATATTACATGTTGGCACTAATGATCTCATATCTAGAAAACCAGAGGAGGTTGCCGAGTCCATTGTCGATCTCGCTCGACAGATCGAGAGCAGCTGCAATGCCACAGTTACCATATCGGAGCTTGTATGTAGGAAGGGTAAACTCAATCAAGCAGTCAACACAGCGAACAAGCATTTAATGAAGTTCTGTCATCAAAACGAGTGGAAACTAATTCGTCATCAAAATATCACGTACAACGGACTCAACAGAGGTGGACTTCACCTTAATTTTAAAGGTAACGAGCAGTTTTTTAAGAATTTTAAAACACATCTTATTTGAAGCAATGTTCTCCCCGTGAATGCCGTGCCTGAGGAGAGTGTTAAAAACAGAACTGGGAATTCATGTGTACCAAATGATGGGAATGCAGACCCCACCCAAATTTTACCATCTCAGCGCGGTTTAAAACTAGCCTCTCTTAATATAAATAAATTGACTACTCACATAGATGAGCTTAGGATACTCTTAGCTAATAATGACGTAGATATTTTATCTATTAACGAGACCAAACTTGATATAAATACAAGTAATAATGACGTCCACATCCCCGGATATGAAATAATTCGCTGTGACAGAGTCACAAACGGTGGGGGAGGGGTTTGTTTTTATGTAAGAAATGCAATAAATTTTACCATTCGTAATGACCTTCATATGGATGACCTTGAAAATCTCTGTTTGGAGATTCGAAGGCCTAGATCTAAACCAGTTGTAGCTGTCACATGGTATAGACCACCAGACGCTTCTATTGGAATTTTTACATCTTTTGAATCCTTAATCGGAAAACTTGATAGTGAAAATGTAGAGTATTTCGTGATGGGGGATTTCAATTGTGATATGATTTCTACCCGAAGTGACAACAACACGCTTAAACTGATGAGTATTGCTGATGTATATGGACTCCAGCAGCTCATCTCAGAACCAACAAGAATAACTCCTACTTCGTCTACTTTAATTGATCTAATCTATACCAATTGTGCGGATAAGATCGCGTGTTCAGGAGTCCGGCATGTCGCGATTAGTGATCATAGCATGGTTTTTGCTTACAAAAAACTAGCCCTGAACGGGATGTCCAATGGCAATAATACAGTAACTTATCGGAATTTTAGGAATTTTGACACACAAAGTTTTCGAAATGATATTTCATCTCAATCTTGGGAGAGCGTTTATGCACTCACCGATCCAAATGAGATGTGGCAGGAATGGAAACAAACATTTTTGGCCATAGCTAACAAACACGCTCCACTGAGGACGAAGCGTGTTCGTGCACGTAGTTCTCCATGGATTACATCAGGAATAAAAAGTTTAATGCATAAACGAGACATCTTAAAAATAAAAGCTATCAAATCGAATGCTCCCGATGATTGGATGTTATACAAAAGACAACGGAATATAACCAACAAAGAAATAAGATTAACCAAACAAGCATACTATCAAAATAGCTTTAATGAGCACAAAGGTGACTCTCGAAAGACTTGGCAGATAATTAATGAGTTAACGTCCCGGAAATCTGGGAAAACGTCAGTAACGTCTCTTAAAATTAATGGTTTGACGATAACCGATTCACGAGAGATATCAAACGAGTTTAATAACCATTTCTCCACTATTGGTCCAAAACTTGCCAGTGAGATTGACTCCGATAGCGGAGACTACCAAAGGTATCTCACTCGCTCAGATAAACGGTTCTATCTCCATCCAACTGATGCAAACAAAGTGTTTTCACTCATGAACAAACTAAACAAGTCTAAGGCAACTGGCCTGGACAGAATATCTGCGAGGCTTATTCGAGAGTGTGCCGATCTCATTTGTGTGCCTATATGCAATATTTTTAACAAATCTTTTAGTCAAGGTAAACTCCCAGAAGACTGGAAATCGGCTAGAGTCACACCCCTTTTCAAGCAAGGCGATCGAGACGACGTAAACAACTATCGTCCGATCTCGGTTATCCCAGTTGTGGTTAAGGTCTTGGAGAGAATCGTTTACGAACAATTATATGCCTATTTAGAGGAGCACGATATACTATGTAAACATCAGTCGGGTTTTCGTGCGATTCACTCAACTGTTACAGCTTTGCTTGAGGCAACTGACTCCTGGGCATATAATATAGATATTGGGAAAATCAACGCGGTTATTTTCCTAGATCTAAAGAAAGCTTTCGATACCGTTGACCACGAGATTCTTTTGTCTAAGCTTGATTCTTATGGTATATCTGGGAATTCATTGAAATGGTTTCAGTCGTATTTGGAGAATCGTATGCAACAATGCTCAGTTGGTGGGTCCTTATCTGACAGCCGTTTATTGACGTGTGGTGTCCCTCAGGGGACCATCCTCGGTCCACTCTTATTCTTATTATATATAAATGACCTTCCAAATTGTTTGTCACATTGTGAACCGAGGATGTACGCCGATGATACGCATTTGACATATGCAGATAATAATGTAGGTAGCATTGAATCATGTCTTAGTGAGGACCTATTGAACGTGCATACTTGGTTAAACGCGAACAAACTTACTCTAAATATGACCAAAACAGAATTCATGCTGATAGGATCTGGCCAAAGGCTAAATACCATTGCTGTTTCCCCCTCACTCTTAATGAACGGTACTCGGGTGAAACAGGTTGCAAGTACGAAATCACTTGGAATAACAATTGATGACAAACTCAGCTGGAATAACCACATTGAAAAACTAACTAAAAAGATCGCTTCTGGAATCGGTGCCATGAAACGTGTTAGGCACCTGGTTCCTACGGCGACCTTACATCTTATATACCAAGTTTTAATACAACCTCACTTTGACTACTGTAGTTCTGTTTGGGGAACCTGTGGGGTTACTTTAAAAGACAAGCTGCAAAAATTGCAGAATAGAGCAGCCCGTGTTTTAACTTTCTCTAATTATGACGTTCATGCTGGCCAATTGCTGGAAATTTTGGGGTGGAAAAATCTCGACCGCCAGCGAAACATACAAAGGGCTATCATGGTATTCAAATGCCTGCATGGGTTAGCTCCGGACTATTTAATATCGAAATTTTCTGATCGAAATATAAGCTACAACTTGAGGGACTCCGAGAACAAACTTAATGTTAGGTTGCCACGCACAAATTATTTTAAAAATAGTTTTAGCTATAGTGGCGCCACACTTTGGAATCGCCTTCCTTATGAGGTTAGGTGCGCGGAGTCCTTAAGGTCGTTCAAACGAGATATCAGTAAAGCTCTATAAGGCACGGCATTCACGGAAAGCAGCTTTTTAATATATTTTAGTTTATAGTTTTTAGTTGAGTAGTTATAATTTTTATACCTTTGTAAATAGCTGATGAATTTGCCCGTGGTTAAATAAAGTTTCATTCATTCATTCAAATGTATGTTAGTCATTCACGTATTGCGTTGGACCAGGTCTACTTATAGTTCACACTTTTACGGTTATTTATTTCTTTTGTTAAGTAACGACAGCTGATTGTAGTGAATAAATGAAGGCAGTAATTTTTTAAACTTACAATGTAATTAAGAAAAGAATAATTAATAATTATTTTTTCATTCTCGTGAAAAATGTTTTTCGGGCTGGTAGATGTTGGTTACAGCTTGCCCGAAGGGCAATCTGTGAAATTTTCTTTGCATTCTGCTTGGAGTAAACATTTATTTTACCGAGGTGTTCGTTTTAACACGAAAATGACAAGAGTTGTGTCCTGCATTTCCCAGTAGCGTGTACAAATCTTTTAAATACATTTAAATACATTTACGCAATAGAATGGTTAATTTCATCAGGAATAGAATACAGTACATTGATAATTTGTGTTTTTTGTAGAATATACTCCATGACTTTGTAGGTAGAAAGACCGTACTTATGGCAGACGAAAGTTTAGACAAAAATCATAGCAAGTTAACCGACCTCGACACTTAACTATAGTTAAAAACGTTTGTGAATTCCTTCGCAATATTTTAGAATGCTTTTACAGTTTAAAGTGAAATGAAAGTACTAACGGGAGCCCCGCGTTTAGGCTTGGCTAAATCTATATATTAACTTTTTTAGTCAGCAGGACCCCGTTGATAACAGTACTTGGTACTGAAGGGCTATCCTGAATAATGTCTCGTAAGAGAAAACACTTCAGTCACGATTCACGGAACGGTTTTTTATCAAATCACAATTCACAGAGCACAAAAAAACTGGATCACGGCGTCACTGTTAACATCCATTTGTGTTCACATTTGCTAGGTAGCGTAAAGCTGAAACTGTGATGCAATCCGTAGTTGTTACTTAGGAGTGGCATTAGTACACAACGACACAACGTAACCTTTCGACCTCCTTGCTGGAGTGTCGCTTACAGCGTCTCACCGTACAATGGCAGAGATAGAGCTAAGCCTCAATACACGAGCATTTGGAGCAGGTAGAAGTAACACGAAAAATGATCATAACAAACGTAGCACGAGCTTAGGTCTTTTAGAGAAAACAAATCTACGTGCGTGGTCATGCAAGGTAACTGATTTTTTATACTCAATAACTACCAGATAGATACCAAGTATTTGGATTTTACCTCAGACACGAAAAATGCATACGTAAGATATGATTAATGGAAGATTTCATTAGAAACTGATGTGCGTTAATTTTAGTCTAGTATTGTGTATTTCCGACAACTGGATAATGGCCATGAACCATCGGAAACTTGGAGTTTTTTGGTTGAATTGCAGGTAATTAGGGGATTTGTTGCCTTTTTGTTATAGCATGCGGGGATGAGAACAATTTCTTACCAAAATCATCATATGTTGCTTCAGTACTAAAAATCAAGCAAGAGCTGACTGGTCCCATTCCTTTGACTGTAAAAGCATACACTTGAGCGCAGTAGTTCGCGTTGATCTGTAGATCGTTCAGTATAACGGATTGTGAGGTATCAACTGGAATAGAACCAGGAGTGGAAGCATTTGTCATGTTCACCGCAAACTGATAGTAAATAAGGCGATATCCAAGTATAATACCATTCTGATGGTCAGAAGGAACGTCACCCCAGGAAATTTGAAATGATGTCAAGTTTTTCTTTGTGGCCATCACATCACTGGGCGCTTGAACTGGAACTAGAATTGAAAAAGGCGGAATAGTTAGTGCGCGAGCTACTGCGGAGAAGCCGGTCTTTCTGAAACACAGTCGGCAAGAAAACATTGCGTGTAAAACAGCTATGCGTGCTATTTATACGTCAAGTAAACTAACCATCCTCATCAGTCAGGACATAAAGGCATTCACTCGGACGTCCCAGTTCATCCACTGTAATTACTAGAATTCGAACGCAATATCGTGTAAATGGAGTTAAGTCGCCAATTTCAACCATAGAGACATTTGCACCAACTGTGAAGTTTCTTATTAATTCTTCATCAAGGGTGGTACTACTCCGGCGCTCTCTTGTTTCTGTTTTGCTTACAAGTAATCTATAACCCATGGTGTTATTACTGTGGTGTGGAATCCATTGTATCACCACCGAAGTAGAGCTTGAGTTAACGGCTATGATGTTATCTGGAGGCTCCAATACTGCAGCTAAAAGGGGAAAAAAGTAGGATTAATTTTTATTTAAAGTTACTTAATTGGAGTCTGTGAAAACCGCACCTGTGAAGCTATGCCTTAGAGACGGCCGGATTGCGAGACCGCAACGAAATGTGTGTTTTTGACTTTCATGCAACACCTTGTTTCCTTTGTTAGATAGATAGATAGATAGATAGATAGATAGATAGATAGATAGATTTTGTTTACCACTATATTATAAATATTACAAATGTATCATATACTATTTACCTAACTAGTTACATATAGTGGTGAGGAGTCCCCAAGAAACCATAAGGCTTTTAGATAAGGGCCCCCTCGAAAAAAATAATTAATTAAATAAATAAAATAAAATAGCTAGGACAGACGGTATTTTAAGGACAGAAGTAGGAGGAAAACAACAGATTAACACTAAGTATTTAGAAGAAAGCTAGAAAGTCGGGATTTAAATATATGGAAACTTGACAAAGAAACGACATTTGATGGGAGAGAATTCCATATTTTAGGGCCTTGGTACAAAATGGTAAATTGTTTTATATTAGTTCTACATGAGTGAGTTCGAAAATCTTGAGCCGATCTAGTTTGGTAGGAGTGAACCTAGCTACCTGTTACAAAAATGTTTTGAAAAACTATTGGAAGAAGATTATGATGATAATGAAACATAAATTTTGCTACGTGAAAAGAATTTATTTTAAAGATATCTAGGATATTTAATTGCTTGAATAACGGTGCTGAATGAGCGCGGAACTCTGACTTTGTAATTGCTCGAACAGCTCTTTTTTGTAGCAGGTAGATTCTATTTAAGTTAGTAACATATGTAGATGACCAGACAATCGTACATGAGGTGAGATAAGGATATACAAGACTATAATACAGTGAAAGTTTTGTTGAAGATAATAATAAATTTCTAGATCTATGAATAATTCCAATTGATTTTGAAACTTTATGACATATATGGTTGAAATGATGTTTCCAAGTTAAATTTTCATCTAAATAAATTCCTAAAAACTTGTTCTTGTTCTTGCGGCAACGCGGTTTATACAATCACTGACACGCTAAAATGTACAAGTTAGGAGCAAGTGGCTGCTTACTTTTTTTGTTGTCGTCGTTGTTGCCGCTTTAATAAAAAACACACAGTATTTTTAATTAGGTTTTACCTGCACATTCTTGTTCAAAGCAGTTTCGAGATTGTTTGGCCTGCTGTGGGTCACATTGATCAGTTTTGTGACATGTTCTGTTTCTAATCTTCGTGCCAACCCCACATGTTTTACTGCAATCAGACCATTCACTCCAGGCGCCCCAATCACCTCCTGCAGTAAACATTGCAGATACGTGCAATGGTTGTTACTTTTATTTCTTAATATATTGAAAATATTATGTTATTATTATAAGTAATAATAATATTATTACTAGTGTTATCACTGTAATTTTATTTGCTGTTTTTGGAACATGATCCGGTCCTAAATCAGACAGTCCTGCCTATCACAAGAAATTGGGTAAATCAAACGAGTTGATTAAGTAAGTTATACCACCGTAAGGTAAATGGGAGGTGCTGACGTTTCTAGCGTTAGCCCTTCGTCGGAGCTAACTTCAGAAACTATCCCCACAAGTCCTGCCTATCAGCCTTGAGTCTCCAAAAAAAGATCTTGGTATCAGAGAGATATATGATACATGATTTGTCCCTCAACAGTTCACCAACTCCTCATGTTTTATTATAATGAGACCATTCATTCCACTAACCCAGGTTGCTTTGTGTTTGTGAATAATAGCTCAAGTGACCAAAGTTTAAACATGAAGTGATGGAACTGTGATGGAATAATTCCAATCAGTTCAAAACAAGGTTCAGATTCAAGGAAGTGCCAAGGAGTCATGTTATGAAATAAAGTGAGACCATGAGTTAGCAAGAATGCCCCAAGTTACTTGCGAGTATGTGCAAATGGAATGAGAATCAAATCTAACACAGTAAGAGAAGCTTTGGTAACCTGTTAGATTCATGCGTGAATCATTCCCAGACATGGGTGGACTGTAGCATTGTGATATTTTTGGGAATTCACTTCGTACTTAAGGCAGTGTTAGGGATGTTACAATTGTATTTTTAACATACCTGTTTCAGCGGTCTCACAATCCCCTATGACACCATCTCCATAGCGTGTAAAGCCATACACGTTGACACATCCAATGTCGTGTTGGTCGACTAAGGGTATCTCTGCACTCTGCCAGTATGTCCCCAGTAAATGCTTTGATTGCTGCCTCCATATCCTGACTTTGTATCCTAGTAGAGTATATCCATGGAAATACACAGGTAGCGGACGCCACGTGATGTGTAGTACACGTGGGTTTTCAGTTACGAATGCTGTAATGTTGGTTACTTTATGAGTTGGTACTGGAAAACAGCAGATTAAGAAAGCGCCGTCTTACGTTTTGGGCTTCAATTCATGGAGTCTGCCGGAGCTCAATTGATTGCCTCAGTTTGCATTTTTCTTGGACAGAAAACTAAACTCCACAGTGTCCGTCTCTACCCAGTGTGTATATGGGTACTAGTGATATAATGCTGAGGGTAACTATAAGATGGATTAGCATTTCATTCAGGGGGGAGTAACAATACTCCGAAGTGCTTCACGGTACAGAAACCGCGGTTAACCCAAACCACCCTCTCCCCCAGCCACCCCCTCCCCCTCTCACGCCCAAGCCAATTTACCCTTTTGTTACAATGATTGATCAACATGAAACTTCTCTGAACAGTATAAGTGCAATATTAAGCAAACAGATTGTGAGCATTGAGAATTGTATCAGCTCTAGGGTAGTCCATTTATTCGTTTTTGAAGTACACCTACTTTTACATGACCACGCGGATCCACCAGAATGCTTTGATTATCAGTACCTGGGCTTTTAATGGAATTCCTTCTATTTGAATCGTGAGAACGTCTTTCTGTTGGTGAGTCACGGTCGATACAAAGTAAAATCAAAATTACCCAGATCCTTATTGAATTTTCCGTATAACTCCATCCTCAGGCAGAGATTCCCCTCCCAAGATATGGGCCACAGACGTACAACCCTCGCCGCTACGCCATAAGAAAGTTCATTCTTCTTTACCTCGTAATTGTTTGTGTTGCCATCAAAGATCTAAAGAAAATGGAATAAACAAGTCATTATTTCACTTCATCTTCTTTGCTACAAGTGAGGAATATGATTGTCTGTTTTCTCTGTCTTTAAACTGTATCTGTTCTTCCAAGTCTTGCTTAAAACCTGAATGTTTTACATGGATTATTTACAAAGCGTGAGGTCAGGACGACTGCATATCAACAAGATTAGATTCACCTGCCCCATAACGATTAAACTCGTCAAACAAGTTTGCTTTGAGCGTTTTAATCGTAGTCCTATTTATCCTTTACTTACTACATAGCTACGTACCAAAGAGTATGGAAATATTTTTTACTATTTTGTTCGTTATATTTTCTTAAATTCTAAATTTGCCAGTCTAGGCCAATCACCGTGAGGGATTTGGTTTAGCCAGGCGTATAATGGAGACTTACGGTGGCCCACAACTGCCGCGGCACAAGGAAAAAGCTCACGGCGAAAAGAAAAAGCTCACGGCGAAAAGAAATTGCTCACGGCGAAAAGAAATTGCTCACAGCGAAAAGAAAAATTCCAACCGGTTTGTGGTTAGCAGTTATAGAGCATACGACACGGACACGACGGACACGAGCTTTCGATGATCATTTCCGAGCTGTAGCAGTGTTTTGTACTCACTTTGGGCATAAAACAGAGGAAGCTCATAAGTTCTGCTGTAATTGTGGAAAAGGTATGTTATATCTTATGAAAACGAGACACGTCAAGCCCTGGTCATGGGGAAGTAAAATTGGCCATCATAGCCATCCTTTCTTAATTAATTAATTTGTCATCTGCTTTGAGGGGAGGTGCATCTACACTCAAAATACCCACCTGGGTGAGGGCACTTCCATCATATTAAAGGATGGGTGAGTTCCACAAAGGTTGTGTGTCATATTCAAGTATATACAGTGTAATCTCGTAAGTAATGTTTCTTTCCTTCTGTTTAAATTGAGAACATATTTTTAATAGCAGTTGCTGTCCCATGTCAAAGCGCATCCCCAGGATTGGGCCAAAGATTGAGGCCTGCCTTAGGCAGAGCCTTGCAAACCAAGGGATTTCCCTTGATGTGTCTCGTTTTAACTAGACTTCAGCTAAAAATAACATGTTTCTAAAACATAACTTTTCCACAATTGCAGCAGAGCTTGGGAATTTCCTGTGTTCTATGCCCAGAGTGAGGACAAAACACTGCTACAGCTTGGAAATGATCATCGAAAACTCGTGTCCGTGTTGTATGGAGTATAACCGCTAACCACCAACCGCTGACCGGTTGGAATTTTTCTTTTCCCCGTGAGCTTTTTCTTTTTTCCGTGAGTTGTTCTTTTCGCCGTGAGCTTTTTCTTTCCGCCGTGAGCTTTTTCTCTTCGCCGTGAGCTTTTTCTCTTCGCCGTGAGCTTTTACTTTTTGCCGGGAGCTTTTACTTTTCGCCGGGAGCTTTTTCTTTTCGCCGTGAGCTTTTTCTTTTCACCGTGACAGTTGTGGGCCACCATAGAGCCTTGCATCATTCTACATTCTGTACTATTAAACAACTATCTACCGCAGTATCAAACCTTAGTTGTTCCATTCTCCTCATAAAAGTCGCCTGCAATATCTCTTAAGTCCAGTTGGATCTTATACTTGGTAACATAGGATTCACTGTCATTTGAATGTCCTTGTGTGCCAATCGCGCAGATGTAATGCATTGACCAAAGGTCAACCGTTAGGAACACTTCTATATATACTGACCCACACCAGCCCCCTGGGGAACCAAGACGAACATCAGAGGCTGCAGAACTTGAGAAACTGTATTTAAATTTAATACTTCTGTCAGGAATTGCTCCATTTTCCATACCCAGGGGAAGATCAGTACACTCTTCGGCAGGCCAATTGTATGCTGTCAACAAAACAGACATTAATGCTCAGCTTTGTAGGTGAAACTAGCGGTGTTACAAATTTGTATAGTAATTTGAAAGACCAAAACTAGTATTTGCATCAATTAAAATAAAAACAATAATGACCACAATTTTTAACACACTTAGATTGCATTAAGAAAAAGAAGTGTGCTCTAAATGGATATAGGAATAAAGTGGGCCTACATTTAGTCAAAGTGTCGTGCATAAATCCCTGAGACGAAGTAACCTTACAAATTCTATTGCAGTTCTCTTTATAGGTAGTGACTTTTCTATGGCCATTATTCACCATCATCAGAATCAGGAATTTGACTTAAGAAGACAGACGTTGTGAGTTTTAAAGGTGGCTTCTAACAAGTTTTTTATCAGTCCGGAGTACTAGTCTTGTCACGTTTAAATCAGTGCTAATGCACTTGGTCTGTTTGTGTACATAATACCGCAGAAGTCCGTTCTTTTATTAGGCATAAACCTTCTTACTCGTAATTAAATAACCATACATCAAATTTGATGATATGCCTCTTGAACGTTTGACAAAACCTTTTTTGAACCATGGCTTTAACCGATGCAACTTAATCCCTAGCTTGAAGGCTATTGATAAACGTTTTCAATTGTCTTTTACCTGGGGTGAATTGTGACCTACCTTTCCGTTTACAAGCGTAAGCACATTGTTGGTTACAAACTGCGTTTCTCCATTTGCCAAAAACACCATAAGATGTTGCAATATGGACGCATAATTCCCAGTGATCGTCTGATGGATATTGTACATCCCAGTTTGTGAAGTTTACAAAGGAGCGATCCGTCCAATGCATTTTTGTAATCTCCCAACCGATCCAAATACATGGTCTACTAACGTTTGTTAAGGCAGTCAAAATCCCATTTTCGAGATCGTTGCTTGTTGATGCCAGATGTGAATTTTGGTCCTGACACATATTCTCCGCCCCAGTCCACGTGGATGCATTATCAGTAACTCGGTAGCAGTGTCTGTCAAAATACGTCCACTCCGGCAGACACGCTGTCATGAAAATAAAGTAAAGTATATGCAAGTCAAATTAATTCGTTAGCACGAAGAATCATTGCTAGAAATATGTCAGTTATTTGAATAAATACCAAAATAAAAGTAAGCAAGATGACTTGAATCTAGAGTTTTGCTGCGATTTGAACAACCACGTCGTGCACATGGCAGTCACGTGAAATCATTGTTCCTCGTTTCCATGAAATCTTCATTTTTGATGTGTAGGCTTACAAGGTGTCAAGTAAAGGGCTTTTTGCACTCTGTGTGTCCGGCGTTACTAAACCATGCCGACCTATAATGATCAGTTCAAACAAACGTAGATTTTAGACGCTTGGTCTCCAAATTTTCCTTGCCAAATTTTCAAAACCTTTCGAATCTGGGAGGAAGCATTTTAAACCCCAACACCAAAGCCTTTAGTTACTTAATGTAAGCGGGGTGCAGCTAAACCAAAGCCACATGGCGGCATTCACCTTGTACTTTTCCAGTATAAACCAGTCATAAATTAACTAATCAAGTATTGTATTTTATACGAGATATGGCCTTCACCCAAACTACAATGAAATTCTGGAAAGGGACCTTAATAACAGGCAAGATCTTTAGCACCCCACTTTCACTGTTGACATCTCTGACCAACACTGTAGTTTGCCAAATTGATAGTCTCTTTTTAGGATCACTTTATTTTTTATTCCTACCAAAATAGTTTACGGTCTAGTTTATAATGGATGTATCAAATGAAGTCGGTGGTGCCATCCGTTTGTTACATTACCTTTTGGTGTGCTAATCTCCAAACTTTCACTGGTGGGGCCATCACCGTATTTATTGAAGCCCAAAACTGAGCATAGGTAAGAACTGTTTAACTCCAGGTCTTTAATGACAGCTGTAAATTGATCTGAAGTTGTGCTTTTCAAATCTCCAGCTGTGGCTCCGGTAGATTTGTTGTAGATGATTCTATATATGAGATAGCCACCAATATCCTGCATGTAGTTAGGGATGTCACCCCATGATAGGTAAGCGCTTCTCATTGTTGCAATCCAGGCAGAGAAATCGGAGGGTGCACTTCCAGGTATACCTTATAAACGTAAAAGAAAACACAAGGCATAAGAAACTGATATAAGCTGTTGGGAGTGTAGATTATGTTGAAGTAAAAGAATCTGCGTACCCGAGATAGTTCCATATATCTCAACTCTTAAGCAGGGGTGAAAACAGAAAGATTCAGGCCAGAGACGAATAAACCGAGCGGTGACTGGATGATCCAGTTCGTACTTGGATACTGCATACGAATTGGTGTTGCCTTGAAGTCTCTGAAGTATCAGTAGAAAACAGAATCAAACAGATTTTTAATCATCCACTGACTTCTACTTCTCATGTAACAGATCAGTCTATCACACATAGTTTGATGCTAGGCTGGTTTGAGATAGTGATTGTAACTTAAAAGGTTACAATTCACGTAACCGACGTTTCGACAATCCCATCTAGTGTCTTCTTCAGGGGTGATTGGTATTTACACATTATAGTTTGTTTAAAACTAGAAATACTCCAGTTGGCTTAGGGCTGACTTGGCATCTTGAAACTCATGGATAGTGCAAAAGACAAAGGAGATCAAGGATCGTAATGTGTTTGGATGTCTTATGGAACGAGGCTACGTTCTCGTCGTTGGGTATGTGATAAAAAGCTGTGTATCGTGTTTGTTGAGCAACTTCATTATCCAACTTTAACACCACATTTCTTACTGCGATTGTAACAGTTACCTATCAAGGACAGTATAGTGATAGTAATTTATTTATCCTTGGAATATTTGCTTTCTGTAATATTATAATTACAAATATTATTGTAATATCACTTCACCTCATTTGTTCCATTTAAATACCACTCCCATTTCACACCATGAGTAGAAAACTGAAAGCGATATGTCTGTGTGTAGGCATTTATTTTATAGTACCCTTGAATAGCTATTGCGCAAACATCATACACGTGGTCGAGGTTAATGTGCAAGTACTGCTTGGACGAGTTGTCTTTCGGACACCAAGCTGTCATTTCAGCTAACCGGGCGTTTCCTGGAAACGTGCGGCCATCAAAAGATGACGTCGCTTTCATATTGTTGTCAGGTTGAAGAAATTCCTCGAAACCAAGAGCGTTGTTGGCACATAAAGTATCCTTTTCGTGAAACACTGAAAAGAAATCATGAATTGATAGATGTTCTATTTTGTTTTTAATATTTTCATGGGTAGATAACCTCTATTGAATTTCTCTACGGAAGGTTACCACCATTTTTTGCACACGCCAGTTTATAGTTGTAAAGGGAATATTTATCAGATAATGCTTGTCACACGTCACGACTTAAGGATAAAGGTGACGAAATGTATAGCATCAAGTACTATCGACTGTTTTTTGGAGCAAACGATCAACTTAAGGATAGTGGGCTGATCAAACCATAGTTAATAGGGGGGAATATAATGATCTGTTAACTATAATCTAACAAATTTTTTCATGGTATTAGGTAACTGTTATTATGAGAAATCAAAGGAAAATCTCGATTCCCTGGTGGGATTGACCACTTTACTACCTCGTTTCTCGCACATAATTGATTTAAACTCGGAACATTCATATGTTATCCATGTTCCTTCAGGTTGACTGAACTCTGATGAACACTTGCTACAGATGGCAACACAGCGAGATGGAGGCGGGTTTTGCTTCCAGCTCTGGAAATGGGGCAGTGAGCCATTGAGCCAAGTGTAATTTGATGCTGATTCGCTCCATTTGAGACCGATCCAGGAATCATTCTTCCCAAACAAAGAGAGGAAGACGTTTTCACTTATGTCGTTAATTTGAACCAAGTTAGCGTTCAGACTCTGGCACATCTGTTTAGCCTCGATCCAAGGTACTGTTTTGTTTATATAAAGATAACACGTATCTTGGAATCTTGACCAATTCAACGGACAATCTAAAAAAGAATTCAATTTCATTACATACAGTTCTCTATCACTAGTCATGTTTTATATTATCATTCAGGAAATGTTACATTACTGTGTTGATCAACGTACACCGAATATGAAGCATTTGTGCTGTACTAGGATTTGTCTAATCGAGTTTAATAACACGGACAAACAGGAGAAATGATAACAATCAAAAAAGCCTTTCCGAGTTACTTTTTATTGCTTATGAAAACTACGAAAGCGCAAGATTAGGTTAACTGAACAGCAAGTGTAGTAGATAGAATCACTAGGGAGTGGTGTGGAACACAAAGCCGGAGTGTTCAGTTAGTTTTCTAAAGAGACGAAACCTTTTGGACCGATTAATTTTGGCAATGATTGCTTTTCGTTTGCAATAAGAGTGTATGATTTCGTTTTAGCTTCAAACGCCAGTTTTCAGGAAAACTATGACCATAACTCACACGCCTAGACGTCTAGGTCTGTTGGTCGCGTGCTCACAAACATAAATCATGACCAGCGAATATGTTTTCTCTTGTTCTTTTATATATGTGCCTTAATTTGTTGTTCAAGAATTGGTTCATGCTTATCATGCGTATATCAAGTTATGGATGCACGCGGGAAGTTTAGAGAGCTCGAGGGAAGCGTAAGAGTTGCTCTCGGCTGCTCTAAATTCTTGAGTGCTCTCCATACTTCCCGCGTGCATCCATAACTCAATATACGCACAGCTAAAAGCATGAACCAGTTCTTTTATGACATAGCGACAACACTTCAGGCGCTGAAACATGTTTTATGATTTTCATTAAGATGAAGAAAAACTAATGATCATATTGCTTGGTAAAAAACATGCCGCAATCAGTTGAGCGAGAATACTTCATCTCCGTTGTTTTGTAAAATTGTCAAAGCAATATTCGCTTCTGGTGATGAGTGAAAATCTAGGAAAAAATGTCAAAATTCTCAATGGAAGTGTCTACAAACAAAGTCAAAGTAAATAACTGGCTTGGTAATAGTCAAATGGCCGAAGTAGAGTTTGAATTGTTGAGAAAGATGTTCACATCGCCGTGTACCGTGCAGTTGTTGAAGAAGGACTCTAAAAAATTCGCAATTTTGTCGTGAGCGACCACCACACTGTTTTTTTTACGAATAGTTATACCTGCGGAAGAAGACTATTTGTACACGTCATCTTACATACGCACAAGATTTTTACCATGATAGCTCAATAGGAATTAGGTAGGAGCATAGCGCGCCCTATGTTATAATGTCCTTTGAGGCATTGGCCTTCAACCAGACATGTCATACGGACTTGTCTAGAGCTGTTTAGGTGACCTGTACCTCAAGCAGGGGCCGAGGCGATAAAGAGGAAGGAAACCTTGATCATCTGCCATTTTTGGTACCGATTTTGTTCTTACCAACTTACCTCCCGCAGCGGTAGTTATGTTGATGCACTCAGCAGCTGGGCCATTTGCGTACTGATTAAATGCCACGACGGTCACACAGTACGTTGTATTTTTCTGTAGAGGTCCTACGATAAGTGTAGCAGATTTCATTCTCTTTGTGGATGTGTTACCGACGCCATTTCTATAAAGTATAACCCTGTATCCAAGAACTTGACCACCAAAATAGTAGCTGGGTACAGGTGTGCACTTTATTAATATCGCTTCAGGAGCTCTTCTGTAGATTTGTAACGTTTCTATATGCACGGGACGTGTTGGACCTGAATAGTAAACGCAATGAAAAGACCTGCATATTTCGAGTGGTTTTCAAATGACCCAAGTAGTGAAAAACTACTTGGGCCAAACATAACAGACGCTCATCCCAAATACGAATGCATGCTGTCATCTCAAAAACGCGGGAAAACGAGCGGGACTCCTGATTGGCTTTATTTAGGTAATGGCGTGACATCTGTGGTGCCTTGTAGCCATGCAAAACCAAAAAAAGCGCCGAATTTTTCTCTACAGTGAATTAAAAGGGGTTCTGTAGCTTTCGAGTAACGCTCTTGTGTTATTTGTTTTTCTTTTCTGTGTAAATAGACAGCCCTGATAGCTCTCTAAATCATTTCTTGTCGCCAGCAAATTTACAGCAAAAACGTTCTGTAGACTTCTTATCTTTTAATTTGCCATGTTTGTGTTCAGTGGAAATCTACCTCTAACACCGTTTAGACAAACAGTTTCTTCTTATCTAGCATCTTAATCTTGGGGTCTGATGTGGTATAAATGCATGCATGCATGAGAGTTACAAAACATTACTTTACCGATTGGAAAGTTGACTGGCCTGCCGAATATTTCCACGTTGAGGCAGTGGACACTATCTTTGGTGTAAGGCCAGATTCGAAGTTTCTCTGCAGTAACTCCATGTTGGAGTATGGTCCATTTCAAGGTCGAGTTACTTTCCGCGCCAAGGTGCTGAAAGCATCCAGAAGTGAAACCGATTAGTTACTTTACTACAACAAGGTGCAAAATTACTTGAGACACTGCACCTGTTTGGGTCGTCAGTTATTTGCCCATTGTCTCGCACATTTAAGTTCTCCCCCCTTCCCTTAGTAATTTGCCACCAATGCAAATCCATGCAGAAAAGTTAAATATGCAACATTGAAAGGGGTAGAGTAATGCATTGCTGGTTTATTCGTGATGCAAAAGCTAAAGATGTGTACGCAGATAAATAAAAACATCAAACAAGTGGTCGACCCTAAAATGTTTCCTAACAAAATGATAAAAAGAGACAGAATAATAAAAAATATGTTAATTCATAACCGTCGCTAAATACCTATTCATAAGTTTAGAAAAGACTTCAATTTCTTTCTTCGACTACATGTTGCGGGAGGAAGGGGTGCTTCTTACTCAGAATGTTTCAACAATTTATAACTTATTGTATTAGGCAGTTACGTTGATTGCCCTGTAGCTTTTCCATAAACTAAGAGTGGATGATATGGCAAAATAACTGGCTAATTTGACGCAACGTCTTGCGCCAGCCCTTCATCAAGAACAACCACCGTACCTCAATTCTCCCAGCTGCCTTGTAAAATTCCCAAGTCGACTCATCAGGCGGTGATAACTGCAGCTTAAACAGAAATGTTCCATTTTTCCAATTGGGGTAATAAGTTTCAGTGGCAACAGCACAAATGACGTGTACATTGAGAAGGTTTATCTGTAAGTAACTGTCCTGAGTCACAAAGCACCATGCATCCCTGTCACCCAGTCTACTGCGGTAAGGCAAGGTCATGTTGACGCCGTCAGCTGTTAGTCTTCCACTGGCTGTTATTTGGTTGTCTTTTATTCTTCCGTTTTCCATACCTAACGGTGAATCTAAACAGGTCTCGTTTCCTGCTAAAATAGAAAAAAAAAAAACGTTGCAGTCATTTCTCTGGAATTATCAGTTTGAATACGTGCCAACACCTCTTTCCTGTGGAGGGGTTGGCATGTATATCAATTGTTCTCTACATTACATCGTTCTGGAAAAAACCTCTAATGAGGCTTTCCAAGCTTTGTGAATTGAGGTCGAATCCCTGCAAGGAAAAAATATTGTTTGTGGTATAATTTACCGGCAGCATAATTCTCCTGAAAAATTTCAAACGTATTTTGATATGACACTCGAAAGACTAAGTTCCTCTAATAAACCTATCTATATCATGGGCGATTTCAACATTGATCTCCTCAAGGCTGAAACTAATGGCTTTTCTCATGATTTTCTCTTGTCCATACAAAGTTATTCGTTTCTCCCACTAATTGATAAACCTTCAAGAGTTTATAATAACTCTGCTACACTCATTGATAATATAATTGTTAACAGACTTGACGGCAATCTCTCCAGTGGAAATATTATCAAGGACATCAGCGACCACTACTCTCAGTTTGTTTTATCCACTCTCCTCCACTAAGGTCATTCTATCAATGTGTTAAAACTCGTGATTATTCAAAATTCTCGGAAGAAGATTTCGTCAATGATATTTCGCAAATCGAATGGAACAGTTTGATTACGAATGGCTCCGTGGACAAATGCTTTTCTTCTTTTTACAATAAACTTAATAAACGTGTCAATAAACATGCTCCCATCAAAGCCGTGTCGAAACGCAAGGCCAAGCAGCTTTCTAAGCCATGGATATCTATAGGATTACGAAAGTCAATAAAAATTAAAAATGATCTTTACCATTCTGCTGATACGGCGAAATATAAGTTGTATAGGAACAAAATTATAAGCCTTTCTCGCCTTAGTGAAAAACTTTACTACCAAACCTATTTTAGTAGGAACCTAAATAACATGAAAAAGACATGGGAGGGTATTAATACTCTGATTAACCGAAATAGGAAGACAAAGATGGCATCAAGACTCCAGCTTCCCAACAGTTCAGGTACAACCCAAAGTCTGCCTGAAATGGCGAATATAATGAACAACTACTTCGCATCTGTAGGACCTAAGCTTGCAAATAACATAACACCATCCACTAGAGATTTTAAAGATTATCTAGGGAATTCAAATTTTCCCAATTCTTTTTACTTTCACAATGTCACCCCTTTTGAAATCGAAATGGAAATTATAAACACCCCATCAAATGAAACGTATGGACTTTACCCTTGTTCAGTGTGTCTACTAAAATCTGCGCGTCAAATCATATCTCAAGTTTTAGCTGGTCTAATGAATATGTCTATTTCGTGTGGTATCTATCCCCGTCAGTTGAAACATGCTAAAGTAACTCCGATTTACAAAGCGGATGACGAAACTCATCCAGGCAATTATCGCCCTATCTCGTTATTATCCGTTTTTAATCGAATATTCGAAAAGTTAATGTATAAACGTCTTAAGTCATTTATAGACATGAATGACATATTCTTTAATTCGCAATATGGGTTTAGAGAGAATCATTCTACTCAACATGCAATCTTGGATATTCTAAGCAAAATTCAAAATAATATGGATAAAGGATTATATTCTTGCGGCATTTTTATTGACCTAAAAAAGGCCTTTGACACGGTGGATCACACTATTTTGTTATACAAGATGCACCATTATGGATTTACAGGAATAATCAATACCTGGTTCGCATCTTATTTGTCAGGGAGAACACAATCAACGCAAATTGGTTCTTCTGTTTCTCGTAAAGAAAGAATAGTCTGCGGTGTCCCTCAAGGCTCTGTACTTGGACCTCTTCTCTTCTTAATTTATGTAAATGACATGTATTGTTCATCTAGTAAATTTGAGTTCTATTTATTTGCTGATGACACAAACTTGTTATTGGCAGAAAAAGACCTAAAAAATCTCGAGATCATTGCTAATGAGGAATTGTTTAAATTGTGTGAGTGGCCAAATTCAAACAAACTCAATACGGCTAAATCTAACTTTGTTATTTTCCATTCTTATCAACGCAAACTACGCCACGAAGTCAACCTTAAAATATTTGATAACAATTCTAAACAATTAGTATATCTCGAGCGTAAAACCTATGTGAAGTACCTTGGAGTTCTAATTGATGGTTCTCTCTCTTGGAAGAACCACATTGATTATATCTCGACGAAAATAAGCAAAGGAATTGGCATTATTGCTAGGCTTAGGCATCTGGTGCCGTTTACTACACTTTTAAATATTTACCACTCCCTAATCGAACCCTATATTTCTTATGGTCTCGTTGCTTGGGGTCAAGCCGCAAATACTTACATAAACAAAATTGTCATTTTACAAAAGCGGGTTCTTCGTTTAATGCATTTCTTAGACTACAAATCTCACACTGCTCCTCTTTTTGTTAGTTCCCGAATCTTACCAGTAAAATTGCTTTATTTTGAACGGTTGCCTCTTTGGTACATGATGCTGCTAATCGACGTGCTCCACCCAATATTTCCAATCTATTTACTCGTTCCGAAAAGATTCACCCCTACCCCACACGATTCTCACAAGCTGGGAACCTCCACATAAAAATGTCAAGAACAAATCAGCAGTTATTTTCATTTTCAAGAATTGGTGCTAAAATATTGAATGGCATCCCTCCTAAACTTTGTGGGCTTAGGAAAGCAACCGTCAAACGTAAATTACATGATTTACTTCTACATATTCTTGGAGCTGAGCCGGATGATTGTTGAAATGCGCTACATTGACCTTTATAAGCACATGCGGCTATTAAATATTAAATAGTTCCCTTAAGTCTTAAAAGTTAATTTGCTTCTATTTTCTCTTTTCTTTACTGTCGTTATTAATAGTTTGTTTTCCATTTCTTCTTTTTTTTCTTAATATTGTTAAATATATATTTTTTAAGTTGGTATATACACATTTTCTGTTGTACATATATTTTTTTTTTAAACATCCATTCCAAAATTAAGTAGCCCGCCTAGAATAGCTATGCTAATTGCGGGCTACTATGGTCTCTGTAGTGGTTTTTAAAATAAAGTGCGTGTTGTTGTTGTTGTTGTTGTTTAGAGGAGACTGTGCAGAAAACGGTCCAAAATTTAGTTGTTTTATCGTTTTTGATCTGTTTTAAATGTCTTGTAGGATTAGAATCACGTGACTTCGTGATTCTGGCGCCAGAATGTGTAAGCACACTGAGCTCTCGCGGCGTGAGCAATAAAGAGTTTAGCGTTGCAGAATTCGTTGTGTCTACTTCCTCATTTATTACAGTCTTAGATAATTTTATTATGGACACGGGTCACCCCAGTAGCTTTATTTATAACGTTTGTTTAATCATAATTAATATTACCCAAAGAGGTTAATCAACATTGTATCAAATCAGAAAATTATAAAGAATAATCCAGTATTTCATATTTTTGAGTAGCCGCATTCCTTTTGCAAAACCTGAGGCATGCAGTACTCTGATAGTGGCATAACGGTTTCGTATCCGTGCCCTATGAAGCGAAACATAAATTCTGAGCAGACACGTTAGCTTATTACTCAGAATAATGATATTATGCATTTCTATAATTACACTAAAATTAAACGAGCAAGCCACAGTAAACTACACCAAGACCATGTAACATCTTATGTATAAAAATTCTGCTTTCCGTCTTCTTTACCAACCTTTTCTTTTGCAGATGAAAGGTAACGTTGCAGAGCATGTGACAGGAACCCAACTATAGCAACCACCATGGTCGATGCTGAAGCAAGTTGCATCTTTAGTGCCTGGCCAAATTTCTGCAGACAACTGTTCAGGATACATGAAAGGCAAACCATCTGACCAATAATATTCCTCGTTCTGAAGAATTCGTCTCAGCCCAATCCAAGTTAAAAGAGAAAACGAGGAACTTTTGTTAGAAAGGTAAGAGACGATAAAATCGTTTTCCTCCATAGTTGTGATTGACAGTAAGTCACCCCTGTAGAGCTGGCAAATCTCTCGAGCTTCGTTCCAGCTCCTTAATTCTTCAACGGTAAAAATGTAGCAGTGACCATCGAAGAACAACCAGTGTGGCGGACATTCTGAGAAAAGCGAAATAGAAAATTATCAATTTTATGGCCGAAGTTTGGAAAAAGCAAAAATAAATGACAGTTTGCTGACAGAAGCACAGGTTTGGGTCAAACAGAATTCTGAAAAGCTGCAAATATAAGAACAGATGAAAGATGAAAGGTTTAACCGCGGTACAGCACATAGGATACCATACTTTATTTAACAAATAAATAAGCCTCCTCTGGGCTTTGTTCTGTTATAAAGCACGCAGGAGGTGACGAGAGCACGAAAGAAGTGTAGGGGGAAACACGAGTCGCAGGCGAGTGTTTCTCCCTACTTCTTGAGTAGGGAGATAACCTTCTTGAGTAGGGACATAACCATCATGGCCTATGTAGGGACATAACCATTGAGTAGGGAGTCATTACATTATGTCCAGTAGGGACATAACCATTGAGTAGGGAGATAACCTTCTTGAGTAGGGACATAACCATCATGGCCTATGCACTGAAACAGAACCTCTCTTGCTATTGGCTGTATCGTTCTATGACGTGTCAGGGTCACAGCTATCACAGAGGTCTCACCTTTCTTCCTACAGACGTTAACAAGTACACCACCGTGCCTCCATAGGGTTGATTGAATGAGCCAAGATTATGCACCTATCAATGTTAAGCCGGCGGGGGGGGAGTCAGGGCATGGGGTGGGGATTTGATTGTCTTTGTTGGCCCTGGGGTAGGGCATTTGACTGACCTTGTTCTTCCGAGGGAGGGAATATTTGAATCTTTCTTTGCCAGCCTTGGGATATTTGACGGCAAATTTTTCAAAAATGTCAAATCCCCATCCCATGCCCTGCCTCCCCCCCGCCGGCTTAACATTGATAGGTGCATAACTATTATGCTTACCATTTTCAATAATAGAACAGTCCCCTTCGTCAACCATAAGGAATGTTTCATTGTAACCATTGTATATCGGTGGATAGCGTTGACAATACCTATGACGGTATCGTCGTCCTACAGCAAAGTCACAGTGACCCCAAGGGGCCCATTGTTTCGGTGTATAATTACCGAATGTTTGACCTAGAGAATAAAAAAAAAACATTTTAAGGATTGTACAAGTACTGTGTGTTATTCCAAGGAACCCATCGTCCCGGTGTACCGTTGCGGAGTGTTTGACCTAAAACATGAAGAACAAAAATTTTTAAGGATAGTGCAAATATGTTATTCGGTTGCCTAGGTATACGTCACTATTTTTTCGTATTAATTTTCTAGATTAGAGTTTTATATCGATTTGTTACAGAGCAATAACAGATCACAGCCCAAGTTTGACGTTTTTGCGTCTTTTTTTTTATAAAAAGCAAGCTACTCGAAGAAATAACATCATCCTCATCGGAAGAAAAGCTGAATGCCATCTCGTTACATCATGACTTCGTACTTTGATAGTGACATAACAGGTTCGTATTCCGCCGCATCTTATCACGTTTTTCGATTAATCTCAGCTGTTTAATCTATAATTAGTATAACAATGTGCTTTCATTGTTCATTAGTATTAATATTATCGAGGTACCTTCATTGTATGCTATCAAGTACCCTCTGGATATAGGATTCTTCCTCGTTCCGTTCGGCAAAGTCACAGCAACTTGAATGCTGTTTGCGTCCCCGTCACCAATATGAAGAATGGTTATTTCGGGAAATTCTCCAACAGTTAAGTTGAAACGACTTGTCCTGAAACTCGGAAAGATTAGCCTTTTCATCATAAAATAAGCAAAGAAATTAACAATATAGTGTTCATTGCAACAGTGCTTGAAGCTTAAATATACAGACTCTAATTACATACGTATTATGGCATCTTAGATAGGCTCGGCCATTTTGAGTTTCTGCTAGATGAAAGATACATTCTCCATGACATTGTACATGAAACGCATACTCCCCAGATTCAGCAACTGCGAAATAGGCGCGAAGCCGCTGTCCATAGTGAACCTGAGACGGAACTATATCAAATCCGCCCACAATGCGATGCCAGCTGGAATGTGTTGAGTTTGTTAAATCCGTTAAATTAATAACATTCCTCGCTTTGTTAGTGTAAATCCACACCTCTTGCAATACTCCTGTGATTTCTATAAAGGGTAAATGAACAAAACAGATAACAAGATTTTACCGTGCAGGCATCAACCTTACACGCTGGTGACTTTCACGCTTGTCCTAGACTCCTTATTCGGCTAGAATGATTTAAAATCATTGATAACAAAAGTTTTCTCCTTAAAGTTTAGTGTGTGCGGTTGCTAACGACTATTCAGTATTGGCCAGTAAATATTAAAACTGAACGACTTTATCTATTCCCATTGAGTGTTGTGCAAGGAAACTTTATTACTTGATTGTTAACGATAAGATTTGATATCTTGGTAAGAAAACGTTTGGGTTGCTATAACAATACCTTATGTTTGGAATTGGTGTACTGTTGCGGAATGAGAGTGACCAGACACTGAGGCCTGACCATTGTGACAGACCATAGATATTGTTAGATCAAACTCTGTTATCCGAGCTTTTTCCTCATTTGTCATGTTTAACAATAAAGAGAAAAAATGATATATAACCTTGTGGTAAACAAGACAAGTTGAAGATGACTTCCTCTGGTGTTGACTTTGTTGCGATTGTCATGTTAAATCCTTCAATAGCTAGAAACTATGGAAAGAATAATACCAGAGTAAAGTTTTACCTCAGGTGAAAGATCAGAGGCAATTAACGCAGAACTACTAAGATAAGGAACTAGAAATCACTGAGGTATTACATATTACTTCGACTACATAATTTGTATAAGAATTAAAAAAACTTACTAAGTTCATTGCTTTCCTTTATCAAAATTACACTCACTTACCAAGACAGTCATAAGGCACACCGTCCTCATTCTGCAAACAGCCATTATGGATAATTTTTGAGGAAAAGTTTAAACTCCATTGTTTTGTAAAAAAGCTTGGTGGAAAAACCAAGTGCAGGGAGGTGGCTGTGGCAAAGTCAGCCACTGCAATTGAACGACATTAAACATCCGAATGTAAGAAATGAGTGAATGTAAGAAATGAGTGAAACCAAATAGACGGCTTCGATGATGGCTGCCCTTGTCTATTCAATAAAAATCAGTCTCCGTCGTTTGCAGTATCACTAGAACAATAATACGAATTTCATGGTTTGTTTATTTCAGCCATAAATAATATATGAAGTTAAGTTAACACATCAGGAAGAAAGAGCAAAAATACTGTATATGATGGTATTTAGCAACAGTGTTGTTTACTACAGTGTAAAATAGAGTAGCTCGAACTCGGTAAAAATGAGGTCCGGAACACGGTGCCGAGAATGTTAAGTGAGCCTAACACTGTTCAGTGTTACTTTCTGAGCGGGTTGTCACTGAACTTATTCTCTACTAATTCATTTGTTGTGGTTCACAACTCAAAACAGGTATTATAGAAGCCCTGTGGTACTAAATGGGATTTCAAAGATTCTCACAGAGCGCCGCATGGTCACCTCACTGAGTTTTATTACTGTTTCTTTTGTCAAAGCAGTCTATTCCCAAACAGATTGATTAGTTCTCAAAACTGAAGGCCTTAAACTTAAAGAAATAATAGAAAAATATGAAAGTATAATTTGCTACCAAACATCTGGAGTAATGTTTATCAAATATAAATGAGGAGGAAGAAAAGAGGAGAAAAAAACGCTGAATAATTGATCATGATCTGCTGCGTGAAAACAGGACCTGAATTTCTTTATTATGAATATGAGTGAACAGACAAAACTTCAATTTTATGGTAATTTAATTGGGGATAATGTTGAATCACTCTTACTCTCAGTGGAATGAATCTGCCAGCTTCATGATCTTTTCACTGATAGTAAACCATTAACAATTTTTTGGCTCTTTATAGCTATATTAACGCGGTGAATTTATCAACAGTATTCTGAATATCAAGGCAGATGTAAGCGAAGAAAAAAATAAATTTCGCCAAACAGTTAGCTTTGGTACTGCACTGTAGTACCAAACAATCCCCGTTTTCTATCTTTACGATCGATCGGAGTCCGGTGAATCTGATCAAAGGTTAGAAATAAAGCAAACCAAGAGGTCGACCAGAAACAAAATGAAGTACAAACACCAACTTGAAAAAAAGACGAGGAACACTGTACTCCTTGGCCGTTTCTCGGTGTTTGTGATCGCCGTTTGAGATTCAGGAAGCAAATCCCATAGCTAATTCCGAATTTCCCGCATCTTTGAAGGTAGAACAAAAAAGCTTGTGAGTATTCAATACTTCAGTCATGCTGCGCAGCCTTTAGTTGACATTTTCATGTCAATAATATCGGTGAACTTTGTTTATTGAGGGTTAATACATTTGGCTCGCAGAAAAAGTTGAACTTGTCACAGACTACCTCCGCTAATTTCCCCGTTCATTTCACTAGCAAGAGAAATATACAAATGCTGCACATAAAATTCATGAATTGATACCAACTAAAAAAAATTGAACAATCTGATTGGCTGACCGTTCAACACAATTCACCTCCTACGAGATTCCGGGGCTTTTGGGAGGTCTTAGTGCGGGTGAGTTTTGGTCGAAGACAAAGAATGCCGGCCTCAGTTGTCACTTTACAGCTGTTCCAGAGAGATTTGACTGAGGTTGCTTCATTGTTAGAGAAAAAAAAACAATTATTCTCTTCAATCTTGTGTCATAGTGGCATTAGAAAAATTTGCCTCGATTGCAGAGAATAATTGTCAAACAATCAAAGGAAAAGCATTTGATCTTCCATGTTTTTTCATGGTAGTTGTCATGTCATATTTTCTTGTCCTGCTGATAGAGTGGTAGTTGTTTTTTACCTCTGATTAGCTGATTGTTTTCAGAGTAGAGTCTATCTCGGTATCAGGTCTCTATATACCCATCATCGAAATACTGGCTACAAAAATGTTCACGTGATCAAAGATAACTGAAAACTAAACATATTTGATGTTTTAGCTTCTTATCAGTGTTCGGAGGAAAATCTCTTTTTGCAAGGACTGTAATATTGCAATGTGGTTACTCCTCAATTAACCTTAATTACCAGCATTTTCAAACACAAATGAACTTAAAACTTAATTGTTTTTGTTAGAAGAATCAAATGTAATCTATAGGCGTGTATTCCACTAATTACTTGCTTGGTTGTTTTGATTTAAATCGAATTGTTTTTGTTAGGAGTGAAAAAAACCTGGTATTAAGCTTTCTAAGAGTTCGAAAGCTATTGGTTTTTGTGACACTCATGGAAGGCCAACGCAAGCCAAAAATCATCATGTAGTATTGTTTTTAAGCAGTTCTCATTTAAGACCGCATAGATCTTTCATGTTTTTTTTATAATTACTAGAGATTAAGGAAGTTGATTTCACTCATGTCTGTCTGGTAATTTCCATTTTAGGCATGGCATGTTTGTTTTTACCTTGCCTAATAACTAAGCTTTCAATTGCTTCATATCTGAACGTTATTGTGTAACTAGAAGCCAGTGTTTAACGGTCAATAACATACCTAAACTTATGAAACATGCACAGCTCTGGTTGGTTTTCAGTCCCACCATCACCTGCTCTTATCGGACCTGACTGACGGAATTGTACGGTTATCAAGTTCAAGTCCGTTTAAGCTAGCGGGACAAAGCGTAGTAATCAATCTTTGACTCATTGAACTTTAAAAGTTTTGTTTTGATTTTCAGTGTAAAAAGAGCGACGCAAAGTGACTGTCAAACATGAAACACTTTAGTATTATTCTAAGCTCGTAATTAGTGCTCATTATTTCCTTTTCACTTATTTGTATTTTCTAGGTCACGAAATTCACAGTTTGATCCGCTCATTCTTGAAACAAAACATTTTTGTCTTTCAACTGCTACTGATTGATTGCCACAACGGACTGGTGCAAGATTTTAGAATAAGATTTAACCTTCTCTCAACTAAATATATCCTCTCACTTAAGTTTTAATCCAGGTTAAATACCATACTGGCCGATAGACGAAATGAATTGAATTTGGTGAGTGGTGTGTCTTGGGACAGTTGTCTTCTAAAAGACTTAATAATGTGTGGCTTTGCTCCTTGTTGTTTGGTTGTTTGCTTCGATCCAGCTGCCGTATCTTGGCTTCACAAGTTTAAAGCAAAGTTCTAAGTCGCAAGCTTAATCAAGCAGGATGCGATATCCGTGTATCTTGGTATGTAGCACTTTTGTAATTCTTTGATGAGTACATCAACTCTCGAGTTGTCGTGAGGGTTCCCTTAAGAGTCGACTATTCAACCCTATTACTTGCCTTTCCTCACCTTTTGGCAACCAAAAGGTTTCTTTATCGCTTGAGAGAAAAAGTGTTTTGCTAGTTATAGGGCCTGACCCAGCCCCTCTCCCGCCTCTTCGGCAAGATCCGCCAAATGTTCTGCTTTTTGGGACACAGGTTTGCTGTTGATCTTTACTGATTGTAACCAAGAAAACAACCACTAATACAGTGGAAACCCGCTATAACGAAGTGCCATGGTACCGAAGAAATTGTTCGTTATAGCGAAGACCCCGTCGTAACGAATTACCTGGATAACAGCAAAAATATTCGTTATAGCGGGGTAAGTTAATAACAATTATCAAAATTTCAATACTGTAGGTAGAGAACTAGTTTCCTATTCATTTGATACTGTAAACTGTAAGTGTAACGCGCTGACAATGAAGACATCAAATTCAAAAACACTTTCAATTAACTTAAAATTCAGAGTTAACCTGTGGGAAATCAATGTCGTTTCCGCTTAGTGATCATCTTCCCGATTTGTCTCCACACAAACAAAGTTCCACGTTTCACTTAAAAAATTCACTGGTTTAAAAATCAATTACCAAAACTAATGTACGTAACAGGGAACACAAATATTCCAATAGATTCTTTTATCCATTCCAAAAGTACAAGAGACATACATAGACATATGACAACATTAAAAACGACTGGATAACCCCTATGAAAGACGAACAATACATATTGTAATATCCCCTTCGTTTTGAAAGTTAAATGTTCCGGAAAAATCACAGTTCAAGTCAACTAGGTCTTAATCAACAACATGCATGCAATATCAAATCAAACGTCTTAAAAACAGAAACGAAAGTTGAGTGTTAAAGTTTCCTCAGTGTCATCCTAATCACTCGATTAAATCAACAGTTAATCACAGACATGGTCTTTCAGATAAGTAGGCGGTCGTTTTATTCGGACGGGTCTTGAGCGGGTTTCGGCCAGTACGGAAACTGGTTGCTTCAATTGTGGAGGCGGTTCTGCTGGTCTGCTTTCAGGCGTTGCTGCTATGCGTTCCACATTCTTAGGTGGTGCTGATTCTCCGCTTTTTCTCAAATGATAGCGATTTCGGCGGTAAGTTCCTCCTTCGGGCGTTTCCACCACGTACGACCGGTCTTCCACGTTCTTGGCCACTGTCGCCCTCTCCCAAATGCGTTCAGGGCTTTTGATGGGCTTCATTCGAACTACATCACCAATTTCCAACTTCGGCAGAGATTGGGCAATCCTGTTGTAGTATCGGGCTTGTGTAGACTGCCGTTTGAGCATAAGGCGTTGTTGCTTTTCTTGATCCGGTACCTGTGGTCATCGCAAGGATTCCGGTGCCGGAAGTAGGGGTTTGGTCCTCCGGCTCATGAGACGCTGAGCTGGGATTGTGGATATTACTTGTGAAGGTGTGTTGCGGTGATCTAGAAGTGCCAAATAAAGGTCTGTCGTCTTCTGGAGCAGCTGTTTGGCTGTTTTGACTACTGCCTCAACTTTTCCATTAAATTTACTGTTACCCAGGCCAATGGTACGGTGCTTGAATTCCAGTGACTTAGAAAAGTGTGCAAATTCTTGGGAGGAAAACTGAGGACCATTGTCACTGATCACAGTGTCACACAACCATATCTGGCGAAATGGGTCTTCAGCTTCGTTATCACACGTGTACTAGGCAGCTGGTCAATCTCCCAAAAGTTGCCATAATAGTCAACTTTGCCTTTGTAGGAGAACAGGTCAGAGCGATCCGTTCTAATGGTCTTGTCGGTATTTCAGTGCTTCTCAGTGTCTCCTTTGGCTGTGCGCTGTCATACTGCCTACACGTTTCACACGATTCCACTAGCTGATCTCCGCACACATATCAGGTTAAAATAAACATTCCCTGGCTCGCCCGAGACATGCTTCCGTACTCATGTGCGAGGAGTGTAGTTTCTGCTTTATTGCTTCTCGCAGTTTCTTCGGAATGACCACCCATTCATCTCAGAAGATTAAACCATACTGAACTGTTAGCTCATCACTCTGGTTAAAGTATGGGAGGGCTAGTGTGGAACGTGAGGACTTGTCATCTGGCCAACCTTCGAAGATGATCCAAACATCAGACCAAACCCCATCAAAATCAGTCAGATCAAAATCAAAATCAGATAAAAATCAAAATCCCAAAAATCGGATTCAACAACTCCTACCAAAATCTAACAAAATCAAGCGTAATCACACAGAGCAAAATCAAGAGCAAAATCAAAATCAAAATATATCAAAATCTCAATGAACATTTATCAGACCGGCCCTTTATTACCATTAGACTAATAGTTTCAACCAATTTTCGTATCAATCAAATTTCGTGTCAATCAATCAATCAATCATTCATTTTAACACGTTACGTCAAAGAGCTAAAAAACTCGTTCGAAATACGAACGTGTATAAATAAAATCTATAATAATTACAGCTATATAGTAATATTCAATTTAAAAGCTACAATCGTGCACTATAAGACACGTTCTAAACAGCTGCGGTCGTGCAATTTACTCCTGAATTCATTAGCATCTCTTGAAAGACGCACTTGTGAAGGCAAACTGTTCCATAACTTAGCTAATGAATAAGTGAAAGAATTCTTCTTAAATTTAAGATTAAAATTAGGTAATTCCAAATTCAAGCCCTCGCCTCCTAGCCTATACGGTGTATGCCTGTATTTAAAAAGGCTTCCAATATAAGTAGGTCCCGTACCATTAAAGCATTTCAAAAGAAGTATTAACGCCTGGTGTAAGCGCCTACAATATAAAGATTTCATGGTAGCCGTACTGAGTAGCTCGTCGTATGACATTGACTTGTTGTGCCCGATTAATGTTCTCAAAATATAACAGTTGCCATCTTCGAGACGGTTGCGTTGACCCGTACCTATGCCTACAAACAAAGGACTGCAGTATTCGACATGAGGTAATATAAATGCTTTATTCCTCGCGAAGCGAGGCCGAAGGCCGAGCGTAGCGAGGTTACTAATCGTGTCGGTTCCGGTCAGACCACGTGGCTCGCAAGCCCGAGTAAATCGAGCCGAGAGTTTTTATATATGTATATATATTTATATATATGTTTATATATATCTATATTTTAAAGGTGTCCGTTCGCAGGCCAGGTTACCTGGCAATAGTAACGCACTTGAGAACGCTGAATTTCCGCCATTATTCGGTGATGCCTTTTTGAAAGTAATGTAAATTTTGTGGAAACCGATTTCACTCGTCCTGGAAGTACATCCCAGCAAGGTGATCTCCAAGATATTCAAGAAATATTAGCACGAGATCGTCGCCGAGTAAGTTCGAATACCGTGAAAATCAACACGAGGAAAGCACGACTCAAAGCAGGGATAGAGAAACGACAGCAGGGAGAATAACAACAGAAATCGCAGCCAAGACAACAACTGCTCGCTCCAGAAAAAGGCAAACGAAACAGCAGGGAAAAGGACCAGGAATTCAATCAAGTTAGTTTTGAATTTGAATGTGTTATTGATAGAAATACAGGACATGAGTGAACGATTACATAACGAAATATATTGGTGTACTACATTTAGCAAAACGACTTAGAAGGGACACCGAGTAAGAACGACTTCAACGATTGGAGATGTCTCTGGAAAATAATTCTATTAGTCTAAAACCGGAATCGGAAGACGACCAACAGATTACAAGAGAATGTAAATAGGTATTTTTCATAATAAAACGATAGCGTTTCCAGTTTGAAGTAATTTCCAACACAGAGAGTTGCAGTTGTTATAGCAATCATTTATAACGATGTGATCTGATATCATTGCAACAGTGAAAATATTGTAAATTTTCTTGATCTAGCAGTTATGTTAAACATTTTCAACAGAATGTATACCCTGTGTCACTATAAAGTACTGGTTCTGCAATATTATCAGTGATCAATGTGATCATTTTAAAATAAAGCAAATGTGATTACTGAATTCTGAGTAGTATTTCTCTTTGCTATATATATATATATATATATATATATATATATGTATGTATTCTCTGATTGAAAGGTTTCAATAATATTGTGTAGAGACAAGTTTCATAGCCTTTTCACAATGGGTCAGTTTTACCTTAGAGTGCAATGACCCCCCCCCCCTGATAATATTGCTATCTAGAACCCCTGCCCTTTTTTCACAAATGAAATGTTAATTCAAGCCTTAATTTGCAAAGTTAGACATAACATATTAACTTTGTTACTTTCTGCCGTTTACTTTATTTTTATGTCAAATATCAATATTTCATAACAACCACAACATGCAATTAACCTTTTACATTGGAAAAACTTTATAAAGAAGAAAATAAATTTTGTAATGCCAAAATGTTTATGATCTTTCTCATATATTCATTGCAAGTGTGCTGTATGTAGTAACAAGTGTTTCAAGTTTCCTAAATGCCCTATGCTTTCAATAATGATTTTCCACACAAACTTTCTAGACAAATGACTGCACTAGATTCTAAGCCTTTAAGAAGAAATGGTATTGTTTGGAGCTGTTTTGATTACTACCACCTCTGATGGAAAGCCTATTAAGAAGATTTTTGTATTGCTTTTAGTAGTAGAGTAACAATAACTTTACCAAGATTAAGACATGAATCCCACCCCATAAAAATATATTATGTTTAACATAAAAAATATAACAATAATAATATCAATACCAGTAATAATAATAGTA
Source organism: Ricordea florida (assembly GCA_949710005.1). Classification (NCBI taxonomy): domain Eukaryota; kingdom Metazoa; phylum Cnidaria; class Anthozoa; order Corallimorpharia; family Ricordeidae; genus Ricordea; species Ricordea florida. Next base: position 102,677 of record OX453287.1, on the reverse strand, counting down.
ATGATAATAATAATGATAATAATATAATGATAGTTCTTCTCGTTACTATATGTCATTGGTTACAGTTCAATACCTCTGGCTGCCATGACTTTTTCGATGAAATACCGTCCTTATATTAAATCTTTCTTCTGCAGTTTTTATAATAGAAATTTTCATATATTCAAAATAATGTACTATTCTATGGTTGGGTATGGATATTTTGCCTGTTTCTGTAACAGCACAATTAAACTTTCATGTGGTATATACTTTTGACTGATTGATGTTGATTTCACATTATTTTTTTACAGGAGTACGTAGTGCAGCAATCTTTTTGAACATATTAAGATTTCAATAACTCTTTCTTACATGTATTGTTTTTATGATATGACCTAAAAATAGCACAACCACTTACTATACAGTGGGCACTCACTATTACCAAACCTTTATTCAAAGCTTTTGTAGAATCCAATTGTTTTACCCCCAATTTGTTGATATGGCATCTCTTTTGAGGGAAGAGGAATTTTTCTATCTACCACTGGGGGTACCATTGCAACTGGAAAGAGTACACACATTAAAACATGCACTATTCATAATGCTCTCAATTGTGGTTACCCGGGAATGAAATAATGACTGCAGTAGACAATAAAATATCTAATCAGAAGATTCTTCTTACAATGAATCTCATGCAATTATAACCAAAAAAACATAAACAAAAAATAATTGGAGCGTTCAGCTCATCCTCTGTGTAAGAACATATTGTGTTCAAAAGTGATGTACAACAAAGAAGACAAAGCAGTAGAGACTAAGAAAATAAAAGTAAAGAAAAAAAACACAGGTTTTTACACCGTGGTAAACACAAGCATTCATATCAACTCTTCAAGATTTCACCTGCAAAAGATTTACAATCATTTTCAATTTGTGTTAAGTGAATATTATTGTGATACTTCATCGACTCTGTATTCCCTGTCAAGATAATAAATAATTTTACTTCTATTCCCTCTGGTGCAATCTCAGTGGCAGTGAAAGAGCTAAATGAAGGTCAATTTTTAAGCACTGTGTTGAGCGGTATACTGATCATGTAATTTGCACCAGGTGTCACTAATTGTGTACCAAACACAGCATAAGAAATAAAATAATGGGGATTACGCTAATATAAAAAATAAAATATATAATATAAAAAAAAATAAAGAATAAAATATGAAAGCATTGTGACTTCTTCAAAAACTAGCTTCGCGAGGTTTTTGCGGGAGTCGTATTTCTAGTTAAGAAATAAAGAATAATGATAGGCACAGGGTCCGACAGATAATGCTTGAGTCTTAGTACTGTTCACTGAGTCTGAAGATCTTTGTTGAAGGAAAATTCTAGAATGGTGGGAGATACACCAGACAGGTAGGCAGTTGTGCCATCAGTGTATAGCCGCAATGACATATTAGGAACACAGAAATTCAAGTCATTAATGAATATGTTGAACAGCAACGGCCCCAATAATGAACCTTGAGGAACGCCAGATTTAATTGTTTTGAAGTTAGAGCGTACGCCTTCTAATCTGACACATTGTTGACGACCGAGCAGGTAGGTGGACATCAGTTCCAAGGCATGTGGAGAAAAGCCATAGGCCTTCAACTTCGCGAGCAGAAGGCTGTGGTTTATGGCATCAAACGCTTTGCTCAAGTCCACAGCGACCGCGCTACAGCTTCCTTCTGTTTCTCCAATCTTCCGTCATTTTTAGCCATGCAGTGCAGTAAGAGTGAGTTTTCATAAATCCAGATAAGTTTGAGGACGAAACGCTATGAAATGTATTCCAAGTTTGGTCGTAAATAACTTTCTCAAATACCTTCGATAGCGAAGTTAACATTGAGACAGGGCGGTAGTTTGCTTTGTCTGTGTCAATCCCCCGTTCAAAGACAGCAGTAAGGCGCGCTTGCTTCCATTCAGACGGCAATGAGCGATTCAGAATACAGAAGTTGATTAACTTAGTCACCTCTTCGGCAAGAACTGGGGATCTCAAACGCAAGATTCATGGTGAAATGCCGTCTACCCCAACTGCCTTTCTCGGATTAAGGTGGTCTAAGATGTTACGGATATATGAAGTACTGACTGGGGAGTAATTTAACTCACTTGAGAAACGTAGATTTCTTATTGCCTTGATACTAGGATGGTCAGTGTAGTCAGTGTCAGATCTATGCTCTAACTGAATAATATTGGCAAAGTAATCACTAAAGACTTCGGCCACGCACCCAGGTCGGAAACAACACTACTGCCCTCAACGAGGATGACGCCTTGTATGTTTTTACCAGAACTAGTTGGCAAAAGGGGCTTCATTTTTCTCCAAAATTCGCCCGGATGTCTAGCCCTCAAGGAAGCATTACAGCAGAACCTTTGCAAGGCGTTGCGCTTTAGCGACGTAACCTTGTTACGTTGCCGAGTATAGTCATCCCAAGAAGTAGATGTAGGTTTCCGCTTGTGGCGCTTGAATAATTTGTTTCGGTGCGAGATTTCACGCAGCAAATCAGGTGATATCCATGGCAACTGGTCGCCCCGAATCCACTTTTTCTTCAGGGGCACGTGCTGGTGAAGAACATCTTTGAAAATTGTTCGCCAATGAGCCCATACATCATCGGCATTGTCGAATGTGTAGGCCGAAGACCATGGGACCCTTTTTAAGTCAGCCAAAAAGTCAGGCAAGGTAAAATTCTTCATACTCCTAAACTCGATCAAGCGCGGCTTTGGCCTTGAATTCTTATGTTTTCGCACTGTAAAGATTAAGTCGTGATCGCTCAGTCCAAGGTGAAGAACCACTTGTAGCATAACATTCCGCGTGACTAGTTAACAAAACATCGATGAGACTTTTAGATGTTTTAGTTACTCTTGTTGGATTATCGATTCGGTTTGAGAGACAAAATCGATTACAAAAGTCAACCAGCCTTGTGTCAGGAAAACGGCTTTCATCTCTATTCTCATACATGTCCATATTGAAGTCTCCGAGTAAAAGCAGCTCCTTTCTGGTATTATACATATTTTCGGTAGCTGTTGATAGAGAGGCGAGAAAATCAGATTCCTTGCACTTAGTTGGACTTCTATAACAAGCACACACTATAAAGCGACTGTTAGAATATCTAGGGATGGCATATAAATATTCCACCACCGTTGTCTTCTTAACCACTCATTAATCCAACCAACGTGATGTTGGTACAACTTTAACACAAAAGTCATCATATAACATAAACTAAAATCGATGAATTTTATCAATTTCAGACGACCGCAACAGTAAGTGAGAACTTGAAACCCAACAGATACGCACGAGTGCTATATGGTTTAAAATCTTGCATAATCTACGTTACACATAATTACATTAAATGCATCCACAGCGAACCCTGGTGAAACATTGGATGTGTATTCCTAGTTTATACGAGAATATTGTTATAGTACCCAGTAGTGTATTTCTGATCTTCAATTTAACAGTCATGGGACATGCTAATAATACCGTAGTGAATGATATCGGTAGGAATCTAGTGAATCGCATGAGAGTTAGTTTGGTGGTGAACTGCTCCAAGATATTCAAAGATATGACTTATTAATGACCTACAATGACCTTTTCCTAACCACCCTAGAACGGAAAGATCGACTGCGCCAGGGTATCTCCCCGAAAACATCCGGAGACTCCGTAATAATGCAAGTGATAAAGATACTACCAAATCAAAGGATCTTCTCCTATCCGCGATTCATAACATAAAATATTTGCCTCTATGGTTCCTCGTCATCGCAAGTCCGAACCTCCGTCAAAAAAGAACTCGCAATCCTCGCAACTCCGTGCTGGTTTTTGACTTCTATCCAATGAATCTGTTTCAGTACTACTCATGCTATCAAATGATATCTCCTCCATAATCCTGGTCCTTCCAACCTCGCACAAGTACCACTTAAGGCTCGCGAACTGAAACTTAGCCACCTAAATGTCAGAAGCCTATTCCCAAAGATGGGGGAAATTCGTATGCTTTTAAAAGATCAACCCCTTGACATCTTCACTATTTCGGAAACATGCCTCAATGATTCGATATCGGATCAAGAACTATATGTTCCAGGGTATTCCCTTGTTAGACAAGATCGCTTACTGAAGAAAAGTGGAGGCACAGCAGTTTATGTACGGGACAGTATTCCATTTCAACCTCGACCAGATCTCAACGAAACCACGACTGAAAACTGCTGGATTGAAATCAACCGACCTAAAGCAAAAAAAACTTTTAGTATATGCACTACCTACAGAGCTCCTAATACATCCCTGCCTGTTTTTATTGACAACTTGAATGCTGCGTTATCAAAACTTTCGGATGACATCGAACTTATCATTTTGGGGGATTTGAATGTCGATTACAGAAACAAACAAAAGGCAAATCTACTCTTGAAACCAAAACTACAAAACTTCGCAAATTTGCATAATTTGGATCAACTCATCGAATGTCCCACAAGAGTATCTGTTAACAATGTATCACTGATTGACCTCATCTTCGTAAACAACAGCCATCGTGTTGTCAATAAAGGTGTGATTCATTTACCTCTGAACGATCATTCCTTGGTGTACTGCACCATTAAAGCAGGTGTTGCAGAGGTGGCTCCGCGAATTATTGAATACCCCTCATATAAACACTGACATCTCTTCCTCCCTGACATTAGAACAACTGACTGGTCTCCTGTCTACCGCGCTGACGATGTCAACGAGGCTTTTAATACATGGTGTACAATCTACTCTAGTATTGCCGACCAACATTCTCCAATAAAAAGATAAAAAGTCAAAAGAAAAGGCAATAAGACCCCGTGGATGACTCCCGAACTCTCTAAACTAATGCAAGAACGTGATCATTTTCACAAGAAAGCACTGAAGTCCAAATCTCCTGCTCATTGGTCCACATACCACAAACTCAGGTGTAAGGCAAATGCAGCTGTGAAAGAAGCCAAGTCCAATTACTATCAATAATGTATTAACAACAATAAAGGAAATAGTGCTTGTCTCTGGAAAACCATGAATGAAATAACCACTCGTGATAACAAATCTGGAAGTGTACCCACGTGTATCTCATCTGATGAAGCTTTATACAGTAAACCTCACCTTGTTACGAATGTCCTTAATAACTACTTCACATCCATTGGGACGAAACTAGCCAACACGTTAAAAAATCAGTGCAACTCTCTCGGGTGGTTTTCTTCTTGCGAAACTATGCCATCATCTGTCTTCAGATTTTCTGACTTAAAAGACCACTTTGTCAGAAAATACCTCGGTTCACTAAAAACTAAGAAAGCGATTGGATTAGACAAGATCAGTTCTCGACTTCATCAGCAGTTTTCCCATCCATATGGACTCTGCGGATGTCATCACACTCTGTCTTACCTTTTTGTTCAATAGATCACTTTCATCAGCCTATCTCAGTTGGAGTACCCCAAGGTAGCATACTAAGGCCACTACTGTTCATCATTTACGTCAACGACCTTCCCAAGTGTCTCAGACACTGCAAAATCATCCTCTATGCTGATGACACCCTAATTTCTTATTCTGCCAAAACAGCCCAGGACGTCGAGATCTATCTGAATATAGACTTAAAAACAGTTTGACAATGGCTACTGTCTAATCTGCTCACCGTTAATTGAGCTAAATCAAGAGTTGTCTTACTTGGAAGCACGCGTCGTCTAAAGTCCGTAAACACTGTTTCTATTGAGATCAATGACAGCCCACTTGAACATGCTAATACATTCAAATATTTGGGTGTGCCACTTAGAGAAGATCTGTCTTGGAATGTGCACATAAAAACTATCGTAAACAAAACCAATCAGTGACTTGGACTTCTTAGACGAATGAAGTCCCTTCTACCACTACACGCTCGCTTAACACTTTATCACTCTCTAATTCTCCCACTTTTTGATTATGGTGACATTATATGGGGTGACAAAAACAACACTCAACTGATGAACGATCTCCAAGTGCAACAAAACAAATGCAGCGAAATTAATTTTAGACAAACCAAAATATTCCTCGGCTACCGAAGCTCTTGAGGAACTAGAGTGGAAGATAGATAGATAGACGCCTTTATTTAAAAATGTACAAAAGAAATACATTACTCAGGTTGGTCCAATCAGAGAGCTATAAAAGCCACCCTGCTATCAATTGGAGCCCTGAGGTTAATTCATACCTAGATAAATTTAATTATAAAAACTAGTTATAAAAATCTAAAATATATACCGGTATATCAACTTTGTATATACAAGAAAATGATAACATGATAATGACAATAATGGCTTAAAATGATTTAAAATTATTATACACAGTACAACCGTGATAGTAAAAAGATCTTTTGGCAACTTCCATACGAACGGCAGGCAAATGTAAAAGTTTGCTCTGACGTGTAGAACGCACACAGACATCCTTATTATGCTTAAAATAGTTGATAAAATGCTGTGGGCACCGCCCGGCTAAACTCTTGTTTACAAGATTATAAACATGTTTCATACGTCTTTCTTTAAGTGTCGGCCACATTACTGATGCCATCGCATCACTACTGCTACCCGTCTTAACAACCACCGTAGCGGCGCGCTTCTGCAGGGCTTCAAGTATCCACTATTTACTTCACCGCAGCAAGCCCAGACACCTACACAATATTCTATAATAGGTCTTATCATGGAAATGTAAATTGTATTAGCATTGTGTGCGGTAAGATATTGGCGCAAGCGACCCAAAAGGCCTACCCGTTTTCCGGCCTTAGAAACAATAGATTTAACATGACTGTTCCAATTAAGGTGTTCATCAAAAATTATGCCCAAGTATTTGAACTCGGATACGCGCTTAATTATGGAACCATTAACAATGATGGAGAAATTGTCTACTCTAGCAAGCCTCTGAGATGTTCCTAATAACATTGCCTCTGTTTTGATTACATTGATGAATAAGCTATTCAAACGGAGCCAACTCTCGATGTGTCCTAGCTCCCTGTTTAAAGTCTCTTGGATGGTAGACGCTTGCGGCGCAGAGAAAAACAGAACAGTGTCATCGGCGTACTTGAGGATGCTACACTCTACCACAACATCGGGAAGATCGTTCAGATGAAGGAGAACAGTAACGGCCCAAGGATGGACCCCTGAGGCACGCCGATAGACACAGACTCAGCAGCACTTGAGACATCATGATAGTCGACAACTTGAGTACGGTTCAGTACGGTTCATTAGATAGATAGAAGCACTTAGATCACAGACGACACCTTCGCCGATGTCTTTTTATTTTTAGATGCCTTCATAAAATCATCGACTTTAATTTTAATTTTAAACAAAATAATGCCACTCACCATCATAATACCCGCCAGCGCAAGAATCTGCACCTTTCTGCTCCCAAAACAAACTGGAAAAAGCGAAAAATTACGTATCAAGCAGCTTTCGACTTTAACCTTCTAAGTCCTGAAATACGGGAAACTGAATCTATTTTACTTTTTAAAAAGAAATTGGAACGTATGCTTTAATTGTGTTATACTTCAATTTATTTATAACGTATTTTTTTACGTTAAAGCAGCATTGTCTTGTATAGTTTTTACGTTTTTATTTCTTAAGTTGTAATATTCTCTACAGGGCCGTTCTGAAATCCACTTTGTGAGACCGTCCCCTGTCTAAATATTATTATTATTATCATTATTAATATATCGCATTCCCCTAGACAATCCGATTCTAAATGATGGTGGAGTATTTTACCCGAGAGCATTAACGGACGCCTTGAAATTCGAGATGACACTAGCTCCGGTAAATGATATTTTTTATTATACGAATGCTGTGAAGCCCCCTAATTATCAATTAACCAATCTGGAATTAGAATATCGATGTATTAAAAGTGATTATTTGGCACAAGAAGCCAAAACATATTTCCATGTTGGTAACTTCCATTATTGAAAAAGAGAAGGATGCTATTATTTACAAGCACATTAATATTCCCCGAAGATCAGCAACTGGATTATTGTGTCTGTTCGCGCGGTAGACGAAAGTTATACCGGTATGAGAGATTCGGAAAACTTTTTGAATCCAGATATTACGTCTGATGTTGTTGATATCAATGGAATCCCGAATCGATTATATTCAAGCGGTATGGGGCCAACTGATTTCTGGCGCAATATTAAACAACGGTGTTATTCCTCTTGAGTTCTTGCATTACTTCAAATTTCCTTTCTTTGGGAGCTTCATTATTACCCCTTTCTTCCAATCACATGGGATGGTTTCATGACTCTACACTTTCTCTAGTAGTTCATGCACTCTCTTGGCTGTGAACTCTGTGTCTGTCTTTAGTAACTCAGCTGTGCCTTTCCGTTCTTCAGCTTTTTGATTGCGTCTTTTACATTTCCGATAGTTGGTTCACTGACTACTTTTTCCTCTATCAATTCTCCAGATTCAAATCCTGCTTCTTCATCAAGTCCTATAGGACTAGATGGCTGTTCCCTATTCAATACCTCCTTGAAGTGTTCTGTCCAACGTTTCTGCACTTCGTCTTTAATTCCTTGCTGAGAAGGTTCCCATCCTTGTCAAATACTGCAGCACTGTGCCTTGGTCTCTCATTGCATAGCTTCTTCGTTAAACCGTAGAAAGTCTTCATATGCCAGCTACGTGCCGCATCTTCCGCTTCAGTAGCAATGCTCTTTAGCCATTTCTTGTTGTATAATTTCAAGCTGCGCTTTACTTCTCTGTTTTTCTCTCTGTACTTCTTTTTCGACTGCCCCTTTACTCTTTCCAACCACGTGCTCAAAATCTTCTCATTGATCTGCTGTCTTTCGTCGATCAAACTCCATGACTCCCTGCTGATCCATGGCTTGCTCTTCTTCCGAGGCCTACCTAAAACCTTCTCCGCAATTTCTAACAATGCCCTCTTCATGACACTGAAGTCCTTTTCCACGTACTTCGTTTTCTGCGTCTGCCTCCTCTTCCATTCTTCCTTCATCACGCTGTTGCTCCAATACTAGGAACCTATTTCTCACTTCGATTCTAAATGTGTTCACGTCCTCGTCCTTCAATTTTAATGTATCATATTTCACCCTGATGTTGTTGCTCTTCCCTGTTAGGGTTTTTCTTAAATTTAGCTTCACAATTACACAAACCAAGTAGTGGTCACTTCCTATATCCGCTGATCTGTTGACTCTTGTGTTTTCCACTGAATTCCTAAACCTCCTGTTCACCAGAACATGGTCTATCTGATTCTTTGTCTTTCCATCTGGTGAAATCCATGTTATCCGGTAATTTGAGTGAGATCGATTTTTACCAGGATAAATTCGCCCTATGGATTGATCTTAGATCGCAGTTTGATAATAATATTCAAGGGTCCGGTTGGCCATTAACTGATACTCATGATGGAATTAGACTCACAATCCGTAGAAATACGACGGGCTCTGGCAAATTAACTTGTTATATGTTGTTGGTGGCTGATGCGCTAGTGGAAATTAAGGGCAAATTATTGTTATCGATCAAATATTGGCTATTCTTGTTCTATGTATTGATAATCTGTTGGTATTTTGTTTGCAATTTGTTGAACATTTGCAAGCTAGTTTTTGCTAAGAAATGCTACGAAATGCTAAGAAATGCTAGGTGGGGGAACATTTAAATGCCATCTCTAGATATTCTACAGAAATTAGTTGAAAAATTGGGTCGATTGGTTGTCAAGGATCGGTCTGATAAATTTTGATGGATATTTTGATTTTGCTCAGTGTGATTAAGCATGATTTTGTTGGCAATTGTTAGAAGTTGTTGGATCTGATTTTTGGGATTTTGATTTTTTTTTTTTTACATTTTGATTTTGATCGGACTGATTTTTTTATGATTTTGATTCGATTTTGGGGGGGTTGGTCGGATTTTGTTCATTTTCGTTGATCCTGGTTGATTTTACATTTCAAGTTTTGCGCAAATTTTTGGCCATAGCGTAGTTTTTCTATTGTTGTTTGTAGATTTTATAATTCTCCGATACGTTTTCTTTAAGACTGGCCTCGATGGTGGTTTCGCTGCGACATTAGCCATTGGATTTACCACTCCCGAAGCTGACGGTAATGTCTCTTGAGTTGTTCAGTCGCCGCCTAGATTTTTTGCTGAGTTTTCTCTGTAAGTTGCTAACGTGAATAGCTACAACGACTTTCGAAAGAAATCCACTCCTCTGCCACCATGTATAAAGCGTGGTTCACTAACAGGAACACAAATTTTCCACCAGATTCTTTTATCCATTGCACAAGTTCGAGAGGGATACAAAGACATATGAGAACATTAAAAACGATTGCATAACCCCTAAGACAAATGAAAAATACCTATTGTAACATCATCTGATACTGTAAACTCTAAGTGCGAAATCGATGCCGTGTAGTTATCCGGTTCTTCACGATTTGTCTCTACACAAACAGTTCCACTTGTTGATTACAATTTTCGGATGCCCCCCTCCCAAATCCTATCAGCCCCCCTTCCTCGTAAAAAATGAACTGTCCCTTGGTAGAGACATGATCCCAAGCTTTAGCCGTATTGAATAGTGCATCTTTCATGCTAATGCTTTCAACTGTCTTCCCTTAATCGAGTCACTGCAACATGTGCCGCACCTGCATTAAGGTTTTGAATTTAACAAATCGAATGTTGTTTAGCGTTGTCTGTATTCTTATCGACAAAAAAAAGTAATCTTGACGAGCCCCCGACTCTGGAGGCGATTGCCACAGCTATAGGAGCTATGAAGAAAGGCGCGAAGCTGCCGGCTCTGATGGTATCCCAGCAGAAGTATACAAGACTGCTGGCCCAGCTCTCATAGAGAAACTGCATCTCCTCTTCACGCGAATCTGGGACGAGGAAGTAATTCTCAGCGATCTTCGCGATGCTCTGATTGTCACCATTTTGAAGAAAGGCGATAAGACAAAGTGTGGAAACTATCGAGGTATTTCCCTGCTTTCTACTGCTGGGAAGATCTTTGCTCGCATCCTTGCATGCCGCCTCTCTCCCATTGCCGAAGAGGCCCTTCCAGAGTCTCAATGTGGTTTCAGACCAGCACGCGGGACTGTTGACACGATCTCAGCACGACAGATTCAGGAAAAGTGCAGGGAACAGCATAAAGACCTTTACATGGCTTTTATTGATCTGACTAAAGCGTTTGACTCCGTACATCGACCAACACTGTGGAAAGTGCTCTCTAAAATTGGATGCCCAGAGAAATATATCAGAATGGTTCGACTGCTGCATGACAACATTTCTGCATCGGTACTTATTGATGGCGAGCCAACCGAAAGTTTTGAAGTGAAGACTGGAGTCAAGCAGGGATGCGTCCTAGCCCCAACACTCTTCTCGATTTTCATCTCTGCCGTGCTACACTTGGTGTCTAAAAAATTACCTCGTGGCATAGATCTGCAATTTAGAATAGACGGCAAGCTATTCAACTTACGGCGACTAAAGGCTAAGGCATTAACCACTGACATGACTATACTTGAGCTCCGATATGCTGGCGACAATGCCCTAGTGATCCACACAGAGGAGGACCTTCAAGCAGCTGTGGATGCCTTTGTTGCACATGTAGTAATAGTAGGCATCCTTCCGTCTCTTGAGACGATGGGTTGTGCTCAGGTTTGTCCATTTAGTCCCTCCAAGAACAACTTCTGGAGTGACTCAGCAGTCCGATCCTTGCATGGCAGTCTCTACCGCAGTTTCCGCACACATAATTAGATGGCGGATTTGGTTCTAGGTTCAGCTGCCTCTCTTTTCTCTTTGCTCTCTTCTCCTCCAGCTGTTGTCTTCTCCTCTCTTCCCCACTCTTGGTACCCTCTCTCACTGCATGCCTCCAACCACTGCGATCGTCTGCAAGCGATTCCCAGGTGCCTGGGTCAATTCCTGTCAGTTTTAAATCACGCTTGCAGACATCCTTAAACCGCAAGGCTGGACGTCCTGTTGGTCGACGACCGGAAACCAACTCCCCGTACATGATGTCCTTTGGTATGCGACCGTCATCCATCCTGTGTACATGCCCCAGCCATCGCAAGCGACGCTGGCAGAGCAGGAGATGGATACTGAAAGAACCAGCTTTTTCCAGCACTGCGGTGTTGGTGACCCTGTCCTGCCACTTGATGTTGAGAATTCGTCGCAGACAGCGAATGTGGAAGCTTTCCAGGCGGTTCTCTTGTCTGGCGTATGTTGTCCAAGATTCACTGCCATACAGCAGGCTGCTAAGCACGCATGCCTGGAAGACTTTGAGTTTCGTATTCAAAGTCAGCTGGTTGTTTCCCCAAACTCTCTTGCTTAATTGTGCCATCACGGCGGCAGCTTTGGCGATGCGTTTGTTGATTTCCGCATCGAGTGACAGATTGTTGGCGATGGTGGATCCCAGGTAGGTGAAGTGTTCGGTGACCTCGAGTACCACGTTGTCAATGCTAACTGCAGGTGGTAAGGGGACGTCCTGACCCATGACGTACGTTTTCTTGATGCTGATAGTCAGCCCGAACTCCTTGCATGCATGAGAGAACCTGTCCATCAGCTGCTGAAGGGCTTCCTCAGTGTGCGAGCTTAGGGCCGCGTCATCTGCGAATAGCATTTCTCTTATGAGGACTGTGCGGATCTTAGTCTTAGCTCTCAGCCGTGCCAAGTTGAACAATTTCCCATCACTTCTGGTGTGCAGGTGGATTCCTTCTGTGGACTGTCCGAATGCAAAGTTCAGCAGTAGGGAGAAAAAGATCCCGAACAAGGTCGGTGCAAGGACACAGCCCTGTTTCACGCCGCTCTGCATTGGGAAGGGTTCTGAAATTTCACCGTCATAGCTTACGGTGCCCTTCATGTCATCGTGGAAGGAAGCAGTGATGCTGAGTAGTTGGGGTGGACAGCCTATTTTCTTCAACAGCTGGAAAAGACCTTTTCTACTAACAAGATCAAACGCCTTCGTCAGGTCTATAAAGGCGATGTAGAGAGGCATCTGCTGTTCTCGGCATTTCTCTTGTAGTTGGCGTACTGAGAAACGATGTACGCATAATTGCATGTGCACATGTAGTAATATGCACATGCAATTATATGCATCAGCACATTCCATCACAATGGCACGCACTATGTATAACTGATTAGTATGTATAATGTAGTTTCTTGAATAATAAATCATTCGATCGTTTACACACCCCTGTGTAACATGGTGTCAGAAGTGGCGGTTTAAGCCGGTTTTTTTAAAGCGTTCTAAAGCATCATGGCTTCGCCAAGCTCTCCATTCCCGTCTCTTAAAACGACGGGCGACGATAAACATGACATGGAAGTGTACATCGAAGATTTAGTGGATTATTGTGTTATACACAACTGGTACGACCCAGCGAAGGAAAGTGACGCGGAGAAATGGACTAAACCGGACAAAGCGATGGCTTGTCTACGAACACCCATGCCACCTTGTTATTGGTGCAATGGCAGTCATCAACAGCCTCGCCAGCAGCACTGTCCTGCGTATGGCAAGAGATGTAATAAATGTGGAATCATGGGCCATTTCTCTCGTGCTTGCAAAAGCAGAGCAAGTCATCAGAAACCACATCAACAGTCGAATTTCGTCGAAAGCGAACCGAGTGAGGAGGTTTTTGCGATCGATGGCGAGAAAACAGCGTGGTCTGACAAGAGGCCTGGAAGAAAATTCTTCGCCCATCTTCATCTGATACACGGTGGCAAAACAAAAGTTGTACGAGCTCAGATTGATACTTCATCCACGTGCAATACTATGCCTGAAAGTTTGTTGCGAAAGCTGTTTCCCGGCGCTAAGATTTCAAAGACAAAGACCACAATCAGCACGTATGGAGATCATACTTTGCAGCCAAAGGGTCAGGTAACTCTGTGTTGCGAAAGAAAAGGAAAACTACACATCTTAGAGTTCCTAGTAGTGGACGTTCCACAAGGAAAACCACCACTTCTCAGTGGTCAAGACGCACAGGCCCTGCACTATTTAAAGATCTATGCAGACGAAACTCATGCGGTTGACGGAGAGGGCACCGATAGTAAGACAGCAACGCCCCGTTCACCTCTCCAACCTGGAACGATTACAAAGGAAGACCGACCTACACCATCCCAACAATCGAAGAGAAGCTACCACTACTGACAAAGGCGAAAGTATTCACTATTGTGGACGTATCGGAAGCTTTCCACACCATCGTACAGGATGACGATTCGTCACTGCTCACCACATTCCTGGGGCCAAACGAACGTTATCGTTACACACGCATGCTATTTGGTATCTCTTCGGGACCTGAAGAATACCAACGTCGACAGCACGAGTTCCTGGATGGCCTTCAGGGTATCATTAACATTGCTGATGATATCTGCATATTTGGATGTGGTGACACTAAAGAAGAAGCGGATATTGACCACGACAGAAATTTGATCGTCCTATTAGACAAGTGCAGTGACTATGACCTACGACTTTCTGCGAAGAAGCTCCAATTCAAGGCCAGCTCGGTTACCTTCATGGGACACAAACTTACTGACAAGGGCGTGGAGCCTGATCCGTCTAAGGTGACAGCCATAAGAGAAATGCCAAGGCCAACAGACAAAGCCGCTGTTCAACGTTTTCTGGGCATGTGTCAGTATCTCAGCAAATTTTGTCAGAACCTGTCTGAAACCGTCCTACCCCTCAGGGATCTAACCAAACAAGACGCAACTGTCCTTCTATACTATGATCCGTCTTCTCCTGTAACCCTCCAAGTTGACGCGTCAGAGAATGCCATTGGAGGAGTACTCTTGCAGGACAACGAACCAGTGTGCTTTACTTCGCACACTCTTAGCGTCACAGAAAGGAACTATGCCCAGATCGAAAAAGAATGCCTCGCGATAGTCACCTGCATGCACAAGTGGCATCAATATCTTTACGGAAAGAGCAACATCACAGTTCACACGGATCATCAGCCTTTGGAAACGATTTTCAAGAAGCCTCTGAGCCTGGCCCCACGCAGGTTACAAAGGATGATGTTAAAACTCCAACGGTATCAGTTCACAGTCAGCTATAAGAAAGGGAAAGAACTATTCGTAGCAGACACTTTGTCGCGCGCGGCCGTCAACGATCCAACTTTAGTTGACATTCAGCAAGTGGAAGTGTTTCGCATTGAGCTAGCTGAAATGAACCTCAAACCAAGTCAGGTTACAGCTGACACGCTACAACGCATCAGAACCGAAACCAGCAAGGACCCCGCCATGGCAGCTCCGTACGAAACAGTAATGAATGGTTGGCCTGACGAGAGGAAACAAGTTCCTGAGCCGCTTAGGTTGTATTGGAGCTACAGGGACGAAATCTCAGCATACGACGGTGTCCTTTACAAATCGCACCAAGTTATCGTGCCCACTTCGTTGAGACCCGAGATGCTTAAAAAGATCCACAAGGCACATCAGGGCCCTGATAGCAGTATACAACGGGCCCGTGAAGCTCTCTTCTGGCCTGGGATGCAAGCTGCTATTCGAGAAACGTGCTTGGCCTGTGGAACTTGTGCTCAGTATCAGGCTGAACGGCCAGTCGAACCCATGCTCTCGCATGATGTACCTTCACGGCCCTGGTCCAAGATAAGCGTGGACTTGTTCCAACTAGATGGAAAGCATTATCTGGTGATGGTAGACCATTACAGTGATTACTTTGAGCTGGACTCTCTAAGGAGTACAACAGCTAGCGCCGTTATAAGAGTTATGAAGCGAAATTTTGCCCGTCATGGCATCCCGGACGAGTGCATTAGCGACAATGGGCCGCAATTTGATAGCTACGAGTACTCGCGATTCGCCCGGGATTACGGCTTCAACCTTGTCAAGTCATCTCCATACTACAGCCGCGGTAATGGGAAAGCGGAATCCGCTGTAAAAATCGCTAAGAATATCCTGAAGAAGTCACGTCATGAAGACCCATATCTTGCCCTCTTGGCCTATAGGAACACTCCTCAGCAAGGACATGCCTACTCACCAGCGCAGAGACTTATGTCCCGAAGGCTACGTGACCTTATTCCCATGGCTACAAGTCAACTTCGACCGCAAACAGCCTCGCCAAGTGTGGTGGTGCAGGATATTGTAGGAAGAAGACAGCGATCGAAGATGCAGTATGACAAGAAGGCATCAACGCTACAGAGGGAGTTCTCACCAGGGGAGAAAGTATTTGTGAAGCCTAACCCCAAGAATAAACACAAACCATGGATTTACGGCGAAGTAGTCGGAAACCCAGCTCCAAGGGCTTGCCTGCTAAGCACCCCATTGGGGCCGATTCGTCAAAACCACAGTCAGATCAGGAAAGCCCACACGAAGCCTGTTCACCACTATCAAGCAGAGCCGGCCGATTTGGAAACAGCATCCTTGACTGGGGCAGACGACGTGCCAACGGAACAAGGCCAACAATCAACCCAACCGATCGCAGAACAAAATCAACAGACGGACCAACCGGTCGCAGAACAAAACCAACAGACGAACCAAACAGCCGTAGAGCAAAACCAACAGGCGGACCAACCAGAACCGGGGGCGCTGGATCTAGAACCCACACAATCTCGTGTCACACAACGGAGATCGACAAGGCGTAGAAATATGCCTTCTAAGTTTAAAGACTATGTTATGAACATTGTGCACTCTCTCAGACCAGTTAAATGAACATTAACATTGACCGAATATCGAACATTGAACAGTAACATTGACCGAACGTCTCATGATCACCGTTATTATTATTTTTTATTTATTTATTTTTGTTTTGTTTTGTTTCTTTCAAAAGGGGAAGGGTGTTGCACATGTAGTAATATGCACATGCAATTATATGCATCAGCACATTCCATCACAATGGCACGCACTATGTGTAACTGATTAGTATGTATAATGTAGTTTCTTGAATAATAAATCATTCGATCGTTTACACACCACTGTGTAATACCTTCAGTCATGCCTACGATGCGCTAGGCCTCACACTTGTAATGCTCGGAAGACACAAGTTTTCTTTTCCATCTCCTGATCACACACATGAGCGAAAACAGCTGGAGATCACAGTTGGAGACCAATGCCTTAGCTCTGTTGATCATTTCACATATCTTGGTAGTTGCCTGTCAAGCAAGGCAGATTTGGATATTTGGATATTTGGATATTTGGATAAGTCCGTCTAAAATCAGCTAGTGCTGCTTTTGGTGAACTCAGAGACAGGGTGTTTGATAACAGAAAAATCTACAACAACACCAAGATAAAGGTATACAAAGCTATTATATTACTAACCCTGCTGTGTGGCTCAGAAGTTTGGACAACCTATAGCCGCCATTTCAAAAGTCTTGAGGGGTATCATCAGCGTTGCCTTCGCCGTATTCTCAATATTAAGTGGCAAGACAGACGAACAAACAGCAGTGTTTTGGAAGAGGCTAATGTCTCAAATATTGAATCCTATATTATCATGAACCAACTTCGTTGGACCGGTCACTTTGTCCGTATGCCTTCGGCCAGACTCCCAAAGAGGATCATGTATGGTGAGCTGACCAATGCATTCCGGGAGAAGAAAAATGGCTGACATGCGGCGTTTCGCTCTCTCCATCGTACTTTTTGTTATATTTCTTCTCCTCACCAGAAATCTAACCGGTAAACCTATCAGGAAAGTACGCAAGGATATCTGGATAAATGTCGAGTCATTGGTTGTTGCTGGAGATGCCTCGGTTGCTTTTCGTGCAAATGTGCCTCAAGACACGAAACGTTGTACCTTGGTGGCTAATTTTAACTACAAGTTCTTGGTGGCTCTTAACTTGCTCAAATACGCCTTGGCTGCACATTTGGTGCTGTTATCTAATGATGTAGAAATTCAGCCTGGTCCTACTCCAATTAAATTGTTGGTAAGTTCTAGCGACAGTTCATTCTCAACGATTTCCTCTTCACCACGTTCTTGTCCTTCGCCATGTTCGAGCATTGATGGTAGTGATTATGTTGATTCGACACACCTTCACTTTGATCTTGCATTGCCGTCTTCTGGACTCAAGATTGGTCATTGGAACGTGAATCGTCTGACATCTGCAAAGCTGGACCAGATTAAGCTTTACTTATCCAGGAAGGATGGTAAACCACAAGTTGATATCATGTTTTTGAATGAAACGTTTCTCAAGCCAAATGTTTCTGACTCCTTATTTAATGTCAATGGTTTTGATATCTTCCGAAAGGACAGGCCCCAAAAAGGTGGTGGAGGTGTTATGGGATATGTGAATGCTGAGTTGAAAGTAAAAAGAAGGACTGATTTGGAACGATCTGATTTGGAGATTATTTGGTTGGAGGTATGTCCTTTCAAGTCTAATAGATCGTTACTTATTGCTGGAGTTTATCGCCCACCCTCGTTTTCTAAGGAGGATGACATAAACCTAGAAAAAAACATCGAATCTGCTTATTTACTAAACAAGGAAACCATCGTTTTGGGTGATTTTAATATTGACAGCAACAAGAAAAGTACATTCAACAAACATCGGCTTACTGTGGGACTAAGAAGCATGCATTTTCATCAGTTGGTTGATTTTGTCACCCGACCAATTAGTGGAACTATTCTTGATCATGTTTACACAAACCACTCCCATCATATTGTGAATGTCTGTTTTCGTGACATTGGATTGGCTGATCATTTGCCTGTATTTGTGACCAGGAAATATCATCGTTCAAAAGAAGCTATTGCGAGGAAAAGAATTACATACCGTAACATGAAACGGTTTAATGAAAATGACTTTCTATCAACTCTTAATGACGTCCCCTGGGATACACCTTTTGTTTTTGACGATATCGACGACGTTGTTGCTGCATGGGAACTCCTGTACAATGAAGCTGTAGATAAACATGCTCCTTGGCGTTTTAAACGTGTTGCTCGCAGATGTCAGCCGTCATGGATGACAAATGAAATTCTTGAACTTTTGATACAAAGAGACAATCTGTTAAAGATTGCTAAGCGAACGGGGAACGATAATTCATGGTTAGATTACAAGGCTGCAAGAAATAAAGCTGTTAACAAACTTAAATATGCTAAACGAAAGTTTTACAAGACTGCATTTGAAAAAGATAAAGGCAACACCAAGGGGATTTGGAGAACAATAAAACGCCTAGAGGGAACTGGAAAAAGACAAGAATCAATCATGCGTCTTAAAACAGATAATGGTTTTATTGAGGATAAACAAGAAATTGCAGAATTTCTAAATGAACATTTTACAACCGTTGCAGATCGTTTGAGATCACTACTTCCTGATGTTTGCTACGATCTCTCGAAACTAAGAACCTTTGTTGCTTCAAGAATAGACAAAGATGTGAAGTTTACGATTCCACCCATGACAACAAAACATGTCTTAGGTATCCTAAAAGATATTCAAGCTAATAAATCTACTGGCATCGATAACATTGGCGCTAAAATACTAAAGATAGCTGCTCCAGCTTTAGCTCCTTCTATCACAAAAATTATAAATTTGTCCCTGTCATCTGGTATTTTCCCAAGCAGATGGAAGATAGCCAAAGTCACTCCAATCTTTAAAGATGGTGAACGTGACGATGTAAAAAATTTTCGTCCAATTTCTGTGTTACCTGTTATGTCCAAAATTATTGAGAAGCACGTACATAAACACGTCTACACATACATGAGTCGAAATAGCTTGTTGTATAGTAAACAATCTGGTTTTCGATGTCATCACAGCACTGAAACAGCACTTATAAAGATCATTGATCAGTTGCTGTTTGAACTGGATAACAATCGTGTAACTGGCATGGTAACGGTAGACTATCAAAAAGCTTTTGACATGCTTGATCATTCTCTGCTTTTATTAAAGCTGAAGATCTATGGCTTTGATGAAAATGCTATTGCTTGGACAAAGTCATATCTGCATCAAAGGAAACAGTGTGTTCAGTTGTCTGGAGCACGATCAACTATGAGAGAAATCTGCCATGGGATTCCACAAGGGTCCATATTGGGGCCTCTATTTTTTATAATCTTCATAAATGACCTTCCCTTGCACATTGGTAATGCTGAGCTGGATTTGTATGCAGACGATACTACTATATCGAAGTCAGCTGATTATAAAGAACTACATCAGCTAATAAAATCCTTGGAGGAATCTGTTGTCAATGTTCAAGATTGGGCTGCTGGTAATAAGATGCCACTGAATGAAAAAAAGACAAAGTTTCTACTAATTACTGGGAAACGTCTGGCTTCTATGATTGGTGAACTGAGTCCACCAGTACCGCAAGACATTAAGCGAGTTTCAAGTACAAAGTTACTTGGTTTAGTTGTCGATGATAAACTTAGTTTTAATGAACATATTGATTACATTTGTGGAAAGCTTGCGAAACGTATTGGAATACTAAAGAGGATCAGAAACTGTTTGTCAGTTAATCAAAGGCAATTATACTATAACGCTATTATTAAGCCTGTTATGATGTATGGATCTATTACATGGTCTATTTGTAGTAAAGCAAATCAAACTAGGGTATTACAACTGCAAAAAAGGGCTGCAAGGGTGATTTTAGATTCCTCAAGACTATCACCGTCAGTTGAACTTTTTAATAAGTTGGGATGGCTTCCTTTCTATGAAGAAATTAAAGTGAATAAATGTAGTTTGACTTATAAACGTGTAAATGGTGAAGTTCCATCATATATTTTTGAAGCGTTAAAATTGAATAGCCAAATGCATGCTAGAAATACCAGACATGCAAATTTAAACTTGATTTGTCCTAAGGTTAACAGGAAAACTGAGGGTGGCAAAATGTTCTCTGTTACAGTGGCTCAACTTTGGAATAGTTTATCATTAAATTTAAGAAGGCAGGCATCGGCTAGCTTGTTTAGAAAGAAATTTGAAAAGTTGTTATTAGATGAACAAAAATTTTTAGTACATTTTTGTCCGTGATTTGCAATGCATTAGCTTTTATATACTTTTTAGGTCTGTATTATTACGTATTTAGTCGATTTTTAGGTGTTTATAAATTTTAATCTGTATTTCGTGAGGGCTACAAGTTTGTTAGTACTTTTGTACTATTATGTACTACCCTCGTTAAATAAAGCCGTTACTTACTTACTTACTTACTAATGAGAGACGTAATCGGGGGGGAGAGCAACGTAAGTTTAAAGATAGCCTTAAGCACAACCTGAAGCGGTGCGTTATCAACCCCGAGAACTGGGAGTAATTAGCCAATGACCGCCCTTGCTGGAGAAGTGCTATCCATGCTGGTGTGGCGCGTAGTGAACGGCAGAGGAGGGAGCACAGCGAGAGACTCCGCTTGGCAAGAGAGGAGAGACAGCGGGATGCCGCCGCGGTTCCGCCTTCTGCTGGGCTCAGATGCCCGAACTGCCAAAGAATTTGTTTATCCAGAATCGGACTGCTCAGTCATCAGCGAACTCATGCCGACTAATTTGACTTAACTTTCTAGTTTAATTTTTAATGTCCAAGTACACATCTTCCTCGTTTCGAGGGATTGCCAACAACAACAATGGCGCGAGCAGCGTTGTCTAGACTCTTATCGAACAACGGCAAAGTAGCCAATCAGATTGCGAGATTAGTAGCAATTGTGGTAAAAAAAAGACCTTGATCGGCGAGCTGGAGTTGGTTTGTGCAGTTGGGAGGTAGAAATATCACTTTCAGTTAGTGTTATACGCGAAATGCCCGAGGCCCCGCCACTGTTTTCTGATTGTAAATTTGAATTACTTTGAATGGTTTTCAGCCCCGTATTCTTATCACTTTTATGATCATAGTATGTGAGCTGAATAGAAAACATTTTCTTAGTTCCTACTCATTGTTAATTTACCTTGCAGATATTAACCACCTTTGTTAATGGGAGCCTTTCTCTGCACTTCAATGTGTCGTGCCTACCAGGTAAATACATTAATAACTGATTGAAGAGTATTAATAAGACCGAGCGGACACTGGAAGATTTGACTGATACTACCATTATATAAAATTCTTCAGCTTGATATGTTGTCGTTTGATTTCATTGGTTTGTACAGTAGTTTTAAGGAATACAGACTGCAACAAAATCTTGCTCTCAATTGTCTACAGATTTTATAGGGCAAGGAGTATATATGGAGACTTGGATGAATCTTCTAAGTGGTAATCAGGTGGAAGAGTTAGAAAGTCTTGCTGCTTATCCACACAATCCAGACAGAACAGTTACAGCAATGAATCTCTCAGTTCATCAATATGTTAAAAGTACCCGCGGTCATCGAGCACGTGCCTACTTTCAAGCTCCTATGAATGGTTGGTTCCAGTTTTGTTTTATGTGTGACTTTCAGTGCAGATTCAACATGAAGATTGATGAAGATTTTTCGGAAAGTTTGTTATCGTTTGATGTCCCCAGGACTCCTTCTTACCAAAAGTAAGTTTAATATCATTTTAACCTTCCTCAATCGTGTTTCGGTATTGTCTTGGCTCGCTTTTTTTTTTTTTACCGGAATACATATATCGACTACAGTATTTAGGTCTATCGTCGTAATCTTATAAGCTTAACCTCATTAAGTATCTTAGAGGTCGCAAAAATCGTCGACCTTCATTAAGAAATATTGTGGGGATAGTTTCTAAAGAAACTGGTGCTGCGTCGGTGGGAAATTGAAACACAAGAAATTGGATAAATCAAACGAGTTGATTGAGTAAGTTATACCACCGTAAGGTGAATGGGAGGTGCTGACGTTTCGAGCGTTAGCCCTTCGTCGGAGCGAAGAAAAACTCCCCAAATAAAAATTCTACATTGCTCTGTGATCCCATCGCCAATGAACTCGGAAACTGCAAGCGAAAAAAGGAAACGGAATGACTGGTAGAAAATCTTACAAACGGTGCCGACTTTGTGAGTCATGGCCGAGCAAATCCCAACTTTTGTTATTAACAATGCGCGCAAAAGTTTGTATTGCCACACTCCAAACAGAAAATGAAAATCTTAATAGCGTGGTTTTTTGATATTTGTTACTCGCCCAGTCTTCTGTATAGCCACACTCTAAACAGAAAATAAAAATCTTAATAGCGTGGTTTTTTGATATTTGTTTCTCGCCCAGTCTTCAAACACTGGTGTAAAAGGTACGTTATTTACTCGCAATAGGAAAATAGTGATTATCCGTGAAGTCAGACTTTGAACGGAAATAATTTTTTTACCTGCAGATATCAGCATTCGGTTGAACTGATACAGAACAAACTTTACTTCATTGAAATCCTTCATGTTCAAACGAAGGCTAGTGGACATTTTGGTGTTGGTGTTAATCTCCCCAATGGCTCATCAATAAGACCTGTAACTCAAGACTTTCTAGCGGTCTACGTACCAGGTAACTTGAATCTAACTCAGATTGTCACTTCAATCCTCTCTGCTCAAAACATTCTTTGTTCTAACAGGTAGAGTAAACATTAACGAGTTTTCAAATTTTACCTCCCCGAAAGCTATTTTAAATCCTAATTTTTACAAAGCGAGTTACGATTTTGTTTATTCTCAAGGTTAAGAAATAAAATTCTAGATTAACTTGAACATTTGGCTGGCTTGTACACCAAGAACTACAGAAACATAAGGTACAGTACAGCCTCGGGCGTAAAGTTAACAATAATTTCGAGAAACGGTTCCCTGAGTCAGTATATATGTACAAATACAGCGCTATTGCATATTTAGCATTAAAGTTACATCGTGGATGTTTAAAAAAGCACCACCGAGAAGAATATTCATTGCGTTAAACTTGCTAGAATCTTGTAGAACCGTGACGTTGAGTCTTTCTGAATTGATTGTTACAGGGAAAGCTTAGGCTTTCTCGTTTCGTTCCGTACTTTATGGCTTTTATGAGAACTTAATTATAAAATAAAGTGGAGTAAATCAAAATATGGAATGGTTTTGTATGATTTTTATTCATTCGTTTGTAAGACGTCTCTGCTTTTGATGGCTTTGGTTTCTTGATATCAAAAAGAGTCGGAGCGAACTTTAGCAGAGCCTGGATCCTGGGGAAGCTGGAGTCCATGCAGTGTTACGTGTGGCAATGGTATTCAAAGTCGCAGGCGGACTTGCACCAATCCCCCTGCTGGACTGTTTAAAGGACTGAACTCTGGCGTCACGCTTACAGAAACGAGGTCATGCTTTAATTCATCGTGTCCAGGTGCTTTACTTTTTTTGAATCACGTTATTTGACAAATGATCTTTCACATGCCTTGGATTCTTACAATGTATGTATACTTTTGTGGCAGCATACTGTTTGGGCATCATATATTTGTCTGTATGTTTTGCCGGTCTATATGGCTAGACTCCTGGACTTTTATAACGACTGTGTGACGATAAAAATCCAAAGAAATATACAGAATAACCTTCATGGGGTGTTTTATTTGCTCTTTCAAAAACCTTGTTCCCTCTCCTTTAAAAGAACAAACCATGCATGTGTGTCTATTTAAAGTTTTTATAAAATGACTACAGTGTGTTCTCAGCAAAGAAAAACCATTGGCAAACTTTCTAGCATTGTCAAACCGCCAGTGTATAGTGTGTATAAGGCTTAAAGCAGTAATATTTTTCTGTGGACGTCAAGTGCGCAAAGTTTGCCTGCCATCACGATAATAATAAAGAGTCGTCTGTGTGGTACCAACTAAATTCAGCTTGCTTACTTTCTGTTGAGGAATAATTTGCTTCTTATAAAAAAAAAAGCTTTGGGAAAGCGCGCGCTATGATTGGCTAATATACACGATCCATTGCCCATCGGTTGTATGGTGACGTCAGATTGTGAAGTCATGTTAGAAAAGAAATGGTAATCCTAGCAGCTGCGCAACCATCGAGTTATGGACGCACTTGGGAGGTTTTCTAAGCACTCAAGAAGCTTTATTCGTGCTTAGCAACCTCCCGCGTGCGTCCATAACGCGATGGCTGCACGCTTCACGTTTACCATTTCTTCGATATTCTCATTTGATTTCAAAACTCCTTCCTTCTCTTTGTCGTTCTTTTCAGCTTGTTTAACCGGATGGTACCATTTTAACAGATCATGTTATTTCATTCCCTCCACGAAATACCAACAGAGTCAAGTTGTACAGATGTGTCTCAGTTACAATGCATTACTTAGCAGGATCACAAGTGATGATGAAAACGCGTTTATTGTATCATTGATGAACGAGGCGCATGTTTGGATTGATGCACATTATAGACACAGTGAAAGTGTATCCGAGTATGGCGATGGAACAACTGCCGAATACACCAACTGGGACAGCAACGAGCCAAATAATGATCCCCAAAGATCCTGCGTAGCACTGGAGAGATCTTCGCATAAATGGGAAGCCAAACGATGCTCTGAAACAGGCTTTTTCGTTTGCGAAAAAGAAGGTAAATATTACATTGATCACGGCGATTATTTCATTGGAACTTATGTTTCCTTGAAGCCTGTTCTTCATCCAGGGTAAAGTCCAGTCTGCCTAAATACTGTTTCAAAAATTGCGAGCGGTCAAATCTAATTTCGTGTTTTCTTGTCTTGGGTAAAACCCCACAGAAACAGGCGATGAACATAATAATAATAATAATAATAATAATAATAATAATAATTATTATTATTATTATTATTATTATTATTGATTGTTAGTGCGCTTTTTAACAAACCAGGTGATCAAATGCGCATTACACAATAATAACCTAAAACTATACAAGTATTAAAAATCTACAATAAAATTTAAGAAATATTGAAAGCTAATTTAAGACTTGACTTAAGAGTGGAAATTCATTTGATCATGGGGAGGCTAACAGGAAGACCGTTCCACAGAGTGGGCGCAGCCACACTGAAGGATCTGTCACCAAATGACTTTTTCATTCTCCCCGAAGGATGCTATAGTAAAACACCTTTAGTAGAGCGCAGCGAAGAGCGTGTAATAGTCTTAATATGAATTAAATCAATGACATAAGCAGCCTATCTGCAGCGTTTTATACTCTTTGCAATTTAGCTATTTCACAGTCCGGTAGTCCATAGAGAAGTCCATTACAATAATCAATTCTACTTGTAACGAAGGCATGCAACACCATTTCTAATTTATCCCTAGGCAGAAAGTGGCTTATTCTCTTGATATTATGTAACCAGAAAAACGCCGCACTACAAGACTTAGAAATATGGGTCGACATAGAAAACTGCGAGTCAAACCAGGCGCCTAGATTACGCACTACCTTAACAGGCTTAATATCGATCGTGCCACGGACTGAACTATGATTAATTTTCAGCAACTGTTGTCTCGATCCGATAACAAGAAATTCAGTCTTATCATCGTTGATCTTTAATTTGTCCCGGTACACAATACTGTTGTGGGCTCCAAATCACATTACATTCGTTATTATCATTGTCATCATTACGATCACAAAGATAATCTCTTCTTTCCGGCACGGCCCATCTTCAGTGGCCTCTAGCCTGTGATCTTTCTTTATATGTTCCCCACCAAGTCACAGACCTTAGAGAGAGCCGAACGTTTAGCACAATACCAACAGGTCCTAGTAATGCAGACTTTTATCATCATCATCATTATTATTATCATTATTATTATTATTATTATTATTCCCGCACAGAATATGACGATTCATCTTCATGTGGCAGCAGACCAGTTGGTATGGAGAGTGGACGGATCCCTGATAGTGACATAACCTCCCCTCACACATACAGGTCTTCTGTGCTGGACGCGAGGCTGGGACATGGACTACAAGGCTGGTGTGGAGTCTCTGGCAGGCCATATATACAGATTGACCTGCAGAATATATTTCGTTTATGCGCTGTCGCTACTCAAGGAAGCTATCCCAGCCATAATGTTTATACCTCCTCCTACGTTTTATCATTGTCTGTTGATGGAAACAATTGGGACTACTTCCATGATGAGAATTCACAACTAAAGGTTTGCTGTGCGATTTTGAATAAAAAAAACTAAACGATACGTAGATGTAAGGAACGAAACGAAATTGTATCATAAAAAGCAAACGGACCGATGAATTGCCTTCGGAGGATTTTTAATCACACTTTAATAATAATGATAATAATAATAGTAATAACAGTAATAATAATAATGGTCATAATAATTTACCAGGGGCAAAGCGAAGCAGAGATGTTCTGGGACGGATGCAAAAATCTGTCTTAAGTAGTAAATTAAGACGCTTATACACCAGTCGAACCAACCTAATGGTTAGATCAAGCATAGACCATTTCTGATTTTTAAAATTTTAAGATGTTAGTATTTTTAAATTTTAATTGGTTTTCTTTTTTTATCACATGGCTTTATTGTAAATTTATACGCAGGGCTAGTCACGGGTTCCCGCATAGCTCCACTACTATATTACAGTAAAAATTAAACGATTTTACTTTTTTATTTAATTTTTTACAAATTTTTGAAAAAACGAATTTAATTTTTTTATTGAAAACGATTTTAATTTTTTTATTTAATTTTTTTACAAATTTTGAAAAACGATTTTAATTTTTTTATTTAACTTTTTACAAAAAATTTGAAAAAACGAATTTAATTTTTAATTTTAAAAAAAGATGAATTTGAGGTTTAAAGATTTATAAGAATTTTTATTAAACATGGAACAAGACAAGGCAGAATTGAGAAAACTTGACATTTTGAAAGAGATTGCTAAAAAGCATGGAATTAAAAATTACTATAAAATGAGTAAGTTTGAACTTATCAAAAAGATAAGAAAAATACCGGGGGTGGTTGAAGAACTTAAAAAAGAAGTAGAAAAAACACAAAAACAAGAACAAGAAAAATTAAAAGAACAAGAGCAAGAAAAATTACAAGAACTAGAACAAATAAAACAACAAGAAGAACAAAAAGAAAGATTGGAAAAAATAATAAAACAAAAAGACGAGCAAATAAAACAAAATGAAGAACAATTAAAACGAAACGAGCAAATAAAAAGAAATAAACAAATATTAGATCAATATTTTGAACAATTGAAAAGAAAAGATGAACAAATAAAACAACAAGAGGAACAAATAAAAAAAGCTAAAAAAGAGGCTAGAGATTATGAGAAAAAGGGCGCTAGACCTAAAGAGCCAAAACCACAACAACCACCACCTGAAAGAAAAGAAGATTCAATTATAGGCAGGGATAATGAGAAAAAAGACGATAAAACAAAAACCAAAAAAACTAAAAGAACAACAACCCTTAGAATATTACCAATAAGTCCCCCTGAACATGGAGAAACCCCTCAAAATATCAAAGAAAGAAATGAAATTATTTTTGAAATTAGGAGAGATCTAGATAATGACTTATCAGAAATAATTTATAATGAATTGGAACCGAAAATAGAAATGCGCTCAAGAATTGTTATAAGTTTTAGTGCTTCGATTCATAGAGGAAAGGGGGAAATGGCTTATCACTCCCACACATTTAGGGGTGAGGGGTCTTTTTCAATGCTTTCAGAAATAAAAGATTATATTGAGAGGTGTGAGGGACAAAGATTGAGTTTGGAGGGTGATGCTTGGAGTAGGGCATACTTACCGCCATCAAAAACCATTGATAAAAAGGGTGCTCATGAAGGGAGAGTTGAATTTACAGAGGTAAAAGTAAAAGTTATTCACAGTAAAGAGCCTCTAATTGGGTGCGGAAAATTACCAGACGGTCTTCGTAATAAAAAATGTCTTTATGCTGTAGATGGTAAGGATGATAATATGTGCTTTTGGCGGTGTCTTGCTATTAAATTGAACATTATTGATGGTAAAGAAAGACCCGAGAAAGACATTGAAAAATTATCACTATCATTGGCCCGAGATTTTTATAATAACAAAAAATTGAAAGTCTCAGAAGTTAGATCTACAAAACTTGTTGATTTTGAGAAAATTGCAAAAATGTTTTCTATTAACATAAGGGTTTACGAGCAAAAAGAAAAAGAAAACTATGAAATTTGGAAACTTATTTTTGGTAAAGGCCAGTTCAAAGATAATTTGCCTGGTTTAGATATGGGGCTTTATGAGGGGCACTGTTTTTTCATAAAGGATATAGAGATGCTATCCAAAAAATGGGAATGTTCAGGGTGCAAACAAATATTTAACAGGCATGATTATCTTGGAGAACATGTAAAAAATAAAAGCTGTAAAGGAGGTCAGACAAAAATATTATGCACAGGAGAAAAGATAAAATATATTATGAACAATTCTGAAAAGGTGTTTTATGGTGGTAATACACAATTTAGCTATAAAGCCTGTAGATGGATAGATGAACAATCAAAGATTATAGGAAAACATATTCATCATGCTTTATGCGGTCATGGTGGTGAAAGGTGTGTTAAAGATGAAAGCGGAAAAGAGATTTTTTTGGTGGATGGGTACGAACCTGAGACCAATACTGTTTTTGAGTTTTATGGGTGTAAATGGCACGGTTGTACCTGTTCAAACGAAGATGAAACTAAATATAATGAAACAAAACAAAGAGAAAAGATTATTAAAGATTTGGGATATCGTGTTGTATTGGTTTGGGAGTGTGAAAAACCTAAATTGGGTGATATATGGTTTGAGAAGAAATTTATCCCGTACCCAGATTTTATTTGTTATGATTTTGAGGCAATATTACAAAAAGAATTTCAACAGATTACTGGTGATTTATCTTTTAACCAAACACATATACCGGTTAGCGTTGCAATACATGACACTCTTGAAAAAGAACCAACATGTATTATAAATTCAAACCCCGATGATCTTGTAAAAGAATTTGTTGAAAATTTAGAAAAAAGAAGAAAAAAGATTGTTGAAAAGGTTAAAAAAGAATATCCATTACCTGACCAAGATTCTATCCCAAAGAAAGTTTTAGAAGAGTATGAAAGATGGTGTAATCAAGTTCCTGTTTTAGGGTTCAATAGTGGAAAGTATGATATCAATATGATTAAAAGACATTTTGTAAAAAACATGACTGATAAAACTAAGGAGATTTTTGTTGCAAGAAATGCGAATAAATATATGTTTTTGACAACCCCCAATTTCAAATTCTTGGATGTAATGTCCTACTTAGCACCCGGGCTTTCTTTTGATAAGTGGTGCAAATCAAACAACTGTGAAGCTAAAAAACTTGTATTTCCCTATGAATGGTTGGATAGTTATGATAAGCTTTCTCACGTTGGCCCAGTAAAACATGAAGACTTTTATTCAAGTTTGAAAAAGGAAAATATTAAAGTAGAAGAATATGAAGAATATTTGATTGAATTCGAAAAAAGAGGCTGTGTTACAATGGTGGACTGGTTGAAAGAGTATAATCTTCACGATGTTATCCCTTTCAAAGAAGCCTTGGAAAAAACACGGGCACAATATTATCCCGACAAAATAGATATATTAAAAGATGCTGTATCAATCCCAGGCGTCTCAATGCGGTATGTTCTAAATAAATATCAAAAAATAAAAAAGAAAGGTGGTCCTGAATTATATGCCCCAGGTCAATACTGTATTCATAGATGTAATAACGACCAGAAAATGAAAGATTGTAAAACATGCGATAAAAACAAGATTTATAAATTATTGAAAACTGGTATGGTTGGGGGACCTAGTATAATATTTATGAGATATGCAGAGGTAGGAAAAACAAGGATTAGACCTAATAAATATAAATTTCCTAAAAAATGTGAGAGAATTTTTGGTTTTGATGCAAATGGTTTATATCTTTACTGCGCGGGACAAGAAATGCCATGCGGTAAAGAAGAATGTATTGAGGTAAAAAACCCATCAGACCCAGAAACTGTTACGAAAATTTGCAAAGATATTCTTGATGACAAGGGTTTCGGTTTTTGCCAAGTTGATATACATGTGCCTGAACACTTAAAAGAAAAGTTTGAAGAGTTTTCACCTCTATTTGTTGTAGATAGCGTTCCAGAAGATTTGGTACCTGAACACATGAAAGAATATCAAAAAGCCACAGGGAGAAAACATCTAAAAAATAATAAAAAATTACTCGGGGTTACCAACGCAAAAAAGATATTGTTATATACACCTATAATAAAATGGCTTATTGAGCATGGTTTGCGGGTTACAGCTATTCATAATATTTTAAAGTATGAACCTGGAAGACCTTTTGAATGGTTTCCAAAAGAGGTGTCCGACGCAAGAAGAGATGGTGATATAGAGGTTATGCTGGAAAAATTAAGTAAAGCTTTTGATGAAAACAAAAATGGTGCTATCGTAAACCTTACTAATGAATTAAAACAATTTCCTGATATATTAAAAATTATTGAAGAGAATATCCCGAATGGGGCCGCCCCCTCCGATAAAGACACTAAAGTATTGCTTGAAAAACTAAAACCAAAGTATAAAGGTTGTAAAGAATTGGGCGATACTTACAAACTAAAAGGAAATTCATTCTATGGAAAAATGATAGAAGATAAGGAAAAACACAAGAATACAAGGTATACTCAGGATGAAATTGAGGTTGATAAAGCATTAAGGTCCCCATTTTTTGAAGATCTTACAGAAATAAACGAAACATATGAAATAGTAAAAAGAAAAAGGCAAATAAAAATAGACAGGCCCTATCAATGCGGTATCGCGGTGTATCAGCTAGCCAAACTTCGTATGTTGGAATTTTATTACGATTTTGTTGATAAATATGTAGATAGAAAGGCTTTTGAATTGATACAAATGGATACTGATTCTCTGTACATGGCAATTTCGGATAAAAACTTTGATAATATTATAAAACCCGAAATGAGAGAAGAATATTTTAATGGAGGAAAAGAAAAATTCCTTTCAACCTCGAAATATCACGACAAGACACCAGGACTGTTCAAAAAAGAGTTTGATGGTATTAGAATGATTGCACTTTCATCAAAATGTTATTATGCAGAGGATGAAAATGGAAAGGTAAAGTATAGTTGTAAAAGTATAATTCATAGGCAAAACGAAATGAGTTGGGATAGGTACATGTCAGCTTTAAAGGGGTCAATTGATATGGCAAAAAACACAGGATTTAGACTCAATGACAATCAAATTGTGACATATACCCAAATTAAAAAAGGATTGAATGGGTATTATGATAAAAGAAGGGTTGATGAGGATGGAATTCACACATACCCCCTTTATTAAAACGGAAATCATTTCAAAACAGAATCAGGAGGCAGTTCGGTGTCATCTGGTACAACTTGAAGCTCCTCCCTTACAAAACCTCGTCTTGGCCCGTCTTGTAAAAAATATAAAACAGGTTGATTGGGAAAAACCTTACTTCCAGAAATATAATAAACTTTTATGCTCCAAATAGGATCTGTGGCTCGTCTTTTTTCACCACCCTCAAGCTCACCCGGAGATAATAAATATCTAACACTTACATCAATTGGTAATCTAATTTCATCAAAACCGACAACTCGCTTAGTTCCTCCCGGTAGTTGGTAACTTTTAGGTTTGATATCAACCTCTTTCATTTTTATGGCACCCCAGGGTTCTTTACCGGTTATTCTAGTTGGTGTATTATTCAAAGTTTTTAGAATATCAGGTAATCTTTTTACCCATACTCTTGATCGGGCAGAGCCCTCCCCGCCTTTGGCGGACCTTTCATCGCCGATCATTTCTTGAGCATATTGATGGCTAAATAATTTTTCACTTAATGTCCTATTTGCTCTTTCCACAAACGCTTGGGCTCTATGGTTTCCAGCTTCACTTCTTTGTATTTTCACATTATGGTAATTCATAAGTTTTGAAACCTCGCCCATAAATTCCTTTCCAGGATCAACCATTAATGTTTTAGGATATTTCAATCTTCTAGAATATATTTTTGTAAAAGCTTTGGATATCTCTCGACTTTCTTTTGAGGTTAATGCTTCAGCATCTTTGTATCTACTTGCCACATCAACAACAACTAATGCATATTTATATGTTTTTATTCCAACTCTATCATGCGGTAAAAATAATAAATCTGCTTGGTGAATATGATTAGGTTTATCTACCACCCAGTGCGGTCTAGGTATATATTTGGGAGTTGAAAGATATATTTGCCATATTGCTTGTTTCTCTAACCATTGTTTTGCTTCATTTTCACTTACTTTCACTTCGTGGGAGGGCTTCGCCCGATTTGCCCTTTCAGCTAATTTAGAAATTGCAGAATATCCTTTCCAATATCCTTCAGTTGAATAATATATTTTTGAAAGTATTTTTTCGCTACTCATTTAAAGATTAACCAAAGTATCTTATAAATTAATATGACAGCCGTATCTGAAAAAATTAGCCCAAACAGGATTCCGAGAGTACCGCTGGGTTTGAAAGAGGAATCAATATTAAACAGAATTACACTAAATCCTTCATCAGCCAACCCTGGAGAAACACTAT
The DNA here is from genome assembly GCA_949710005.1 of Ricordea florida. Taxonomy (NCBI): domain Eukaryota; kingdom Metazoa; phylum Cnidaria; class Anthozoa; order Corallimorpharia; family Ricordeidae; genus Ricordea; species Ricordea florida. Next base: position 69,541 of record OX453287.1, on the reverse strand, counting down.
ACTTAAATATTCCAAAACTTACCGAGAATTTAGTTATTGTTCCCGGAAGTGTATCTCTGGTATTTAACTTGAATGTTGAGGGGCATGAAAATAACACCCTTGTGAATAATGTGGGTAGTAACCTTGTTTCCAGACTAAAGGTTCTTTTTGGAGGTGAAACAATACAGGACACACAAAGATACGATCTATTTCAAACATACCACGATCTATTCTTAACGGATGAAGAAAGAGACGATCGATTAAAGCAGGGTATTTCTTCTGTAAACATGAGGAAACTCAGGGCAAATGCGGGTGATAAAGTAGACACAGATGCAAAGGAAGTAGCACTTGCAGTAGTACATAACACCAAGTACCAAATCCAACTAAAACATCCTATTCTAAACGATCATGGGGTTTTCTACCCAAAGGCATTAGATCATCAACTAATATTTGAGATTACACTCGCCCCAGTTAACGATATTGTTGTTTATTCAGATACAACAAAGACTCCAAATTATAAAATCACAAACCTTGAGTTGGAATATTCTTGTATATCAAGCGAATACTTAGCTCGTGAGGCACAAGCGGCTTATCAGATTGGTAAGGGATTCTTTTATGAAAACGTCACTCTACACAAAACTTTCACCATATCCAGACCCACAGATACTGTTATAAACCAGCATATTAATCTACCTAGAAGGTCAATTACGGGGATATTATGTTTGTTTATATTACCATACGCCGGAGGAACACGAAATTCTGAGAATTTTTTCAATCCAGGCATCACCTCAATCAATGTTGATGTTAATGGTGTTCCAAATCGTTTATACTCAAAGGGAATGGTACAGTCAGACCTTTGGGAGTCGGTAAAGAAACGTTTTGGGAGAAATGACATGAAAGAAAAGCATTTTTATAATAATAAGTTTGCTATGTGGATCGATTTGAGAACTAACCCAGATAATACAATTCATGGAGGAGGTCTAGCATTAAACAACGCACAAGACGGTATAAAAATAGAAATTAGAAGAATGCCTTCTGGTTCTGGTATTATTAATTGTTACATGTTTGTTGTCGCTGATGCATTAATGGAGGTTATGAATTCAAACTTAAGATCAATCATGTACTAACTTAAAATGGAAGAATTACGAGATAAAATTCCTTTTCATTGTATCATAACCGGACCAACAAATTGCGGAAAAACAAAGTACATCATAGATCAACTCCGAGGACCATTCCGAAAATTGTTTGAATTCATTGTTTTAATTTGCCCAACTTATGCTAAAAATAAAACATATCATGGTTTTGCTAGAGGAGATAAACGTTTCTTTGTACTATCACCAGATGCAAGTAACGTTGATGAGATTAATGAGTTATTAACTGATTGTCAAACTTTATTCTCCGGAACAAATACACTAATAATTTTAGATGATTGCGCTGTTTCGGGTGATCTGAAGAAAAGATCAAACAAGTTTATAGATTTAGCATTTTCCGGAAGGCATCATGGATTATCAGTTTGGGTTCTCACTCAACAATTAACTTCGATAGCCAAACCATTCCGCGAAAATGTGGCTTGTGTGGTATCATTCCATAATCCATCGCAAAGGGGGATGAAGATGCTTTTCGAAGATTATGGGGGTGATTTAGACCCTGAAACCAGTAAAAAGTTTGTTCAACTCTTGAAAACTGAAAAATATTCCAGACTATGTTTGTGTTTAAGGTTTCCATTTCAATGTTATTTGGAAATCCCTTCGGGTTAGCGGTCTAAAAGAATCTTTGTATTATTAGAAAAATATAAGATGACAGATTCTCCGGAAGATTATATTGGCCCCGCCAAAGAAGTAAAGACTGACCACCGGGATGAACCCGAAATGAACGAACTTGAAATTAAACAAGAATCACTGGCTATTCTAGCATCTCTTGGAACTACAAAAGAATATTTAGGGGTTGATATGAGTTTGGGTGATGTAAAAAAATTATCAGTAAAAGACATTGAAAAATATTATAATCGTTATCAAGCGGTATTGGGTAAGAAAATTAGTGGCGGGTTAGTAGATTCATCCCTTCAATTGGTTTCACAAGTCATTTCTTATGTGGTTCCGGTGGATGATATAGAATCTCTTTGTTCAGATTTGAAGAATGATGATTTGGTTAATCGCGAACTAACAAACATTGTTGGGATATTAGTATTGAAAGCAGGAAGGTTTGCAGCACTTGCTAGCGGGGTGTTTCAAGTTGCTAAACACGTTAAATTCAAGAAAAATCAACAAGTTTCAAGTGCAATTACAGATAACGCTAACACAACTGAGAAGGCCACTAAGAAAGATGCTGGAGGTACTGATACTGTTTACTAATCACAACTTATTTAAAGATTCTTTACTTTGTGAAATAAAATAATGTCTGACCGAACTGAACGAACTGAAGGAGGAACAGAAGTTGAGCAAATTACAAGAGATCCTCCGCAGGGAGGAAAAAGGGTAAAAAATCCTAAAAAAGTAGAAGCTGGTAAGAAATTAGCTGAATATCACAAAAGAGCAAAAGAAGCGTTGGTTAGGGAGCAAATGAAACTCGAAAAGGACCGACTGAAGGGGGGAGAAGAAAAGGAGAGTGAAGATAAAACAGAAAATGGAAACCGACAGAATGGAGGAACAGCATGGCTTCCAGAGCTATCATTTACGACTGTTTTATCCATTATTGGAATAGGATTTACCGCATTTGATATGTTTATGAGATACCGAACGAAGGAAGGAACACGGCAAAAGGAGGAACGAATGCCTGCTTGTCCCGCAGTATCTCAAATTCCTGCGCCACAATCACAAAAAATGGGGATGATATAATTACTACATAATGTTATCAATTTAAAGGTTTCTCACTGGTGTAGTAAAAAAATTATGTCAAACGAAAATAAACTTGTGAAAACAGTTACTGATTCGGCCGTCCTTATCGGATTAGCCGCTGGAGTTGGTTATGTAGCTAAAAAAATGATGAAAGAATCATTTATGAACGATCCATCCTCGAGTGTTACAAATTATGCAAAGTGGGTCGTTGTACTTTCGGGTAGTATGTACCTAAAAACATATTTAGAGGATCAAAATATTTTACCAAAATAATTATGGCAACAATAGCAATGATGTTGGGAGGAGCTGTATTAAATGCAACTGCCTTTGTTGGCGGATCATATCTTGCAAAATATCTATCTGGTGGCGGGGCCTCCGATACAGAGAAAATACGACACGATAAAGCACTAGAAAAATATCAAAAAGATTATGCTGAATATCAGGAAAAAAGACAGAAATTAATCGATTGGGAAATGAAGAAAAAAGATGAAAAATATCAAGCTTCAAAAAATATATCAAAAACAAATGAAGCTTTAGAATTGTACAGTGAGACACACGAACCAAAATTTGCGGATTATTACAGACCAAGCGATAATCAAAAGGCGGGTGAAATGGCATATGTGGGGGGAGGGATGTTGGCATTGGGGTATGCGGCTAGTAAATTATTATAAAATATAACATTATTTTTGTTATGTAACCAGTAATTAGGTTATATAACATAATTTTTTATTTCTTATTTAGTTCACATAAGGCTTCCGGAATCTGAATCTTCTTCATTTTCCATAAAATTGGAAGCTGATTCGCTGTTAGAAATAATTATTTCGGGATTATATTTTTTACTGGGAGCTAATCTTTTCATTTCAATTTTTGGTTCTACAATAGCATCATAAATTTTTACTTGAAGCGAAATACAAGAACCAATAAATATTGATTCAATTTTTATACTGCATTCTGCATGGCACCCTTTATTCATTAAATCTAAGGGTTCTATTAATTCATCATCTTTCATATTATAAAATTTAGTTAGAAATTTGTCTTTATAGCAAATTAATTTTGCATATAACGTTGGACCGCGGTCAGGAACTCTACGCATAGAACTTTTCCCGTTTTCATCTGTAACTTTTACCATTTTCCAATATAAAGGATTTAAACCACCCCTGGTTTTGGTAAGATCTTTTCTTTCCAAGTCAAATCTGTCAATTTTTTCTCTATTATCAACCAAATGATCAATACAACAATCCACTATTTCGTTAAAAGTATCAATCCATTTTTTCTCTTCGGGTGTGGGTTTATTTCCACTCCATAAACACAAAGGAAAAGTATATCCTGTAATTTTATTTGTTTCTTGACTTCGATTTTCGGAAACTCCATATGAATACAAACGCCCAGTTGGAATAACAAGTTCTCCTTCAGTTCCGTCTTCATTTTTTGTAAAAATCTTAATTCGTTTAAATTCAATCTTTGGTTTGCTACCGGGAATTTCACCTAAAATTGGTTTAGAAAAGATCATACTTTGTTTTGGGATATAATTATTAGTATTTATTAATTGGGTGTTTTCATTAGGCATTTTATTTTATTTTATTTTATTTTATTTAAAAAAAAATCAATTTTATAATTTCGAAATAGCGTTAGATCTAAAGATTTCTTACTGATGAGTAAAAATCATGGCAGAATTACCAGAAGATGATCCCATTGGATTGGGTAAAGAAGAAAATCCTGATGATTTTGATGAAAAAGATCCACTAACCGGTAGAAAACCATCAAAAATACCAGTTCGAGTAACATCCACAACCAGAGATTATTATAATGAGGGTGCAAGACCTAAAATCAAATCAGGATATAGTAAATTACAAAGTGTAGAAATAGAATTAGAGGAAATGAAAGAAAAAGAGGATCAATATGAAAATAGGATGGAAGCTTTGCAATATATAAAAATTTTTTTCCCTGAATTTAATACTTTTGAAGCCTCTTTTACATCATTTTTTGATAGTGAAGGAAATACAAATGTGATTTTGAGTAATAGAAGTAATGCTAAACCTCACATATTGATTGATAAAAATGGGAAAATAAACACTAAAGGTTTACCAAACACTATATTAAAAGAGATTGGTGGTGATTATGATACACTTATTTCAAGAAATTATAATACAGCATTACAATTGAATGAATCTAATAAAAAAATTACGGAATTAATATCAAAATTGAATAAAAAGAATGAAGAAATTAAGGATTTAAATAATGCACTAGTTGGTTTAAGTGCAACAAATGAAGGGGAGATACAAAGTAATATTCTTAATGATGAAGAGAGTAAAAGAATCATAGAGGAAAAAACAGCCACAATCGAAGAACTTGAAAACTTTTTATCTGTTGCTATAGAAAATAGGGCGGTGGCTAAAGCAGATGTTGAAAAACTTAAAGTTGAATTGAATCAAACAAAAAATGAACTGGAAAAATATAAGAATGGGCAGTCAAATTTAACAACTTTAGAACGTAGTAATGAAAGATTAAAAGCTGAAGTTGATAAATTTAGAGAACTAGCAAGAAAGAGTATTATTCACAACCAAGAACAAATATCTGAGATTGAGAGTAAAAATGAAGAAATTATTAGAAATCTACCATTACGAGAGCGTGTAAAGTACATCTTCAAAAAGTATGGTTTTACAGTCTTTTCTATTGTAAGTGCTGTAGGTGTAGTAATTGGTGTTATCGTTTCTAATCTTTCTGGGGGTATATCCAGATTAGGTAAAGGTGTTGGTAATGGGTTGAAAGCTATTGGTAAAAAACTAGGTGAAATATTACCAGGGATGGTTGGCGCAATTGTAAGCTTTCTGTTCAAAACAGCTGGCGAGGTTATTGGATTTTTAGGTAAGAACGCTTGGCTTTTGATAATGGCTGTGGTTCTATATTTTGTGGAAAGGGTAAAGAAGAGACGGTAACAAAATTTAAAGGTATCATGTTGATCAGTAAAATAAAATATGGATGATTACAATAGAATTTACGGCGTAGCCTGTCCTGAGCAAAGCTCTATTTATCCACGATTACCTAATAATTCAGATCCAAATAATTTTAGACTACAAAAATCATGCGAAGTGCTACAAAATCTTGAGAAGGAAATTAAACATTATGAGGATGTAAGGAAAAAATACAATAGAGCTAGGGGAATCTTTACAAAAATAAGTGTTTGTAGTGGGGTGTTTTCAGTTATACTATCTGCAAGTGGACTTGGAACTTCCCTTACTGGTTTTGGCGCTGTTGTTGGTGTGCCATTAGGGGCGGTGGGGGGCATTTGCGGAGCAATATCGGTTGGTTTTGGTGCTGCTTCTAAAAGAATTTCGCATAAAGTTAGTAAACATGAACAAACAGTTTCTTTGGCAAAAGCAAAAGTAAACACCATTCACGACTTGGTTTCAAAAGCACTGAAAGATAACTCTATATCCGACCAAGAATTTTCTCTAATTTTATCAGAGGTGGACAAGTTTGAAAAACTAAAACAAGAAATCAGACAAAAAACTCGTAAAGATACAGAAAAAAACTTAAATATGAATCAGATAAGAAGAGAAGTTCGCGAAGATCTATTAAAAGAATTAACCGGAGGGAAAGAACATTAAAAATTTCATACGAGAGAACAGAAGTGGGTTGTAATTGTTTTGCGGGTGTTAGAAATACCAGTGAATCGGGCGAAGATTAATACTTTACATCTTATTCTTAATCGATCTAAAGGTCGTATTATCTGAAACACAAAAGAATAAGATGTTACTCGCAGACTTTAAAAATATATACCCAAACGCCAATCTTGATAAATTTACATTTATTAATGACTCATATGGCGGATACATTAAATGGAAAGTTAATGGTATGACTGTTATGTCAAATGATGATCCTACTGGAAAAACATGGACTGATGATCTTTCTACTAATTTGAAAACATTATTATGGCAAGATTTGGGCTTGGAAAGTATTAAAGTTGGTTCTTTTCCAAAAAGTTTATCAATAACCAAGCAATCTTATCCAATACCGGCTGTTAATTTTGATGACTTTACAACTGATTTAACAAAAATGCTAACCTTGCTGGATATTTACGTTTCAAATACAAAGAAATTTACCGCAAAGATGAGAAACATATTTACATCTCAAGTTGTAACATTCAAATTTGGAAAGCAAAGTAGAAAATGGTTAAATGGCCCTGATATGAATTATTGGCCACAGCAACTTAACTTTTCGGTATGGTGCGCAACATCTGGATGCGGTATAAGTCCCTTTGAAAATCTAAATTATCCCAAAGTAGTGAGTAGTTTCATTAAGTTTCATGTGTATTTCACAATAAGAAGAATATTGTATGAAATGAAACTACCTTTACCCGATGAACAGCCTTTTGTAATAAATAATAATCCATATAGTAAAGTCGCATATCAACGTTTGTGCGCAGAATTTGGGATTGGTAATAATTCTGACTTTAGATGGAAAGGTGGAAGAAACAACGGGTTGGGTGATATATTCCTTGATTACGGCTCAGGATATCGTGGAAGGGGTGGAGGATATCAAAATGTACATGTAGTAAGAAATTATGATGTTGAAGCAGATCAATGGCCCGGTGAGGGTGGTAAATTTGCTGATGATGGTGGTAAGAAACAAGATGGAAATTTAATATCATTTATCCGCAACGATGACTTTTCTACTTTCAAATATGCATGGTTTATCCCTACAAGCGGGCATGGCCTCACTAAAGCCGGGCTTGGTAGATTAAATCGATCCGCCGAAGCTTTTGTTTACTGCATATTGGGGGCGCAAGTTAATACTAGAAACTCGATTTATGGTAATGGGGGTGGGGCGATTGAAACGCAACAAGAATTCTTGGCCTTATTTGAAAGTAGCGTTATAGAAAATGATATTTCTAAATCTATTCAAAATTACCAACAATCTGTTCAGGAAACTAAATTAAGACTTGATTTGGCAATCGCTCCTGGTGTTTGGTTGATGCCAAGTAATATGATTGTCAATACAGAGAGCGTGGTTGGATATAATAACAAGTTGGTTAAAGCTACAGATGATATGAATTTTGGGGTAAATAATACATTAAATACTGAAACAAAAACTGTTGGAATAAACCATAATTTAGGATATTCAAAGGTTTCTTTACCTCATAAACCCGAAACAAAACCAAAACCTATAATTCCAAAAGAAGAAACACAAACAGATACCAAACGGAGCGCGGAGCCAGAAAATAAATCCTACCTTCAGTCGGAACATGAAGATAATCTGATAGTATTTATGGTTTTTATTGGTGGATTAGCTTGGTTTTTATTTCGTTAATCAGTCTAAAGACCTCCCCTCTACGCGGAAAAAATGTTAAGCATTACCATGTATGATTCAGAAACTAGAATTTATTTAGATCCTCCTCTGAAAAATCTTCGGGAGATACAGCTTCTGGATTGCAATATAAAAACTAAAAGATTGATTAATTTCAAGGAACAGCAGGTATTGTTTCATTTTGAGAATCAGCCTATAATAATAATACAACCCGGTACATATTCTCTTCGTAATATTCAATCTTTCTTTCTAATAGATACTGATAGGGAAAAGATAACAATAATTGAGACTGATACTGTTGACTATCTATATTCAAATAAGAAATCCAACATTAAACTTTCGAGAGGGTTGGCTATTGGTTTAGGAGTTCCTGAAGTCATAAAACCAGGTAAATTATACCCCATAAATATTCAGATTAAGGAACCTCTGAGACTTATGTGTAGTATAGTGGATAATAAATCTTCATATATGAATAAAACTAAAAATGGAGAACTTGTGAAACTTTCACCATCAACTCTACTCGCAAACATCCCATCAAAGGATTATCCAACAATTCCAATTCGAAAATATGATAGTGTAATAAACCATTTTGATTTAAACATCTTAGACTATGAATGGAAAAAACTTGATCTTAAGGGTTCACCCATAACTTTTAGTTTAAGATTTAGTTAAAGTTTTTGTTATGTAACCATTATCCGCTTTGCGTTGAGGGCGAAGCCTGATATTTGGGTTATATAACATAATTAGTTTTACCTAGACATAAATTTTTTCCACATCTTCAAACATATTTCTAACTGGTGGTGAGATTGAAAAGTATGAAGATATCCCATCCTTTACATGTTTTTTTATTTTTTTGTAAAACTTATTTTTATCTGGAATAAATATATTAAAACTAACCGCAAACGAAATAATAATTATTTCTAAATTACTATTAATTTCTTTTTTATTACTAATCTTAATTGCTTTTTCAAAATACTCTTTATCAAAATTAATATCTTCTTTAATATCGTGTACTTTTACTCCTTTTGTAATAAATTCATCATCACCATTACCCAAGCGGTAACAAATTTTATAACCAAAAAATACTAAATTCTTTGTTGCCTCAACAGCATTTAAACTATTTGGCATACCAATAATCGTTAAATTATCATTCTCTTTTACACAAATTGATAAATCTTTATTTACTTCATTAAAGAAATCTTTTGAACATTTTTCTTTATTATCGTATTGAACGGTTAAAAATTTTATATTCATCTTTTTTTATTTTATATTTATATCTTTAAACTATAATTCATTTTTTTATTTATTTAATTCTACATTCCTTACTCCTCCACATTCTTTACACTTTTGTTTTTGTTTACCGTGCTCGCATATTTGTGACCCTCCACATTCTTTACAATATGCCTTTTGTCTGTTGTGTATACATATTTGGGATCCTCCACATTCTTTACAATGTGTTTTCTGTTTGTTGTGTATACATAATTGGGATCCTCCACACTCTTTACAGTGTGTTTTTTGTATGCTGTGTTTACAAAATTTTGATCCTTTACATTCTTTACAACAATATTTAATTCTTTTGTGAATACATAATTGCGACCCGCAACACTCTTTACAATAATATTTACACTTTTTATGGATACAATAATATTTATTATTAATATCCTCTTTTTTAATTTCGTTAATTATTTCCTCCTCTGAAAAATTTTTAATGCTTTTAATTAAATTTTTTTTATTCATTTTTGTTCGCCCTTTAATTTTCAACTCTTTTGCAATATTTTTTAATTGGTGAAAAAGTAAATCATCCACTTGTTCCATGTTTAATAAAAATTCTTATAAATCTTTAAACCTCAAATTCGTCTTTTTTTAAAATTAAAAATTAAATTCGTTTTTTCAAATTTTTTGTAAAAAGTTAAATAAAAAAATTAAAATCGTTTTTCAAAATTTGTAAAAAAATTAAATAAAAAAATTAAAATCGTTTTCAATAAAAAAATTAAATTCGTTTTTTCAAAAATTTGTAAAAAATTAAATAAAAAAGTAAAATCGTTTAATTTTTACTGTAATATAGTAGTGCTCCTGGCGTTCTTTTTACTTTATATCTGGCATTCAGATGTCTATATACTGCCCATAATAGTGGTCATAATAATAATAAAGTTATTTGTCCAGGGAACTCACATCACCAGAGGTTTTATTCAGTGAGGTCCTGTAAAATAATAGTTTACATTTAAATTAACAAATATTTAAGAAGTTTAAAAATTTACGCAAAGGGGTATGGGAATAACAATTTCGACAAAAAAACTACATTTTTCACTGCTTGCTTAAAACGTATAAGTGACTTAATATCGCGTATTGATTTGTTTGGATTGTTTCATTCAGCAAATCCTTGATACAGAAGGCGCTGTTTGCCATAATTTGGTCTAATTCTTGGATTTGCCGAGTGTATTGTAGGAATGAATGTCACAGTTTCTCTTAATACCAAAATTTAAATCCAGGAGGCCATTTACATATTTAAAAACGAAGATGCAGAGGTGAAATATCCAGCGTTTTTCAAGTGTTGGCCAACAAATATGGGTTATTGACCAAGCGTGAGGTCAAGATGGCTGGATATTGGCTAAGTTCTTTTTTTTGCGTTTTATGGACCGAGACGAAGTCGAGGTCCATAAACACGCAAAAAAAGAACGAGGTCAATATCCAGCCATCTTGACCGAACAAGCTTGGTCAATAAAGGATTTATTATTGTACTCGAATCGAGCAAACTCCCACGTGTTTCAACGCACTTTATTAGTTTATAACGAAAACTCGTCTAGAAAAGCGGTAAAACCTGAGAAAAAGTTACAAATAAACTTATAACCTTTAAATCTTACAACAAATATCAAAAGTGAAACAACAAAACACTTACAACATGGTGTTTTATGCGTTTTAACAATGCTCTTCTCGAATGTGGCGACGGCCATGTTTTTTCTTTTTCCCGCCCCTAATGCATTCTGGTCCGACACAGGTATCCCAACAAACCATTAAATTTTGTGATCGCGAGATAATAAAAACTACAATTCCGATACACCGGAGGGGTCAAATGTCGAAGCGATCACTGTCCTAATGTCAACTTATCAAGAGAAACTAATTTTTCTTCACACTCTTCTTGAATTCTGTGTCTGCATCTTCACGCTTGAAATCTGCAGGAACCAGTACAGCTAAACGATGAACACTTCTAGAGACAACAATATCTCTTGCACCATTGTAGTGTTGAACTTTCTCTCCCACCTTGTAAGACTTGTATCTAACAGTGACTTGTCGTACCTTTCCACCAGCACTTGGGTATACTTCCTTCACTTGTCCCAATCTGTCCTCTCCTCTCAGTGTATTTTTGTCTGCGATGATGACTACATCTCCAGGTTGAAGATTGCGTTCCGCTGTATTCCACTTCCTCTGAACTATCAACGTAGGGGCATAAAGCTCCGTCCATTTTTCCCAAAACTCATCCGCTATCGCTTGGACAATGCGATAACGTGTGTTGATGCAGGATCCTTGAGGCTGCCATCCGCGTGGGTTGACAGCAGTAGCTCGTCCTAACAACAAGCTGTTGGGTGTCAATATGTTCAGTTCGGAATCAATGCTTGGTAGTGATCCAATTGGACGTTCATTCAGTAGGTTGGATACTTCACTGCACAGCGTTTGGAATTCTGGAACCGATAGACGTTGGTTATGTACAGCAAAATGAATGGCTCGCTTCGCGCTCTTCACAAGGGATTCAACAGCACCTTGATACCAAGGACTGTCTGCTGGTCCAAACACCCAGGTTGTACCCTTGGCTGCACTATTTCTTTGCAGGCTGTCTATGTCGATCTTCTCCCAGGCTTCCTTGAGTTCTTGTTCTGCTCCTACTAGCTGTGAACCTTGGTCGCTGTATATCCTCTCCGGCCAACCTCGAAGACTGGTGAATCTGCTAAGAGCCATGAGAAAGGAACTGGTATCATATCCATACACAGCTTCTATATGGACTGCTCGCATAGTAAGATCAGTGAAGATAACACCATAGGCTTTGCCATTAACTCTTTTTTGCACTTCGCCACGTACTGTGTAGGGACCGAATAAATCAAGCATCACATGATTGAAAGCTGGAGAAGGTTTGAGTCGGGCATCAGGCAATGGACCCATCTCTTGTTTGGAAAAGGTAGCTTCTCGCAACTTGCAGAGTTGGCAATTCTTCTTGACAGAGCTTGCTAGTTTACTGCCATGTGGTACCCAGTAGTACTGTCTGAATCGAGCCAAGGTTGCATCTCTCCCTCTGTGACCTTCACGGTGGGCACGATCCATGAGTAGACGCGTTCCAGGATGGCAGGTAGGTAACAGCTTCTGGAGGGTTGAATCTGCTGACATAACATTGTTGTTCCGCAACCGTCTGCCTACCACCCAGAGACCATCTGCATCAAGCACAGGCCTTAGTGTGTGGTACCGACCATTCTTCTTTTCAACATCATGATCGATAGACTTCTGTATGTCCTTCACGACAAATTTTTCAGCTTCTTTCAAGTCTTGAGCGGACATGGCACAACTCTTTCCTCCAGCAAACGACTTCTTCTTTGCCATACCTTGTAGCCTTGCTATGACCCATATGACACGATTTATGTTGCTGAACTTCTTGTAGTGGATGAGTGAGGTATGTGTCTTGACTTCAGTAACAGCAGTGTTGCAGAGCTTCTTCTCTCCAGGTAAAGTATCTTCCCGCTGCAGACCATACTTCAGTCCCCATTCTTCGAACGGCTTATTCAGTACTTCAGGGCCATTCCACCACTGTGAGTCGCTGTCGAGTTCTGCTGGAGATCGTCCACGCGTCAACCAATCAGCTGTGTTGTTCTTCCCTGGTAGCCAAGCCCAGTGTAGTGACAGACGAACAATGGGCTGGTGTAACAGCCATTTCCGTTTCCGTTCGCGGTGCATTAGTTAGATCTCGAATTTTAGTTTTTAGTGAGCACGAGGTTTTGATTATTACGCTTATTACGCCGCTCCATTTTGTGATTCGTTAGAGTTTGAGGGAGAAAAGAGGTAAGGTTTTCTTAGTTTTGTGCTATTTGATTTGTGATTAGCTGGTCCTGGAATTAGTTCATCGGTATCCTACAAGAACCGTGTTGTTGTTGTTTTCAGTTTTTACGTGGTTTCAACGGAATCAATAAATGGACGAATAATCTCAAGCGGTGGTTCTGTTGATCCTCAGTAATTCCCTACTTCCTACGGCCTAACTGGGGTTGGAGTTCAGTTCGATTTAAACCCATGACCTTCCCCAGCCGTAATACCCAGCATGACATATCACCATCTGTTGCAGCTTGGATCTCGCCGATTCTGACTCCCTCATACACCTTGAATCTGGTACTGGTTTTGTTAATCATGCTAAGAACTGTTTCAGAGTCGACCAGTTGTAGAACTTTCTCGAACTGGAATCTCATCTCCCTTTCTATCACCCTCCTTCCTCTCTTGGACAGGACAACTGCATTGAGTTCCATTTGAGGTGTACTGAGCTTGGTCATCGGTGCGATCCGACACTTGGCCATGATGAGTTGACAGCGATAGCTCTCATCTTCTAGTTGCTATCTGGCGTAGGCTGCGAAACCGTAGGCCATGTCACTTCCATCACTTAGAATGATCAGCCACGGTGAGCCAACAGCTCCCGGAGGTTGGACACAGCGGTTCAGGTACAACTGTTCCAATTGAAACATGTCTTTGAAGAACTGGATCCATTTGTCACGTAGATGATCAGGCAGGGGATCATCCCAACCCAAGTTCAATAACCACGTTTCTCGTAGATAGATTTTACCTCGTAGTGTGAACGCACACACCAGTCCTAATGGGTCGTAAATCTTCATAACCTGACCAAGTACAATTCTCTTCGTCAGCACTTCTGGAATGTGCTCAGGGATATCTTCTGGACGCAAATTAGGACTTATATGTTCAGATTTTTTCTTCTTGCTGAAATTCAGGTTGACTTCGTAAACCATTGTGTCTTCCATGGGATCCCATCCGATACCAAGAATTCTTAGGTTGTCTTGACTTCTTTTCAGCAGTGTCACTTGCTTTTTGCTTGATTCAGTTTCGAGGCGTCCCGCTTGACTTGGCTTAGATTTTAGACTGCTGCGTTGAGAAGGCTCTCCGCTGAACTGCCAGCACTTTATCTTGAATCCTCCTTTGTCCAAAATTGTTTCCGTCTCTTTGGCGACGCTGAATGCTTCATGCTTTGAAGGAAATGAGTCGATCAGATCATCTACATAACTTGAATTCTGTACAAGGCTCGCTGCCCGTGGACTTACATCTTTGAAACATTCTGCAGTCTTGTAGAGCGCCTCTGCGCTTATGGCTGGAGCAGGTTTGTCACCCATGTTGACACGCTGTATGACATACACGTCAGGTTCACGTGTGCGGTCTAAATCTCGCCAAAGGAATCGATGACAATGCTGCTCCAATGGCTTCAATAGCACAGAGTTGAACATCTTCTTGATGTCACCTATGACAGCTGTCTGCTTCTCTCTCCATCGAAGCAGAATTCCTAGTAGATTGTTCATGTAACTGTCTGGACCTTTGGCAAGATAGGAGTTAAGTGAGACTCCTTGAAATACTTGACTTGAGTTAAATACAATCCTAACTGGAGTTGACTGTGACTTAGAGTTCACCACCGCGAGATGAGAGATATAAAACACAGGACCTTTCCAGTTGTTGGTTTCTTCACGTGTAAGCTTCCGAGCTACATCACGATTCACCATGTCTTCCATTTGTCGTTGATAAGTCTCTGACCACTGTTTGTCTTTGCTCAGAGTGCGTTCGGTGCTTCTCAGAGTAGAATGTGCTGCGCTGTAGTTGTCAGGCAATGTCAATGGATCTGAGATCCATGGATAGCTTGTTATCCAACACTGTCGTTCTTCATCGTACTCAAGGTTCTCTTGAATTTGTTTCAGTTCCTGTTCTTCTTGAAACGAGTAAGTATGTCCAGTGATTGGGCACTTGCCGCAACGACACCCACCACACTTCGGTGTGGTTTCTGTTCCGAGTTCCTCGCCTTTAATGAAGTTTTCAGTGTTAGTGTCAACTTTTGAGCTAGTGATATTCACAAAGATTTCTTGTCGGCTGTCCTCACTTCCTAAAGCATCAACAACTGCTGGATGGAATTCAAAATGATCACGTGTAAGAACACGATTCACATCTGTCTTGATTACAGAATTGTGAACAGTCTTTGCAAGATTTGAATCCAGAACAGTCTTCTCTCTGAGGCTTGGGTGAGTACCTTGAAGACAAACGCCAAACTCTCCGCTCATTACACTGAGGTTCTGTCCACTCTTTGCTTCTTCTTTCTTTGGATGAAGGCCAAAGTAATCGCATCCTAACAGCACATCCACGTGTGTGTTCTTTCTTTGTAAGCAATTTGCATCAAACTGTGGGAACAGCTCTGAGACAGTGTCAGTGTCTAGTTTACTTACTGGACCAGTTATCTTGTCCATTCCAAAGGCTTTGATGTCTACTTTCTTGCCTGTAACAGTTTGCAAAGTAAACTGATATTTGGCAGTGTCATATGTAGTTTCAATGGTTGTTACATCAAGAGTGTACTTGTTTAGTCTTTTGGCTTTTATCTTATCGGCAGCCTTATGTGTAATGTAGGTCGTATTAGAACCATTGTCACAAAAGACTGTAAGTTCCTTATTAGTTCCACTTACTTTAGCTTGTTGAATGGGATACAGAGCAAGGGATGGGCCATTTGATACATGACTAGCTCCTTCAACATGAGAGCTGATTGTTGATTTTGGTGCTTCTTTCTGTTTCTCTAATTTACACAGCAACATGTGGTGTTGTTCACTGCCACATTTAGAGCAGGGCTTCTTGTTTGGACATGTGCTTCTCTTGTGGTCTCCAAAACATAAAAAAACAAGCATTGATTTCTTTCAACAGTTCCATTTTACCATCCTTCCCTGTAATTGCTAACTTTTGAAACTCTCTGCAATCTTCTGTAGAATGCTTTACAGCATCTTTTCTGTGGGCTGGATAAGCACATTTGTAGAATTGCTTAGGAGGCTGTTGTGTAGTTGTGACATCTGTGTGATGTGTTCTTGCATTCTTGAAGGCTTCAGTTGTTCTTGGCTTGGATGGTGTTTTTTCCGTTAGTCGAGTAACAGCTTTACGTTCATGATCCAGGAACTTCATGAAGGAAGCCCAGGGATGCAACTTCTGAGCAGGAGACAAATCATGATACTTTCAAGCTTTAAGTGAGTAGGCAAAAGATTACTGACAAAGTCAACGTCACGCATGGTGAGAGTCTCTAAGTGGTTCAATTCTTCTAATTGTGAATAGGCACATTCCACTTCTTCCACTCGTCAATTAGTGACACAAGACTTTTGTAATCTTCCTCTTTGACTGGTTTTAACTTTGATAAATCGTCGAGAGCAGCCTGGACACTAGCACTGGGGTCTTCATAGTGCTCTTGTAATTTTCTCCACATAGTGTCATAAGCTGAAGGCTTGGTTACATATACAGACTTAATTCTTGCACTAGCTTCTCCTTTGACACTTCTCTTTAATTCATGAGCTAGTGCTGTCTTGTTGGTGTAGGTGTTCTCAGCGAGTTGTTTCCATACTGCCTTGAATTCTGGCCAGTCTTTTCTCATGCCAGAAAATGTGGGCAAGGGTATTTTCTTCAGCCTTACATCAGATGTAGTGTTAGAAGAAAAGTTCATTCCTGGAGACCAGTGAGCCCAGGAAGCTAACACCTGCATGTATGTTTGTATTTCCATTACTTGAAGGAAAGGTCACACCTGGATTATTGTGACTTGTAGGCCATATTGTAGGTGGTGATGTCCACTGTGCAGGGGGTATCAGTGGAGATGAGGGATAGAGAGTTGTGGGCTTCATTTTATCTTTCATCATACTTGAATGACCAATGTTCCCTTGAGGAGTAGTAGTCACATGACTGACAATTGGAATTGGTGTTTGTACACTTGACTGACCACTTGTTTGACTAACATTGTTCCTTTGTGGTGTAGAAAATATTTGACTGAAAGTTGGGTTGTAACTTGAAGGGGGTACATTGGAATGAACACTTGTTTGACCACATCCAAAGTTCCTATGAGAGCTAGACATCACTTGATTCATTGGTTGACCATAACTTATAGGATATGCACTGGGTTGAAGATTTGTCTGACTTACAATGTTCACATGACTACTGGTAGTCATAGTGGTTGATGATTGTATTCGGACATGAGATCCTAAAGTCTGATTGGGAGTTATAATAGATGACATATCTTGGTTGAAGGGGGTTGAATAATTATGTAGATCTAGAGGCTTTGTAGTTGGTTGTGTCTCCTTCAAACATTTATGTATGTCTCTTTTGAGATTACAAACAACTCTCTCCATCTCCCCTACTTGACCACAAATTTCAAGGTCCTCACCTTGAAGTAAAGAAATTTTATTTTTTATGCTCCATAATTCATCCATCAGCATATCCAGATCATCCTTATCTTCTTTCATTGTGTCCACAAACTTTGTAGAGACATTCATTTCAACAGAGGAAATTAAATTTTCAAGCTGAATAACTTTTCTTGCTAATATTGACTTCATGCTCAATATTTCAGCATCTCGAACAGATTGAGCTCTTGCACTTTTGATATTTACAAACTCTGCCATAGCAGCATCATAAACATCCTTTACTGCCTTTGAATAAGCTTCAATGTCCAAATGATTAACAACACGGTGATCCACAAACTCTTCTGGCGACACAAGAAATTGAAATTCATCGTCAATTTCACAGAAATCATCATAGGCTCGTTCTAGACTCAAGACTAAGTCATGGAGACATTCTTCATCTTCTTCTATAACAATAGCTCCTGCCAACCGTCTTGCAATCACGCTGACAGCTTGTTTAGCTTTGCTTCTCTCAGACTTCTTTTCCAAAACTGCCTCCATGTTGTTTTACTGTACTCGAATCGAGCAAACTCCCATGTGTTTCAACGCACTTTATTAGTTTATAACGAAAACTCGTCTAGAAAAGCGGTAAAACCTGAGAAAAAGTTACAAATAAACTTATAACCTTTAAATCTTACAACAAATATCAAAAGTGAAACAACAAAACACTTACAACATGGTGTTTTATGCGTTTTAACAATGCTCTTCTCGAATGTGGCGACGGCCATGTTTTTTTCTTTTTCCCGCCCCTAATGCATTCTGGTCCGACACAGGTATCCCAACAAACCATTAAATTTTGTGATCGCGAGATAATAAAAACTACAATTCCGATACAATTATATGGGATAAAACACCAAAAAATGATCCGTGTACGTGTTTATTTTCAAGGACTGAAAAGGAAGCCCGTTACATGCAAAAATCAAGTTTTCTCGTTTTCCAGCTCCATCGATACACAAACCACAGGAAATCTTTAACTGTCACGGAAAAGATTTTTCAGGGAAAAACTAAGAAAGAAAATTTTGGTAAACCGGCTTTCGCCTCGGATGAATTTTCCTTGCGGGACAAAGTCCTTATCCCGAGCGGGCAAGATAGCTCCATATTGCCCGCTCGGGTAGCCAATCACAGCGCGAGATTCGGTTCATCTTGCCCGCTCACGGAGCTAGTCATATAATAAGTATATTTAATGCTTCTGTAGACGAAGAAAAACTTGGCAAATTTAGAATGATCATGGCAGCATAGTTAGTAGAGGGGACTATGATGGCAGCCTTGTTTTGTAGTAGCTGTAGCTCACTCATAAGGGTAACATTACCCTTGTCGCCCCAGGTGTAACATTTCCGTTGTCGCCCCAGGTAGTATCAACGTAGTACCAACTCGATGAAATACTTCAATTACATTGCTGACAGACGGACAAACCGGCTTACTCATACATGTACCAGTATACAGACAGAGGGCTGGGTAGACTAACGACAAGGAGGCATGCAGCAAAAACGGCATATTCATGCGAAGGCCTATAGAGAAACAAACATATAGAATGGACAAAATGGACAAGATAGACTGACTAGGTAAACGGACAACCACAAAGACAGGCGCTTAAGCAGATACAGCTGAAGCTCTCGTAAGTGACCACTGGTCGCTTACGAGAACTCACCTACTATATGAAACTTTATAATAGTTTTATCATCTAATATTGACTGGAGTTAAGAAAACAGCCCGAAATCATCTTGTACTTAAAAACTCAAGGTCCTCGTCGACGAATGATTAGCACTCACGTTAAGTCACTGGAAATTTGATCAGGAGGTGTTTTCCTTTTCTGAAAGTGTTGAGTTGTGCCAAGCAGACTCTTTGAGTGGTCGCTTAATTACAAGAGCTCTTCATTATATAGCTTAACGGACAGTTCAAACGGGATATCACTGGACTGCCAGCAGTCCCTCTCTGGATAGTCGACCGGACGCGCGAAATAGCCGAGCGACAAAACTAGAGCGAACGAGGGGAGCGGGGCTGGGGAGAGGCCTTCGTTCGCTCCTGTTTCGTCACTCGGCTATTCCGCGCGCCCGCTCGACTAACCAGACAGGGACTGCTGGCATTCTAGGATTTCATAGAGATGGACGTATTACTAGAGCTGGTCGTTCACGAGAGTGGTCACCTGGGAAACTTCGACTGTGCCTCATAGAATGTCTGCAAAGCCCAAAATCCGCGTTTTGCAACTTTATAAAACTTAAGAGCCAAATCTGTTAATGCTTTAGTCATGACAAAGATACTCTTAATGTTTTGATTGCTATTTCGTAAACAGGTGTTTACGGGGAACGTGGATGCGTACAGTGTCGTTAAAAACGAATTCTTCGTTCCTGAAGTTGGAGCTTCTTCAATTCGCTTTGAAGTGTGGAGTAATATCCACAGTTTTGGTTGTTTGAGGGTTGAAATCTACGGTTATCAACAGTCTCTATCAAGAGGTAACTGGTTGCACTGATTTACGGAATCAACTCGCTGTTTCTATGGGTTTACCGGCGTAATAACATGAGAAGACCTTGTAAATCACGAGCCGCAGACGAATGATTTACAAGGTCTTTGAGTGTTCTCTCAACATACCAAGTGGTTTATTACGCCGATAAACCCATAAAAACTGCGGTTTATTACTTTTATAAAATAGCTTTAAATAAAAACAGAAAATGTTTCTCTTTTCTATGGCTTCACCGGCATAATAGTCCATAGGTTGTCAACCAATCAGCGCGCGCATAGTATCTGAGTTGTTTTATAAAGTGCATTACCATAATAGTTGAATTGTTAATCATTCTTACAGATGCTGTGTTTAAACGTATAGTCTGTTTTCAAGTCTGTTCTTAGAATTATAATATTTAAGGAAGTTAAATGGTTAGCGATGGGGGGCGTAGCTAGAACTTTTGAATGTGTGGTCACACTTTGTCACATCTAGGGTACCCAACAGATTGTTATGTTGACATACACTATGTTTTACTTGAATTTAACTTAATAAGAAATGACCTCACAAGGAGGGCCGCGGTGGAACAGGCACCCTTGGACCAACCCTCCTTAAACCACACCTTTATACACCTAGTAGTCTACAGCTTTTTATCAGGTGAGATGTTGTTACTGGTGCTAAGGACAAGGCATTAAATTTTGTAATCTTTAGACCATCACAAAACAAGCTTAACTATCTGATTAATATATATAGATTACTTCATAGAAAGTGCGACTGACGTACGGGGTTGTATTCACTAGTTGTTTGTGTCAAAAACCAGAACGAGCAAGGTACGAGCGAGTGAGGCCTTTTGATACAAACAGCGAGTGAATACAACCCCGTAAAAAGTACTTTCTATGACGTGAGCTCTTTATTACACGTTACAGAAAAATTTTCATTGAAATAGTTTTCTGAACACAAATTAGAACTGAGTAAAAACTCACTAACAACAGAAGCAAATGCAAATTTAATAGCAATATCGCATTGGTCCGCACTACATCAAGAAAATAAACTGCTGAAGTCATTTCCTTCATAATGGTTGAGGAATACTCTTTCATAAATAACGTATTGTTATCCGGCTTTCGTTCGAACTAGAAGCAGGAAATTGGAGAGATCTTTTGCATCTTTTCATTCTCTCTCAGCTCGTTCCTTGAAACTTAAATTTTTTTGAGCAACGAGACATCTGTCTCAATGTGTTTTTGTTTTCTTGATGCTGTACAAAGTCTACAAACTCGTCTATCGAGCAACCAACAGACTCAAACCTGGAGCTTTCCTCCGCCTTTTCCGTTTTCGCAAGAAAAATCTGGAGGAGGCGCGCCGCTAAAAAGGCGCCAAATCTGAAAAGCAATTTGAATGTAACGATGCACGATTCTGATTGGCTCAGAAAGACCTTGCGCTATCGTTGATTGCTTATACTTTCACATGTGAAACAGCTGTACGCCATTCTGATTGGCTGTATACGCTCTTTTCACATGTGAAAATAAAGCGTATAGAATTCTACAAATCAGCTTTATGGAATAAAATTATCGTGTTACCTGTAATAAAAGGATATTATATATAGCAATGCCTCAAATACTGATACTTCTCTTGAATGCAAAGATGATGTGAAGTTCCTGGGATTGTTAATCGACAACAACTTAACCTGGAAACATCATATCGATTATATTGCGTCTAAAATCAGCAGAGTTGTTGGAATTATTGCACGATTAAGGCACTGTCTTCCTTGAAATACTTTAATCCAAATCTACCGTTCTCTGATTTTCCCATGTACTTATTATGGAATTGCTACCTGGGGGGCAGCAATTCCATAATAAGTACATGGGAAAATCATTCCATAATAAGTACATGGGGCCCACCATTATCACACGTTTTTTTAACCTCAAAACAGAAATCAACTTCACTTTTTTTTCATGTATTGAATTAGTCAATTCTATCCAGTTTTTATTTTAAATTTACGCTTATTTCCCATTATGGTTTTCATTCTCGATTGTTCCATTGGTGTTGCAAGTCGCTGTCCACATTTGAGTCATTCACTGCCAGACAATTTATTATAAAGCAAGTGAAAATGAAAAGGAGGAGATTCCTAACCGAGCAAGAGTCTTAGGAAGACTTGGAGAAACGTGTTGGCGTGAAAAGAAACAAGAAGCCAGCCGTGGGAAAAGTTCCTAGTGATATCCTCGTCCAAAGAATGTAGTCCGATGCATCCGGACGATTGAAGAAATTTGAGCTATTAGACACCAGAGCTTAGATAACTTAAACGAAGCCTGTGAAAAATTCTACAACGCTCCCACGGGATCTATTTTGCTAAATTTGATGTGATATATCAAACACGAGATACAGTGTTTCATCACATATCAAACACCGAAAAGAGATTTGAAAATACGACCCGCAGCGGAGTATTTTTAGCGAAATTCGAGGTTCGTGATATGTGCTGAAACACATGTATTGAGTGTCTGATATAGCTTCTCTAACAAAATTATTTGAAAGTAGAAATTAACGATGCAATAGCAGGCCGTATTCATCAGATATCCAAACACGTCACGGCGCTTGACTTCCTTTGTCTTTCCATCATACATTATTTGAGAGTTTGATATCGATTAGCATTGCCATATGCGGGTTGTGTATTTGTCCAATTTTTAACTTTAAACATGGAAATGATAATGATGATGATGATGATTTTTTCAACACTTCTCAGGCAAATTTTCAAATTTTTTGGGAGTCCAAAAACTTAAAATCCTTAATGATATTCTCAAAGAGCCATTAACAGTCACTCTGACAGAGCTCATCTCTGCATTGTTTTCTTCCATCACTGAGGAAAGTATACCATGACGAAGTGGTGCATGTAGCTGAACCCGTAAAGGTTAAACAGGTTCACCAAACACACAGCATGGGCTCTCCACTTGGGGAAAATGAATTTTGCTCGAGCTCATGGAGGAGGTTTAATTCCACCAGGGTATTAGCATCATGTTTTTTACCTTCTGTGGTAACAATTATTTAGTTTTGGGGTTGGGACTTTGGTGAAGTATGATAAAAATAACCTCTACCAAAAAGCAAACTATTAATACCCTAATGTGAAAATCTGGATTTAACTTAAATCTTTGTAATAAACAATATTACAGATGACTAACATATCAACCGGGTCATACATAATCCCAGTGAGCCCATTAACAAGAGTAACAGACTGGAATTTTAACAAGTAAACGAGCTTGTGACCATTATACACAATTCTTTGCAGTTGACTCCTGTCCCATCTATAAAACCAAAACAATTTTCTAGCGGTCTTGTTTTGCATGTAAGACGTCCGCATACTCCTGTAACAAATGAGGTGTAGCGGCCTGGTAACTAGTTTTGCTGCTCCCGCCAAAAGTAGGTCACGTGACTTGGTTTTTTTTCTCTGGTCGTTTTCGTTTCCAGCGAGTGCGCTACTGGTTGTTGCTAGAATTGTCTTTCGTTTTAGCTTCTCAACGAAGTTACGACCGTGTACAAGCCGTTTAAGAATCGTTGTACGTCTGTTGTGAGACGCTGTAATCCTGTTGGGCGCTTTTACAGCTGTTCAAGGGAATGGCTGGTCGCCGGAATAAAAGCGGTTTTTTGTCCGTCAACTCGTGTGAATTTGTTGTGGTAAAACGAAGGTGAAAGAGTCCTTAGATAAGGATTCAAGACATCGTCATCCCATTGAGAGATTCTGTGGCGTGGTTGTTGAAAATATTGTCCATGACTTCGTTCGAAATCATGCATAACTCTGGAATCAGTCGTCCAAATCGACTGATCATATCAGAGTGACGGCAAGGATAAAAAAATCTTAGTAGCATACATAGACCCTTAACTCTATCACAGACTGTTCTTTATGGGCAACGGATGTTCATTGGCAGTTGAAGAAGGTTTGGAAGCAGAGGGATGTCTTTTTTTAATCTGAATTCTGCCAAACATTCGGTTTCGTCGATGTTTTCAGGATCAAGTCTTGCATACGAACTGTGCTGGAAATCTGGGTTCTTGGAACGGCAGCTCGCCCACAAGACATCCGTCAGAAAGTATTTTATCATCATACGGTTGTAACAGGAGCTCTCTTATTTCACGAAAATGCATTTGTTATAGAGGTTTTTTTAAGCTTTCGAAGCAGATTTTGAAAAGGTTGCGGTCACAAAAACACTTCTCTGCTTAAGTTTAAATTATGGCGGAAGCAACGGCGCTATCAAACCAAGGCCACCTCGTTTGTAGATGTCGCCGTGACCCCTAAAACGTCTGGTGCTTAAGGTGCCTATTTACCAATGAGGGGAAGGGAAAAATAAAGGTTACGACATAGATAAGAACACTTGTATCATCTTGGACCCCGTTTGCCAATCTCTGTACTAAAAGATGAATTGAATACATTTAGTTTCTGTTATTACCTACCGTGTAGGACCCTCTCAAGCACCGCAACCGACAAACCTTCACTTCACTATGCGTGAATCCCTGTCCTTCTTTTGGAATCGCATCCTCACCTATTTCATGTTCGGAACTATTCATGGGTACAAGATACGGTACTATAAAGCAGAGAGCCCATCCAGTGTACTCATAAACAGAACTGTGAACAATTATATAGTCATACGTGGACTCAGTGTTAACACCAACTACTGCATGTCTGTTGCTACTTACAATGAATATGGTTTTAGCAACTACAGTTATCCACTTTGTGCGATGACAGATGAAGATGGTAAGTAGAAACTGTGTCTCAGAATTCTTTTTTCGTTACTCGCAACTTATAAAATACATTAAAATAAACGTCTTAATATATGAGAAAATTGTCGACTGGCTCGGTTTTAAGCCAGCATTCGTTCATCTCTTGGACTGCGTAAGAAATCGAATTTAGCTCAGCCCAGAACGATCGATGCAAACTGTTGAGGAATGAGACCACTAATGGAGACTAATAAGGGTTCAGTTTTGGGTTAGGGTCAGGTCTACCGTTCCTGATGATCTTAAACTTACACATTTTTTTGACCAAGTGGACTGAAAAGAGGAAAGCCACGTAGTTTCGCCTTACACAATCCCTTTTCTAGCCCTGTCTCCTTTCTAAGGTCGGCTACCGGGTAATGCGCAGCGAAGCTAAATGCTGCAAGTTAGTGCTCTATAATATTGCCTCTAATAGGAAGCATTTAATAATGCACATATTCTTTACTTTTTCTTTGTAATTACCAGTACCAATAGCCCAGCCTTCAAACGTGACAGCCTTCAATACCAGCAGTTCGTCCCTTAAAGTGATATGGTCTCCACTTTCACAAGAACTCGCACAAGGTACTGTGACAGGATATAAGATAAGGGCCCTCAGTGGCTTTGGAGTATTCCTCTCGGAGTATTCAGTAAATATCCCTGGACTGATGTTTGAAATAGATGGCTTGGAACCGTTTACACTATACTGTATCCAGGTGGTAGCTGAAACAAAATACGGGCCTGGACCCGAGAACAATCTTACGTGCGTGAATGTCACAACAGATGAGCATGGTAAGTCGTGGTGCGATCAGATCTGAAAAGAATTATACACGAATCACAAAAATTACAAGCAAGAAAGCAATTGTTCAACTTTGAATGTCAGAATAGAACACCAGTTATAGTCGGCAACCATACGTCCTCCTTGTTAGTCAAAATGATCGTTAAAAAACTTGAATTTATCCCGCAATCATTCCGTCGACTTTAGCAGCCTCTCCGTTTTTGGTCAGGTTCTTACCAATTAAGCTAATACACGTATTTATATGTCATTTTCAACTTTCATTTATTCACATTCATATCTTCATCCTCTACGGGTATATTACGAACTCACAAAATGACCAGCTCCCAGTTGGCTTGATAGTTCAGTTGATTAAAGTATTGCAAGGCCATTGGTTTGAATCCCGTTCAAGTACGAATTTTTTTCAGGTCCTATCTGTGCAAATGCTTACGTGTTGTTCATAACTGCAATGATCTTTCACTAATTAAATCTTTCCTTCGCAGTTCTCATATATGAAATTTTTATATATTCACATTCATAAGGTTTTTACTGTCACTTATTTTGCAAGTTCCAACCGCACCTCCATCCAAAATAATCGTCCAGAATACAAGTTCAACCTCTCTTTTAGTCACTTGGGAGGAGGTCCCTTTAGACCAGCAGCAGGGCATCATCATGGGATATATTGTATTCTACGGTAAAGCTGTTGACCCAGACTGGAGGAACAAATCAATACGTTCTGACGTGATTAAGAAAGTGGAATTGACGACCCTACAGACCTACACAACGTATTGCATTATGATGTTGGCTTTTACAAGGAAAGGGGATGGCTCACTCAGTAACGAGTGCGTGTATGGATCAACTGATGACGATGGTAGGTATAGTAGTACTTTTACTCTAAGATGGCAATAAGGGGGGAGGAGAGGGTAGAATACCTTGAGATCATTTAAATAACAGCAGCAAAAATTAGGTCGCCATGGTTTCTGTCCAGCTGTTTCAACACACTGATTTCATGATTTCTTTTGGCTCATTACATTTAGTCAGATCCAGTGACCTTTATGTTGAAATGGAACAACCTAGTGCTTGAGCAGACATTCTCAACATCTGGATTTGGGTTCAAAGGTCACTTAAAGCACGATTAACTGTCTTCGATCGCCTTAAGACACTTATACACTTACACTTAGACACTTAGACACTTACACTTTATTTATTTTCAAATATATTTACAAGAAAGGGCATGCCCGCAACTAACAAAAGCTAATCTAGGCGGGCCATGCATTAATAGCCGAATTACAAAAATAAATAATTATTACTAATTATTAACTAATAGAGTAGAAAGGAAGGAGACAGTATTGAATAACAACAAGTTGCATTAACCAAATTCAAAATATTAAAGATACAGCTACAGTTAATAAAAATAGCCAAGACAGATCAGGATTGAAGTATTACCAGGACTTTACATTTTGCATAATCGCAAATAAATCTGTATAAGTGTCATGTGCGTCTAATATGTTAAATAAAATTTGTTTGAGTTTTCTTTTAAACGCATTTTTGGAAAGATTTCTTATAGCTTCAGGTATTGCATTCCACACTTTTACTCCAGTTCGAGAGAAGGAATTCGCTTGAACGGATAGCCTAGAAGGTTTGGTATAGAAGTTATTAGAGGCAGAAGAACGTGTATTGTAAGAATAAACATGAGATATATCTTGAAATAGATCTCGAATACTGGATGGAGCTGTTCTGTTTCGAACGTCAGACATCAAATTAGCTATAGATTCATAATAAACAAATTTTAGCGGTACGAATATGAACGTTAACAAATAAAGGAATTGCATGCTCATTATGATGAGAAAAGTAGATGCAGCAAAGAGCTCGTTTCTACAACTTTAGGAGCTTGTCAAGGTAGGATTTGCAAGCTTGACCCCATAGTGTCAGACCAAATGTTAAGTAAGGAGCTATAAGAGCTTGGTATATATTTAAGAGGGTGGCGTTGGCAGAAAGTGTCGTAATTTAGCGATTAATCCTATGGTTCTACTTACTCTAATGATTATATGGTCAATATGGTGTTTCCAAGACAAACTTTCATCAATTAAAATCCCGAGATATTTGAATATAATCTTTATGCTTCAGGGCCATCTTCTTGTTCGGTTTATTATCAAATATCACGATTTTAGGTTTATAAGTAAGTTTCCTTTGAACAAGGCAAAATATAACGAAATTACTCTTTTTAATATTCAAGGTCAGTTTGTTTGCAGTTAACCAATCATATACTTTATTGAGTTCTTGATTTACGTAGAGTTCCAAGGATTTGAGATTTTTATCACCAAAAAGAATATTTGTATCATCCGCAAAAAGGTAAAAACTAAGCTTATCTGATGATTCCTGTACGTCATTGATATATAACAGAAAAAGCAGTGGGCCTAGAACAGACCCTTAGGGACTCCACAAGTGTAATCTAACCTTTCAGAAATATGAGGCCCAATGTGAGTTGTTTGAGTTCGCCTTTGCAAGTAGGATGAAAACCAGGTGTTTATAATGCCGCGAAAACCGTAATAATCTAACTTGCGCAAAAGAATTTCGTGATCTACAGTATCAAACGCCTTTTTCAGATCGATGAAAATCCCGCATGAGAATAAACAATTGTTCATATTTGTCTGTATTGCATTCACAATATCTAGGATTGCATGCTGAGTAGAATGTGCCTTGCAAAAGCCATATTGAGATGGAGTGAGCAGGTTATTCTGTTCAATAAAAGACTCCATTCTTTTAAACACTATTTTTTCAAAGATTCTGTTGAAATTAGAAAGCAGAGCAATCGGCCTATAATTGTTAACGTCTGTGTCATCATCTTACTTGAAAATCGGAATAATCTTTGCCATTTTTAACTTAGAGGGATAAACACCATATTTAGAATATCCGCCAGAATGCCAATTATAAGATTTGCAGAGCGCTTTAATATCTGTGTCGGAGACGAGTATAAGCCATGAGATTTGTTTTTTGGTATGCAAGATATTTCTAGTCTAACTTCCTCTGGAGTAACTAGGTTAAAGCAAACGACGAATCAGTTGATTTAATTCTCTTAAGAAAGTCAACATAATGGCGCTTAGCGGGTGGCAGATTATTTGCTAGAGTTGGTCCAACAGAAGCAAAATGTTTGTTGAGAACATTAGCTATACTGATAGGGTCTCTGGTAACTTTGTCAGAATCTGAAGGATTTTTACTGGAAGTGATGGACTTATTTTTCTTTGATTTGCATGCAAGTGTGCTATTAATTCCTTCCCACGTTTTCTTCATATTAGTCAATTAGAGTCAAAGAATTTTAAATGGTATTGTTGTTTACTTATGCGTGTTAAGCTACAAATTTTGTTTCTATATGTTTTGTACTTAGAGACAATACCAGATGCATATAATTTGTTTTAAATCTTAATAGAAGTGCGTAAGCCTTGAATTATCCATGGCTGGAAAGCTGTTTTGCTTTACGATTTGAAATGGTCTTCATAGGTGCATGTTTGTTGACAAGCTTATTAAACTTGTTATAAAAAGATGAGAAATCATTAAGAGCACACGATTTCGTTTCAACAATAGCATTCCCGCCCACTTGGGAAAGTTCAGCATTGAATCAATCAGCAGAAAACTGCGAAAAATTCCGCACTTTCAATTTGTTTACCTTTACTTTATCCTTCGCAGATTTTAAAATGCAAAATTGCGAGAAATGATCACTAATATCAGATACTATGTTTCCGCAGGTCACAACTTGTTCAGGGTTGTTAATAAAGATGTTATCTTAAAGATGTTGTCATTTAAGAAGATCTATGTTGAAATCACCCATGATTACAACGTTTTTTCCCGAAGAAGTGAATTTTTCAATTGTTTCATGACAATATTGCTGAAAGCGTTTAGGTGAATTATGTTGCCTGTATAAGATGCCGCAAATAACGTTTTTCTTTTTGATAAACATGTGGAGAAATTATGGACACGCACGCGCAATAAATAGGGGATTAAGATTGGGTAATCAAACAAACATGGCCGTCTCAAGAAGAGACTTTGTATGGACCAAAACAAAAAAAAACATTCTAACCTCTCACCGTTTCAATAATTGCACAATGTTGCATCTTTTCCGCGTCCACTATTCAGCTAACTCAAAATTGCCATAAGAAATAAGACACGGTAAAATATAATGATCACGGTTTTGTTCCAGAAAGAAAACCACCAAAAGTCCACGAATCGCCCACATGTTGTCTCTAATTTCACAAAGAGGAGGCTAACTAAAATCCGGTTCCCAGCGATAGTAGAAGAGGTATCCAAAATGTTGCATCTCTTTTCCCCTTTCCAAACGATGTTCGTTGAGTAACAACCAATAGAAATACTTCAAAACAAATATCTGCTGCGGTTTTGAGACTTATTTTCGCTTAAATTTGCGTTGCTAACTTCCCTCGAAAGCGTGACAGGAAGCGAATTTTCTACGAAGAAACGCATCACTCGAGCGTCTTTCCAGTGTTGCTTTTGGCCGCCATTTTCCTCTTGAAAATGAAAACAATAAACTGTGTAACCGCTTCTCCTGGTTTCCAAGCTTCAAAGTTGCTTTCGATTTTCTTAACCGAGCAAATCTGGGACAATAAATAAACCAGCAAACAACTAACACGCAAGTATTGCTTCTATTAATTTCTTTATTTCAGAAGCAGTGGAAGCTACAACACACACACGCGCACGTTGGCAAAACAAATAAGCTTATAACTTAAGCTTCATGACTCAAACTTACAACTCGTCCTTCCCGGCAAGATACAATACGTTCTACAGTAAAACGTCGTCCTCCCTCGATTGTTTTCCGCCTCCGCTTCCTTTCCTGGGTGAAATCGGCGGTGGAAAGGCAGTCAAGCGCTTATCCAATGGAGAGCGAGAATTTCACTGGTTTGATTGGCAGGTCGCGGGAGCTCCTAAAATCAAACTCCTCCCCATCATGTCCACAATTTCTCCACATGAAGAGACCTCAATCCATAGCAACTGAAAGCCTTCATTCGTGATCTTTTCTAAAACACAACCCAACACCACTTGACGCTAAAGGTGTGGGAGCACATTCGAAAATATAGCCTAGAGGAATATTTGCATTGCATGTGTAAAAATTGGAATTGCTAATTTTTGTCTGTGACACCAATAACATTAAAGCGAAAATCAAGCTCACGCAAAGGATGGGTTTGGGGATTTTCAAGGTTCCGGTTTAAACTAACTACATTATTGTGAAAAACAGAAAAACATGTAGAACAGCATTTCGTCAATGGCTTTGTCGATCCTAGTAAAATAGAGAGTAATAAACCACAGATACGGGGACAAAATACTTAATAAAAAGTTGTTCAAGGATTTATCAGAAAATTAAACAGAGATTTTTTCCCCGTTTACAAAAGTATCTGCAAAAACCGTTGCGGTGGTTTTCGAACTAGGGGGTGCGGAGCGTAGCGACGCAGCTGCTCTCCGAGCCCGTTACGCAGAAATTTTGCATAACTTCTGCAATAGTTCTGTTGTATCGGGCAAACAGCCCTCCCCGGCTTAGCTGGATCAGTCGCAAAATCCACAAAATTATTCAAGGATTTATCAGAAAATTAAACAGAGATTTTTATCAAGAAAGAAAAAATAAAATTTTGAATTTTTAATGTTAATTTAAAGAAATAACTTATGAAAGTATAAATGGAGAAATTACTAAAATTGAATCTTGATGAATTGAAATTATATGGAGAGCGGTACGCTGTTCCAAAATGGCGAAGAACTAGAAAAGCAGAACTAGCTAAAAAGTTATATAATATTCCTAAATTCAAGGAAAAGTTTAATAAAATTACTGATAATCTTACTCAAGAGCAAAGATTGAGGATAATATTAAATGATGAAGAGATACCAAACCAATACGCAGAATTAAATTTTATTGATGATGATGATGAAATGGAAAAAATTAAACAAAATGTAAAATCTATTAAGGGACAAAAAAAATATCAAAGTGAAAAAAGCTATGAAAGAAATTATGAAAAAGAGGGAGCAAAACCTAAAACAAAAAACGTTAGTAGAAAAAGAAAACTCGCACCAAATTTTATAAAACCACAAAAACCATCAAACAAAACTTTTAATTGGGGAAATTATTCATTTAAGGTGATGGATAAAGATGAGTTTTTCAAAAAGCTTGAAGATTTAACCAATGAAAATATTATAAAACTTACTAATAACAAACAAACAAAACCCAGGCCTAGAAAAAAGGTAAATATATCTGATAGTGTGAGAGATGAATTGACTGAAGAAGAATTCAATATAATAGAACGTGAGACAGCATTGAATGGATATTTGAAAGTATATAGGATAGATGGAAGGAAGGGGTATGACCCTAGAAAATATCTAAATAAAATAAAAGAAAAAGTTATAGATCTAATTAATCAGAAAAAGAAACCAATCAAGGTAAAATTTATGTTAACATGTAATTTGATAAAAGAGTCTTTAACTGAAAATCGTATTGTGGAAGAAACCGAAGGATACTTTAACTCAAATGTGGAAATAATTACTGATTCAGATGATTTAATTGAGATTTTTGATATTATGAAAAATCGTATACTAAAGGAGTATGAACAATTTTTATCAAATGCGTATAAGTTTAAATTTGACTATGTGAAAAAGTTTGATATTGGAATTGTGCCATACAACCCTCTTAGGGGAAATTCATATATTCCTTTACCAAAAAAATTAGCCTCCAAACAGGGAATTATTAACCCTAAGAATAATAATGATAATGAATGTTTTAAGTGGGCAATAATGATATATATAATGATATATATATATGGAAAAGATGTTCATTTGGAGAGAATAACTAAAGAAATGAGAGAAAGATCTAAGGAATTAAACTGGTCGGGAATAGAGTATCCTGTTTCAGTGTTTGGAACAAATCAGATAGAAAAGTTTGAAAGTCAAAATCCATATGGTATTAATGTTTTTTCTTATGAAGAAGGAGAGTTAAAAATAATTAAAAGGAGTAAAAAATTAGATGCGGAAAAGATAAATTTACTTTTTTTAACAGAGGGTGAAAAAACACATTTTTGTTTTATTAAGAATATTGGAAGGATAAATAATAAAAATTATAATAATAATGGGTGTGCTCGTTTCTATTGTGATAATTGTCTAAATTCATTTTATTCAGAACAGACATTGGAAGAACATAAAATAATTTGTTATAATAATGAAGAAGTTATGATAAAAATGTCAAAGAATGAAGATGGAACCCCCAAGCATATTGAATTCAATAATTTTAATAGAAAAATGAAAGTACCTTTTGGTATATTTGGAGATCTTGAGTGTTTTACAGAGAAAATAGATTCATGCTCTCCATATAAAAGTAAAAGCTATACTGAAAAATATCAGAAGCATAAACCGTCAGGATACAGATATCTTACAAATTTTTTTGATGATGAAATATATAAGCCTAGTCTTAAAAAATACACCGCTAATTCCTCAGATGATAATGTAGGAAAGAAACTTGTATTATCATTAGAGAAAGAAGCAAAGAAAATTTATGAAATTATCAAATCAAGAGATAAAGAATATTATAAAAAGGTGGTTATGAGTGAAGAAGATAAAATAGATTATGAATATGCTACTCACTGTCATATTTGTGAAAATAAATTAGGAGAAGATAAGGTATTAGATCATTGTCACCTAACAGGAAAGTATAGAGGAGCCGCACATAAAAAATGCAACTTGGATTATAAAATTCCTAAATTCATTCCAGTAATATTTCACAACTTATCTAGGTATGATTCACATTTTATTATAAATTATCTTGGATTAACAAAAGGTAAAATAGACTGTATACCAAAAAATGAGGAAAATTATATTTATTTCAAAAAAGATGTTGTGGTAGATAGTTATATTGATAAAAATGGTAAACCAAAACCAATAACAATAGAATTAAGATTCATAGATTCATTTAAATTTATGTCAAGCAGTCTTAGTAACTTAGTTGAAAATCTTACAAAATGTGGAAAGTGTGATGCATGTAAACCTGGAGATTGTATAAGGAGATACATAAAAGATGGAAAGGTTATTCAGTATAAAGGTATTGGAAAATGTGGTGAATGTAAGAATTGTAATTTAGCTGAAAGTAAGTGTATTTCACCAACAGATGAAAAACTAACTCTTACTAGAAGATATTTTGGAAAAAATACGAATATTATGATTAGAAAGGGTGTTTTCTTTTACGATCACTTTGATAGCTTTGATAAACTAAATGAAACTGAACTTCCACCAAAGGATGAATTTTACTCAAAACTAAACTATGAACATATAACAGAAGATGATTACCAACATGCTAAAAAGGTGTGGGAAACATTTAATATGAAAACAATTAGGGATTATCATGACATTTATCTAAAGTCGGATGTACTACTCTTGGCAGATGTATTCGAAAACTTTAGAAATGTTTGTATTAAAAACTATGGGTTGGATCCAGCCTGGTATTTCACTGCACCTTCACTGGCCTGGGATGCAATGTTAAAGTTAACTAAAGTTAAATTGGAGTTACTAACTGATGTTGATAAGTTACTTATGTTTGAACAAGGCGTGCGAGGAGGTGTTTCTCAAATATCAAATAGATATGCTAAAGCTAACAACCCATACATGTCAAACTTCATATCAGGGCTAATCAAATCATATATTGTATATCTAGATGCAAATAATCTATATGGTGGAGCAATGAGTGAAAAACTGCCCACACATGGTTTTGGTTGGGTGAAAGAAAAAGATCTAAAAAACTGGAGAAATATACCGGGCGTATATAAGGTTGATTTGGATTATCCTAAACATCTTCATGATTTACATAATGATTATCCTCTAGCTCCAGATAAAATGAAAGTTAATAAAGTTCAGAAATTAATCCCAAACCTAAAAAATAAGAAAGAATACGTTGTTCACTATAAAACCCTAAAACTTTATGAAAGTATAGGATTAAAAATAACAAAGATTCATAAAGGTATTAAATTTGAAGAGTCAGCATGGTTAAAGCCTTACATTGATTTGAATACTAAATTAAGATCTCAAGCAAAAAATGAGTTTGATAAGGATTTCTTCAAACTAATGAATAACTCTGTGTTTGGTAAAACAATGGAAAATATTAGGAAAAGAGTAGACATTCGATTGGTTACTAATGAAAAAGATGCAAAAAAATTAACAACAAAACCTAACTTTCATCATTTTACCATATTTTCTGAAAATTTGGCGGCTATACATATGAAGAAAACATCACTAACATTCAATAAACCTGTTTACCTGGGTATGTGTATTTTAGATTTAAGTAAAACAATAATGTATGATTTTCATTATAATTATATAAAACCCAAATATGGAGAAAAAGCAAAATTACTTATGACAGATACAGACAGCCTTGTTTATTATATAGAAACAGAAGATTTTTATAAGGATATAAACCCAGATGTTAGAGATAAGTTTGACACAAGCAACTTTCCTAAAGACCATCCATCTGGTATTGAGACTGGTGTGAATAAGAAAGTTGTCAATATGTTTAAAGATGAAGCTGGTGGAAAGATAATAAAAGAGTTTGTAGGTTTGAGGGCAAAGTTATACTCTTATCTAATGGAAAATGATGAAGAAATAAAGAAATGCAAGGGAATGAAGAAAGCAGCTATAAAAAAGAAAATAATATTTAATCATTATAAGGATTGTATTTTTACTGGAAAACCGCAGATGAGACTAATGAATGTAATTAGAAGCTACAAACATGATGTTTATACAGTAACAATTAATAAAATTGCTCTATCTTCTGATGATGATAAGAGAATAATTTGTGAAAATAAAATGGATACTTTAGCATATGGTCATTGGCGTCTCAAAACAGAATCAGGTGGTAGCTCTGTATCAAAAGGTACAACTTTAATCTCCTCCTTTACAAACCCTCTCCTTGGTCCATCTTGTAAATAATATAAAACTGGTTGATTAGGTGAAATTACACTTCTATAAATATCATAAACTTTAATACTCCAAATAGGATCTGTAGCCCTCCTTTTTTCGCCGCCCTCAAGTTCGCCTGGAGATAATAAATATCTAACTTTAACACCAGGTAGTATCCTAACCTCATCAAGCCCAACAACTCGCTTATACTTTTTTGGTTCGATATCAACTTCTTTCTGTTTTATAGCCTCATCTGGTTCTTTTCCAGTTAATCTCGTTGGTGTATTATTCAAAGTTTTTAGAATATCAGGTAATCGTTTTACCCATACTCTTGACCTTTCATCACTAATCATTTCTTGTGCATATTGATGACTAAATAATCGTTCGCTTAATGTTCTGTTTGCTCTTTCCACAAACGCTTGAGCTCTATGGTTTCCAGCTTCACTTATCTGTATTTTAACATTATGGTAATTCATAAGTTTTGTCACATCACCCATAAATTCTCTTCCAGGATCAACAATTAATGTTTTGGGATATTTCATTTTTCTGGAATATATTTTTTCAAAAGCATTTGAAATTTCCCTACTTTCTTTTGAGGTTAATGGTTCTGCATCTTTGTATCTCGAGGCTACATCAACAACAACTAATGCGTATTTATATGTTTTTCTTCCAACTCTATCATGCGGTAAAAATAATAAATCTGCTTGATGAATCTGATTAGGTTTATCTACAGTCCAGTGAGGTCTAGGTATATATTTTGGAGCTGGTAGATATATTTGCCATATTGCCTGTTTCTCAAGCCATTGTTTAGCCAAATTTTCACTTACTTTAGCCTTTTCAGCTAATTTAGGTAGTGCAGAATATCCTTTCCAATATCCCTCAGTTGAATAATATATCCTACTGAAATTTTTTGATAAGGTAGAACTCATTTAAAGATTACTACACCCTTTTTTAAAATAAATATGACAACCGTATCTGAAAAAATTAACCCAAACAGGATTCCAAGAGAGCCACTTGGTTTGAAATCGGAAGCAACATTGAATAGAATTACTCTAAACCCATCATCAGCTAATCCAGGAGAAACTCTATATTTAAATATTCCTAAACTTTCTGAAAATTTAGTGATTGTGCCAGGAAGTGTATCTCTAGTATTTAACTTGACTGTTGAGGGGCATGAAGATAACACCCTAGTGAATAATGTAGGTAGTAACCTTGTATCCAGACTCAGGGTTCTTTTTGGAGGTGAAACACTACAGGATACTCAAAGATACGATCTATTTCAAACCTACCATGACTTATTCTTAACAGATGAAGAACGGGAGGATAGATTAAGGCAAGGTATTTCTTCTGAAAACATGAGGAAGCTACGGACAAATGCGGGTGATAAGGTAGACACAGATGCAAAAGAAGTAGCTCTTGCAGTAGTACACAACACCAAGTATAATATCCTACTAAACCATCCTATTTTAAACGATCATGGAGTTTTCTACCCAAAGGCGTTAGATCATCAAATAATCTTTGAGATTACACTAGCTCCAGTTAACGATATTGTTGTTTATTCTGACAAGACCAAGACCCCAACTTACAAAATCACAAACCTTGAGTTGGAATATTCTTGTATATCAAGCGAATATTTAGCTCGTGAGGCACAAGCAGCTTATCAAGTTGGTAAGGGGTTCTTTTATGAGAATGTCACTCTACACAAAACTTTCACCATATCCAGACCTACAGACAGCGTTATAAACCAGCATATTAATCTACCTAGAAGGTCAATTACAGGGATATTATGTTTGTTTACATTACCATATGGTGAAGGAGCACGAGATTCTGAGAATTTTTTCAATCCAGGTATCACCTCAATCAATATCGATGTTAATGGTGTACCAAATCGTTTCTACTCTAAGGGAATGGTACCTTCAGACCTATGGGAGTCAATAAAGAAACGTTTCAGTGGTTCTTCCCGTTGGTCAGTAAAGGAAAAGGATTTTTATAGTAAAAAGTTTGCTCTGTGGATAGATTTGAGAACTCACCCAGATAATGATATTCATGGAGGGGGTCTGGCCTTAAATAACGCACAGGATGGTGTAAAAATAGAAATTAAAAGAAAAGTTAGTGGAT
The DNA here is from genome assembly GCA_949710005.1 of Ricordea florida. NCBI lineage: Eukaryota > Metazoa > Cnidaria > Anthozoa > Corallimorpharia > Ricordeidae > Ricordea > Ricordea florida. Next base: position 32,017 of record OX453287.1, on the reverse strand, counting down.
CTGGTATTATGACTTGTTATATGTTTGTAGTAGCTGATGCATTAATGGAGGTTATGAATTCAAACTTAAGATCAATCATGTATTAGTTAAAAGAAAAGATGGAAGAATTACGAGAAAAATTACCATTTCATTGCATTATAACGGGTCCAACAAATTGTGGAAAGACAAAGTATCTCATTGATCAACTCCGAGGGCCATTCCGAAAATTGTTTGAATTCATTGTTTTAATATGCCCAACTTATGCTAAAAATAAAACCTATCATAATTTTGCCCTAGGAGATAAACATTTCTATGTATTATCACCAGATGCTAGTAACATTGATGAGATTAATGAATTATTAAGTGATTGTCAAACTTTATTTTCCGGAAAAAATACATTAATAATTTTAGATGATTGTGCTGTTTCGAATGATCTGAAGAAAAGATCGAACAAGTTTATTGATTTAGCGTTCTCTGGAAGGCATCATGGATTATCAGTTTGGGTTCTAACTCAGCAATTAACTTCAATAGCAAAACCATTCCGTGAAAATGTAGCTTGTGTTGTTACTTTCCATAACCCATCACAAAAAGGTATGAAGATGTTTTTTGAAGATTATGGCGGTGATTTAGACTCTGAAACTAGTAAAAAATTTGTAGAACTACTGAAAAAAGAAAAATATTCTAGACTTTGTTTGTGTTTACGTCACCCATTTAATTGCTATTTAGAGATTCCTGAAGTTGTAAATTAAAAGATGAAAGAATTTGAAGATGATGATGATTATAATTATGAGGCGTGTCAAGATGAGTTGGAAAAGTTGATTGATCGAGAACTTATAAAATTTGTAGGTTTATTAGGGTTGGTTGGATTCCAGAGCTATCTTTTAATACTATATTATCATCTCATTCAGTGATAGGTAAAACCGTTTTAAAAGAATCTATATGTTATTACCAAATTTAAAGACCTGACCGTAGGGAAGAAAATTAAAAGATGACAGAAGTTGAAGATTATATTAGTGATGTAAAAGATGAAGTAAAACATAATGATGATAATGAAGTTGAAATAAAACAAGAATCACTAGCCATCCTCGCAGCTCTTGGAACCACAAAGGAATATTTAGGGGTTGATATGAGTCTTGGTGATATAAAAAAATTATCAGTAAAAGACATTGAAAAATATTATAATAGATATCAGTCAGTATTAGGTAAGAAAATTAGTGGTGGATTAGTTGATTCATCTCTTCAATTAGTTTCTCAAGTCATTTCTTACATAGTTCCAGTAGATGATATAGAAGCTCTTTGTGTGGATTTAAAGAATGATGACTTGGTAAATCGCGAACTGACAAACATTGTAGGGCTCTTAGCATTGAAAGCAGGAAGATTGACAGCACTTGCTAGCGGGCTATTTCAGGTTGCTAAACATGTTAAAATAGGTAAAATACAACAAGTTACAAGTAAAAATATAGATGATTCCAACAAAACTGAGAAGGCTATTGAACATACTAATTAACACAACTTAGCGATTTACTGAATACAAAAATAAATAATGTTGGTAGAATATAAAAGAGATATGGAAATTGAAAATCAAAAAGCTTTAAAACTTATTGCAGATGTTAAAAGGATGCTAGATCATAAAAACCAACAAAATAAAGAAATTATAAAAGATATTGAGATGCTAAAAGAACAAATACGTAGTGTTGAAAGCAAAAACTTATCCAGATACTGATTTGCTTCGCGGCCCTAAAGGGGTCTAAAGATTCTTTACTTTGTGAAATAAAATAATAATGTCAGAAGAAGTTGTTGAACAAATTACAATAGATCCTATACCTGAAAAGAAAGATACTAAAAAGAAAGAAAAAGATCCTAAAAAAGTAGCAGCAGGTAAGAAATTAGCTGAATATAATAAAAAAGCAAAAGAAGCATTAGCTAGAGAGACCCTGCGAATGAAACAGGAAGAAGAGAAAAATGAATATGGTGATGGTGAGCCTAAAGCAAATCGGGCGGAGTCCTGGCTTCCAGAACTATCTTTTACAACCGTTTTATCTATTGTAGGAATAGGTTTTACAGCATTTGATATGTTTATGAGATACCGACAAAAGGAGGATAATAAAAATAGAATAGTTTCACCCACAAGATCCGTAGAACCAGCTCCGCTGAATATCCCCACCCAACCATCACAACCACTAAAAATGGGAATGATATGAGTAAGCGATTTTGCTTAGCGGCCCTAAAGGGGTCTAAAGGTTTCTTACTGATACAGTAAAAAATTATGTCAACTGAAAACAAACTTGTGAAAACTGTTACTGATTCAGCAGTACTTATTGGGTTAGCAGCTGCTGTTGGTTATGTAGCTAAAAAGGCTATGAAAGAATCATTTATGAACGACCCATCCTCAAGTATTACAAATTATGCTAAATGGGTGGTTGTATTATCGGGTAGTATGTACCTAAAAACATATTTAGAGGATCAAAAGATTCTACCAAATTAAATATTTATGGCAACAATTGCAATGATGATTGGTGGGGCTATATTGAATGCTACCGCTTTTGTTGGCGGTTCATATCTTGCAAAATCTCTATCTGGTGATAAAACAGATTCAGAAAGAATACGACACGATAAGGCATTAGAAAAATATCAAAAAGATTATGCTACATATCAGGAAAATAGACAGAAATTAATTGATTGGAAAGTACAACAAAAGGATGCAAAATACCAAGCCTCAAAAAATATTTCTAATACCGATGAAGCTTTGAAATTATATTCCGCTTCGCGGGGCGGGCTACGCCCAAATAGTCAAATGCATGAACCAAACTTTGCGGATTATTATAGACCTAGTGAAAATCAAAAGATGGGTGAAATGGCATATGTAGGTGGTGGTATGTTGGCATTGGGTTATATGGTAAGTAAATTATTTTAGGTTATCGTATATGTTTAATTTAAAGATTTCTTACTGATGAGTAAAAAAATCATGGCAGAAGGAGGAGATATACCTAAAGAAATACCAGACTTTGAACCAACTGATCTAGACGATGATGTTGATAGAGAAAATATGGAAATGGATCCAATATCATCAACCACCCGTCTAATTAACCCTGATGATGATGAGGAGGAAGAAACTTCATTTGGTGGTAGGAGGAATTATGAGAAGGAGGGTGCAAGACCTAAATTACCTAGTGATAAATATGATAATAGGATGGAAGCTTTGCAATACATAAAAAGTTTGTTTCCGGATTTCAACCCTTTGGATTCTCCATTTACAGCAGAATGGGATAGAGAAGGGAATTTGAGGGTTAAATTGAGTAATCAGAAAAATGCTGTAGGACATATATTGATTGATAAAGATGGGGTAATAAAAGTTGATAATTTACCAATTACCTTCAGAAAAGCTTTAGGTGCTGATTATGAATCCATGCTTATAAAAAATAATAATCTTTTATCACAATTGAATGAATCTAATGAACAAAATATGGAATTACTTAATGTAGTACAAGGATTGGAAGCAACCACAAAAGTATATCCTATGGAGATTAGTCGATATGAACAAAAAGAAAAAGAAATACGACAATTCGCCGAGAAACAACAAGTGGAAAAAACGGAAATGAAAAGTCTTTTTGATTCAACTGTTAAACAGAATATAGAATTAAAAATACAGAAAGAGAAACTTTTGAATGAAATTAATGTATACAAAGATGAAATAGATAAGTATAAGAAGGATAAATCCAATTTAACAATGTTAGAACGTAGTAATGAAAGATTACAAGCTGAAATTGTTAAATTAAGTGAACTAACAAGAAAGAGTATTATTTACAACCAAGAACAAATAGCTGATATGGAGAGTAAAAATGAAGAAATACTTAAAAATCTACCATTACGAGAACGTGTGAAGGCTATATTCAAAAAATATGGTTTTACAGTATTTGCAGTTGTGAGTGCTGTTGGTGTTGTTATTGGTGTAATAATTTCTAATCTTTCCAAAGGGCTAACCACACTAGGAAAAGGTGTGGGAAATGGGTTTAAAGCTATTGGTAAGAAACTTGGTGAAATATTGCCTGGAATGGTTGGAGCGATTGTAAGCTTTCTGTTCAAAACAGCGGGTGAGGTCATTGGGTTTTTAGGTAAGAATGCTTGGCTTTTGATAATGGCTGTGGTTCTATATTTTGTTGAAAGGGTAAAGAAGAGTAGATAACAAAACCCTCTCTAATTCATTTTGCTTCGCGGCCCTAAAAGGTCTAAAGATATCATGTTGATCAGTAAAATACAATATGGATGACTACAATAGAATTTATCCTAATGTGCCTGTTAATTCAGACCCGAGTTCCTCATTTCAGTCGGTTAATTTCAGACTACAAAAGTCATGCGAAGTACTACAAAATCTTGAGAAGGAAATTAAACATTATGAGAAAGTTCGAAAAAAGTATAATCGAGCGAGAGGTATATTTACAAATTAAACTAAGTGTTAGTAGTGGGGTGTTTTCAGTTATCCTATCTGCAAGTGGACTTGGAACCTCCCTTACTGGTTTTGGTGCTGCTGTTGGTATCCCATTAGGTGCAGTGGGAGGTATTTGTGGGGGAATATCGGTTGGATTCGGTTCAGCTTCTAAAAAACTTTCACATAAAATTAGTAAACATGAACAGACAGTTTCTTTGGCAAAAGCAAAAGTAAACACTATTCACGACTTGGTTTCAAAGGCTCTAAAAGATAACGCTATATCCGACCAAGAATTTTCTCTAATTTTATCAGAGGTGGAAAAGTTTGAAAAACTAAAACAAGAAATCCGCCAAAAAACCAGGAAAGATACAGAAAAAAACTTAAATATGAATCAGATAAGAACAGAGGTTCGAGCGGAAATATTAAAGGAACTGGCCGAAGGGAGGGGAAGAACAGCTCCCGCACGTTGAAAATTTCATATGAGAGAACTGATGTAGGATGGAATTGTTATGCTGGTGTTAGAAAAGAGGTGATTTAAAAGCATATCTTTATCAACGTAAATAATATGGGATTATACAATGATTTCATAAATATGTATCCAAGGGCTGACACAGGCAAATTCATATTTATAGCTGATTCGTATGGTGGATACATTAAGTGGAGATATAATGGAATGACTGTCATGTCTAATGATGATCCAACTGGAAAAACATGGACTGATGACCTATCACCTCATATGAAAAGACTTTTATGGAAAGATTTAGGGTTGGATGATTCTGAATTGATTTCTACATTTTTCCCAAAGAGTTTAACCATAACAAATCAATCTTATCCTATACCAGCTATTAACTTTGATGACTTTACAACTGATGTAACAAAAATGCTAACCTTTCTAGATATATATGTTTCAAATACTAAGAAATTCACAGCAAAGATGAGAAACATATTTACATCTCAAGTTGTAACATTCAAATCTGGAAAACAAAGTAGAAAATGGTTGAACTCTCCTGATATGAATTATTGGCCTCAACAACTTAACTTTGCAGTTTGGTGTGCAACATCTGGTTGTGGTATAAGTCCTTTCGTGAGTCTAAATTATCCTAAAGTAATTAGTAGTTTTATAAAGTTTCATATATATTTCACAATAAGGCGAATATTGTATGAATTGAAACTGCCTTTACCAGATGAACAACCTTTTGTTATAAATAATAATCCATATAGTAAAGTTGCATATCAACGATTGTGTGCTGAATTTGGAATTGCTAATAATTCTGACTTTAGATGGAAAGGGGGTAGAAACGGCGGATTGGGAGATATATTCCTTGATTACGGTGCAGGATATCATGGAAAAGGTGGTGGATATCAAAATGTACATATTGTAAGGAATTATGATGTTGAAGCAGATCGATGGCCTGGTGAAGGTGGTAAATTCGCTGATGACGGAGGAAAGAAGGAAAAGGGTAATCTCATTTCATTTATCCGTAATGATGACTTTGCTGATTTCAAATATGCCTGGTTTATCCCAACAAGTGGACATGGGCTCACGAAAGCCGGTCTTGGTAGATTGAATCGATCTGCTGAAGCTTTTGTTTACTGTATATTGGGTGCACAAGTTAACACAAGAAATTCAATTTATGGTAATGGCGGTGGAGCGATTGAGACACAACAAGAATTCTTATCTTTATTTGAAAGTAGTGTGATCGAGAATGACATTTCTAATTCGATTAAAAATTATCAAAAATCTGTACAGGAAACGAAATTACGGCTTGATTTAGCTGTTGCACCGGGTATATGGTTAATGCCTAGTAATATGATAATCAACACTGAAAGCGTTGTTGGATATAATAACAAACTTATGAAAGCGAGTAATGATATGAATTTTGGTGTGAATAATTCCCTAAACACTGAAGCAAAACAAGTTGGAATAAGTCATAACTTAGGATCTTCAAAGTTAAAGTTACCTCATATTCGCCTGGAAGGTAAAAATGAAACGAAGAAAAACCCGAAGGAACCAAAACCCTCAACGAAAACAGACTCGATGAAACAGGAAAATTATATTGACTCAACGCAGCATGAAAAGAATATATTAGCATTTATAGTTGTCGCTGGCGGATTAGCGTGGTATCTATTTCGGTAGATGACTGGATTTTTCAGCTTACGCGTAAGTCGTTTTTTATCACAGGTTAATTAACATAACAATTTTTTTTTCGGCTTACGCGTAAGTCGTTTTTTATCACAGGTTAATTAACATAACAATTTTTTTTTCGGCTTACGCGTAAGTCGTTTTTTATCACAGGCGGTTATTATAGAAATTTAAAGATGAATATGGTGTAATCAAAACAAAATGTTGAGTATTACCATGTATGAGTCTGAAACTAGAATTTATTTAGATCCTCCTCTGAAAAATCTTCGGGAGATACAACTCCTGGATTGTAATATACAAACCAAAAGATTGATTAATTTCAAGGATAAACAGATATTATTCAATGATAAGAATCAGGGCTTCATAATCATTCAACCCGGTACATATTCTCTTCGTAATATTCAATCAATCTTCCTTAATGATCCTGATGGGGAAAAGATAACAATAATTGAGACTGATACTGTTGACTATCTATATTCAAATAAGAACTTCAAAATTAAACTTACGAGAGGGTTGGGGTTTGGTTTAGGAGTTCCTGAAGTCATAAATCCGGGGAAATTATACCCCATAAATATTCAGATTAAGGAACCGCTGAGAGTTATGTGTAGTATAGTAGATAATAAGTCTTCATATACTAACAAAAACAAAAATGGAGAACTTGTAAAACTCTCACCATCACACCTACTTGCAAACATACCCTCAAAGGATTATCCAACAATTACAGTTCGAAAATATGATACTCTAATAAACCACTTCGATTTAACCATATTAGACAATGAATGGAAAAAACTTGATCTAAAGGGGTCTCCCATAACTTTAAGTTTAAGATTTAGGTAAATTTTTTTATGTTATGTAACTTGTAATACTTTAATTAAAAAGTTATATAACATTATTTTTTAAAAACCAGTATTTCCATATCTTCAAACATATTTTTAACTTGTGGTGAGATTGAAAAGTATGAAGATATACCATCCTTTACATGTTTTTTTATTTTTTTGTAAAACTTATTTTTATCTATAATTACTATATTTAAACTAATCTCAAATGAAATAATAAATATTTCTAAAGTGTTTTTAATTTCTTTTTCATTACTAAACTTAATTGCATTTTCAAAATAATCTTTATCCAATTTAATATCTTCTTCAATTTTATGAGGTTTTACTCCTTTTGTAATAAAATTTCTAGCATAGAGCGCCCCTTCCCTCATTACCACCGGACTAATATCTCCCAATCGGCAACAAATTTTAAAACCAAAAAATGTTAAATTATTTGATGCAACAATATTTAAATTATCATTCTCTGAAACACAAATTGAAAAATCTTTATTTACTTTATTAAAGAAATCTTTTGAACAATTTTTTTCTTTATTATCATATTTAATATTTAATAATTTTATATTCATCTTTTTATTTTATATTTAATTCTTTAAATTAACATTAAAATCCAAATTTTATTTTCGACATTCTTTACAATGTGCCTTCTGCCTATTATGCTTACATATTCCTTTACCTTTACACTCTTTACATAAATACTTTTGTATATCATGTGTACATATTTGAGAACCTTTACATTCTTTACAGTACGGCTTAATTTTATTATGTTCACATATTTGTGTTCCTCCACACTCTCTACAGAAATATTTACATTTTCCATGAATACAAATATAATTATAATTATTAATGATAGTATCTTTTGGTATTAATTTAATAATCTCCTCATCTGGAAATTTTTTTAACGCATTAATAAAATCTTTTCGCATTCTAGATCGTCCTTTAATTTTCAACTCTTTAACAATTTTTTTTAATTCCACAAATTTCAATTCATCAAGATTCAATTTTAGTAATTTCTCCATTTATACTTTCATAAGTTATTTCTTTAAATTAACATTAAAAATTCAAAATTTTATTTTTTCTTTCTTGATAAAAATCTCTGTTTAATTTTCTGATAAATCCTTGAATAATTTTGTGGATTTTGCGACTGATCCAGCTAAGCCGGGGAGGGCTGTTTGCCCGATACAACAGAACTATTGCAGAAGTTATGCAAAATTTCTGCGTAACGGGCTCGGAGAGCAGCTGCGTCGCTACGCTCCGCACCCCCTAGTTCGAAAACCACCGCAACGGTTTTTGCAGATACTTTTGTAAACGGGGAAAAAATCTCTGTTTAATTTTCTGATGAATCCTTGAACAATTTTTTATTAAGTATTTTGTCCCCGTATCTGTGGTTTATTACTCTCTAAAATTCTCCGTCAATATATCCAATCGCCGCGATAGGTTTTGTAAATCTTCTACCATATTCGTTTTGGACTGCACCAGAGCATCGTAACCATCACTGAGGTATTGAACATCATTTTCAGTCGGCAAAGATGCTATCGCGGCGTCATTCTTTTCCGTCATCTTGTTTTTGAAAGTTTGGAAATCTGTCGCTAAATCTTGCAACTGCCTCTTGAGATTATCATTGGCTTTTCTTAAAGACTTAACATTGTCTCCCATGTTGAAAAGCAGATAAATCAGTAAGGACTCGGACTTCAGAAACTAACGATAAATTTTGAAGTTTGCAGAGCGCTTTACTAGCTGCGTCCGCACATGGTTTTCTTGTTGAATCCGCACATGGTTTTCTTGTATGAAATGTAATAACATGAAATGTATGAAATGTGTTATATCTCTGGCTGAACCGCACCTCGACACGTGTTGTCTTTAAATTAAGTACATCTAACGTTGTTTTATGACAGTTCCTGGAATTTCACCTGAATTCACTTCAGCACGTAACACAAGCTCCACGTCACTGGAAATTACATGGCAGAATGTCCCGGCAGAGTTTGCAAACGGAGAAATACTCGGCTTTGGAGTGACTTACAGAAAAGAAAATGAAGTCCGTCAAGTCAATCTTCTCCAGTGTTCTGAAATGCTCTCTCTTTCTCTGAGTAACTTATCAGTCTTCACGAATTACTGCCTGCAACTGTCAGCGTTTACAAGAAAAGGGGAGAGTAACAGTAGTTTGTGTGTTTACGTGTCGACTGACGAAGATGGTAAGGCGCATGCGAGAGTGGCGTGAATTATTGTATCAGTATGGCTTTTAAGTGAATTGAGAGTCTTCCCGTCCATAATAGCGCAGGAAACTTTACAAATGATTTCCTAATATGCCCTTTGCACTGAGAATGGCAGAATGGAAGAAGAAAAATTTGTCAACGCCCTATTTCACAGTGAAAGCAAAAAACATTCAACAGCCACATATATTTCAATATCTAATCCTGATTGGCTAAGGAAATTTTACTTGACGGATAGTTTAAACAGCAAAAGGTTTCACAACTGTCTGTAAAGAAAAAAAGATATGAAGGAGTAATCATGAGTACCTCTTATACGAAACAAAGGGTTAACATTTGTCTAGAAACAGTTATCCTGTTCTCTCAGTTCCAGGCTCTCCCCCACAAAACCTCACTGTTAACAACAGCAGTTCAACGTCCATCGTAGCATCCTGGGATCCAGTTCCCAAAGACCTTCAACACGGTTTTATTCTTGGCTATCGTGTTTATCTCACTGACGCCGCTCAACTTTATTCTCGCCGTAAAAAACGTGAAGTAATTAGTGTGGAAAATGAAATATTTAGTGAAAGCGTGAATCTTACAACAGAATTTGTTGGCCTTGAAGTGTTCTCCAATTACTGTATCCAAGCCGTGGCTTTCACTCGAGTAGGAGAGAGTAATGTGACAAGCCCCAGCTGTGCGTTTACCGATGAAGATGGTAAGGGACAATCTGCTTTAATTTTTGCTTCTTTTCCATTTCCCGTTGAAATCTTGTTTTTGAATATGCTCACTTGTTCATGTAGCTACCTTCTTCATAGGAAACAAGGCAATACATATCCGCTTTTCATGGCGACTCTAAGAACAAACCAACTCATCTTTTTCCTGGAAATCAACACGAAATTTAAGTTAAGCCTATAGACTGTTGTTCATCCATCTTTGCATGTTAAGCTCTTGGCTAATGTGGGCCTTAGAAAATCCCTTGTATTCCACATATGGTCGGTGTTAATATGCAGTTCCTATTTCTCCTATATTAATTTCTCTAACCACTCTATTATAAAATTTTTGTACTCAGTGCCCGGCCAAGCCCCAGTCAATATCACTGGTATTTCCACTGGTTCAACAAGTCTCCATGTGGAGTGGAATTCCATAGACGAGCAGGTCATACACGGTATACTCTTAGGTTACAAACTGTTCTTTGGAAAGTCTTCTGAGCCAAATTCTACTTACCAAGTCCGAATTTTGTCTCCGGAGTCTTTATCGCATGAATTGAGTGGTCTGATGTCATTTACGGAGTACTGTACACGTGTTGCGGGCTTCACGAGGATCGGGACTGGACCTATGACAGCCTGTGTGAATGTTACCACAGATCAAGGAGGTAAAGACACTCTCTTAGCACTCTGTTAAGAATATGGTATGAAGATATTATACAATATTTATAATGCATATACTATATTTATCATATGCACAGCTCGTGATGGTAAGAAAGTCGAAAAGTATAATACAGTGTTTATAGGCGACATCGCAATTATCCCACAGATCTCATAAGTCAAGACTACACTAGATAATCACAGATAATACAACATATTCTGGCAGAAATATATTACATTTACTTACCAAAAGTGGAAATTACGCGCACTGTGATTGGTTGTTTAACCTTAAACTATCAGAGGACAGAAAGACAGATGCCATTGTGTGAAACAACTTCCACAAATAGAATATGTTTGTTCCATACGAAACCTTTCTGAGCTTGTTAATTTAAAATTTGGTCGTACTAAAATAAAGAACAAAAGAAAGATTTTGCATAGAACATTCATCATTATAAGACTGGCTGGTTGGTTAATTGATTCAACTTTTTTGCATATAATTAATGTTACAAATCGTTATTTTACGGAAAGCTAGAGGCAGGTGTTCCGGAGTGATTCCTTTGTTTATATAAGTTTCATTACCTCTTTATTTAGTGCTAAGCACAGCTCCTCATCCCGCTGCGGCATCAGTTCTTGAGAGTCCCCACATGATTAATTTTACTTGGGGGCCTCCCCTCCAAAGTGAGACAACTGCGACACTGCTAGGTTACAAAGTTGTATATAAACAGACGAGAAAATCCGGGGAACTGGTGACCGACTCTGAAGAACTAACGGAGATGATTGCAGCCAATCAGACTTTCTTTGGACTTTGGGGCCTATCAACGTTCAGTACATATACTTTCAAGGTGGCAGGTGTAACAGTCATAGGAGATGGACCATTCAGCCAAACAGTGCAAGGAGGTAATCTCAGCTGGATACTTGTAATATCTTTAAAATAAATTTCTCATAACTTTCAACTCATGTTTGTTGTCCAATAGAGAACGTTACAGTTTCTTTTTGTCAAAAAAATGCACGGAACTCCACAGGAACTTAGTTCTCTAACTTAAGATTTGAAAAGTAACAACTTCAACATTTTGAAAGTATAAAAATACAGCGTTTTAATGATGAGAAAAAAAATCAAAATAAGTAGCTATACTATCCATTCACAACAGACACATGTGGACCAATGAGCTAGTGAGATTTAAAAACACATCCCTGTGGTAAGAACCAAGTTTGGGAAACCTCACGGCTAGTTTTAATCAGCTCATGATGCAATGAAACCAATCATCTATTGCGGTGGTGCTAAACCAAAGCACTCGCAAAGTTGTTTTCAACTGGAAACGCAAGTAGGCTCTATTTTTGTCTTTACGTACTTTTGAACAGTTATTTTTTTTCAGAAACTTGTCGGTGCAAAAAATACATGGACACAACATTTCAACCAAGCCCCCTCGATAAGGACGGCAAACTTTCTAATTTGATGGCCGAGATTGTGAAGCAGACATGTGGACACTGCCAAGAACATGGCCATACAGAGATTGTGTTTGTTCAGCCTTCAGAAGGGCAAGCAAGCCTTATATTTCCAATCACAGTGGGTGCGCCTACTCGAGGAAGCCAGTTTAACATGTTTTTACCGGTAATTCAAGTTCCCGGGATGTTGATCATCAAACGTCAAGAGCGTATTCCTGGGGCTTATCAGAAAGTCGTTTCCTCGTCCATCATGGATAACTGGCCAATATTCCTACTTGCTCTGGTAACCATTACACTGGCGGGAATCATTATCTGGATACTGGTATTTTATCATTTTTGGATTAATTATCAACCCGTCGGAGTGTAGTGATAGGTTAAGCACCAAGTGGGTACAGTCTCAGACAGAATGTCGCTTCAGTCTTTTGTATGCCCTGCGCCATCAAGCCAACTGAGAGCTGGTCATTTGTGATTTCGTAATATACACGTAGAGGATGAAGAAATGACTGTAAATACATGGAGAGCTCACATATTTGAACTGCAAAAGGAAGATTCTTAATAAGTTAAATTTCGTTGCAGTTGTGCTCAGTTAGTTAGAGCGTTGCTCACATATCTCAAGGTCATCGGTTCGAATCCCGTTCAACCTAAATTTTTTCAGTTCTTATTCATGGCAACTGCTTCACTTGCTCACATAAATGCGACGATATTTCACTTATTGAAAATATTTTCTTCCGCAGTTGAAATATATGAAATTTTCATTTATTCACATTCAAACCATAATATAGTATTTAGTTCACTATAAATGATAATGCTTTACTATCCTGTGATATTTTTTCTCTCTCTTTCTCTAGGATTCCAGGACAAACCCTGATCATTTTCCGCAGTCATTTATCCAGGGCTCAGCAGAAGGATTCTGGTGGTCATTCATCACTATGACAACTGTTGGGTAAGGGAAAAATTGTACACCAATCATAACAGAATAGAATACAGGACATACATGCAATAAGGTAACAACTGTTAGCGTAGGGATTTGCCCCTTCCCAAGTATCAGCCAATAGAAACGATGAGCTTGTTATCTAATTGCTAGACGTCTGGGGAAGAAACCCAATAACAGTTTCCTTTGTTTCACAGTTATGGAGACCGCTGTCCTACAAGTATCGTTGCTAAGGTGTTTACAGTCATCTGGTTTGTGATTGGCTTCATTATTTCCACGTTCTTTGCTTCCGCAATTGCAGCAATGATGACAGTCACTGTAGTTACTCGAAACCCAGAATTACAACAAACGGGAAACAAGGTGAAAGCTATTCAGGAAACAGAACTTCTTTCGAGTGTACAACAGTTAACTACTGATGTCATGAAAATCAAAATGGTGGCGTGAGGGAACTTAACTAGCAAAAAGTCCAAAATGAATTTTTACTCGGGCTTTCCAAGGGAAACGCCCGAGTTGAAATTCCGACGTCCTTTTTTTTCGTTCAATGGCAAATCGCGGTCAAGTCCTTAAAACGTAGGGAACATGAAGCCCGAGTGAACGCAAATATGCGTCTAGTTATTATTAACGTTACTTTCGTTTTGTTTTTAATGTGAAATGATGAGGACAGAATGCAACCGAAACGACAAGGCCTCATTATTTTAAGAATGGAAATGTCTTTGTGGCGATGCTTGGCATGTCTTTGGTGCAAAGTGATTTATCACATAACATTTTTTTCTAGTTATCAGCTGTGGCTAACTCAACCGAATATACCCTGGCAGTCAAGTCACTTAGTGGGAAATGGAAGATTGGTATGTCCACGTGACTCTATAGATTGTCATTTAGTTTCTGTACTCTTCAAATTATACTCATGATCAGTAATGACATTGAAGAGAGAATGATATGTTAAATTCCGTATTGTTGTCATAAAATCTGAATGCAGTGCTTAATGCTTTGTGCGCTTTCTGTATGGAATAACACTTCAAGATACATTTGCGGTAATATTTTTCGTTCAAAACGTTTTCTTTTCCAGATAATACTTATGAGTCCACAGACGACTTAGTTGCAGCTTTAAAAACTCGAAAAACAGACGCGATTCTTGTTGATATGTATCTTCCTCTCAAGAGAGCTGACATGTTTAATGGGTCGTGGTTTAAGGTTGCACAGTTGCTAAAAGCCGATATTAATCATGGGATTCTACTCAGTGGAGAGGCAATAAAGCTAGCACCGGTCCTTAAAGAATTTATAGCCCATAATAATGTGCAAACGGACTACTTATCGTCAGGAGATGACAAAGAGGTTAGTGAATTTATCACATTATTTTAAAAGACGAGAACAAACAATTGAAAGTTTCGGTGTTTGCGGCACAACTATTACGAAGAACTATTTGGTGTCAATTGAAAAAAAAAATAAATAGACAAAACGTAGTTGGTGCTTGGGGATCATGTGCGCTAATGACACCCGCGGTCGAGCGTCGATCAAGTGTCGGGCGATAATAGCGATCGACACCTCGATCGTCCCGCCATCGACCCGCGGTCGACAGTTCAGTCGATCCCCGATCGACACAGGGTCAATTTTCATTGCCACTCTATCGAGTGGTCATCGATGCTAGTGTTGGCCACACGTTGGATATCAGTAGACTTGTCAATCGCTACCTGACGGTCGGCTGTCAGTAGCATGTCGGTCGTCTGTCAATTATATATCAGCAGTTTGTTGGTGATATATTTTTTGCAGTATTCTTCCTCAAACGCTGGTATTTTACCAAATACGCCGTCAGCTAGTGTAAGATCTAAAATCCAACGATTTCGGGTGATTTTCTTTGCGTGAGAAAAATAAAATTACTTTAATCGGAGCGATCCCCCTCTTACACTCGACCGTTTGTGTCAGCAGGTGATTGGGAGGCATTTAAGAGTGAAAGAAACTTAGTCTCAAGGCTTTTCAAACAATCTCACAGTGACTACTTGAACAATGTGATTTGTGCTAGCCTGGAAGTAAATCCAAAGAAATTTTGGTCTTATATTCGCACCTGCAAATCGGAAGAAAATGGCATCCCTCCCTTACGATCTGGCAACAAGCTGTGTTCCTCTGATAAACACAAAGCTGAGGCCTTGAACTCCTATTTTCATTCTGTCTTCACCAAGGAAAAATTATCAATTCCTACCAAAGTTAATTCACCATATAACTCCATCCCTGACCTCATGATTTCTGTTCAAGGGGTACATAAACAACTTCTACAACTGAATCATAACAAGGCTTGTGGCCCAGACGAAATACCCAGTCGGGTCCTTAAGGAACTAGCACCGTCCATTGCACCCTGGCTACTGTTCCGTCCGATTGGTCCAAGGCACTAGTGTCTGCTATTCACAAAAAGGATGCAAGATCGAATCCTGCCAACTACCGTCCCATTTCTCTTACGTGCATATGTTGCAAGATTTTTGAACATATAATGCTAAGTCACATTGCCAAGCACTTATCTACCAACGACATTCTCATTAATCAGCAATATGGCTTTAGACAAAATTTTTCCTGTGAAACTCAGCTTGTCTCAACCATTAATGACTGGGCTAAAAGTATTAATCAGCGCACCCAAACAGATGTGATTCTTCTTGACTTTAGCAAGGCTTTTGATTCTGTCCCACACCACCGTTTATTATCTAAACTGGAATTCTATGGAATTCGTGGCAGACCTGCAGCCTGGATCAAGGCCTTTCCTAACAATCGTACTCAAGTAGTATCTGTCAATGGATCACACTCTAACCCTCAACCTGTTACTTCTGGTGTCCCCCAAGGCTCAGTCCTGGGTCCAGTCCTTTTTCTGCTCTATATTAATGATATTACGGATAACATTAAATCCCAGATACGCCTTTTTGCAGACGATAGTGTTATTTAGAAAACAGTCCTAAGAAAGTACGCGCGCTGATTGGTTATAAATCGTGTTTCTATAACTCGATAGAAACACAGAACTAGCACGAGCTGTTGACGTAATGATGACGCGAGCAAAGAGAATTTACAGTTTGATAATCAAAGCTAACAAGTTGCTTTTCTTTTTTTCGTCGCGGTGTTTTCTAAAAGAAATAGAAAACATGTTCTTCGTGTTTCTATTGAGTTATAGAAACACTCGTGAAAGTTTGGGAGAACTCGAAAAAGCTGTGGAAACACTCGCCTGCGGCTCGTGTTCCCACAGCATTTCTCGTTCTCCCAAACTTTCACTCGTGTTTCTATAACTCGATAGAAACACGGTACATGTTTTCTATTTCTTAAATATAGAGAGATCAACGATCAGCAAGACCACTTGATACTCCAGCGGGATTTAGACAACTTGAGTGTTTGGGCAGACCTTTGGCAACTTAATTTTAATATTACTAAATGTTACCACTTAGGAATCACCAATAAGTCTGTTCCACATTCTTATAATTATTTATTGAATAATCGTGCCATCTCTGAAACAACCTCCACAAAATATTTAGGTATTATTATAAACCAGACACTTAATTGGAATCAGCATTGTGATTACATTTGCAGCAAGGCTAATGGAACACTTGGCCTATTAAGAAGAGTCCTGTGCGACTGTAACAGGGACGTGAAATCAACAGCATATACCACCCTTGTACGTCCCAAGTTAGAATATGCTAGTTCTGCGTGGAATCCACGCACTAAACGTAACATCAATCAAATTGAAATGGTCCAGCACAGAGCAGCTAGATTTGTCTTACGCGACTATTCTAGATTTAGCCATGTCTCCCCCATGATTAAACAACCTGGCTGGGTCACCCTCGAACAACGTAGATTATTGTCGCAACTAAACTTGTTCTACAAGATCCAACAGGGCTTAGTAGGTGTCTCACTCCCTCCTGAGGTGTGTCCTCTGGATAGGACCTCTCGCCTTCCAAATGTTTCCCCCTATCGTCATATCCAATCTAATTGTGATATATATAAATATTCATTCTATCCAAGATCGATCGTGATGTGGGATCAACTACCTATACGTAATCTACCTTTGTCAAATTTTCAATTAACAATTATGCCAACCATTAAATCTATGGTATGATGCCACTAATTTAGTTAGGATATTAATTAGATTTTATTTTTATTTAAGAATTAGCTTTTATAAATTATATTTCACTGATGTAAATTTAGCCCTCCTAGTATAGTTTTTACTGTTTTTTGGAGTATCTTATTAAAGCTTAAAGCAGAGCGTCGATAGAGTATCGACCGCGTGTCGACAGGCTATCGACCGACTAGCAGAAGACTATCGCCCGACACATGAGTCGGTCGACACGCGAGCGACTTTCGCCCGTTGTTGGTCAAGTGTCGAGCATGTGTCGTTCGATATGTCGACCGACCCTCGAGTGAGTGGCTACCGACATGACGACGGAATGTCGATCGCGGGTCGATCGCTAGTAGCGATCGACACCCGACTGCGGGTGTCATAGGTGCACATGTTCCGTGCTAGGGACAAAACTGACAAAAATATCCCAGTAATTAAAGTTGACTTTCTCTTTTTTTTTCAGGTTTCACCTCCTCAAGAAACCAGTACACTTTCGTTCTTCGAGATAGACAGTCCGTATTACTTAATGACTGCTTATACCACAGTAGCCATGCTTGCAATGGCTATCGTTTGTGGCATCGTTTACGAGGTAATGCGTAGATCAAGGAACCAAGAAACAGGAGTTATCAGAGGCAAGTATGCAGCTTACAACTTCCGGTATTTACACAACTAAACTTCCGATATCGAACAGGTCCTAACCTTGTAAGTTATTAGAGCCATTCCTTGCCGTTTGTTGCACTATTCGAACAACAAATCACAGTTCGGACAGCGCCCTACAGGCAACCTCGCGACCCGAGCGGTGAACGTTATGCTCTACCCTCTTTGCTGTACACACCTCTCCCCCATATATGTGCATGTCTTATGCTATTTCTATGTGCATTGTGGATAGTGTTAACGATATACTATATTTATATCATCTTCATTTCTTTACAGACAAAACCCTAAAGGAAAAGGAGCCCACTTTATTGGACCTGTACCAGGTGGTAAACGATTTTCGAGACTGTTTCTGTGGAAAATTTAAAGCAATGAAGGCAAAACACAGACGTCAGCTTGTCTATCTCATCAAGAGCAAAGATTTGGTCATTACTCGGTTTTAAAGAAACAATTTAAGCTTTACGAGGCTTTACGACTAAAGACAGAAGACGTTCGTGAGCATCAGAACACTGATTGCACATTTTTTCTTATTAATATGCAGCGTATTACAAGGTTTGGAGCATTGATCTATAGCGTTAGCACTTCTTCATATGGGCAAATGTTATTATCATAAGTAATTTTGTTTATGGACAAAAAAAGTCAAAAAACGTTTTTTTTGTTCGTTCAACATGTTGTGTACCAATCCGCATTTAGAAATCTCTCATGCAGAGATACGTGAACGCTTCCCTTCTGGCCTTTATTTCGACTTCTCCTTAGAAACATTTATTACATAGTAGTTTGTACTTTATTTATATTACAGTGCAGACACTCAACCATGAGCGCGAGAGCCCTTTTCTGACGTTTTTTCTGCATTCTTGGCTAGATCAGTTTGAAGGGTCGGGCGTTATTTTGACATTTTTCTTACATTATTCGAATTTTTTTTAAACCCGGTTTTGGAAGGTGTATGAATACTTCGAATTAAATGAATAGAACTATGGTACTCAACGCAACAGAAATATTTGAAATATTCTTTACACGTTATATTTACATGGTATTTACACGGTATATTTCCAAAACAACACAACAAGAAACTAAGAGGCCCTCTAGCTATCGCCCTTTTAATTTTTCACTGCAAACTATAATTGAAGCTTGGACTATAAATGTGGCTGTAATTCTGTGGTGAGTAGTTATGCTGAAGTGGTGAGTTGGGTAGCGGGGCTGTAGTAGTTGGCGACTGTTGAGCCCTTGAGCGGTGGAACTAAATGAGCTACGATATATGTCCACATTACGTTTATACTTTTTGATAATTGGTGGAAGCTGCAAATCTGTCTGCTCATTTAGTGCTGTTTTATTTCGCTCGCATCGGTACTTGTAAATCTGTCTTGAGCATAGCGATCAACGTATTTCGAAAAGATTTTGTTTCTTGGAATGCAAGGTAGTAGCGAAAGTTTAGCGAGTTTATTACTATAAATTGATTTCTTCAAGCCGGGCCTTCCAGATTCAGAAGTTGGAGCGAGCAACAAATGTACGTAAATGTCAACATACGTGGATGTGATGTTATTCCTGTTCAAGCCAGTGATTCCATTTATATGAGGAACAATGTTAACTATATGATTAGATGACAATTTACAAAATCTCCCTATAGATGTTTTTGAGAGATTATGGACAGTACAAAAAAGTGCGATTTTATTTGTGGAGTGATGTATTGACATCGATCCCTGTAGCAATTTGGATAAATTAATAGACTGTATTAATTCATTAATCTTGAAAATAAACTTTGTATGTTTATGGGTGATTTTAATATTGACCGACCTCTTAAAAATTGGTACTCACACCGATTCAGAATCATTTGGGCTGATGCCTCCAATTTTTCAACCAACACGATTAATCACTGACCACTCAGTTTCAAAAAATTGTAATGAATTTTCATATCTAGCATCAGGCACAAAACTCTACAAGAGAGATTATTGTAAGTTCAGTGAGAGTGCATTACATTTACTTGATGATATTAGCTCAGGTACTTCTTCAAGGTGACACAGATCCGTGGAGGAGATTTGATTCATTTTATAAGGAATGAACTCGAATTATAGACATTAGCACATTACTATGAAGCAACTTTGTAGAAGAGAAGTAAAATATTACTCCAAGCTATGGATAACTACTGTATGAGAAGAATCAATACTTCAATTTTTGTCGGAAGAATGCATAATATAAAAAATATCTTGAGACAAAAATTATCTACGTAGTATATTTGTCAATTGAAATATTATAGAAACATTATTCATCATTTACTAAAAGCTGGTTACGGTAAATGCTGTAACGTCTGATTTTGTCACAGTCCCGTACAAGTGGTATTCCTCGAGGATACTTTGGTGAAAGGTACAAAGAAAGATTAAACGGTGCATGTCTCGAATGTAAACGTCAGTAAACAATAAAATGGCAAGTAAACTTATCTCAAAAAAGTGTAAAATAGTGATAATTCACCCAAGGCGATCAATTTAAGAGCATAAAATTCAAAACTTTGTTTAATAGAATAAAATTGATACAAATAAACCCTAAAATCATTCAACCTAAACAGAATGACGTTAACCTTTCTCGCAAGTACCTTAAGGGTCAATGGCTAACAATAACCTCAAGCGCCAAAACTAACCCTACGACTAACCCTAAGACTAACCCTAAGACTAACCCTAACATTAAACCTAAGAGTAACCCTAAGACTAACCCTAACATTAAACCTAAGAGTAACCCTAAGACTAACCCTAACACTAACCGTAAGACTAACCCTAAGACTAACCCTAACACTAACCCTAACACTAACCCTAAGACTAACCCTAAGACTAACCCTAACACTAACCCCAACACTAACCCTAAGACTAACCCTAACACTAACCCTAACGCTAACCCTAACATAAACCCTAAGACTAACCCTAACACTAACCCTAAGACTAACCCTAAAACTAACCCTAAGACTAACCCTAAGACTAACCCTAAGACTAACCCTAACACTAACCCTAACACTAACCCTAACACGAACCCTAACACTAACCCTAACACTAACCCTAACACTAACCCTAACACTAACCCTAACATAAACCCTAAGACTAACCCTAAGACTAACCCTAACACTAACCCTAACACTAACCCTAACACTAACCCTAACACTAACCCTAAGACTAACCCTAACACTAACCATAAGACTAACCCTAAGACTAACCCTAAGACTAACCCTAAGACTAACCCTAAGACTAACCCTAACACTAACCCTAACACTAACCCTAAGACTAACCCTAACACTAACCATAAGACTAACCCTAAGACTAACCCTAAGACTAACCCTAAGACTAACCCTAAGACTAACCCTAACACTAACCCTAACACTAACCCTAACACTAACCCTAACATAATCCCTAACACTAACCCTAACAATAACCCTTAGGGTTAGGGTTAGGGTTAGGGTTAGGGTTAGTCTTAGGGTTAGGGTTAGGGTTAGTCTTAGGGTTAGGGTTAGGGTTAGGGTTAGGGTTAGGGTTAGGGTTAGGGTTAGGGTTAGGGTTAGGGTTAGGGTTAGGGTTAGGGTTAGGGTTAGGGTTAGGGTTAGGGTTAGGGTTAGGGTTAGGGTTAGGGTTAGGGTTAGGGTTAGGGTTAGGGTTAGGGTTAGGGTTAGGGTTAGGGTTAGGGTTAGGGTTAGGGTTAGGGTTAGGGTTAGGGTTAGGGTTAGGGTTAGGGTTAGGGTTAGGGTTAGGGTTAGGGTTAGGGTTAGGGTTAGGGTTAGGGTTAGGGTTAGGGTTAGGGTTAGGGTTAGGGTTAGGGTTAGGGTTAGGGTTAGGGTTAGGGTTAGGGTTAGGGTTAGGGTTAGGGTTAGGGTTAGGGTTAGGGTTAGGGTTAGGGTTAGGGTTAGGGTTAGGGTTAGGGTTAGGGTTAGGGTTAGGGTTAGGGTTAGGGTTAGGGTTAGGGTTAGGGTTAGGGTTAGGGTTAGGGTTAGGGTTAGGGTTAGGGTTAGGGTTAGGGTTAGGGTTAGGGTTAGGGTTAGGGTTAGGGTTAGGGTTAGGGTTAGGGTTAGGGTTAGGGTTAGGGTTAGGGTTAGGGTTAGGGTTAGGGTTAGGGTTAGGGTTAGGGTTAGGGTTAGGGTTAGGGTTAGGGTTAGGGTTAGGGTTAGGGTTAGGGTTAGGGTTAGGGTTAGGGTTAGGGTTAGGGTTAGGGTTAGGGTTAGGGTTAGGGTTAGGGTTAGGGTTAGGGTTAGGGTTAGGGTTAGGGTTAGGGTTAGGGTTAGGGTTAGGGTTAGGGTTAGGGTTAGGGTTAGGGTTAGGGTTAGGGTTAGGGTTAGGGTTAGGGTTAGGGTTAGGGTTAGGGTTAGGGTTAGGGTTAGGGTTAGGGTTAGGGTTAGGGTTAGGGTTAGGGTTAGGGTTAGGGTTAGGGTTAGGGTTAGGGTTAGGGTTAGGGTTAGGGTTAGGGTTAGGGTTAGGGTTAGGGTTAGGGTTAGGGTTAGGGTTAGGGTTAGGGTTAGGGTTAGGGTTAGGGTTAGGGTTAGGGTTAGGGTTAGGGTTAGGGTTAGGGTTAGGGTTAGGGTTAGGGTTAGGGTTAGGGTTAGGGTTAGGGTTAGGGTTAGGGTTAGGGTTAGGGTTAGGGTTAGGGTTAGGGTTAGGGTTAGGGTTAGGGTTAGGGTTAGGGTTAGGGTTAGGGTTAGGGTTAGGGTTAGGGTTAGGGTTAGGGTTAGGGTTAGGGTTAGGGTTAGGGTTAGGGTTAGGGTTAGGGTTAGGGTTAGGGTTAGGGTTAGGGTTAGGGTTAGGGTTAGGGTTAGGGTTAGGGTTAGGGTTAGGGTTAGGGTTAGGGTTAGGGTTAGGGTTAGGGTTAGGGTTAGGGTTAGGGTTAGGGTTAGGGTTAGGGTTAGGGTTAGGGTTAGGGTTAGGGTTAGGGTTAGGGTTAGGGTTAGGGTTAGGGTTAGGGTTAGGGTTAGGGTTAGGGTTAGGGTTAGGGTTAGGGTTAGGGTTAGGGTTAGGGTTAGGGTTAGGGTTAGGGTTAGGGTTAGGGTTAGGGTTAGGGTTAGGGTTAGGGTTAGGGTTAGGGTTAGGGTTAGGGTTAGGGTTAGGGTTAGGGTTAGGGTTAGGGTTAGGGTTAGGGTTAGGGTTAGGGTTAGGGTTAGGGTTAGGGTTAGGGTTAGGGTTAGGGTTAGGGTTAGGGTTAGGGTTAGGGTTAGGGTTAGGGTTAGGGTTAGGGTTAGGGTTAGGGTTAGGGTTAGGGTTAGGGTTAGGGTTAGGGTTAGGGTTAGGGTTAGGGTTAGGGTTAGGGTTAGGGTTAGGGTTAGGGTTAGGGTTAGGGTTAGGGTTAGGGTTAGGGTTAGGGTTAGGGTTAGGGTTAGGGTTAGGGTTAGGGTTAGGGTTAGGGTTAGGGTTAGGGTTAGGGTTAGGGTTAGGGTTAGGGTTAGGGTTAGGGTTAGGGTTAGGGTTAGGGTTAGGGTTAGGGTTAGGGTTAGGGTTAGGGTTAGGGTTAGGGTTAGGGTTAGGGTTAGGGTTAGGGTTAGGGTTAGGGTTAGGGTTAGGGTTAGGGTTAGGGTTAGGGTTAGGGTTAGGGTTAGGGTTAGGGTTAGGGTTAGGGTTAGGGTTAGGGTTAGGGTTAGGGTTAGGGTTAGGGTTAGGGTTAGGGTTAGGGTTAGGGTTAGGGTTAGGGTTAGGGTTAGGGTTAGGGTTAGGGTTAGGGTTAGGGTTAGGGTTAGGGTTAGGGTTAGGGTTAGGGTTAGGGTTAGGGTTAGGGTTAGGGTTAGGGTTAGGGTTAGGGTTAGGGTTAGGGTTAGGGTTAGGGTTAGGGTTAGGGTTAGGGTTAGGGTTAGGGTTAGGGTTAGGGTTAGGGTTAGGGTTAGGGTTAGGGTTAGGGTTAGGGTTAGGGTTAGGGTTAGGGTTAGGGTTAGGGTTAGGGTTAGGGTTAGGGTTAGGGTTAGGGTTAGGGTTAGGGTTAGGGTTAGGGTTAGGGTTAGGGTTAGGGTTAGGGTTAGGGTTAGGGTTAGGGTTAGGGTTAGGGTTAGGGTTAGGGTTAGGGTTAGGGTTAGGGTTAGGGTTAGGGTTAGGGTTAGGGTTAGGGTTAGGGTTAGGGTTAGGGTTAGGGTTAGGGTTAGGGTTAGGGTTAGGGTTAGGGTTAGGGTTAGGGTTAGGGTTAGGGTTAGGGTTAGGGTTAGGGTTAGGGTTAGGGTTAGGGTTAGGGTTAGGGTTAGGGTTAGGGTTAGGGTTAGGGTTAGGGTTAGGGTTAGGGTTAGGGTTAGGGTTAGGGTTAGGGTTAGGGTTAGGGTTAGGGTTAGGGTTAGGGTTAGGGTTAGGGTTAGGGTTAGGGTTAGGGTTAGGGTTAGGGTTAGGGTTAGGGTTAGGGTTAGGGTTAGGGTTAGGGTTAGGGTTAGGGTTAGGGTTAGGGTTAGGGTTAGGGTTAGGGTTAGGGTTAGGGTTAGGGTTAGGGTTAGGGTTAGGGTTAGGGTTAGGGTTAGGGTTAGGGTTAGGGTTAGGGTTAGGGTTAGGGTTAGGGTTAGGGTTAGGGTTAGGGTTAGGGTTAGGGTTAGGGTTAGGGTTAGGGTTAGGGTTAGGGTTAGGGTTAGGGTTAGGGTTAGGGTTAGGGTTAGGGTTAGGGTTAGGGTTAGGGTTAGGGTTAGGGTTAGGGTTAGGGTTAGGGTTAGGGTTAGGGTTAGGGTTAGGGTTAGGGTTAGGGTTAGGGTTAGGGTTAGGGTTAGGGTTAGGGTTAGGGTTAGGGTTAGGGTTAGGGTTAGGGTTAGGGTTAGGGTTAGGGTTAGGGTTAGGGTTAGGGTTAGGGTTAGGGTTAGGGTTAGGGTTAGGGTTAGGGTTAGGGTTAGGGTTAGGGTTAGGGTTAGGGTTAGGGTTAGGGTTAGGGTTAGGGTTAGGGTTAGGGTTAGGGTTAGGGTTAGGGTTAGGGTTAGGGTTAGGGTTAGGGTTAGGGTTAGGGTTAGGGTTAGGGTTAGGGTTAGGGTTAGGGTTAGGGTTAGGGTTAGGGTTAGGGTTAGGGTTAGGGTTAGGGTTAGGGTTAGGGTTAGGGTTAGGGTTAGGGTTAGGGTTAGGGTTAGGGTTAGGGTTAGGGTTAGGGTTAGGGTTAGGGTTAGGGTTAGGGTTAGGGTTAGGGTTAGGGTTAGGGTTAGGGTTAGGGTTAGGGTTAGGGTTAGGGTTAGGGTTAGGGTTAGGGTTAGGGTTAGGGTTAGGGTTAGGGTTAGGGTTAGGGTTAGGGTTAGGGTTAGGGTTAGGGTTAGGGTTAGGGTTAGGGTTAGGGTTAGGGTTAGGGTTAGGGTTAGGGTTAGGGTTAGGGTTAGGGTTAGGGTTAGGGTTAGGGTTAGGGTTAGGGTTAGGGTTAGGGTTAGGGTTAGGGTTAGGGTTAGGGTTAGGGTTAGGGTTAGGGTTAGGGTTAGGGTTAGGGTTAGGGTTAGGGTTAGGGTTAGGGTTAGGGTTAGGGTTAGGGTTAGGGTTAGGGTTAGGGTTAGGGTTAGGGTTAGGGTTAGGGTTAGGGTTAGGGTTAGGGTTAGGGTTAGGGTTAGGGTTAGGGTTAGGGTTAGGGTTAGGGTTAGGGTTAGGGTTAGGGTTAGGGTTAGGGTTAGGGTTAGGGTTAGGGTTAGGGTTAGGGTTAGGGTTAGGGTTAGGGTTAGGGTTAGGGTTAGGGTTAGGGTTAGGGTTAGGGTTAGGGTTAGGGTTAGGGTTAGGGTTAGGGTTAGGGTTAGGGTTAGGGTTAGGGTTAGGGTTAGGGTTAGGGTTAGGGTTAGGGTTAGGGTTAGGGTTAGGGTTAGGGTTAGGGTTAGGGTTAGGGTTAGGGTTAGGGTTAGGGTTAGGGTTAGGGTTAGGGTTAGGGTTAGGGTTAGGGTTAGGGTTAGGGTTAGGGTTAGGGTTAGGGTTAGGGTTAGGGTTAGGGTTAGGGTTAGGGTTAGGGTTAGGGTTAGGGTTAGGGTTAGGGTTAGGGTTAGGGTTAGGGTTAGGGTTAGGGTTAGGGTTAGGGTTAGGGTTAGGGTTAGGGTTAGGGTTAGGGTTAGGGTTAGGGTTAGGGTTAGGGTTAGGGTTAGGGTTAGGGTTAGGGTTAGGGTTAGGGTTAGGGTTAGGGTTAGGGTTAGGGTTAGGGTTAGGGTTAGGGTTAGGGTTAGGGTTAGGGTTAGGGTTAGGGTTAGGGTTAGGGTTAGGGTTAGGGTTAGGGTTAGGGTTAGGGTTAGGGTTAGGGTTAGGGTTAGGGTTAGGGTTAGGGTTAGGGTTAGGGTTAGGGTTAGGGTTAGGGTTAGGGTTAGGGTTAGGGTTAGGGTTAGGGTTAGGGTTAGGGTTAGGGTTAGGGTTAGGGTTAGGGTTAGGGTTAGGGTTAGGGTTAGGGTTAGGGTTAGGGTTAGGGTTAGGGTTAGGGTTAGGGTTAGGGTTAGGGTTAGGGTTAGGGTTAGGGTTAGGGTTAGGGTTAGGGTTAGGGTTAGGGTTAGGGTTAGGGTTAGGGTTAGGGTTAGGGTTAGGGTTAGGGTTAGGGTTAGGGTTAGGGTTAGGGTTAGGGTTAGGGTTAGGGTTAGGGTTAGGGTTAGGGTTAGGGTTAGGGTTAGGGTTAGGGTTAGGGTTAGGGTTAGGGTTAGGGTTAGGGTTAGGGTTAGGGTTAGGGTTAGGGTTAGGGTTAGGGTTAGGGTTAGGGTTAGGGTTAGGGTTAGGGTTAGGGTTAGGGTTAGGGTTAGGGTTAGGGTTAGGGTTAGGGTTAGGGTTAGGGTTAGGGTTAGGGTTAGGGTTAGGGTTAGGGTTAGGGTTAGGGTTAGGGTTAGGGTTAGGGTTAGGGTTAGGGTTAGGGTTAGGGTTAGGGTTAGGGTTAGGGTTAGGGTTAGGGTTAGGGTTAGGGTTAGGGTTAGGGTTAGGGTTAGGGTTAGGGTTAGGGTTAGGGTTAGGGTTAGGGTTAGGGTTAGGGTTAGGGTTAGGGTTAGGGTTAGGGTTAGGGTTAGGGTTAGGGTTAGGGTTAGGGTTAGGGTTAGGGTTAGGGTTAGGGTTAGGGTTAGGGTTAGGGTTAGGGTTAGGGTTAGGGTTAGGGTTAGGGTTAGGGTTAGGGTTAGGGTTAGGGTTAGGGTTAGGGTTAGGGTTAGGGTTAGGGTTAGGGTTAGGGTTAGGGTTAGGGTTAGGGTTAGGGTTAGGGTTAGGGTTAGGGTTAGGGTTAGGGTTAGGGTTAGGGTTAGGGTTAGGGTTAGGGTTAGGGTTAGGGTTAGGGTTAGGGTTAGGGTTAGGGTTAGGGTTAGGGTTAGGGTTAGGGTTAGGGTTAGGGTTAGGGTTAGGGTTAGGGTTAGGGTTAGGGTTAGGGTTAGGGTTAGGGTTAGGGTTAGGGTTAGGGTTAGGGTTAGGGTTAGGGTTAGGGTTAGGGTTAGGGTTAGGGTTAGGGTTAGGGTTAGGGTTAGGGTTAGGGTTAGGGTTAGGGTTAGGGTTAGGGTTAGGGTTAGGGTTAGGGTTAGGGTTAGGGTTAGGGTTAGGGTTAGGGTTAGGGTTAGGGTTAGGGTTAGGGTTAGGGTTAGGGTTAGGGTTAGGGTTAGGGTTAGGGTTAGGGTTAGGGTTAGGGTTAGGGTTAGGGTTAGGGTTAGGGTTAGGGTTAGGGTTAGGGTTAGGGTTAGGGTTAGGGTTAGGGTTAGGGTTAGGGTTAGGGTTAGGGTTAGGGTTAGGGTTAGGGTTAGGGTTAGGGTTAGGGTTAGGGTTAGGGTTAGGGTTAGGGTTAGGGTTAGGGTTAGGGTTAGGGTTAGGGTTAGGGTTAGGGTTAGGGTTAGGGTTAGGGTTAGGGTTAGGGTTAGGGTTAGGGTTAGGGTTAGGGTTAGGGTTAGGGTTAGGGTTAGGGTTAGGGTTAGGGTTAGGGTTAGGGTTAGGGTTAGGGTTAGGGTTAGGGTTAGGGTTAGGGTTAGGGTTAGGGTTAGGGTTAGGGTTAGGGTTAGGGTTAGGGTTAGGGTTAGGGTTAGGGTTAGGGTTAGGGTTAGGGTTAGGGTTAGGGTTAGGGTTAGGGTTAGGGTTAGGGTTAGGGTTAGGGTTAGGGTTAGGGTTAGGGTTAGGGTTAGGGTTAGGGTTAGGGTTAGGGTTAGGGTTAGGGTTAGGGTTAGGGTTAGGGTTAGGGTTAGGGTTAGGGTTAGGGTTAGGGTTAGGGTTAGGGTTAGGGTTAGGGTTAGGGTTAGGGTTAGGGTTAGGGTTAGGGTTAGGGTTAGGGTTAGGGTTAGGGTTAGGGTTAGGGTTAGGGTTAGGGTTAGGGTTAGGGTTAGGGTTAGGGTTAGGGTTAGGGTTAGGGTTAGGGTTAGGGTTAGGGTTAGGGTTAGGGTTAGGGTTAGGGTTAGGGTTAGGGTTAGGGTTAGGGTTAGGGTTAGGGTTAGGGTTAGGGTTAGGGTTAGGGTTAGGGTTAGGGTTAGGGTTAGGGTTAGGGTTAGGGTTAGGGTTAGGGTTAGGGTTAGGGTTAGGGTTAGGGTTAGGGTTAGGGTTAGGGTTAGGGTTAGGGTTAGGGTTAGGGTTAGGGTTAGGGTTAGGGTTAGGGTTAGGGTTAGGGTTAGGGTTAGGGTTAGGGTTAGGGTTAGGGTTAGGGTTAGGGTTAGGGTTAGGGTTAGGGTTAGGGTTAGGGTTAGGGTTAGGGTTAGGGTTAGGGTTAGGGTTAGGGTTAGGGTTAGGGTTAGGGTTAGGGTTAGGGTTAGGGTTAGGGTTAGGGTTAGGGTTAGGGTTAGGGTTAGGGTTAGGGTTAGGGTTAGGGTTAGGGTTAGGGTTAGGGTTAGGGTTAGGGTTAGGGTTAGGGTTAGGGTTAGGGTTAGGGTTAGGGTTAGGGTTAGGGTTAGGGTTAGGGTTAGGGTTAGGGTTAGGGTTAGGGTTAGGGTTAGGGTTAGGGTTAGGGTTAGGGTTAGGGTTAGGGTTAGGGTTAGGGTTAGGGTTAGGGTTAGGGTTAGGGTTAGGGTTAGGGTTAGGGTTAGGGTTAGGGTTAGGGTTAGGGTTAGGGTTAGGGTTAGGGTTAGGGTTAGGGTTAGGGTTAGGGTTAGGGTTAGGGTTAGGGTTAGGGTTAGGGTTAGGGTTAGGGTTAGGGTTAGGGTTAGGGTTAGGGTTAGGGTTAGGGTTAGGGTTAGGGTTAGGGTTAGGGTTAGGGTTAGGGTTAGGGTTAGGGTTAGGGTTAGGGTTAGGGTTAGGGTTAGGGTTAGGGTTAGGGTTAGGGTTAGGGTTAGGGTTAGGGTTAGGGTTAGGGTTAGGGTTAGGGTTAGGGTTAGGGTTAGGGTTAGGGTTAGGGTTAGGGTTAGGGTTAGGGTTAGGGTTAGGGTTAGGGTTAGGGTTAGGGTTAGGGTTAGGGTTAGGGTTAGGGTTAGGGTTAGGGTTAGGGTTAGGGTTAGGGTTAGGGTTAGGGTTAGGGTTAGGGTTAGGGTTAGGGTTAGGGTTAGGGTTAGGGTTAGGGTTAGGGTTAGGGTTAGGGTTAGGGTTAGGGTTAGGGTTAGGGTTAGGGTTAGGGTTAGGGTTAGGGTTAGGGTTAGGGTTAGGGTTAGGGTTAGGGTTAGGGTTAGGGTTAGGGTTAGGGTTAGGGTTAGGGTTAGGGTTAGGGTTAGGGTTAGGGTTAGGGTTAGGGTTAGGGTTAGGGTTAGGGTTAGGGTTAGGGTTAGGGTTAGGGTTAGGGTTAGGGTTAGGGTTAGGGTTAGGGTTAGGGTTAGGGTTAGGGTTAGGGTTAGGGTTAGGGTTAGGGTTAGGGTTAGGGTTAGGGTTAGGGTTAGGGTTAGGGTTAGGGTTAGGGTTAGGGTTAGGGTTAGGGTTAGGGTTAGGGTTAGGGTTAGGGTTAGGGTTAGGGTTAGGGTTAGGGTTAGGGTTAGGGTTAGGGTTAGGGTTAGGGTTAGGGTTAGGGTTAGGGTTAGGGTTAGGGTTAGGGTTAGGGTTAGGGTTAGGGTTAGGGTTAGGGTTAGGGTTAGGGTTAGGGTTAGGGTTAGGGTTAGGGTTAGGGTTAGGGTTAGGGTTAGGGTTAGGGTTAGGGTTAGGGTTAGGGTTAGGGTTAGGGTTAGGGTTAGGGTTAGGGTTAGGGTTAGGGTTAGGGTTAGGGTTAGGGTTAGGGTTAGGGTTAGGGTTAGGGTTAGGGTTAGGGTTAGGGTTAGGGTTAGGGTTAGGGTTAGGGTTAGGGTTAGGGTTAGGGTTAGGGTTAGGGTTAGGGTTAGGGTTAGGGTTAGGGTTAGGGTTAGGGTTAGGGTTAGGGTTAGGGTTAGGGTTAGGGTTAGGGTTAGGGTTAGGGTTAGGGTTAGGGTTAGGGTTAGGGTTAGGGTTAGGGTTAGGGTTAGGGTTAGGGTTAGGGTTAGGGTTAGGGTTAGGGTTAGGGTTAGGGTTAGGGTTAGGGTTAGGGTTAGGGTTAGGGTTAGGGTTAGGGTTAGGGTTAGGGTTAGGGTTAGGGTTAGGGTTAGGGTTAGGGTTAGGGTTAGGGTTAGGGTTAGGGTTAGGGTTAGGGTTAGGGTTAGGGTTAGGGTTAGGGTTAGGGTTAGGGTTAGGGTTAGGGTTAGGGTTAGGGTTAGGGTTAGGGTTAGGGTTAGGGTTAGGGTTAGGGTTAGGGTTAGGGTTAGGGTTAGGGTTAGGGTTAGGGTTAGGGTTAGGGTTAGGGTTAGGGTTAGGGTTAGGGTTAGGGTTAGGGTTAGGGTTAGGGTTAGGGTTAGGGTTAGGGTTAGGGTTAGGGTTAGGGTTAGGGTTAGGGTTAGGGTTAGGGTTAGGGTTAGGGTTAGGGTTAGGGTTAGGGTTAGGGTTAGGGTTAGGGTTAGGGTTAGGGTTAGGGTTAGGGTTAGGGTTAGGGTTAGGGTTAGGGTTAGGGTTAGGGTTAGGGTTAGGGTTAGGGTTAGGGTTAGGGTTAGGGTTAGGGTTAGGGTTAGGGTTAGGGTTAGGGTTAGGGTTAGGGTTAGGGTTAGGGTTAGGGTTAGGGTTAGGGTTAGGGTTAGGGTTAGGGTTAGGGTTAGGGTTAGGGTTAGGGTTAGGGTTAGGGTTAGGGTTAGGGTTAGGGTTAGGGTTAGGGTTAGGGTTAGGGTTAGGGTTAGGGTTAGGGTTAGGGTTAGGGTTAGGGTTAGGGTTAGGGTTAGGGTTAGGGTTAGGGTTAGGGTTAGGGTTAGGGTTAGGGTTAGGGTTAGGGTTAGGGTTAGGGTTAGGGTTAGGGTTAGGGTTAGGGTTAGGGTTAGGGTTAGGGTTAGGGTTAGGGTTAGGGTTAGGGTTAGGGTTAGGGTTAGGGTTAGGGTTAGGGTTAGGGTTAGGGTTAGGGTTAGGGTTAGGGTTAGGGTTAGGGTTAGGGTTAGGGTTAGGGTTAGGGTTAGGGTTAGGGTTAGGGTTAGGGTTAGGGTTAGGGTTAGGGTTAGGGTTAGGGTTAGGGTTAGGGTTAGGGTTAGGGTTAGGGTTAGGGTTAGGGTTAGGGTTAGGGTTAGGGTTAGGGTTAGGGTTAGGGTTAGGGTTAGGGTTAGGGTTAGGGTTAGGGTTAGGGTTAGGGTTAGGGTTAGGGTTAGGGTTAGGGTTAGGGTTAGGGTTAGGGTTAGGGTTAGGGTTAGGGTTAGGGTTAGGGTTAGGGTTAGGGTTAGGGTTAGGGTTAGGGTTAGGGTTAGGGTTAGGGTTAGGGTTAGGGTTAGGGTTAGGGTTAGGGTTAGGGTTAGGGTTAGGGTTAGGGTTAGGGTTAGGGTTAGGGTTAGGGTTAGGGTTAGGGTTAGGGTTAGGGTTAGGGTTAGGGTTAGGGTTAGGGTTAGGGTTAGGGTTGGTTGGGTAGGGTTAGGGTTAGGGTTAGGGTTAGGGTTAGGGTTAGGGTTAGGGTTAGGGTTAGGGTTAGGGTTAGGGTTAGGGTTAGGGTTAGGGTTAGGGTTAGGGTTAGGGTTAGGGTTAGGGTTAGGGTTAGGGTTAGGGTTAGGGTTAGGGTTAGGGTTAGGGTTAGGGTTAGGGTTAGGGTTAGGGTTAGGGTTAGGGTTAGGGTTAGGGTTAGGGTTAGGGTTAGGGTTAGGGTTAGGGTTAGGGTTAGGGTTAGGGTTAGGGTTAGGGTTAGGGTTAGGGTTAGGGTTAGGGTTAGGGTTAGGGTTAGGGTTAGGGT